>CM053783.1:111694752-112894752 GCA_028749045.1 Cupressus sempervirens
TTTTGAAAAAATCATGTCAAAAATTGATTAAATTTTATTTATGATTTTGTTGTGAAATTGATATTTCAAAATAAAATATTTCAATTCTCAATATAAAATATCATGAAATATACTATAAATTATATTTAATTTTTTTATAACAAAATATAGAGCATAAGCTTTCAAGACAACATCGAAACCTATTTAACCCATCTTCAATCTATTTAATATTTCCATCTTAATCAAATATATATTTTCTATATATTCATCTAATTTTGGAAGCAATCTAACTTGTAGACAAATCATATCAACAATTTGTTAAATTTTATTTATTCACAAAATATTAATAAAATATTAAGTTTTATTATGTGAAGGCTCAAAATCTTAAGAAATATAATATTGAAATCTTGACATCTTCAAATTCACAAAAATAAAAAATAAAATATCATTTTCTTTTAAAATTGATATTTTAAAATAGCATATTTCAATTCTCTATATACAATATTATAAAAATTAGACATTGTCTCAATTTACTATTTGTATATAAGTTATGTGTTGATATATAATACATTAAAACTAAATTATATTTAAACAAAATTGATCTAAGTTGTAGTTTACTACTCTTATTTAGTATAATAGTTATGATATATTATATTCTTTTTTGTAAGTAATATTTTCCAATTTAATATAATAGTTATTTAATATTAAAATGTAATTATTTTAAAAATAAAAAAATAAAAAAAATAATCTTTAAAAACTTTGTATTCACTTATTTCAAATGTATAATATAATAAAATATTTTAAATCTTTTAGAAATAAATTTTTTAAAACACAAATATAATGGAAAGTTAAAATGAAATAACATAAGGTAAATTATTTTTCCAAATATTGCTGTTAAAATATTTTATAAATATAATTGAGTTTTAAAATTTCCAAACACTTGAATAAGAATCAACATCCGATGTGATATAAAAGGGATAAATGAAGTGTAAGGCAACATTAAATCATTAATTTGAAATATTAAAAAGATCAGACTCCTCTGATTTGAAAAAAAAACTTATCTCTGACAAAGAATTGACTCTATTTTCCGTTATGTACACCATTAGTCCAATCACAAGTACAAAATGTGATGTATGGAGGGCATAGAGCATAAAAGGCATGGACATCCAACCATGACAAATTTCGTGGCTAGATAGTCACTACCATCGACCATAATATATATATATATATATATATATATATATATATATATATATATTGAAAATATTTGATATTTTTTCCTCACTTATTCTTCTCCCATATTGATTTCTCATTTTTTCCACCTTTGATCGTAATCTTTAATCTTTAATGTTCTTAATATTTAATATTTTTTAAAACAATATTAAAAAAGTAATATTTAAATTTGACTTTAGTATATTAAATATTATATAAAATAGTAAGTTATGCATTTATATTTTTGACATATTATTTTACTTTTATATTATATTATAATTATAATATTAAAAATTTACTTTATAAAAAATTAATATCATCAATGATTAAAAAAGGGTGTATTTAAGCCATTTATTTTATGTTTTAGATTAGAATTTAGATCTAAGTTTTTTAAAAAAAGTTTTGTATTCAATTATACAATTAATTAACCATTTATTAAAAGTTTTAAATAAAATAAGATTTTTTTTTTCTTGCTATAACTACCTTATTAAATTGATATCAATTAGATTAAAGATAAAATTTAATCTTATATTAAAATAAATTAGTGATGAATTCTAATTAATATTATTGTAAGTATTATCAAAATAATAATAAAATAATTAAGTATAAGATTTAAGATCATATTTATTATTATGTATTATTATTTAAAAATTAATTATGTAAATTAATTACAAATATATAATCCTAAATAATCTAACTTTATGTTCTATAGCATTTTAATTATACTTGAAGTTAGAGTGTTTCCATACAAATTTACAATTATATAAACAATAAATCAGACATTGAGGATGCACTTACCAAAATCTAGAATGTAAATAAATAGTTAAAGAATAATTAAACTATGTAACACTTTTGTCCATTAGCATTTGTGATCATCCTCCAATGATCCACTATTAGGATGAGAGCTAGAAAAAGAAGAAGAAATTTCATGCATCTATGTGAAAATAAACAAATGAAAAAAATGCATGACACTAATAAATAGTAAAATGGTAATAATGAATATTATATACATTTATATCATTTCTTTTTATGATGGTTTTTGTATCACAAAAGACTAATATGAGAGCATTAACATTTACACCAAATACATAGAGGCATGATGTGAACCTCATTTGCTATAAAATAATAACATTCCACTCGCCAATATTCATTTAGAACTAGTATGGTCTCTTATAACATCTATGTCTTACATGCAACAAGAGTTGACTCATTTAGATCCATACAACTTTTAGACAAAAAGGCTATTGACTTTTGTCATTTTTAGAAATGTACCTAAACTTTAAAATTGACTATCTAAATCCTACTAACCCTACTAATTTTTACATGCCTATTATCTATATAAATAATTTGTTTTTATAAAATATATTAATAAACTTGATCTTAAATATAGCAATTAATTATTATTTTTTATTTTGATATATGTATATAATATTAATTATAAATTTTTTTTTGGCAAACGTGGATGAGCCATTGAATATATATTTATTAATTTTTCAAAAAAACTGATGCAAAAAGGCTCAACCAGGAAAGAATCAGTAAGAAAACCTGGCATCCTTACAAAAAATATAAGGATCATCGATATTTACAACTATTTATATCGACAATTAATTGCTCAAAAATTACAAATATAGATTATCCTTCCTCCCATACTTACAAAATTTGAGCAACTAAAATACCAAGTCATCAGATTTTAACATTGTTTAATCAAGTTTCAAAAATGACAAAACTTTGTGTTTCCATTTTTACTCCATATCTAGGGATACCTCCCCATGTATAGCCCCCAGATCAATTGACGTACACCCCTAGTCAGAAGAATAAGGAATGACAGGAGCTTTCTTCCACCTTGACTTGCTATCTCTTCTTGTTATTAAACTTAATCTTCAACCAATTTCTTAAAATATAATATAAATTTAAATAAATAATTATAATAATAAAAAAATTTCTAACTTGTATTTACAAATTGCTTCTAATTAGTCATATAGTTAAATTAAAAACATGTTTTTTTACAAAAGAATTTGAAATCTAACCTAACATATAAAACAAAGAACCTAAATCTTTGCTCCTTTAACCAATCTTACAATTATAATTTGTATTACCAATTTCTTATTTATCAATGTTTTTACTTATAACTTGAATTTATTAAGAAAAATTAAATTATTTTAAAATATGTTATATTAATTTTCTTTTTCTAGCAATTCTCATAAGACTAATGACATTTTTTGTTGGTAATCTTCTTTTTGTTCTATCTGAGCTTTGGTCTATTTGGCATATTGGCCTATCATCGCCTTCTTTTTTCTCTAGTTGCTCGACCCATGATATGCTCAATGGTTTAATCATTCCTTCAATCGTTGGATTTTCATGATTATGTTAAGGGTCTTCTCTTGGTGGTTGCTTCTTGGCTTCATCTACTAAATAATGACATTATATTTATATGTATCTTGTAAATGGAGATGGGGGGTTTGTGTATACACACATGGGCATTTTGTCTATAATGGGGGTTTTTGGTTTACTGTAATTAACTTATTTTTTGTCGATACTTGTATCAGAAGTTGTAGTAATTTGGTTAGGTTGTTTTTCTAGGTTATGATTTGGAGGTTTTGTTACAAGTTCTTTCCTCCATTAGCCCTTTTTGAACCTTAAAAAAAAAAATTTAAAAATTAATTATATAATATAAATATTAAAGTTTTTCCAAAAAAAGATTTACATATCTTTTCATATCTCAATTAATTAGATTGAAGTTTTTTACATCCACATTTCAATCATATTTATAATAAAATTGTAATTTAAAAAATAAATTATACACTATAATTAGAAAGCTATTTAAGTTTTAATATTAAAATAATTAATTTATGAACTATATTTTTTATTTAACAATTACATTATAAAGTAAAACTGAAACAATATTGAGTAAATTATATATAACTTATTATTTTAAATCATATTTACAACTAATTAATTGGCCAAAAGGCATGGCTGAAAAGATAGGTGAGTGAGTCCGCACTCATGAGAGCATGAATGGGCATTGGGCATGACAATGTCATCCCTTAAGGTTTAGTTTAGGCTTTAGCCCTTACCTGCTAGCTTTTAATGCTTTCCCCTACATCAAAGCCACCACATAGAATCCTAAGAGAAATTATGACAGATATGTCACTTTATAAAAATGTAAGTTAAATAATTTATATATATTAATCCAAGCCAATACTATCATGTCAACCTTCAAGTTTGACTTATTTGGTTGGGTTTGACACAGTTGGGCCACCAAAACTTGATCCAATGTGTTAGTCATAAGGAAATGTTTGATAATATACCAACTAATGTAAAGCCTCAAACAAACTTCCAAGTTCTTGCCAAGTTTGTTTCTTGTCTTTGATTCTAATAACTACAATGCACTAAAAATTATTTGATCCTCAACATAACCAAATATCATTGTTTGACACAAGTCACCAACTTTGAAGTATTCTGAGAGTTCTTCTCATAATTTTGGGCTTTGACTTATTCTTTCCTAACATCATGTTGTTGAGGCCAGTTCGTAGGGTTTATTGACAACCTTAACTCGATCATACATTATTGCTGCAAAATTGGCTAATTATTATACAGTTTGTCTCTATTGAACATTCCTTCTAGACACTTCCTTTACATAAACTTTGAAATTGGCATTGTTATAAAAAAAATTCACCAATTCTAGTATCCTAAGCTATGAAAATCATTTACACCAACAGCTCTCTCAAAATTAGGATACACAATAGATATGGCTTATAGTAGTTCCTCTCGAGAGAATCAATTAATAATCTTCATTCAAACATCTTTTACAATTTTCTAAAAGTTGGTCCTCACAAACATCACAAAATTGTTGAAATCTGGCAATTTTATAGGTTAATCTCTCATTCTAGTAGTCTACACAGAATAAGACATGTCATAGTAGTACATTGGTATGTGTTTAAATCATGAGCAAGGAGATAAAATGATTTAGAATAATTGAGAGGGGAAGGGGGTGGTGAATTAGTTATCCTCAGGTCTAGATGTACCAATTCAACTTTTAAATACTTCAGATACTTCAAATCTAATCATTAATTAGCCTGATCTTTATAGTAAATAATTAGTAACATAAAACTTGTAGTCCACTATCCTAATAGTAACAAACATGTAGAATGTAAAACATTAACAGTAAAACATCTGAGATAACATCCACACAAGTATGCCACTAGTATTTAATGTGGAGACCAAATTTGGGATAAACTACCAGTAACATGTCACCAATTTTTCACTCTTCTGAAGTGAGCTCTATGAGGATCCAACCCTGTTAAAGGTTACAATACACATTGTTAAGTGTGATCATGTTAAGGGATTTAATCACATTGTTAAAAGTGGCCTGGTTAGGGGACTTTAGAAAATTTCATTAGAATGTCACCTATAAATTAAAATATTTACAAATGACTATTAGTTCAACCTTGATTAAAGGATTTCAAACTAATACAATGGTTAGAAAGTAACAACAAGTTGATCTGATAAATACAAATCACTTTGCAAATTAATATATATCACAATGTAGCTCATATGTTGATGCACTAAATAACCTCCATTATCATCTTTGTCTCTAATTTTCTTGGCAATCCTTTAAATGGTCACATTTTGCCTCTTCATAACTCTTCTAAGCCTCCTACTTAAGTTCTTCAGTCAATAGCATCAACAACCATCTACAACTTTTTAGGTTATGCTTACACCTCCTTAAATAGGTAGTTCTGATCATTTGCCTCTTAAAAATTACCATAGATCTTAGGGTTTTGATTAGATTCAACAGATATAATGAATTTATCCACCTTCTCATTCATCTTGTTCTTTTATAGAAACTTCTCTTTAAATCAAGACTTTTGATGATCCTTAGCTATGTGTTCCTTAGTGTTCACACATTGCAATCTCACTTCTCTTTCTTGAACTAGTTCCCTCAAGTAATTTAATACTTGATAGCAATATACTTGGTCTTTGTGTGTATCTCAAGGTTCTTTGATATATTTATAACACTTGTGTTATCAGAACAGAAAACAAATGGATTATTTCTCTTCCTTCATTTCTTTTAATAATTTCTTGATCCACAAAATGTTAGAACAATTAATTGTTGATGCTACATATTTAGCTTCTGATGTTGATTATGAAATTCAATTATGCTTCTTGCTTGTCCATGAAACCAATCTCTTTCCTAGAAAGAAAGCTCCACTATATATACTCTTAATGTCATCAATATTTCCTTCCTAATCAACGTCTGTATACACTTTGAGTTCAAACTTGTCATTCTTTTTGTAATATAGGCCATAGTCCTCTATTCCCTTCAAATATCTTAGTATTCTTTTCACTATAATCAAGTGATTCTCCTTAGGATTTGTAGAAAATATTGCAACAATCCCAACTACTAATGCAATATCTAGTCTACTATGAACAACATATTGTAGCTTCCCAATCATTAATTTATACAATGTTTGGTTCACATAAGTAGAATCATTATTCTTAGAGAGATTATGTCCAATAGCCATAGGTGTATTGACTGTGTTGGATACAATTGATCAATTGTGTGTTGTCTTTGATGTTACACAAATGTCATATCAACTATCAGACAATCTACCAAGCTTAGTTGGTTAGAAAAGAAAAAGATAGAGTCTACCAAGTTTAGAAGGTCAAAAAAGTGAATTACAAAGTCTATTGAGTGTTTCTGGAAGTTACACTATGAAGATAGTTTCTACCGAGCTCACAAGGTCAGCAAAGGAAAATTAGTTCTTATCGAGTTCACTCAATCTCCAAAGGATTTTGTAGAGTTCACAATGTTTATTGAGCTTCACTTGGTTAACACTAGAAATCATTTCTAGAGTAGTGTTTACCAAGCAGGGTCGGCTAATGAAGGATTTGATTGTTTTGAGAAATAAAGTTTAATTATTTCATGTAATGATTTTAGCTGACTGATGTAGTGTTTATTTGTAAATGTAGCCTGTAAATGAGATGACTTGACAATTTGTAATGTATAAATAAAAGGTCAAGTTGTGAATTCTAATGTATGAATGAGTGAGTATGCAAGTGAGTTGATTTTGTGAAGAGGAAGTGTGAGAAAATTTTGAAGAAGGACCAGATATCCTTGAGGAGCAACAAAGGTGTATTCAATTAGTAAGGATCTAGTGAAGAAGAATAGAGATCTATATTAGCAAAGATCAGTTGCATCTCATTCATGTCCCTCATTGTTATTTTCTCACAATTGTAGCATTGAATTTTAAATCTCTTAACAAAGTTGGTCTAGTAAGCATTTTTGTAAATCCTCTAACAAGGTGGACAATTCTACTGAATTGTTCTAAAGTCCTCTAGCAAGGCCACTCCTAGCAGGGTGATTAAATCCTCTATCAAGGTCACACCTAATAGTGTGTTTTGTAACTTTTAATAGGGTTGGCTCCTAATAGGGCTCACTTCAGAAGAGTGAAAATTGGTAGATATTTACTTGGTGGTTTTTCCCACATTGAGTTCCCACATTAAATCTAGTGTCTCTTGTGTTCATGTTATTTTTTTTTGCATGAATGTTAATAATTATGAATGCTTAAAGATAAGTAATAAGTTAATACACAATTCATCTACCGACTTACAACATTTTTTTGAGTGGCTATCGAGTGATAGTAGTAACTAGTTATTTAAGACATCTAAGGGATCTATGGATTTATTTTGTGATAACTAATTCACCCCCTCTCTCAGTTTCTCTATCTATATTTCCAACAATTGGTATTATAGCTTTTGGTGCTTGTAGGAAGGATTTCAAGAATCTAAGCTAAAGATCAGGATGTCTTACAAGAAGGAAATTCCAAGGCTTAATAGGGATAACTTTTTAGCATGGAAAGGTCTCATGAGACTCCATATGGCTTCCATTGGAGATACAGGATTGAAATATCTAGATGAAGCATATGTAGCTCCTTCTAGTACATTATCTACTAATGACATTGCTATGAAAAAGACTCATAACACCATGATGATAGACATTGCATCTGCCCTAAGATATGAAGAATTCGATGATGTCAAGAACGACAAAACTACCTATGAAATGTGGAACAAGCTGAAAGATATCTATGGAGGTGATGATAATGTGAGAAGAGCCAAAGAAGAAAGTCTAAGAGGACAATTTGATCAAAAGAGGACGAGAGAGGATAAAAACATTGCCAAATATGTTGAAAGAGTCAAAGCAGTTGTCAGTGCATTCAAAGCTTTTGGAGGAGACATTAAGGAGGAAAAAGTTGTAAGTAAATTTCTTAGAATATTACTTCCCATTTATCCAATTAGAGTCTTTGCAATTCAATAAAGAAGATGTGAAGAAAATCATAAGATAAATTTAGAGGCCATAGTAGAAAGATTGACTACATTTGAGCTAGATAACTATGATAACTATGTTCTAGCTTCTAAAAAAATTGAATCAGCATTTGAAGCCAAGATTTCACTCAAAGAGAAAGGAAAGAAAATAAAGGATTCTCAGTTAGAAAGTGAAGAAGAATTAGAATAGAGTTCAGATAGTGATCTTGAGGTGGTTGAAGCTCTTCTTGCAAGAAAATATTCTAGAGGTAGAGGAAAATACAAAGGTAAGGTTCCTCTAATCTAATTTTCATGTGAAGAAATTGGTCATATTGCTGCTGTAATCACCTAAAAATGGTCATCTAGACTATTAGCCCCCTTTTCAACATTTTGGCTAAATTAATTTAATCACTTACCTAAGCCAAATTGCTAATAATCAATTTATTTGATTATAACCTATAGTTTGACTATGCTATCCTAAGTTCATTATTTGATTAAAAGAACATGTACCCTTTTAATTAAATAAAAGACCCCATTCTTCTAACCCACTTAAAGTGCACACATAAAGTCCTTTTTCTATTTTGCAATTAAAAGAAAAGGCTTTGTGACTTTTGTCTTATATGACAAGTCAACTTATATTCTATTGGTGGACTTATGTGTGCACATGGATCACTCCTCTTTTTGAATTCCACCGTTGATCATCCACCATCTTCATCTTGATCTCTACCATCCATACATCTTTAAAAGGGAGAGAGCTTTCCCCATCAATCCATCCTCATTTTGAATATTGTTATGCTGTAGGTTTTCTAACAAGTTTCTTTGGAGCTTTGTGGAGAACTTCTATTTCTTGTCTACATTCTCTCATACCATAGCATCTTAGCTTAGCTTTCATTTTTACATGTAGCTTAATCTCACATAGCTTAATAATGGTATTGTAACACTCTCATACATATTTTAGAATAGCTTCATTTGACATTCTCATTCTAGCTTAATCTTCATTTGCATTGCATCCTTGAGGAACTCCTTGGGACATTTGCATTTTTGCATCTTGTCTTTGGAACCTCCCATTGCATGGTTTACTAGCAAGAAGAGTATCTCTAAGGCTCATCTGAGAGCTTTCTTATTCTTAAAATATACTCTCTTGCACTCCGTGGATAGGGAGCTCTAAGCTGGCATCCAAGCATTCCAAACTCATAGAATCGTTTGGATAGAAGGGTTTAGAGTGGGACACTTTCGAGTGTACATTTTTGGCGCCCACCGTGGGGCTTGAATCAAGTTCTAGCTCCATTTGTTTTCATTTTTTATCTCTGGTTTTTTACAGCACCATATTGGATCTAATCAAATGCTTTTGTAGAATTATCACTTTGATTTTAAGGCCAACCCATAAGTAAATTGGTTTGAAGGTCAAAAACTTAGTTGGTTTAAAGATTTGATCATATCTTTTAAACCGCTTGGAGTTTGGTTCTGAATTTTTTTTGGCAGGTTGGATATATGCTCAAAATGTCTCAGTCCGATTTACAGAGCATTTTGACATAATTTTCGGGAGTTATGAGTTTTTTTTAGTTTTTCATAAAAAGTTGTTTCTGATCGAAAGTCAGCGAATTTTTTTGAAAAACTTACATTTTCAGAAATGGTTTTCAATTCTAATGGGGGTTCTTTTTTTGTGTTTTGAATTTTGAGGTCGTATTAAGGATGAAAAATTCAATTTGATAAATTTGGCCTATTTTGACAAAATTGATCTCTAAGGAGCAAATGAAGACATTTTTTTGAATTTCTTACATTTTTGGAAAGCTCTCTGATTTTTAGTAGGGGTCTCTTCTTTTCATTTTTGTTTTTGGATCCGAAATCATAGCAAACAAGTCCAATCTTGTTGACCAGGTCAAAACCAAAGAGTAAAAATGAGAGCATTTGTGATTAACTTGCACTTTCTTTGCATGTACTTGGTTGGAAGATAAATTGGATATTTGAGACAACTCACCACTTTTTATTGCAGATTTTTATGTTATTTCACACTAACTTTTGGTGCTAACAAGTTGTGATTACAGGTTGCCATCCTTATGAAAAAAAAATTTGAAATATTGCATAAAAAGAACGCATGTCAAAGCTTCAAATGCACAAGGGCTACTAACGATTGTTTGCAGGGCTGCCCAATGCATAAAAACTCAATTTTTCTTGTTCTTTACTTTACATGTGCGACACATACTAGTTGTTTATTTTTAGGCACATAAAACTTGTGATTGGAGTCTTTTGGTAATAGGAGAGTATGCTCTTCACCCTTGTGGTGAATCAGAAATCTTGACTTGCCATTTGGTTTCAAAAGCAAGGGGTAACTGAATCTTTTTGGCATGTTTGGGAGAAAATAATTGGAATAGGAGAGTATGCTCTTCACCTTTATGGTGAATCAGAAATCTTGACCTCCAAAAGTTGATCCACTTTTTGTGTAGTTTAGAATCCTTTAGAGGGCCTGCTCTCGGACAACCTGAGAGGAACGACCCAAGTGGGGACAAGCAGATTACCTGGCTCTTCCAACCCACTATAAACTCAAGGCTACCAAGGACACAAAACTTTGGTAGACATAGTGTTTATCTTCGCCTAGTGTGATTGCTTATGGGATTTCGACCATAGGGAGATCACTAGGCAAGAATGCTTAAGGTACTCTTGTGATCGCGAGATCGGTTACTCATCGCAAGGTGAGGTGTCCCATAATTGGGAGCAAGAGGAACACTATGAACGGAAGCCCTATCTAAACACCCTAAGTTAGTAACTACCCTTTTTAGCTGCTCAACTTCTTGGTGCAAGGATTGATCCTAGTGGATTACCCGAATCACCCTAAGATTTACACTCACCATATGTGTTCCCTTGGTTGTGCTTATGGCACTTCGATGACAAAGCCAATATCTCTTGTGGGAAACCACTTGGTGTGAGGCGAAGGAGCATCAAGTGTGGGCCAAGTTGTTGAGTAATGAACCATGACCTTTAGGTAGATATTGCTTGATGTATTCTCGAATGTGGTATACCTATAAAAAAATTTTGAACATACGCATGACGATAATTCTAAGGAATTCTTTTGAGACCTCAAACATGCTTGTATCATGCAAGGTTGCTTTGTCCCTTGCTTTATTGTTTGAAGACTACTCCATGTGTCACTATCTTGCTTGGAAAGAAATTGCTTTTGAACATCAAACTTGCTATGCTATCAACTATTGTCAAACTTTGTCAACCAAGTCAAAACATCAAATGCAAACATTTTCTTGTGTTGCTTGCTAAGGGGAGTCTCATCATTTGATTTTTATTTTCTATGTCTCTAGTTCTTGAACATGCTTAAAGTGACTCTTTGGTCTTAGTGCTCATGGTCTTCCTATCTTCATGGTCTATGTCCGCTTGCTAGTTATCCTTTTGTTGAAATGGTTTCCTTGATTTCTTGACTACACTCTTGGGTTGGAGAGTTGTTCACTTGTCACCCTGCTTGCTCTATCTATTTGGCTATTTGGGCATCTTTCCTAGCTATTGACTTGAGTCATTCATGTCGTAAGTTTCTTGGACATATTGTTTGACAAGTCGCTTTAATCTCTCTCTACTATATTGACAAGTGAACACTCTACCTCCTATAGTTTCAACATCAAGTTATCTTCTAGACTATTTTATGCTTGGCTTTGCATCTAAAACTATGGGATCTAAACCTTGTGGTACAAAACTTCAACCGAATCTAGATGATCATGATATCCTCCATGTCACTAAAGAGTTTCAAGATCTATATGCACAATACAAAGAACTAGAAGAGACAAATGATCTTTCTTACCTTCATCTCTCTAAGCGCATGATAGAAATGAAGTCTAAACTTGAGAAAAGGTTAGAGGAGAAGATTGCATCATTACATGAATCTTCCTTAAGGTCTTTACATGCATGTGAGTCACCTTCTTTGAGGTCATCCTCTTCTTCTAGGTCTACATGCTCTACTTCAAGACATCAAATGTCTTCATCTTCTAGATCTAAAGACCTCTTTAGAGAACAAGCAAGTCATACCTTCTTTGAGCCTATGCCAAAATTTCATGATGGACCTATCTTTGACAAAGATAATGATGAAGACATGAATGCATTCTATTCACTTGAGAAACAACTAAAGGACTCTAGACATACTTTTGAGAGAAATTTTACTCCCTTGGGGAATTCTTATGATGACATTTTGAGAACACTTCTTGGCACCAAGCACATCATGTTGCCTAAGTCTAGCTCCTATGGAAATCCATTCTTGGATACCTATTGTGCCTATCATCAATCTAATGACCATGCTACTTCAGATTGTATAGAGGTGAAACATAAAATCCAAGATCTCATTGATGATGAGATTGTTGATCTTGGAACCTCTAGTGACTCATGTGGTGAAGATACTTCTCTTGAGCAAGATTACATTGATGAACCTATGTCTAGTAGTGGCTTCATTACATCTTCCACTTCTTCCAACACTCATGCATCTCTCAAAACTTCAAAGCTTTCCAACATGCCTTTATAAAATAAAGAACCTAATTCTTTTCACGTACACTATGCCTATCCTCAAGGGCTATCTCTAAAAGAAACTCAAGCTAACCTTCACTTGGCTGAAAATGTTTTCCATGCTACTAATCCTAAACATCCTCAACCTTCATGCACTACTATGCCTAATCCAAACACTACTCCATTCACTCTTCATTCTCCCTTGTCCTTAGAAGTGGCTCCATGTCAAGAGGACTCTCAAAAAGAAAAAGCTATAAATGTCAAGAAAGATCAAGATCAAGCACCCTTTCATCTCTTTCAAGATTTTCCCCCTCGATATCCTATAACTTGTCCACCTCCTAAGTATGATGAAGATACCACTTCCATTATCTCCCTTGAGCTTACTGAAAATTATGAAAAAAGTTCTCTTCATATGCTATCTAAAGCTACTTGTCAAGATCAAAGTGTCCCCTCATGTTCTACTTCTCCATATCCACTTCAAAATTGTGCTCAAGCTTAAAGTGCTTCTATTAAAAATGTTTTTCCTATCAAAGGTACTTATGATTCTATTGATGGCTTTGACTATGTTGCTCAATCTAAAGATGTTGATATCCCTTTTCACTATCCATTTGCATCTCCTAAGTCTATCCTTGGTCCTTATCCATCAAAGCTAAAGCCTTCAAACCTTCCATCTATATTGGGACCTTATGTTCCTTCATCTCCTACACTTTCCACTCCTAGCTCTCCTATATTACCTCAAGATCAACAAAGACACTCATCCTTGATGAATTTTCACCAATCTATACATCTAAACCAGTCATATCATCCTTATTCATCCACAAATCCCAAGTCCCTTGGAAGTGAGAATAAACATAAGAATCCATTGAAAAAGAAAGATCACTATGTCCCATCTAATCGACATGTGAATGCTAAGAAGGAAAATGCACAAAAGAGACCGCAAAGGTCCACTATTAAGAGAGCTAAATCAAAGAAAATGTGGGTTCCTAAATCCATCATTGAAGAAATGCAATCTCAAGCACCCAAAAAATGAGGAAAATCTAAAGCTATATGGATTCCCAAGTCTCTTTTAAAAGACTTGAATATTGAAAATACTTCAAAGTTGACATTCAAGCTTCCAAAGGCTTTCATTCCATCTTCTTTCAAAAATCTTTCTAAAAATATTCCAAAGCCTTCCACTCCACTTTTTTCCAAATCTTTTCTACCACCTCATACATCTAAATCTCAAGCTATTTCATCCATGATTCCTCCATTGTTCCAATACCCTTCAAGGTGTGTGTCAATGTTGATCTTGTAGAATATTTTAGCTACCCACATGAAATCCTCTAAAGCTTACACTTATTTTCTATACATGAACTCTTATCCTCCATATATTCTTCCTACTACCATTTCTCTTTCATCACCCTATCAACCTCTTTGAGCATACCTTTCTATGGTTTTGGCTTATCATGGCTTATCTTTCCTATAGGAGCACTATCTAAATTCAAAAAGCTTGAGCTCTTTCTAAAAATGAAAAAAAAAAAAAAAAATGAAAAAAATGAAAATGTGCCTTAGTGAAAACCACTTCTTGTGGCACTTTGGTAGCAAAAGTAAAGAGAAATAAATTTATCCTATGGTGACAACTACTTCTTGTGGCACCTTAGATAAGTACCATGATGAAAACCTGGCAAACAGGCATCATGCGTAATTATTCCATCATCCATCTATCCCCTCTTCTCTCTTTGATCTTGACAATGTTGAGCTATCTTTGCATATTGGCTATCTTATCCACCAGATTTTCTATTGTGCTCTCCCATTCACTCATAGCCTCTATCTTGAGCTTTATTCTTATTGCTCTATCCCATTGCTATACTATCTAGTTGACCCCTTGGTCTTGATCATAATAAATAAATCATGGTTCTCATAGGTTTCTTGACATGGCTACTCTTTTGGACTACATGCTTCATGCTATCTCACTCGTTGGCTTCACCGCTTATCCTACATGCTATCTTGCTCATTACTTCCATTGCTTATCCAAAACATGCTTCATATGACTATTTCACCTCTTTCTCTAGCTTGGGTACTCTTGAGGAGTCAATCCTTGAGGATCACTTTCACTTGCTTCATACTCCTTTCTTATCCATCTTTGCTTATCCACTGGCTCATTGCTCCATCATATCCTATACCTTGCTAGACATTGGGAGAAAATGATGTGATCTTGCTCGAGAACTAGTAATCTCTTAAAACCTTCTAAAAAATCCAAAAAATCATATATGATCTTGAAAAAAATCCTAAAAAATTAAAAAATGTCCTGAAAAAAATGACCATCTTAGTGAAAACCTAGCAATAGGTGCTTTGATATATCACCAAAAAAAGAAAAAATACAAAAATACAAAAAAATTCAAAAAAGTCCTGAAAAAATCTGTCAAGTGGTGAAAATCTGGAAACAGGCGCTACTTGAAACCCTCGCACCTATGTCTATCAGTCTCAATCATCCACTTCACTACACATTTCCTGGCTTGGAATTGTTTCTTGTCCTCGTCTTGGAGGCACAACTGCTTAGCCTATTGAGGTATTCTTGTGCATTAGGGTTTCTTTGATAACTCACAAAATAGTGTTTCTCAACACTTCCCCCACCTTGACATCAAGTGTTTCTCAACACTTTTCGAATAGTTTACCTACAGTCTCCGATGTCACAATATTTCTCACTATCAGAATCAAGTCTTGAAGAAATGGCCAAGTGACTTACACACACGCACTTTAACACCTAAATGACTGAGCTATGCTGATCTTTATCTACTTTGTGTGCTGTCTATGATGATTTCTTTGCCAGGTGTTCCCTCCCTAATAGTCTTTCAAGGATGTCATTGACTAGAAGACTGGGGGCATGGGACATATTTTCTTGATTTCTGCTTGTGGGTATACTTTTGTTTGTCTATAGTGTTGTAAGCATTTATGCTTGACCTATTCAACACTTTGACTTATAAATGTATCATCCTTGACTGTTTTGCAAGACCGCACTCAGGGTTTATCCTAGCACTTATGCCTTGATACAGGTGTAATCTTGCTAAATTAAACTTAGGGAATCTAATTGCATAGTTATCTTGACTTACATGTCTCTGATGCTTAGATTGAATTTCCACATACCTATCTGATATTGATCATATTCATAGCCTCATAGTTATACTAGTGATGGTTGTATGATCTCATGATGTCCCTAATAAATGCTCAATGATGAAATTAAGAGTCTAAATGTTATGCACTTCTTGCTGTAAACCACTTTGCATATTAGCTTGCATTTTAGGTTCATTTTATAGCTTAGTCTTGCATTCTTGCATATGGGGAGAGCTCTCTCTTCATCTTTTTGTGGACGTATTAGCTAACTCCTTTCATATATTTCATTACTTTCTTCTTGTTCATGTCTTTTCACCTTTTTAATCTTTCACTTCATCTCTTTTCTATCTTATCATCACATTATATAAAGTTTTGACCTCTTAAATAATTCAACGTACTAGATTCATTTTTGGGATCGAAATCCAAATTCGAGTTCATCTTGATGGTCAAAAATGCCTTTTAAAATTCTACTTTCTTCTAAGCAGATAGTTGACCTTTTGAGGTCTAATCTTCGAATCATCACTGGGGCATCTTCATTTCTTCATTTCTTCATCATTTCCATACTTCATATCTACTTAAATTCACTGTTTCATGTCTAAAATCACCTTTCTACTCATTTCGACCTTATTTTTATGCTATATCCTTCAAGGTCAACTCTAGTCAAACTGGGGCATTTTATCAATTTTTTTTTATATAGTCATTCTTGGGTTCTAATAATCTATCTGTCATCTTGGACATTGCTATATTCTATTTTTCTCATTTCTAGCCAATTTTTGCATCCCCTTACCTCATTTCAATTTCGATCCCGAGGGGGCAGAAATACTCTATCACTGCTTAGGAGCATTTGTTTGATCTTCTCACTTGCTCTCATTCTATCTGCTTTTCTAAGTGTTAGTATTCTTCTTGAATTCTAACATTGTTCTCTTCCTAGTGTTCAGTACTACTGCTATCAGGCTGTGCATTTAGGACTTGCTATCTATTTCTGCATTTCACTCTTTGGAATTAGACATCTATATCTATCATCGCCTACTTGGCTTCAATTTTCTTTGACATAATGTGTTCCCAGATCGATCACGCATTAGTCAAAGAGGGGCAAATGTAATCACCTAAAAATGGTCATCTAGACTATTAGCCCCCTTTTCAACATTTTGGCTAAATTAATTTAATCACTTACCTAAGCCAAATTGCTAATAATCAATTTATTTGATTATAACCTATAGTTTGACTATGCTATCCTAAGTTCATTATTTGATTAAAAGAACATGTCCCCTTTTAATTAAATAAAAGACCCCATTCTTCTAACCCACTTAAAGTGCACACATAAAGTCCTTTTTCTATTTTGCAATTAAAAGAAAAGGCTTTGTGACTTTTGTCTTATATGACAAGTCAACTTATATTCTATTGGTGGACTTATGTGTGCACATGGATCACTCCTCTTTTTGAATTCCACCGTTGATCATCCACCATCTTCATCTTGATCTCTATCGTCCATACATCTTTAAAAGGGAGAGAGCTTTCCCCATCAATCCATCCTCATTTTGAATATTGTTATGCTGCAAGTTTTCTAACAAATTTCTTTGGAGCTTTGTGGAGAACTTCTATTTCTTGTCTACATTCTCTCATACTATAGCATCTTAGCTTAGCTTTCATTTTTACATGTAGCTTAATCTCACATAGCTTAATAATGGTATTGTAACACTCTCATACATGTTTTAGCATAGCTGCATTTGACATTCTCATTCTAGCTTAATCTTCATTTGCATTGCATCCTTGAGGAACTCCTTGGGACATTTGCATTCTTGCATCTTGTCTTTGGAACCTCCCATTGCACGGTTTACTAGCAAGAAGAGTATCTCTAAGGCTCATCTGAGAGCTTTCTTATTCTTAAAATATACTCTCTTGCACTCCGTGGATAGGGAGTTCTAAGACGGCATCCAAGCATTCCAAACTCATGGAATCGTTTGGATAGAAGGGTTTAGAGTGGGACACTTTCGAGTGTACAGCTACTAGGTGCCCAAACAAGAAAAAAAAAGATGAGAAGAAAGGTCACAAATGCATTGGCAAGAAAGACTTTAAATCATTCAAGGAAAAAGGTAAGAAAACATGTTTCATGGCTAAGTATTCTAATGATTCTGATGAAGAAGAAGATGAAATTGTTTACATTGCTATGAAAGATGAATCTGATAATGATGAGGAAGATAAAATGGCACTTATCTCTCATGTTAGAAAAAATGATATATGGATTATAGATAGTGGTTTCTCTCATCATATGATTGGTGATAAAACTAAGTTTGAACAATTTGAAGACTATGATGGTGGTAGTGTGAGGTTTGGTAATAATGAACCTTGTTGCATAAAAGGAAAAGGAATAATCACACTAACCAAAAAGCTCATATGTGATAATGCCTATTGGGTTGAAGGTCTAAAACACAATCTATTGAGTGTGGAACAACTACTCAATAATGGATTCAAAGTGGAATTCATGCATGGAAAAGAAAGACAGATGAATGACAAAGGAAAGCTAATTGGATCAGGCACATAGACAAAATGTAACTTGTTCTATCTTGAACTTGGTGAATGTTCATGTCTTATTGCTCAAGTTGAAGAAAGTTGGTTATGGCATAGAAGGTTGTGTCATGTGAACTTTGATAATCTGATGAAGATAAGAAAATTCAAGAAAGTTAGAGACATTCCTAGTATAAAGAAACTTGATGTTGGTCTATGTAAGAATTGTTAGATTGGTAAGATGAGAAAGACTAGCTTTAAAAGTAAGAACTATCAGTCTGAAGAAGTTTTAGAAATTGTGCATGCTAATTTGTGTGGACCTATCAAAATTGAAAGCTATAGTGGAGAAAAGTTCTTCATTTTTTTTTGTTGATGATTACTCTAGAATGATGATTGTCATGTACTGAGAGATAAATTAGAAGCTTTTGAGAAGTTCAAGTGGTATTTGGCTAGAGTAGAAAAAGAAAGAAGCAAAAGACTAAAATGCTTGAGGTCGGACAGAGGTGGTGAATTCATCTCCCATGAGTTCAATAACTTTTGCATTGAAAGGGGAATCAAAAGGCAGGTATTAACCCCTAGCACTCCTAAGTAAAATGGAATAGTTGAAAGGAGGAATGGATCTATCATGGACTATGCAAGAAATTTAATGATTGAAAAGAACATTGCTATCAAATACTGGAAGGAAGCTATCAGCACTGTAGTTCATACCTTGAACTGAGTACAACTAAAGAAGGACTCATTCAAAACCCTCTATGAGTTATGGTATGGCTATAAACCCAATGTAAGTTATCTAAAAGTATTTGGAAGTAAATGCTATATTCTAAAATAATCTAGAAAAGGTAAATTTGATGTGAAAGGTGATGATGGAATATTTTTGGGATATTCTTGCAGAAGCAAAGCATATAGATGTTTGAATTTGTCTACTCACAAAGTCATAGAAAGTGAAAATGTGAAAGTTGATGAGTTTGCATAAAGGACTGAAGAAGAAAGCAAAAGGGAACCAGAAGACTACAGGAGATTTTTTTTCATTGAACCTGATACAATGACAGATATATATCTATCAATTAGGAATCTTCTACTCCTGATTCTTCAGTAACTAAGTTGTAGGAAGTTAAAACCGAGTTGAAGGAAAATGAGTCACATTCAGATGCTACCAAGCCAATGACTATTGAGTCTAAAGGACCCGAGCAGTAGACATAATAGCTAGAAACTGAAGTTGAAGTGCAAGAGGATGACAATGCAATTTTTTCAAAAGGAAAGGAGCCTATATTAGCCAAGTATGTTAAGAGACATCATACACTAGATCAAATTATTGGAGACAAATCTGAAGGTACTATGACAAGAAGTAAGCTAAAAGGTACTTGTTTACTTGCTAATTTTGAACCTAGAAGTGTCAAAGATGCATTAGAAAATAAAAGTTGGATTGAGGCTATAAATGAAGAGATAGAGAAAATAGAGAAGAACAAAACATGGACTCTTTTACCCAGGCCTAAAGACAAAAATGTGATTGGAACTAAATGGATATTCAGAAATAAGTTGAATGAAGATGGTAAGGTGTCAAGGAACAAAGCTAGACTAGTATGCAAAGTATACTCAAGAAGAAGGAATAGACTATGGAGAGACTTTTGCTCCTATTGTAATATTGGAAGGTGTCAGGACCCTACTTGCATATGCTACATACAAAAGATTTAAGGTTTATCAGATGGATGTCAAGTCAAAATTTCTCAATGTTATACTGGATAAAAAAGTCTACATTGAATAGCCTGAAAGTTTTGTTGATCCAGACAAGAAGGACATGGTCTGCAAATTACACAAAACATTGTATGGTCTGAAACAAGCCCCTAAGCATGGTATGAAATATTACATAACTATCTTATTCAGATTGATTTTCAAAGAACTAATGATAATAGTAGCTTGTACATCAAGGAATGACCAAATAACAAGATTGTTTTGGCAGAAATATTTTTGGATGACACTTTGTTCATAGGAAATGATGATATTTACAAAGAATTTCTAGAATAAATGAATACAAAATTTGAAATGTGAATGTTTGGTGAGATTAAAATTTTTGTTAGTCTTCAAATTCAAAAAAGTTAGAATGGCATCTACATTACTCAGTCTAAATACATCAAGGAGATATTGAAAATGTTTGGTATGGAGGATTGAAAACCAGTTGGAACTCCTATGTGCACTAGTCTAAAGCTTACCAAGGATGATGAATCAAAGGAGATAGATCAAACATTGTATAGATCTATGATTGGAAAGTTGTAATATGTAGTTCATACAAGGCTAGATATTACCCTTACAATTGGTATTGTAGCAAGATTTTCAGCAAAACTAAGAGAAAATCACGTGATGGCAATCAAAAGGATCATGAGATACTTGAAAGGCACTAAAGATTATGGATTGTGGTACAAATTTGGAGGTAATCTGGACTTGAAAGTGTTTACTAATGTAGATTGGATAGGAAACATTGATGATAGGAAAAGTACAAGTGGAGGAGCTTTCTTTCTTGGAAAGAGGTTGGTTTCTTAGACAAGTAAAAAGCAAAATTGTACATCCCAATCTATAGTAGAAACTAAGTATGTTGCAACATGAGTAAATTTTTCTAATATTGTTTGGTTCAAGTAGTTATTGGAAGGCAAGAAAGAGGAAATCAAAGAACCTATTGTTATGTTTTGTGACAATACAAGTGCAATCAACGTATCTAAAAATCTAGTGATGTACTAAAAAACCAAGCACATTGCAATAAAATATCACTTTGTCAGAGAATTGGTGCAGGATAAGGAGATCATATTGGAATATGTCCTTCCAAAAGAAAAAATTGCTAACATATTCACTAAGCCTTTACCAAAGGATCCATTCTTGTATCTAAGAGGTAAGATAGGGGTCATTCCCCTATTTGAAGCTTACTAGAATAAAGTTTTAGTGCTGCATCAATAGGTATCAAGTTGAAGATCTTTCAGTTGATGTAGAATAATCATGAGAACATTTCATATGAATTAGTACATAAGGTATATTGTTATTCATTTGGTTTTTGTTTTCTTTGGCATGTGTTGTCAAAGAGGGAGAGTATACTCTCATATCTTTCTAAAATTTGAATTTGTTTGTGAAGAGTTTGATGTTTGAAAAGAAACTATGGAATTCCTTCATAGAGGGAGATTACTATTTGTAGAATTAAATCTAAAAGGGAGAAACATTCTGTTAGAAAAAGACTTGTTCTCAAATTTCATTATGCTATGAAATGTTGTTTTTCCATTAATGTCAAAGAGGGAGATTGTTAGATACAATTGATCAATTGTGTGTTTTATTTGATGTTACACAAATGTCATATTAGTTATCAAACAGAGTCTAACGAGATTAGTTGGTTAGAAAAGAAAAAGATAGAGTCTTCCAAGTTTAGAAGGTCAGCAAAGTGGATTACAGAGTCTATCAAGCATTTCTGGAAGTTACACTGTAAAGACAGTTTCTACCGAGCTCACAAGGTCAGCAAAGGAAAATCAATTCTTATTGAGTTCACTCAGTCTCCAAAGGATTTTGTAGAGTTCACAATATTTACCAAGCTTCACTTGGTTAACACTGGAAATCATTTTTGGAGTAGTGTTTACTGAGCAAGGTCAGCCAATGAAGGATTTCATTGTTTTGAGAAATAAAGTTTAATTGTTTCATGTAATGATTATAGCTAACTAATGTATTGTTTATTGGTAGATGTAACCTATAAATGAGCTGATTTGACAATTTTTAATGTATAAATAAAAGGTCAAGTTGTGAATTCTAATGTATGAATGGATGTATGAATGAGTGAGTATGCAAGTGAGTTGATTGTGTGAAAAATTTTTGAAGAAGGATCATATATCCTTGAGGAGTAGCAAAGATGTATTCGATCAGTAAGGATTTAGTAAAGAAAAATAGATATTTGTATCAGCAAACATTAGTTGCATCTCATTTAGGTCACGCATTGTTACTTTCTCACAATTGTAGTAGTGAATTTTAAATCTCTTAATAGAGTTGGTTTAGCAGCCATTTTTTTAAATCCTCTAACAAAGTGGATAGTTCTACTAAATTGTTCTATTAAAATCCTCTAGAAAGGCCACTCCTAATAGGGTGATTAAATCCTCTAATAGGGTCACACCTAATAGTGTTTTTTGTAACCTTTAACAGGGTTGGCTCCTAATAGAGCTCACTTTAGAAGAGTGAAAATTAGTAGCTAGTTACTTGGTGGTTTTTCTCATATTAGATTTCCATGTTAAATCTGGTGTCTCTTGTGTTCATGTCATTTATTTTTGCATGCATGTTAATAATTGTGAATTCTTAAAGATCAGTAATAAGTTAATACATAGTTCATCTACTGAGTTACAACATTTTTCTATGTGGTTACTGAGTGACAGCAGTAACTGTAATCACCTAAAAATGGTCATCTAGACTATTAGCCCCCTTTTCAACATTTTGGCTAAATTAATTTAATCACTTACCTAAGCCAAATTGCTAATAATCAATTTATTTTATTATAACCTATAGTTTGACTATGCTATCCTAAGTTCATTATTTGATTAAAAGAACATGTCCCCTTTTAATTAAATAAAAGACCCCATTCTTCTAACCCACTTAAAGTGCACACATAAAGTCCTTTTTCTATTTTGCAATTAAAATAAAAGGCTTTGTGACTTTTGTCTTATATGACAAGTCAACTTATATTCTATTGGTTGATTTGTGTGTGCACATGGATCACTTCTATTTTCGAATTCCACCGTTGATCATCCACCATCTTCATCTTGATATCCACCGTCCATACATCTTTAAAAGGGAGAGAGCTTTCCCCTTCAATCCTCATTTTGAATATTGTTATGCTGCAGGTTTTCTAACAGGTTTCTTTAGAGCTTTGTGGAGAACTTCTATTTCTTGTCTACATTCTCTCATACCATAGCATCTTAGCTTAGCTTTCATTTTTACATTTAGCTTAAATCATATAGTCTAATAGTTGGATTGTAACACTCTCATATATGTTTTAGCATAGCTACATTTTGCATTCTCATCTTAGCTTAATCTTCATTTGCATTGCATCCTTGAGGAACTCCTTGGGACATTTGCATTCTTGCATCTTGTCTTTGGAACCTCCCATTGCATGGTTTACTAGCAAGAAGAGTATCTCTAAG
Source organism: Cupressus sempervirens (assembly GCA_028749045.1). Lineage (NCBI taxonomy): Eukaryota > Viridiplantae > Streptophyta > Pinopsida > Cupressales > Cupressaceae > Cupressus > Cupressus sempervirens. The sequence goes on from CM053783.1 coordinate 111,718,488, forward strand.
GCTCATCTGAGAGCCTTCTTATTCTTGAAATATACTCTCTTGCACTCTGTGGATAGGGAGCTCTAAGCCGGCATTCGAACATTCCAAACTCATGGAATCATTTGAATAGAAGGGTTTAGAGTGGGACACTTTCGAGTGTACATTTTTGGCGCCTACCGTGGGGCTTGAATCAAGTTCTAGCTCCATTTGCTTTCATTTTTTATCTCTAATTTTTTATAGCAGAATATTGGATCTAATCAAGTGCTTTTGTAGAATTATCACTTTGGTTTTAAGGCCAACCCATAAGTAGATTGGTTTGAAGGCCAAAAATCTAGTTGGTTTAAAGATTTAATCATATCTTTTAAACCACTTAGAGTTTGGTTCTGAAATTTTTTTTTTAGGTTGGGTATGTGCTCGAAATGTCTCAGTCCAATTTTCAAAGCATTTTGACGTGATTTGTGAGAGTTATAATTTTTTCTTTATTTTTCATAAAAAGTCATTTATGATCGCAAATCAGTGCATTTTTCAGAAAAACTTACATTTTCAAAAATCTTTTTGAATTCTAATGGGTGTTATTTCTTTGTGTTTTGAATTCTGAAGTCATATTAATGATCAAAAACTCAATTTGAGAAATTTTGCCTATTTTGACAAAATCAATCTCTAGAGAGCAAATGAAGAGATTTTTTTAAATTTCTTGCATTTTTGGAAAGCTCTCTGATTTTTAATAGGGGTCTCTTCTTTTTATTTTTATTTTTGGATATGAAATCATAGCAAACAAGTCCAATCTTGTTGACTAGGTCAAAACCAAAGAGTAAAAATGAGAGCATTTGTGATTAACTTGCACTTTCTTTGCATGTACTTGGTTGGAAGATAAATTGGATTTTTGAGGCAACTCTCCACTTTTTATTGCAGATTTTTATGTTATTTTACACTAACTTTTGGTGCTAACAAGTTGTGATTACAGATTGCCATCCTTGTGAAAAAATTGAAACATTGCATAAAAAGAACGCATGTCAAAGCTTCAAATGCACAAGGGCTACTAACGATTGTTTGTAGGGCTGCCCAACGCATAAAAACTCAATTTTTCTTGTTCTTAACTTTTACATGTGCGGCATATACTAGTTGTTTATTTTTAGACAGATTAAAACTTACAATTGGGATCTTTTGGTGATAGGAGAGTATGCTCTTCACCCTTGTGGTGAATCAAAAATCTTGACTTACCATTTGATTTCAAGAGTAAGAGGTAACTGAATCTTCTTGGCATGTTTGGGAGAAAATGATTGGAATAGGAGAGTATGCTCTTCACCCTTGTGGTGAATCAGAAATCTTGACTTCCAAAAGTTGATCCACTCTTTGTGTAGTTTAGAATCCTTTAGAGGGCCTGCTCTCGGACAACCTAAGAGGAACGACTCAAGTGGGGACAAGCAGATTACCCGGATCTTCTAACCCACTATAAACTCAAGGCTATCAAGGACACAAAACCTTGGTAGACATAGTGTTTATCTTCGCCTAGTGTGATCACTTATGGGATTTCAACCATAGGGAGATCACCAGGCAAGAATGCTTAAGGTACTCTTGTGGTCGCGAGATCGGTTACTCATCACAAGGTGAGGTGTCCCGTAATTGGGAGCAAGAGGAACACTATGAATGGAAGCCCTATCTAAACACCCTAAGTTAATAACTACCCTTTTTTAGCTGCTCAACTTCTTGGTGCAAGGATTGATCCTAGTGGACTACCCGGATCACCCCAAGATTTTACACTCACCATATGTGTTCCCTTGGTTGTGCTTATGGCATTTCCATGACAAAGCCAATATCTCTTGTGGTCAACCACTTGGTGTGAGGCAAAGGATCATCAAGCATGGGCCAAGTTGTTGAGTAATGAACCATGACTTCTAGGTAGATATTGCTTGATATGTTCTCGAATATGCTATACCAGTGAAAATGTTTTGAACATACACATGATGATAGTTATACGGCTTTCTTTTGAAACCTCAAATATGCTTGTATCATGCAAGGTTGCTTTGTCCCTTGCTTGATTGTTTGAAGAATACTCCATGTGTCACTATCTTGCTTGGAAAGAAATTGCTTTTGAACATCAAATTTGCTATGCTATCAACTATTGTCAAACTTTGTCAACCAAGTCAAAACATCAAATGCAAACATTTTCTTGTGTTGCTTGTTAAGGGGAGTCTCATCATTTGATTTTGATTTTCTATGTCTCTAGTTCTTGAATATGCTTAAATTGAATCTTTGGTCTTAGTGCTCTTGGTCTTTTTTGTCTTCATGGTCTATGTGTGCTTGCTAGTTATCCTTTTGCTGAAATGGTTGCCTTGATTTGTTGACTACACTCTTGGGTTGGAAAGTTTTTCACTTGTCACCCTGCTTGCTCTATTTATTTGGCTATTTGGGCATCTTGCCTAGCTATTGACTTGAGTCATTCATGTCGTAAGTTTCTTGGACATATTGTTTGACAAGTCACTTTAATCTCTCTCTACTATATTGGCAAGTGAAGAATCTACCTCTCTAGTTTGGACATCAAGTTATCTTGTGTCACCCTATTAGCTTCCTCCAGTCTCCTTCATGCTTGATTATCTATCTACCACTATGGAATTCAAAGCTTGTGCTACCAAACTTCAACCAAATCTAGATGATCATGATATCCTCCATGTCACTAAAGAGTTTCAAGTTCTATATGCACAATACAAAGAACTAGAAGAGACAAATGATCTTTCTTACCTTCATCTCTCTAAGCGCATGATAGAAATGAAGTCTAAACTTGAGAAAAGGTTAGAGGAGAATATTGCATCATTACATGAATCTTCCTTAAGGTCTTTACATGCATGTGAGTCACCTTCTTTGAGGTCATCCTCTTCTTCTAGGTCTACATGCTCTACTTCAAGACATCAAATGTCTTCATTTTCTAGATCTAAAGACCTCTTTAGAGGACAAGCAAGTGATACCTACTTTGAGCCTATTCCAAAATTTCATGATGGACCTATCTTTGACCAAGATAATGATGAAGACATGAATGCATTCTATTCACTTGAGAAAAAACAAGAAGATCCTAGACATACTTCTAATAGAACTTTTGCTCCCTTGGAAGATTCTTATGATGACACTTTGCAAAACTTCTTAGCAATAAGACCATCATGTTACCAAAGTCTAGCTCATATGGAAACCCATTCTTGGATATCTATTGCACTTATCATCAACATAATGAGCATAGTACCTCGGATTGCATTGAGCTAAAACATAAAATCCAAGATCTAATTGATGATGAGATTGTTGATCTTGGAACCTCTAGTGACTCATGTGCTGAGGATACTTCTCTTGAGCAAGATTACATTGATGAACCTATGTCTAGTAGTGGCTCCATTACATCTTCCACTTCTTCCAACACTCATGCATCTCCCAAAACTTCAAAGCTTTCCAACATGCTTTTATCAAATAAAGAACCTAATTCTTTTCACGTACACTATGCCTATCCTCAAGGGCTATCTCTAAAAGAAACTCAAGCTAACCTTCACTTGGCTGAAAATGTTTTCCATGCTAATAATCCTAAACATCCTCAACCTTCATGCACTACTATGCCTAATCCAATCACTACTCCATTCACTCTTCATTCTCCCTTGTCCTTAGAAGTGGCTCCATGTCAAGAGGACTCTCAAAAACAAGAAGCTATAAATGTCAAGAAAGATCAAGATCAAGCACCCTTTCATCTCTTTCAAGATTTCCCCCCTCCATATCCTATATCTTGTCCACCTCCTAAGTATGATGAAGATACCACTTCCATTATCTCCCTTGAGCTTACTGAAAATTATGAGAAAAGTTCTCTTCATATGCTATCCAAAGCTACTTGTCAAGATCAAAGCATCCCCTCATGTTCTACTTCTCCACACTCACTTCAAAATTGTGCTCAAACTTCAAGTGCTCCTATTAAAAATGTTGTTCCTATCAAAGCTACTCATGAGTCTATTGATGACTTTGACTATGTTGCTCAATCTAAAGATGTTGATATCCCTTTTCACTATCCATTTGCATCTCCTAAGTCTATCCTTGGTCCTTATCCATCAAAGCTAAAGCCTTCAAACCTTCCATCTATATTGGGACCTTATGTTCCTTCATCTCCTACACTTTCCACTCCTAGCTCTCCCATCATACCTCAAGATCAACAAAGACACTCATCCTTGATGACTTTTCACCCATCTATACATCTAAACAAGTCATATCATCCTTATTCATCCACAAATCCCAAGTCCTTTGGAAGTGAGAATAAACATAAGAATCCATTGAAAAAGAAAGATCACTATGTCCCATCTAATCGACATGTGAATGCTAAGAAGGAAAATGCACAAAAGAGACTACAAAGGTCCACTATTAAGAGAGCTAAATCAAAGCAATTATGGGTTCCTAAACCCATTATTGAAGAAATGTGTTTTGAAGTATCCGAAGGAAAATCTAAAGCTATATGGATTCCCAAGTCTCTTTTAAAAGACTTGAATATTGAAAATACTTCAAAGTTGACATTCAAGCTTCCAAAGGCTTCCATTCCATCTTCTTCCAAAAATCTTTCTAAAAATATTCCAAAGCCTTCCACTCCACCTTTTTCCAAATCTCTTCTACCACCTCATACATCTAAACCTCAAGCTACTTCATCCATGATTCCTCCATCATTCCAATACCCTTCAAGGTGTGTGTCAATGTTGATCTTGTACAATATTTCAACTACCCTCATGAAATCCTCTAAAGCTTACACTAAATTTCTGTACATGAACTCTTATCCTCCATATATTTTTCCTACTACCATTTCCCTTTCATCACCCTATCAACATCTTTGAGCATATCGAGTCTATGGTCTCAGCTTATCATGACTTATCTTTTCTATAGGAGCACTATCTACAAACAGCTTGAGCTCTTTCTAAAAATTCAAAAAAAAGAAAAAGAAAAAAAGTAAAAATAAAAATAAAAAATGAAAACGTGCCTTGGAGAAAACTACTTCTTGTGGCATCTTGGTAGCAAAAGTAAAGAGAAATAAATGCATCCTATGGTGAAAAATACAGGCACTACTTGAAACCCTCGCACCTATGTCTATCAGTCTCAATCACCTATTTTGCTACACATTTCCTATCTTAGAATTGTTTCTTGTCCTAGTCTTGGGGGCACAACTGCTTAGCCTATTGAGGTATTCTTGTGTATTAGGATTTCTTTGACAACTCACAAAATAGTGTTTCTCAACACTTCCCCTACTTTGACATCAAGTTTTTTTCAACACTTTATAGATAATTTACCTACGGTCTCCGATGTCGCGATATTTCTCACTATCAGAATCAAGTTTGGAAGAAATGGCCAAGTGACTTACACACACGAACTTTAACACTTAAATGACTGAGCTATTCTGACATTTATCTACTTTGTGTGTTGTCTATGATGATTTCTTTGCCATGTGTTCCCTCCCTAATAGTCTTTCAAGGATGTCATTGACTAGAAGACTGGGGGCATGGGGCATTTCTTCTTTATTTCTGCTTGTGGGTATACTTTGTTTGTCTATAGTGTTGTAAGCATTTATGTTGGTCCTATTCAACACATTGACTTACAATTGTATCATCCTTGACTATTTTGCAAGACTGCACTCAGGGTTTATCTTGGCGCTTATGCCTTGATACAAGTGTAATCTTGCTAACTTAAACTTAGGGAATCTAATCGTGTAGTTATCTTGACTTACATGTCTCTGATGCTTAGATTGGATTTCCACATACCTATCTAATATCGATCATATTCATATCCTCATAGTTATACTAGTGATGGTTGTATGATCTCATGATGTCCCTAATAAATGCTCAATGATGAAATTAAGAGTCTAAATGTTATGCGCTTCTTACTGGTAAACCACTTTGCATATTAGCTTGCATTTTAGGTTCATTTTCTAGCTTAGTCTTGCATTCTTGCATATGGGGAGAGCTCTCTCTTCATCTTTTCATAGACATATCAGCTAACTCCTTTCATATATTTCTTTACTTTCTTCTTGTTCATGTCTTTTCACCTTCTTAATCTTTCGCTTCATCTCTTTTCTATCTTATCATCACATTATATAAAGTTTTGACCTATTAAATAATTTCAAGGTCCTAGATTCATTTTCAGGATCGAAATCCAAATTCGAGTTCATCTTGATGGTCAAAATTGTCTTTTAAAATTCTACTTTCTTCTGAGCAGTTAGCTGACCTTTTGAGGCCTAATCTTTAAATCATCACTGGGGCATCTTCATTCCTTCATTTCTTCATCATTTCCATACTTCTATTCACCTTTTCACATCTAAATCCGCTTTCTACTCGATTTGACCTAATTTTTATGCTATATCCTTCAAGGTCAACTCTAGTCAAACTGGGGCATTTTATCAATTTCTTATAGTCATTCTTGGGTTCTAATCATTTATTTGTCATCTTGGACATTGCTTTATTCTATTTTTCTCATGTCTAGCAAGTTTTTGCATCCCCTTACCTCATTTCAATTTCGATCCCGAGGGGGCAGAAATACTCTATCACTAATTGCTACAACTATCTATTTCTTAGGAGCATTTGTTTGATCTTCTCACTTTCTCTCACTCTATCTGCTTTTCTAAGAGTTAGTATTCTTATTGAATTCTGACATCATCTCTTCCTAGTGTTCAGTACTACTGCTATCAGGCTGTGCATTCAGGACTTGCTATCTATTTCTGCATTTCACTCTTCAGAATTAGATATCTATATCTACCACTACCTACTTGGCTTTCTATTTTCTTTGACATAATGTGTTCCCAGATCGATCACACATTAGTCAAAGAGGGGCAAATGTAATCAACTAAAAATGGTCATCTAGACTATTAGCCCCCTTTTCAACATTTTGGCTAAATTAATTTAATCATTTACCTAGACCAAATTGCTAATAATCAATTTATTTGATTATAACCTATAGTTTGAATATGCTATCCTAAGTTCATTATTTGATTAAAAGAACATGTCCCCTTTTAATTAAATAAAAGACCCCATTCTTCTAACCCACTTAAAGTGCACACATAAAGTCCTTTTTCTATTTTGCAATTAAAATAAAAGGCTTTGTGACTTTTGTCTTATATGACAAGTCAACTTATATTCTATTGGTTGACTTGTGTGTGCACATGGATCACTCCTATTTTCAAATTCCACCGTTGATCATCCACCATCTTCATCTTGATCTCTACCGTCCATACATCTTTAAAAGGGAGAGAGCTTTCTCCCTCAAAGCATCCATCCTCATTTTTGAATATTGTTATGTTGCAGGTTTTCTAACAGGTTTCTTTGGAGCTTTGTGGAGAACTTCTATTTCTTGTCTACATTCTCTCATATCATAGCATTTTAGCTTAGATTCATGTTGCATGTTAGTTTAGTTTCTATTTTGCAATAATCTATCTCACATAGCTTAATATTTGGATTGTAACACTCTCATATATGTTTTAGCAAAGCTCCATTTTGCATTCTCATCTTAGCTTAATCTTCATTTGCATTGCATCCTTGAGGAACTCCTTGGGACATTTGCATTCTTGCATCTTGTCTTTGGAACCTCCCATTGCATGGTTTACTAGCAAGAAGAGTATCTCTAAGGCTCATCTGAGAGCCCTTGAACTTGAAATACACTCTCTTGCACTCCGTGGATAGGGAGCACTAAGCCGGCATTCAAACATTCCAACTCATGGAATCATTTGGATAGAATGGTTTAGAGTGTGACACTTTCGAGTGTACATTTTTAGAATTATATAGCATAACTCAAAGGGAGAATGAAGAGTGAATGGATTAGTGCTTGGATTAGGCATAGTAGTGCATGAAGGTTGAGGATTTTTAGGATTAGTAGCATGGAAAAGGTTTGTAGCCAAGTGAAGGTTAGCTTGAGTTTCTTTTAGAGGTAGCCCTTGAGGATACATGTAGTCAATGTGGAAAGCATTAGGTTATTTATTTGATAGAGGCATGTTGGAAATATTTGAAGTGTTGGGAGATGCATGAGTGCTGGAAGAAGTGGAAGATGTAATGGAGCCACTACTAGACATAGGTTCATCAACGTAATCTTTCTCAAGAGAAGTATCCTCAGCACATGAGTCACTAGAGGTTCCAATAATTCCATTATCCATAAGATCTTGGATTTTATGTTTTAGCTCAATGCAATCAAAAGTAGCATGGTCATTAGATTGATGATAGGCACAATAGGTATCCAAGAAAGGATTTCCATAGGAGCTAGACTTAGGCAACATGATGAGCTTAGTTTCAAGAAGTGTTTGCAAAATGTCATCATAAGAATGTTCCAAGGGAGTAAAAGTTCTATCAAAAATATGTCTAGGATCTTCTTGTTGTTTCTCAAGTGAATAGCATGTATTCATGTCTTCATCATTATCTTCATCAAAGATAGGTCCATCATGAAATTTTGGCATAGCCTCAAGTGCTTGTTCTCTACAAAGGTCTTTAGATCTAGAAGATGAAGACATTTGATGTCTTGAAGTAGAGCATGTAGACCTAGAAGAAGAGGATGACCTCAAAGAAGGTGACTCACATGCATCTAAAGACATTAAGGAAGATTCATGTAATAATGCAATCTTCTCTTCTAATATTTTCTCAAGTTTAGACTTCATTTTTGTCATGCGCTTAGAGAAATGAAGGTAAGAAAGATCATTTGTCTCTTCTAGTTCTTTGTATTGCACATATAGATCTTGAAACTCTTTAGTGACATGGAGGATATCATGATCATTTAGATTCGATTGAAGTTTGGTAGCACAAGGTTTAGATCCCATAGTTTTAGATGCAAAGCCAAGCATAAAAGAGCCTAGAAGATAACTTGATGTTGAAACTATAGGAGGTAGAGTGTTCACTTGCCAAGATAGTAGAGAGAGATTAAAGTGACTTGTCAAACAATATGTCCAAGAAACTTACGACATGAATGACTCAAGTCAATAGCAAGGCAAGATGTCCAAATAGCCAAATAGATAGAGCAAGCGGGGTGACAAGTGAACAACTTTTCCAACACAAGAGTGTAGTCAAGAAATCAAGGAAACCATTTCAGCAAAAGGATAACTAGCAAGAAAACATAGACCATGAAGACAAAAAGACCAAGAGCACTAAGACCAAAAATTCACTTTAAGCATGTTCAAGAACTAAAGACATAGCAAATCAAAGTCAAATGATGAGACTCCCCTTAGGAAGCAACACAAAAAATTTTTTGCATTTGATGTTTTGACTTGGTTGACAAAGTTTGACAATAGTTGATAGCATAGCAAGTTTAATGTTCAAAAGCAATTTCTTTCCAAGCAAGATAGTGACACATGGAGTAGTCTTCAAACAATCAAGCAAGGGACAAAGCAACCTTGCATGATACAAGCATATGTGAGGTTTTAAAAGAAAGCCATATAACTATCATCATGTGTATGTTCCAAAGATTTTCACAGGTCTAGCACATTCAAGAACACATCAAGCAATATCTACCTAAATGTCATGGTTCATTACTCAACATCTTGGCCCACGCTTGATGCTCCTTTGCCTCACACCAAGTGGTTTCCCACAAGAGATATTGACTTTGTCATGGAAATGCCATAAGCATAACCAAGGGAACACATATGGTGAGTGTAAATCTTGAGGTGATCTGGGTAGTCCACTAGGATCAATCCTTGCACCAAGAAGTTGACCGGCTAAAAAAGGTAGTTACTAACTTAGGGTGTTTAGATAGGGCTTCCGTTCATAGTGTTCCTCTTGCTCCCAATTACGGGACACCTCACCTTGCGATGAGTAACCAATCTTGCGATCACAAGAGTACCTTAAGCATTCTTGCCTAGTGATCTCCCTATGGTCGAAATCCCATAACAAATCACACTAGGCGAAGACAAACACTATGTATACCAAAGTTTTGTGTCCTTGGTAGCCTTGAGTTTATAGTGGGTTGGAAGAGCCAGGTAATCGGCTTGTCCCCACTTGGGTCGTTCCTCTCAGGTTGTCTGAGAGCAGGCCCTCTAAAAGATTCTAAACTACACAAAGAGTGGATCAACTTTTGGAAGTCAAGATTTTTGATTCACCACAAGGGTGAAGAGCATACTCTCCTATTCTAATAATTTTCTCCCAAACATGCCAAGAAGATTTAGTTGCCTCTTACTCTTGAAACCAAATGGTAAGTCAAGATTTCTGATTCACCACAAGGGTGAAGAGCATACTCTCCTATCACCAAAAGATCCCAATTGTAAGTTTTAATGTGCCTAAAAATAAACAACTAGTATATGCCGCACATGTAAAAGTAAAGAACAAGAAAAATTAGGTTTTTATGCATTGGGCAGCCCTGCAAACAATCGTTAGTAGCCCTTGTGCATTTGAAGCTTTGACATGCGTTCTTTTTATGCAATGTTTCAAATTTTTTTTTCATAAGGATGGCAACCTGTAATCACAACTTGTTAGCACCAAAAGTTAGTATGAAATAACATAAAAATCTGCAATAAAAAGTGGTGAGTTGCCTCAAAAATCCAATTTATCTTCCAACCAAGTGCATGCAAAGAAAGTGCAAGTTAATCACAAATGCTCTCATTTTTACTCTTTGATTTTGACCTAGTCAACAAGATTGGACTTGTTTACTATGATTTTGTATCCAAAAATGAAAATAAAAAGAAGAGACCCTTGTTAAAAATCAGAGAGCTTTCAAAAAATGCAAGAAATTTTAAAAAATCTCTTCATTTGCGCTCTAGAGATCAATTTTGTCAAAATAGACCAAATTTATCAAATTAAGTTTTTGATCTTTAATATGACTTCAAAATTCAAAACACAAAAAAATAACCCCCATTAGAATTGAAAAGATTTTCTAAAAATGTAAGTTTTTAAAAAAAATTTGCTAATTTGCGATCAAAAACAGCTTTTTATGAAAAACAAAGAAAAACTCATAACTCCCGAAAATCATGTCAAAATTCTCTACAAATCGGACTGAGATAGTTTGAGCATATATCCAACTTGCAAAAAAAAATTCAGAACCGAACTCTAAGCGGTTTAAAAGATATGAGCAAATCTTTAAACCAACTAAGTTTTTGGCCTTCAAACCAATTTACTTATGGCTTGACCTTAAAACCAAAGTGATAATTCTACAAAAGCATTTGATTAGATCCAATATGCTGCTGTAAAAAACCAAAGATGAAAAATAAAAGCAAATGGAGCTAGAAACTTGATTTAGAGATTAGACCTCAAAAGGTCAGCTAACTGCTCAGAAGAAAGTAGAATTTTAAAAGACAATTTTGACCATCAAGATGAACTCGAATTTGGATTTTAATCTCGAAAATGAATCTAGGACGTCAAAATTATTTAAGAGGTCAAAACTTTATATAATGTGATGACAAGATAGAAAAGAGATGAAGCAAAAGATTAAGAAGGTGAAAAGACATGAACAAGAAGAAAGTAAAGAAATATATGAAAGGAGTTAGCTGATATGTCCACAAAAAGATGAAGAAAGAGAGCTCTCCCCATATGCAAGAATGCAAGACTAAGCTAGAAAATGAACCTAAAATGCAAGACTGCACTCAGGGTTTATCCTGGCGCTTATGCCTTGATACAGGTGTAATCTTGCTAAATTAAACTTAGGGAATCTAATCATGTAGTTATCTTGACTTACATGTCTCTTATGCTTAGATTGGATTTCCACATACCTATCTAATATCGATCATATTCATATCCTCAGAGTTATACTAGTGATGGTTGTATGATCTCATGATGTCCCTAATAAATGCTCAATGATGAAATTAAGAGTCTAAATGTTATGCGCTTCTTGCTGGTAAACCACTTTGCATATTAGCTTGCATTTTAGGTTCATTTTCTAGCTTAGTCTTGCATTCTTGCATATGGGGAGAGCTCTCTCTTCATCTTTTTGTGGACATATCAGCTAACTCCTTTCATATATTTCTTTACTTTCTTCTTGTTCATGTCTTTTCACCTTCTTAATCTTTCGCTTCATCTCTTTTCTATCTTTTCATCACATTATCTAAAGTTTTGACCTCTTAAATAATTTTGATGTCCTAGATTTATTTTCGGGATCGAAATCCAAATTCGAGTTCATCTTGATGGTCAAAATTGTCTTTTAAAATTCTACTTTCTTCTGAGCAGTTAGCTGACCTTTTGAGGTCTAATCTCTGAATCATCACTGGGGCATCTTCATTTCTTCATGTCTTCATCATTTTCATACTTCATATCTACTTAAATTCACTATTTCATGTCTAAAATCACCTTTCTACTCATTTCGACCTTATTTTTATGCTATATCCTTCAAGGTCAACTCTAGTCAAACTGGGGCATTTTATCAATTTTTTTATATAGTCATTCTTGGGTTCTAATCATCTATCTGTCTTCTTGGACATTGCTATACTCTAATTTTTTCATTTCTAGCTAGTTTTTGCATCCCCTTACCTCATTTCAATTTCGATCCCGAGGGGGCAGAAATACTCTATCACTGCTTAGGAGCATTTGTTTTATCTTCTCACTTGCTCTCACTCTATTTGCTTTTCTAAGTGTCAGTATTCTTCTTGAATTCTGACATCATCTCTTCCTAGTGTTCAGTACTACTGCTATCAGGCTGTGCATTCAGGACTTGTTATCTATTTCTGCATTTCACTCTTCGGAATTAGACATCTATATCTATCATCGCCTACTTGGCTTCGATTTTCTTTGACATAATGTGTTCCCAGATCGATCACACATTAGTCAAAGAGGGGCAAATGTAATCACCTAAAAATGGTCATCTAGACTATTAGCCCCCTTTTCAACATTTTGGCTAAATTAATTTAATCACTTACCTAAGCCAAATTGCTAATAATTAATTTATTTGATTATAACCTATAGTTTGACTATGCTATCCTAAGTTCATTATTTGATTAAAAGAACATGTCCCCTTTTAATTAAATAAAAGACCTCATTCTTCTAACCCACTTAAAGTGCACACATAAAGTCCTTTTTCTATTTTGCAATTAAAAGAAAAGGCTTTGTGACTTTTGTCTTATATGACAAGTCAACTTATATTCTATTGGTTGATTTGTGTGTACACATGGATCACTCCTATTTTTGATTTCCACTGTTGATCATCCACCATCTTCATCTTGATCTCCACCGTCCATACATCTTTAAAAGGGAGAGAGCTTTCCCCTTCAATCCTCATTTTGAATATTGTTATGCTGCAGGTTTTCTAACAGGTTTCTTTGGAGCTTTGTGGAGAACTTCTATTTCTTGTCTACATTCTCTCATACCATAGCATCTTAGCTTAGCTTTCATTTTTACATTTAGCTTAAATAATATAGTCTAATAGTTGGATTGTAACACTCTCATATATGTTTTAGCATAGCTACATTTTGCATTCTCATCTTAGCTTAATCTTCATTTGCATTACATCCTTGAGGAACTCCTTGGGACATTTGCATTCTTGCATCTTGTCTTTGGAACCTCCCATTGCATGGTTTACTAGCAAGAAGAGTATCTCTAAGGCTCATCTGAGAGCCTTCTTATTCTTGAAATATACTCTCTTGCACTCCGTGGATAGGGAGCTCTAAGTCGGCATTCGAACATTCCAAACTCATCGAATCATTTGAATAGAAGGGTTTAGAGTGGGACACTTTCGAGTGTACAGTAACTAGCTATTTAAGACATCTAAGGGATCTGTGGATTTATTTTGTGGAAACTGATTCACCCCCTCCCCCCCTCTGTTACTCCATATATATTTCCAATAGACAGGTCTTGAATCTTCCATCCGAAAGGTTTTAGGTATCTCCTTGATATATTTTGATTGTGTATTGTAGATACCTTTTGTCATTTGATATACTTGCAAACCAACAAAGATTTGATTTCCCCAAACATAGACATTTCAAATTCCTTTTGCATCTCATTTGCAAATGATTTTCATATTGCATCTTGTCCTCCAAATACGATACCATCCACAAATATTTCAACTAATAATATCCCATTACCACCTTCAATTTTCAAGTACAAATTATTGTTTCCATTGGTCCTTGCAAAACCAATATTTACCAAATAGTTGTGCAACCTTTCATACCATGCTCTAGGGGCTTATTTTAGTCCATATAATGCTTTTTGTTTACATACTATGTTCTTGTTGAATCAATTAATCCTTCTAGTTGTTTAATGTAAACCTCTTCTTCCAATATTCCATTCAAAAACTTAGATTCGACATTCATTTGATATAATTTAAATCCTTTGTAGAAAAAATATGCAATTAGAGTTCTAACTCCTTCCAATCTTGCAACTAGGGAAAATGTTTCTCTATAGTCAATTATGTCTTCTTGTACATACCCTTTCCACACCAATCTAGCTTTGTTCCTTGTGACTTCTCCTTTCTCATTCAACTTGTTCCTAAATACCCACTTATTTCCATAACATGCTTATCCTTTGATCTATGCGAGACAACAATCTAGTGTGATCCTTTTTTAAACTTTTTCATAAGTCATTGTCTATGACTGTTGCAACTAGGAGTGGAAATGTGTTTCCTTTGGGAACTCAATGGAAATTAACCTAAAATTTCACTAAGTTTTCCAAACAATTTTTTTTTAAAGACAATAACATCAACAGATAACATAGAAGAAGCAATAACTCACATACATACAATCATCCAAAATAGATTACATTTCTTAAGGGGGGTTCCATGACATTGAATCACATGTATAAGTTTATTAATATTAAATCTAACACATAACTAAAATCCACATCATGGAATAATCACAAGTACGAATCCAATTAAATAATATACAATTACAAACAATGCCACTTGGCATAACTAGAATGTATAATCATCCACTGTACAAGTCACAAAGTATGAAAGCTCAAAGAATATAAATCATCAATAAAATACATAATCTCATAAGATCTTTAATAAATAAAGTAAAAATCAATAGTATATAACTTTCCAATATAATTACTAGATTGGAAAGAAAGGAACAATTGCACAAGTACATCCAACAATGGCATCCAACTGTCAGATCTCTATGGTATAAGAAACACTACCACTTGACCTCACAAAACCTAAATGGCCTAGTCCTACTATGTCAAGGAGATAATGTCAAGTCCCATATGGGTATCAATCCACAAGTCATAACCAACATATAGGTCAAGAAAAACCTAATAGCAATCTATCTCAAGGGTACCAAGATACAAATAACATCTAATCCTAGAGGTGACAAAGACACGTAGAAAATCTACTAATAAAGTGGGAAAGTGTCATAGTATAAGCCAACTCTAAGGTTACCTTAACAACCTCTTTGGACTCTGGCCCCCTAGTGGCTCTATTAGGCATCAATATCCTTTTGTGCAGACAAGGCATACCAACAAAGCAAGGTCACAACCAATCATCCTCTCTACTCTCATCCTAGACTGTACTAACACTTGAGGCATGGGTGGGAAAAACCAATGACTTATTAATTCATTTTACACTTATTTAATGAAATTTAGAGCTCAAACCTCCATTGCGAGCCACTTCTCAAAGTACACAAAGATTACCTACCCTAGGCTCATAAAAGTACAACTAAAATCACAATTTTCACCTCAGTCCTTTATAAGCAATTGGAAAGAACCTATACATAAACATAGTACTCACCTCAGTCCTTTGCAAGAAACTAGAAAGCACCTAAAGACCAAATCATAGTAATCACCTTAGTCGTATACAAGAAAATAGAAAACACCAAAAGATAACCAATCAAAGGCTCAAAGGTTATAGAAACAAAGTCATAATAATAACCTCAGTTATATACAAGCAACTGGAATGCACTAACAAGAACTGATGAAAACTCATCATGAAAAACATGTGACGCATAACTATGGTTAGATATAAAAGATCATATACATAACATCATCATAGAATAAAAACCCCCCAAGCCTTTGGTAAACATCCTGAGTGGTCAACATACTAGGTCAAGCTTGAACCCCACCATGAAATACAACATACATCTCTACAAGTGTAGTCTGATAATTCATTTGGTTTTGAGAACATAAGGATTTTGTTTAAACAACAATTTTCAAGTTTATATTTCATTTTAAGTCTTAGATTTGGTAAATTTTACAAATTTCCCTTATAACTGAATCCATTTTCCTTTTAACCTAAAATACACAACTTACTGCTAACTTATAAAATAATGCTTTTATTAAATATTATTAAAAAATTAAATAGTAACTATTTAATTATTTAAAGTAATAATTATCAAATTATTAATAAAATAATACTAATCTATTAATAACCATAATTATTAATTATTAATATAACAAAAATTTATTAAAATTATTGTCAACATTTAATATTATTTAAATTAATTTATAATAATTAAAAACTAGATCAATTTTTAAAAATATATTAAAATTTTTAATTAATAAAATATATTAAAATATATATCGTATACCTCATATTTGAAAAGGCCCATAGGCCACTTCCTTAGCTGCCTTGGTTGTCGAATATCTAGGTATGAATAGTTAGAGAAATAACTAGAACATCCAAGAGTTTTTTGACTAGTGTGACACAAGATAGGACAACATAGTAGGTACTAGTGACCAAGTTTTGTTCTCCTCTATTTTTTCAATTTATTCATTCATTTCTTGAATCCAATCTTCATTTTACAGAGCATCCTTCACTTTTTTAGGTTCAAACTCACAAAGTAAACATGTGGCACTTCTTAGTCTTTTCCTTTTCATAACTTCAAAGTCTTCATTTCCAATTATCTACTTAGGTGATGATGTCTTCTGAATTTTTTTTCTAATGTAGGCTCTTTTCTTCTTTCTTGTTGTTTAGATTCATCTCAAAGATTTATTTCAAGTTCATTTTGTATCTTTGCTTCTATTTCTAGTTTCTTGCTACTAGCTTCTTGAATCTTGGTAGCCTATTCTTGTATCTCAACATCATCTTGATGATGCTCAACTCCTATAGTTTGTTACTTGATAGCCTTGTTATCTGGCTCAAGTAAGGTGTAGGGTACACCTTTATTAACATATATAAATGTGTTGTAATCTTTAGGTTTCTTTTTACATTCTACTTCATTTTTTGTGCATAGTCATCAACTTTCACATTTTCACTTTCCACAGCTTTGTTAGTGTTAGAATTCAAACATGTATACGCCTTTCTCTTGGTGTAATATCCTAGGAATATGCCTTCATCACTTTTAGCATCAAGTTTTCCATTTCTATTATCCTTTAGCATAACATTTTCTTCCAAAGAATTTAAAGCATTTCACATTAGGTGCATACACAAACCATAACTCAAAGGGTGTAACATTTGTACCTTTCTTGACTTGTACTTAGTTCAAAGCATAAACTATTGTACTTACTACTTCTTTCCAATATTTTTGTGATACATTCTACTCCATCATTAGTATTGTAGCACAAACCATGATTGATATGTTACTTTTTTCAACTATTCCATTTTGTGGAGGGGTCCTAGTCGTTGACATTTGTCTCTTGATTCCTCTATCATTGCAAAATGTGTTGAATTCATTAGAGGTAAACTCTCTTCCTCTGTATTTTTTAGGACAAAGAGAGGATTTTGGGGAACTTGGTTGAGGTGTAGAATAATATCCAAACTTGGGGTTATGATGATAACATTCTTAACTCTTAGAAGGAAATCCTGTTTGAGCTTCACAACATTGTTGGGAAGGAGGAAATGTTTTGGAGGCAAAGGTCAAGGGTGGTATGGCTCAAGGAAGGGGACAAATATTCTAGATTTTTCCACCTGTCCACTACAAAACACCGGGCAGCCAATAGAGTTATGAGATCAAAAAGGGTAATGACACTTTAAAAGAAGATAATGAGATAACAAAGGAAGCTATCAGCTATTTCTCATCAATTCTTACTAGAGATGTCAACTTGGATGTAGAGGATCAGAATGAGGTTGTTAACTCCATTCCCAAAATCATTGGTAATGCTTAGAACTAGGCCTTACAGGCTATCACTAAGCATGATGAAATTAAAAAGGCAGTTTTTGATCTTTCGATCGAGAAGGCCCCTAGCCCCAATGGTTTCCCCACTTTCTTCTTTTAGTTGTACTAGGATATTATTCATGTTGATATTGTTAAAGCTATCTAGGAATTCTTCAATGCTAAAGACCTACTGAAAGAAGTTAATGCTACTTTTCTGGTTCTAATTCCTAAACTCATTGGGGTAGATACCTTTGGTTCTTTTAGGCCTTATCAGTCTTTGCAACTCATTTTATAAGATCTTTATGAAATTTCTTACTAATAGACTTATCAAAATTCTTCCAGAGATCATCTCACCCCAATAGTCGGGCTTTGTTCCTAGCAAGAAAATTCTGGATTCAATCATGGAGGTCCATGAAGTTATCCATTCTCTAGAGTTGGGGAAGTAGGACAGATTTCTTCTCAAGCTGGATCTTTCTAAAGCTTATGACAGGCTGGACTAGGGGTTTTTGGATAGAATTCTTGAAGCTTTTGGTTTCAATGCTAAAGTGAGGAAGTTGTTTTCCAAACTAGTTTCCACTCCTACCTTTTTCATCCTTGTGAATGGGGTTCCCTCTAATTTTTTAAACCTTCAAGGGTCTTATCCAGGGTGTCCCTTTATCTCCTATCCTCTTCATCATTCTGGCTGAAAGCCTAGGTAGGCTCATTTACTCTAGAAGGGGTAGAGGGGATTTGGTGGGTCTGAAACTATCTTCTGGCCCTTCTATGTTTACTCACAAGAAATTTTTTGATGATACCATTATGGGGGGTGAGTCCATGGTGAGGGAAGCTAGATCTATTAAAAAAAAATTGAAAACTTACTCCAGGGCCTCTGGGCAGCTAATTAACTGGGACAAGAGCTCAATGTTTTTCTTCACTACCCTGGTAAGAAGAGAGAAGAAAATAGTAGATATTTTGGGGTGTAAGGCTAGATCTCTTCCATCCATTTACTTATGGCTTCCCTTGGGGTTTAAACCTTTGGACACTTTTTTGGATAATCATGTGGATAGATTCAATAGGAAGCTTGCTAGTTGGAAAGGTATTACTTTGAGCTAGGTAGCTAAAGTGATACTGATTAAGTCTACTTTACAAAATTTACCTACTTATTCTCTTAGCCTTTTTTCTATTCCTTCCAAGGTGATTGACCACCTTGAAGCTATCCTAAGGAAATTTATGTGGTTAGGCACTAACGAGAGTAAGAAATACCCATTGGTGGCCTAGGATTCCATTTGCAAATCTAAGAAGCAAGGGGGTCTGGGGATCCAAAAGTTAAAAAAGTTCAACTTAGCTCTTCAAGAAAAATAGATTTAGAGAATTTTCAACAAAAAAGGTGAATGGATAGATATTTTGATCTCCAAATATGCTAACAATCTCAATCATAAATAGTTCATTAATAGGGATTTGAACCATAGAGGCTCTTCCATCTAGAAAGGTCTTATGAGAACTAAGGATCTAGCCTTTAAGAAAGCCAAATGGCATGTGGGAAATGGGGAAGATATTAAGTTTTGGCTTGATGACTAGCTTAGTTCAAGCCCTCTCTAGGAAAATGAGGCTTTCAATAGATGGGCTAATGTTTGTATTGAAAGATTTGTGAGCAGGGTGAGTGACTATACAATTCACAATGGGTGGGTTGACTTGGTAGAGGTTGCTAAGAAGCTAAAGCTACTAATTGATATGGTTAGACATATTCCTTTATCCCACAATAAATATTCCATTGTGTGGGGGGAGACTATGCATGGTCTTTATACTGTGGCCTTTGGGTATGAGACTTTACAATTACAAGGCCAGGCCCGTGTGTGGGCCAAAGCTTGGTATCCAGGCCTTATTCCAAAGATTAACATATTCTTCTAGATCTTCCTCCAAAATCATATCCACATAGTGGATAACCTCACCAAAAGATGTAACATGGTGCCAAATAGATGTATCCTATGCAAAAATAATAGTGAGAGTGTAGACCATATGTTTATACACTGTCCTTTCATTAATTCTATCTAGTCTTTTTTCCTATCTTATTTCAACCTAGCTTGATGTTTTCCTTCCAATATTCTAGAGCTCTTTATTCAATGGCAATTTGGGATGGCTGATAATGATTCCAAGACTTTATGGATGTGGGCCTTACCATATGTGTCTTGGGGGCTCTAGAAAGAGCGAAACAACTAAATCTTCAAGGATAAGGAATCTAATGCCAAAGTGTTTTTTCAAAAATGTCTCAATGCTTTGTTGGAAAATTACATGAACACTAAAGGTCCCATCCCCCCTCTTAATACAATGGTCAAAGACAAAAGGAAGAGTTATTGCTAGTCTTTCCTACCTGAGGGTTGGCATAAGGCCAATTTTGATGGGGTAGCCAAGGGCAACCCGGGAAAGGCCAGGATTAGTGGCATCATAAGAAATGTTTATGGGAAAGGGATTGTTGCAATTGCTGCACCCCTTGGTTTTCAAACTAATAATTATGCAAAGCCCATTGTGGCACACCAAACAATCAATTTAGCAAAAGAAATTGGAGTGAAATACCTTTGGCTGGAAGGAGACTCTGAAAACATAATTGATTGCCTTAATGGGAAGAACAAGCCAACTACTGCAAATAATATTGATGAATGCATCCAAAACCTTCAAACTTTAAAAAAAATCTATGTGGCACATGAGTACTGCTAGGTCAACAATGTGGCAGACAAGTTGGCAAATTGGGCAGTCAAGTATAACGAGGTGACTAAGTGGATAGATGGACATGATATCCTATCAGAGTTTCATGAGGTCATTGAAAGGGATCATATCACAAGTAGATTGGGTATAATTAAATTCCATAATGAAATTTAGTAAGTTGAAGGTTGCAATCAGAAATAATATGTGTGGATTTATTATGATAATCAATGATTTATGGGGAATGTGTAGGGTTGTGAGGTGGAAGTATGATATTTCTCATACTTCCCATATGTACAATATCCATTAACCTATGTCAAATACCGCTTGTGGGAAGCAAATTCATAAGGCAAAAAAAGGTGTAAGAAAACAAGGAGAGCCGAAGGTTTGCAGGTCTTGAAGGGTTTCGATACAGAGTATAGAGACTACATTGAGAAGAACACCATGATTAGGGAAAGACATAGGAGAGAACTAGAGGATGAAGCCCAGAAATGGAGAGGATGATCCAAGTTGTGGAACATCATGAAGAAAAGAGAAATTATGAATTATATTGAGTGCCTCTATGGATGGAAACCCTCTATAGCCAAAATTATGGTTAGAAACTGGAATGAGGGTGTGGTCAAAATCGATGAGGTGGAGTTCTTTGTTATAGAAGAAATTATCTCCTTGATTAATGGCATCCATATTATTGACAAGAAATTTTACAGAGACCAGAAAGTATCTAGGCAAGTCGTGGTGGAGTTCATTAAGAACCAAGAGGAGAAATAGGCACTGGTGAAGAGGGGTACCCATTATCTCCCAAGCTCCATCAAGACACTATGCAGAATTGTTCTCTATGCTATCATCAAATATATTTCTCTCGATACTAGGTTTGATCATATATGCACTTACCACTTTGTGTTACTCAACCATTTCAGATATGGGGAAAAAATCTCTATCCCTTTTGTTGGAGTTCTTTTTGGTAAAGAATATATCAGGTAGATTTAAACTTGATACCAGGAATCAAAGATAAGGACAAGCCTAAGGATAAGCTAAATCATACAATCAGCAAGGTTAAATCTTAGTTCTAGGCCAAACATTAACAGATTCATCAGGACTCACTTCACTTTAGGCTCTGCTAAGCCAAGGTAGGAAAACCTAAGGGATTTATCTTATTAACTTGATACTTTTCTCTGCAATACTATCCCCTATAGTAGAAATGGTTAATATTCTTCTATAATTTGCTAATAAATTTCCTGATTGTAGTAGCTAATTACAACCAAAGAAAGTAACAACAAATAAGCCATGACCGACACTTCTAGCTCTTCAATACATAAAAGAGAAATTGATATTCAATTAAAGATTTTGATATCTACACATAGATGGACATCCTAATATATTCATATATCCAGATATCTAATCTATCTGTCTGACTTGCAAATAGACATCTCTCTTCATAAAACTTCTCATACTTACTATGAGATCCTCCTGGTGTAACTTGCAACCCTGTCAATGTAGATAAGCATTTACATGGATCTTTGGTCCAATAGAAAATTCATCCTAACATACAACCTTAAGGGATTGCAACTGAGTTCAAGCTCTTCATTCTCAAATACAAAACATTACAAATAATAGAAGAAGGAGATTAGAATCAAAATGAAACTAAGAAGGTTAAGCTCTTGCATTAATTTCCTTGAAACCAATACATCAGCTATATGCCAAAATTTAGTAGATGCAAAATGAATGAATGTATAATATGAAATGATTCAAAAGAAATACAATATGTTTTTCATAATAGAAGAAAACTGAGAAAATGGTAACTCTATTGGGGAAAGACATAATGAAAATACCACAGTAGTAAGGAATTGTAAGTTGTTTCTCATCTCTGTGCTGAATTTGTGTCTCTCAATTGTGTCTTATTCTTGACAATACTAACTTTGAATATTAGTAACATATAAGTGAACCCAAAGTTCTATTGTGCATTTAAGGTTCAAGAATAAATTTTCTTTCACTTTGTTAAGGGTGTGAAATTCCAAGGTTGTGTAAGTTTTCAAGTACTTGTTATAAATTCTGGAATAGTTTGTTGTTTTGTACAAGTTGGGAAAATATTTTCTTAATTAGTGGCTAGCGACTCAAATTTATATCTCTACATCAATGCTATTGTGAAGTTGAGGGTTTTGTGAAGGTTTCAATAGTTGGAATGCTGATTTGAAGAAGTCATCTCAGGCCCTTGGCAATGGTTGTAAAGAAAATGGGTGATGCTACATAAGAGTTACTAAACCAGGACAAGATTTGAATCTACTATTGTTCATAGCATTGAAGAGGTTTCCAAGCATCATAGTTAAGGCATTTTCCTCTTTCTTGAGACTTCTTTTTAGGAGAGTAAGTTATACAAAAGGTTTCTCCATCAAGTGATATTTTGGCACTAAGTAGGAGAAGGGTTTAATGCATCTCAACATATTCTATAAAAGATTGTTTTAGAAAATGTATTTACATCTAGGAATATGTTAGAGATTAAGTTGGCAAATGAGTTTTCAAATCTACTAAAAATTATAAATTTTGAAAGTTATTTTGGTGAGTTGGAAGTTTGCAAGACATGGCACATTTATTTTTATGCATTATTCAATCCATTGACCAAAATCATAGATTTATCTTTGCCAAGAGATACATGCCATTATGTTTTGATGGTACCAATGGTTTCCCAAACACCATTACTAATGATATTAGAAAAAAATTGCCTAAATTTAATGGGAACCATACTGTTTCAGCTAGTTAGCATATTCAAGTTTTTAGTGACTTGATGGGTGACTATGAGATTACTCATGAGGATGTGCACATTAAATTATTTGTTCAAACTTTAGAAGGTGATGCAAGAGACTAGTTTTACTTTTTTCCAGCATGTTCTATTTCATCTTGGAGTGAGTTGCATTCAACCTTCATGGAGCAATTTAGAAAAAGGGTAAGCATATCTGGTTCATATAGTAAATTCTTAAGGATTCATATTAGGGATGGTGAACTTGTTCCTCAATTTATTATCAGATTTGCAAGAACCTTGAATGAGATCCCTGAGAAATGTAGACCAGATGATAAATTATGCCTAATAGTTTATCTTGATGCATTTGATAAGAAAATGAACTATCTAATAAGGGATAAAGAACCTCGGACATTATATCAGGCTTTTATGACCACTATGGATATTGGAAAAAATTTGAGATATGAATTTTCTAGAGGCCATTTTTCTATGAATGACTACTAGTATAATTGTTATGAAAGATAAGTTGAACATAGTATTGACACTTTAATTCCAAATCAGAATATCAACACCCCTGTTGTAATGTATAATCAGATTGAAATTTTAAATCAGAATGTGTGTGTAGAGAAGAATGAGTCTATTGAAAATGAAGACATATATTTGTGATGTTACAGTAGTAAGATGTATTCCATAATTTGATAGAAATGAGCATTGTGATGATATTATAGATCAAGCATTAGCTACAACAACACATTCTTGTAGTACTAATTATGTATATGATGATGTTGCTAATGTTTCTAGACATGAAGTTGCTACATCTAGATCTCAATCTTGTGCAAGTGAGGAGGCTAAGAGTTATGTCTCTAATAATGAGTTTGATGTTGATAATCAGACATTCGATGGAAAGGTAACACAAGATGAAGAATATAATTTACATTTAGCTTAGTCATAGTCAAAAGAATAGAATGTTGAAAGTGATCATATAAATGAAAATGATGATAGAAGTGATGATGAGATATCTTCATATGAGTCAGATGCAATAGGAGAAAAAGAAAACAATGATGGATGTGAACATTCATATGAAAGTGAAGATATGATTTCTTTTTCTGAATTTGAAAGTGAAAATACATTTCAGTTTTTGCATTATACAAATCAGTTAGCCAATGAAGAATTTGAGAGTGATTTGTCCTCAAGGTATGAAGATAAAGAAATGGTGAATCCAATTGATGATAATGAATCTCAGAGTTCCTCCCTCCTTGCACTTGCTACGTGGTTGCTCACTACATCCAACATGCCTCTTCCTCTAGAAAATGTGGATCTCCTACTCTTTTGCTTGCTTCACAAGCTGTGACCTCTCCTATTTAGATGTGGACATGGAGCTAGGTGGATTGCCTCTCCATTTAGCATGAGACCCCTTGCAAGTCATGGGCTATTTTCTTGCACTATCGTTGAAGAGCTTTGTTCTATTTTTTGTCATTCACTCGAAGTTCTACCTTTATGCACATTGAGCATTGTTGGATATGTGGGTGGCATCATTCACATATTCCATTCAACTTCCTCTTTTCTTAGCCGGCCCCTGCCAAGACATGGTCCTATACCTACTACATTGGGTGTGGATGGCTCCTTTTACAAGCTACGGTAGTTTTCCTCTATGGTGTGATCCTTTTATAGCTTTGGTCATTTTTCCATTATAGGTGGGAACAAATGCATCACTCTCTAAAGCCATGATGTAATCCAAACCTGCTAATCTTTTTTGGAATTTTTTAAGAGGTTTTAGTTCTTCCTCATTAGCCAAAATTAAATGGGTATAAACATTTGGAAAATACTTCTTTAGGGTTTCCATACTATCATTCCCATAAAGTTTTCCTACTACTATGTATATGTTAGTTGAAGAGGGATAGCCTAAAGCCTTTAGAAAAAGGGGAGTCTCATGATGAGTCAATGGACAACCTCCCTATATACAACTTTGTTCCCCAACAACTTCATTTTCTTTCCGGTGATCAACTCCAAGCCGCATTTTCCTAAGTTCCCTTTCTCATATGAAAAACACTATATCATTAAGAACAACATTGGTGTTTAAAATGCCAATTAAAATGGTGATTCTTGATTTGTGTCATGTAATGAATTGGAACTTGAATTGTGTTTTAGCACCTTTAAGAAGTGTATTTATAAATGTGAACACCAATGTTGTTCATTCACTACCACATATTCTCTTAAAACATCCAATCATCCTCTATACTTCAAAATGTTTTAATGCACACTTCTAATTTATAAAATTAGAACAAAAAATCCTTTGCACATAGTCGGCTCCACTATTGTTCATAATACATCTAATCCTTAATCAGTCTGATGGAATTAGTCAGACCCCAAATTGGGTTTGGCTTAAAAAAAATTATTTTCGAACAATTGACACTGCAAGGTGATCCATTGATCCTCCTAGACTGACTGGAATCCATTTTGACCACTGAATCATCACTTAAAAATAATTTTATCACTGTTCTTTAAACTGTGATTCATTGATAGGAAGGCCTGATAACCAGCTAGTTGGGCTCTGCAACTCTGAACTTCTATTCTTTTTGACATACTTAACAGGCCTGCCAAATCTCATCACATGATGACATCATGGTCAAAAGATACCAACCTCCAAAGTTTCCCACTTAAAATTGCATATAGATAAACATGTTGGAAAACTAAAAAATGCATTTGGTTTTGGCCTTGAAAACTGGGCAAACAAGCACTTGAGGATCTAGAAACTAGGGCATTGGTTCACAGTCATGAGGAGAATGTTATTCTATGATTTGGACTCATGACGAATAATAGGGTGAGTTTGGAAAAGGTCTAAAGTTGTCTATATGGATTTGCAAGATTGGAAACATCAGTAGAAAAGTATTTTTTGCAAATGGAATGACCCTAGAAAAGTGTGCAGATGGATTCATCAAAGCTTACAAACTAGCACACTTGAAGTATTTTCAGAGTAGAATGTAGGGGAATAAATTATTCAATCTAGGCAATCATAGATTTAAAGTTATAAAATCATGAATAGGACTCCAGATCAATCTGCATTTCTGATTACCAGTGAAACTTTATAAATTGCAAACAGAATCACATTTGAAAACTGATCAAATGGATTCTTCATAAGCTCAAATTAAGAATGTAGCAAGTCTCTAAACTCTAGAATATGATACAAAAGGAAATTTTTTATTTGGGTCAACTGGTTAAATTTTATGATACGTTAAATAAGGCTACCTAGAATTATGAACAATATGCAAATTTATAACAGAGGTAACTAACCAACTTTGAGACATTCAAAACCTAGTCAAAATATGTCAAAAAATTTAAAACTTGGAACATAGGTTCTTTGATATGCATAATAAACATCCTCAAATTTTTATATCATGAATCTTAACTGGGTACTAGATATTCAAAAGTAAACATGCCCTCCTATCAGTTTTTGACACTTGGGAAAAATTGTGAAATATGACACTAGCTCAAAACAAAACTTCGTAGAATGATTCAGAATGTCAGTTTAACATCACAAAAAACATCTATAGGTTGAATGCAAGGTGTTAGAAACATAAAATACCACTTAGACCATATTACCATAGTACCCTAAAGAAACATAAAATACCCTGAAGAAATATTTTCCAAATGTTTATAACCATTTAAGTTTGGCTAATGAGGAAGAACTAAAACCTCTTAAACAATACCAAAATAGATTAGTGGCTTTGGATTACATCATTTCTTTAGAGAGTGATGCATTTGTTCCCACCTATGATAGAAACATGGCCAAAGTTGTACAAGGATCACACCATGGAGGAAGACTATCGTAGCTTGTAAAAGGAGCCATCCACACCTAATGTAGTAGGTAGAGGACCACATCTTGGTAGAGACCAGCTGAGAAAAGATGAAGCCACATGGAAGATGTGAATGATGCCACCCACATATCAAGCAATGCTCAACATGCATAAAGGTAGAACTCCCAGTGAATGACAAAAAATAGAACAAAGATCTTTAGTGACAGAGCAAGAAAATAGCCCAAAGCCTACAAGGAATCTCACAATAAATGGAGAGGAAATCTACCTAGCTCTATGTCCACGTCCAAATAGGAGAGGTCACAGCTTGTGAAGCAAGAAAAAGATTAGGAGATCAACATTTTCTAGAGGAAGAGGAATGTTGGATATAGGGAGCAACCCGCACAACAAGTGCAAGGAGGGAGGAACTACGACATTCATTATCATCAATTAGATTCACCATTTATTTATCTTCATACCTTGAGGACAAATCACTCTCAAATTCTTCATCAACTAACTGATTCGTATAATGCAAAAACTAAAATGCATTTTCACTTTCAGATGTAGAAAAAGAAATGATATCTTCACTTTCATATGAATGTTCACATCCATCATTTCTTTCTTTTTCTCCTATTGCATTTGACTCATATGAGGATATCTCATCATCACTTCTTTCATCATTTTCATTTATATGATCACTTTCAACATTTTGTTCTTTTGACTGTGACTGAGCTAAATGTAAATTACATTATTTATCTTGTGTTACCTTTGCATGGAATGTTGGATTATCAATGTCAAACTCATCATTAGGGACATAAATCTTAGCCTCCTCACTTGCACAAGACTAAGATCTAGATGTAGCAACTTAATGTCTAGAAACATTAGCAACATCATCATATACATAATTAGTACTACAAGAACTCACTGCTATAGCTAATCCTTGATCTATAATATCATCACAATGCTCATTTCTATCAAAGTCATAAATACACCTTACTGCTATAACATCAGAAATATATGTTTCTTCATTTGCAATAGACTTGTTCTTCTCTACACACACATTCTAATTTGAAATTTCAATCTAATTATACATTACAATAGGGGTGTTGATATTCTGATTTGGAATTAAAGCATCAACACTATTTTCAACTTTTCTTTCATAACAATTATACTAGTAGTCATTTGTAGAAAAATGACCTCTAGTCAATCCATATTTCAAATTTTTTTCAATATCCACAGAGGTCATAAAAGCCTGATATAATGTTTGAGGTTCTTTATCCCTTATTAGATAGTTCATTTTCTTATCAAATGTATCAAGATAAACTATTAGGCATACTTTATCATCCGATCTACATTTCTCAGGGATCTCATTCAAGGTTCTTGCAAATCTAATATTAAATTTAGGAACAAGTTCACCATCCTCAATATGAATCCTTAAGAATTTACTATATGAACTAGATATGCTTACCCTTTCTCTAAATTGCTCCATGAAGGTTGAATGAAACTCACTCCAAGATGAAATAGAACATGCTGGCAAAAAGTAAAACCAGTCTCTAGCATCACCTTCTAAAGTTTGAACAAATAATTTCATGTGCACATCCTCATGAGAAATCTCATAGTCACCAATCAAGTCACTGAAAACTTGAATATGCTAACTATCTAAAACAGTATGGTTCCCATTAAATTTAGGTAAAAAATTTCTAATATCATTAGGAATGGTGTTTGGGAAACCATTGATACCATCAAAACATAATGGCATGTATCTCTTGGCAGAGAAAGATCTATGATTCTAGTCAATGGACTACATACTGGGTAAAAAGAAATGTGCCATGTCTTGCAAACTTACAACTCACCAAAATAAATTTTAAAATTTATAAGTTGTAGTAGATCTGAAAACTCATCCACCAACTTAATCTCTAACATACTCCCAGATGTAATACATTTTCTAAAACAATCTTTCATAGAATATGTTGAGATGCATTAGACACTTCTCCTACTTAGTGCCAAAATATCACTTGATGAAGAAACCTTTCATATAACTTACTCTCCTAAAAATAAATCTCAAGAAAGAGAAAAATACCTTAATTATGATGCTTACAAACCTCTTCAATGCTGTGAACAACAATATATTGAAATCTTTTCCTAGTTTAGTAACTCTTGTGTAGCATCACCCATTTTCTTTACAACCATTTCCAAGGGCCTAATTTGACTTCTTCAAATCTGCATTCCAACTGTTGCAACCTTC
This sequence comes from Cupressus sempervirens, assembly GCA_028749045.1. Lineage (NCBI taxonomy): Eukaryota > Viridiplantae > Streptophyta > Pinopsida > Cupressales > Cupressaceae > Cupressus > Cupressus sempervirens. Next base: position 111,747,818 of record CM053783.1, read on the forward strand.
ACAATACCCTCAACTTCACAATAGCACTAGTGTAGAGATATAACTTTGAGTTTCCACCAACTAAGTGAGAAAAGATTTTCCCAACTTTCACAAAACAACAAGCTAGTCCAAAATTTATAATAGGAACTTGAAAACTTACACAAACATGGAATTTAACTCCCTTAACAAAGTGAAAGAAAACTTATTCTTGACCCTTAAATGCACAACAACACTTTGTGTTCACTTATCTATTACTAATCTTCAAAGTTACTACTGTCAAGAATAAGGCACAACTAAGAGACACAAATTTAGCATGGAGATGAGAAACAACTTACAATTCCTTACTATTATAGTATTTTCGTTGTGCCTTTCCCTAGCAAAGTTACCATTTTCTCAGTGTTCTTCTATTATGAACAGCATATTGTATTTCTTTTGAAGCATTTCATATTTAATATTCATTAATTTTTTATCTACTAAATTTTGGCATATAGATGATGTATTGGTTTCAAGGAAATTAATACAAGAACTTAATTTTCTTAGTTTCATTGTGATTCTCATCTCCTTCTTTTGTTATCTGTAATGTTTTGTGTTTGAGAACGAAGAGCTTTAACTTAGTTGCAATCCCTTAATGTTGTATTTTAGGATGAATTTGTCATTGGAACAAAGATCCATGTAAATGCTTGTTTAAATTGATAGGGTTGTAGGTTACACCAAGAGGATTTCATAGTAAGTATGAGAAGTTTTACGAAGATAGATGTTTATTTGCAAGTTAGATAGATAGATCAAATATCCAGATATATGAGTATATTAGGATGTCCATCTGTGTGTTAAGGTTTGGTTGATGCCCAATGGATAAGGGACTGGTCAGCTTAGAGGTTGCATGTTTTCTACTATTGCATACCCAAGTTATGCTGAGATATCAAAATCTTTAATTGAATATCAATTTCCCTTTTATGTATTGAAGAGCTAGAAATGTCAGTCATGGCTTATTTGTTATTACTTTCTTTGGTCATAATTAGGTACTGCAATCAAGAATTTTGTTAGCAAATTATATAATAATATTGAACATTTCTGCTATAGGGGGCAGTCTTGTAGAGAAAAAGTATCAAGTTAATAAGATAAATCCCTTAGGTTTGCCTACCTTGGCTTAGCAGAGCCTAAAGTGAAGTGAGTCATGATGACTCTATTAATGTTTGGCCCAAAATTGAGATTTAGTGATGCAGAATGGAAATGGAAGAAACTTCAATGTGTCTTGTACTTCTTCATAGTTTTTTTCCTTGTCTTCAATCAATGGTACTTGTCTCAACTTGTAGTCCTTCTATCCTTCAAGGAATCTACAAGAAATCAATGATCTTATGATCTCTTAATGGCACTGCAACAAAGAAACCTTGTTTCTTTAGGATACTATTCCCAATACACTACACTTCAATGTTCAAGGGTCCCTAGAAGGATTCTAAGTGTCTCACCTTTAAACAAATCTCTATGACCATTAACTCTGCCCAAAGAAAGATAGGCTCTCAAATAACCAAGGTAAACTTGTTTACTGCCCACACAACTTACCTTATAACAACCACTGTGACAGACTTAACACAAATATACTTCCAAAGGGTAATACAAACCCTGAAGACCCCAATTCATTGACCAACTTTACACTATTTAAGACTTGTCTTTGTCGATTCTTTGAAATCACTAACACAACACCAAACTTCTTGTTGTCCACCTTCAAACCAAACAGCCACTGCTTGACTATGACAGTCATTACAAAACTGTACTTCACTAATCTATCAACATCTTTGGAACATTCCAAGTCATTGATCTGACATAAGAAAATGCTTGTGGAATCTCTAAACTCAATCTTGACAGGATTTGAACTCATAGACAGTGACAACTTCAAACTATATGATTTATAATAGTCATACCAATCTATGATTCTATTGTTATTGAAAATCATAGACTTCCAATCCTCGACCAAACAAAGGATGATGAATCAATGTATTTTAAACACTTAATAATCTTCCCAATATCTAACATCTAAACTTACTCCAGCATAATGAAAGTATTCAATGCAGATGCAGTCCTAGTAGGCCTATCTAGGATTGATTGCAAAGAAACCCTACCAAAATGGGTACATAAGTCAAAATGCTAAAGTTGGGAATGTCTTACAATTTCCTCGTGACTTGCACTATCCTCCTTGACTAGTTGAATCTACATATTGGTCTATGAGTCCAATTTGAACTATTCTAGGCCAAACTCACCCGACTGCTTGTCCTAGGGCACAAAATTTTAAAATGATAAACCACATCCTCTGAGTCTCTCCTTCTGGAATCTTTTAATAGACTCATCGAACTATACTACACCAAAGTTTCAAGAAATTTGGTTAGTTATTGTAATAGATCCATGCCCATTTGCATGAAAACCTAGATTAGTGAGGATTTATGGCTCGATCAAAGTAATACAGCAAGAACTTGCTCCAAACTCAACCAAATTCCTTCAAACTTGTTGCATTCAAAAGAAGACTCAGAGAACTATTCATTCCTATGACTTTAAGACTCATGCCAATCCATACATATATGGAAAATTTTTTTGCAACAGAAAAATTAGAGAGAAATAGAGAAAAAAATTATTAATATAAAAAATAACTCATACAAAATGAATGAACTCTGCCTTATGATAGGTTCATCAATGGTTTTAAAGACTTCCTGCTTGATCCAACTACCTTATATATTAGGAACAATTGATCTTCTTAACTAAATTTAGTTTTTCCATTTGACAACTTCTTGCAAAGTTGTCGAAATATTGCATTACAACATTTTTGCAACAAGAATGCATTTTTGAGCAACTATGTAAGAAAAATGCTCTGACCAGAATTAAGACTAACTCCTAGCCTACACTCCTAGAATGTAAATGTGAAAAACCTAAGGCCTAGATGCCACTTGGCATGAACCTAAGCCTAAGGGTCCTATAGGTGAAAAGCCATTGGTTTATAAAACACCAAGTGGCCTAACACCTTTATAATTAGACCAAAATGACTAAACATGACTGAAACCTATTTAATGACCAAATAAGTAATGAACTTTATTTTTATGACCCCTTGACACAAGGTTCCCTACACCATACTACTCGGCTTCAAAGTAACTCAAGTCCCTTGAGTTGGTATGGAATGGAGGTTGTATCCAGCTTTTAGAATCTCTGCTTTAGTCAGTCATGTAGCATCCTCTAATGGTTTATCCTACCATTTGACTAGATAAAAATAATAAGTACCCCTCCTAGTCTCCTTGAGAACCTTCTTGTCAAGTATGAACTCAATCTTAGGTGGGATTAGCTTTGGAAGATGTGTGAGATCTGTCTAAATATCTCCACACTAAGAAACACATGTACATGCAATGTCATCAGCAATAGGGGGTTTGAAAGCATAAAGATCAAAAATATTAAAAATAGGAGATAAAGAAATTTCAAGAGGTAAATCAATCTTGTAGGCATTGTTGCCACATTTCTTCAAAATCTAGAAAGGGCCTAATTTCTTCATCATCAGTTTAGTATATTGCCCTTTGGGTAACCTTGCTTTCTTTAAGTTGACCATAACCAAATCTCCCACCTTAAACTATAATTCTCTCCTTTCTTGATCTACCTACTATTTGTACTTGTCATTAGTGGATTGCAACCTGGTTTTGACTTGATCATGGATATCTTTCATAACCTAAGCAAAGTCCTCTACTTGTGCACTTCACTTATCCAAATCCTTCACATCTCTGAGTTCCAAAACTCCCCTTGGGTGGCTGCCATAAACAATCTAAAAAGGAGTCAAACCAGTACTCCTATTTCTGGAGTCATTGTATGAGAACTTTTTCTAAGATAAAATGGAGTCCCAAGAACTTCCATGCTATTGTGTAAGGCATATAAGAAAATTACCTAAGGACCTATTAATAACCTCTATTTTTCCATTTGATTGTGGATGATAGGCAGATGAAAATGAGAGATTTGTTCCCAATTTTCTCCATAATGTCCTCCAAAAGTGTCATAAGAACTTAGCATCTCTATCTGAAACTATTGACATAGGTAGCCCATGTAGCCTAACAACTTCTTTCAAAAAAAAACCAACAATGTGAGATACATTATGTGTATACCTACAAGGAATAAAATGAGCCATCTTGGAGAATCTATCAACAATAACAAAAATATTGTCATATCCACCTTTTGTTCTTGGCAATCCAGTACAAAATCCATGCTAATTGAATCCCATGGTCTGCTAGTAATAGGTAGAGGGGTATAGAGTCCTACATTGGATCTATATCCCTTAGATTTTTGAAAAATTAAACAACTTTCAACAAACTTTCTGATATCTGATTGCATTCTTGGCCAATGATAAAATCTCCTAACTTGTTCCAAAGTCTTGTCAATTCCAAAATGACCTGACATGCTCCCACAATGCTTCTCCTTTATAATATTTTCTCTACAAGACCCCTTAGGTACACATAGTTGTCCCCCCTTGAATAAGAGTCCTTCTTGAATTAAATAATTAGAAAATTCAATATGGTATCTATCTCCCATGTCTAGACATACCTGATAAATCTCTTTAAAATCATCATCATGTGCATACATATTCTTCATGTGTGTTATACCAACATTTTCCAATTCAATGTTTTGGATTAGCAAAGTGTTAACCTCATAATGGTTTTTGACATTTGAGTGCCAATACACTTAACTACTTTCTATATTGGAGCTGAGTACACCATGTATGCCGAGCCACAACAAGCGCTGAGTTAGGAAAGACTTCAAGTGCTGAGTGATCTTCATGTACTGATTAGTCTTCAGGTGCCGAGCAGAATAAAGTGTTGAGTAGATACAAGTGCCGAGTGATATTTAAGTGCCAAGTCATATATGATGTCGAGAAATACAGAAATGAAACAAGTGTCGAGTAAGCCAGTTTGTTATTAGTGCCAAGCATTTGGAATCAGCAAGTGTCGAGCAACACAGAATGTACATATGAGTTTGTAACTTCATTGATTCATATGTAAATCATTTTCATGGCCGACATGTGATGAATCTCAAAGGATTAAATGATAAGATCAAATCTTTTATTTCTCCTATGAAATCTACATGCAGCCAATAAGGAAAATGATGAAGACATGCAACCAATGGAAGAAGTGCAAACAATGAGTGAGAAATAGAGATTGAATATGGATCGTAGATCCATACGTAACCTTAAATCCTCGAATGTGTTTATAAGGAAGACAAAATTTCATTGTAAAAAATATGAGTGGATATACAAGGGTGTGTAAGAAAAACTACTTTCAAAGTAAGGACTATTAGATCACAAAGGATCAAGATCAGAGAAAGCAGATCAAGTGCTTGTATTCAGCAATTGAAGGATTGTAATCTATTAGGTTTATTGTACCTAATACTTTATAGCAATTGTATTAGAATGAAAATCCTATGGTAATAGGTTAGCTTAACAACTATTTCATAGATCCTTTAAATAGGTGATTAAATCCTTTAACAAGGTGACACTTCATGTAAAGTGTTTGTAAATCCTCTAACCAGGTCACTATTGATTCAGTGTAAAGCCTTTAACAGGGTAGGCCTTTAACATGGTAGACCATTAGAAGTGGTTAAAACCTTACTACTACAACAAATTTTGTGGGTATCATCCCCACCCCAGTTTTACCTTCTTATTCCTAGAGGGTTTCTGGGTTACCAAAATCTCAAGTGTTATGTGGTGATTCTTATGTGTTTCTCATAATTGTTTGATAGGTTTGTATGTATGCAATCTACTTTCAATTTAAAGATTTTAAATATAATACTTCTGATTCACCCCCCCTCTTAGAAGCATTCTTCCCATTTGAATATTCCAACAATTGGTATCAGAGCAATTGGTTCTCACAAAAAGAAGTCTAACAACTTGAAGAAAAAGATCTAAAGATGGAAGTCTTCAAACTTGGGAAGATTATTGAAAATCAAGTGATTGATTTGCAAATGGCTCTACACAGAGTAGAGGAAGTAAGGGAAGAATTGAGAAAATCCTTGAAGAGAAGGAAGGATATAGCCATAGCTGAAAATGATATAAACTATAAGGAGATTGATACCACAAAACTGTGTGCCAATAGAGACACTAAAGAGTTTGATGCAGCAATAGCAGAACTAATGGAGAAAAACAAAGTTCAAGCAGAGGAGATAAGATCTCTTAAGATGGAACATGAATCATTGGCCATAATGATATGTGAAATCACTGAACAAAAGAAAAGAGCAGTTGAGGATAGAGTCATAATAGAAAATGACAAAAGAAATCTTGCAAATAGGCTTGAAGAAAAATGTACTGAATTAACAAGGATCTCAAATATGCAGATGGATACACTTGCCCAAATGATGAACCTTCATCATGAAATCAATATGAAAGATATTGAGATCTCTACTTTGAAGATACACAATGAACAATTACAGAATGAATTGAACAGAGAAAAAGAGGTAGCTAAGAATTTCAACAAGTCAGGTGAAGCCATCAAGTATTTTGAAAATTTGCTAAAATCCCCAAAATTTTCCCATGATACATTAGGACTAGGATACAACAGCACTGAGGTTCGAGAATCATCAAAGAGTGTCGAGTAAAAAGATGACATAGGTAAGAATTCAAAGGCCACTTGTCATTACTATAATAAGAAGGGGCATACTACTAATATTTGCAGGAATAGGAAATTCAATCAGCCAAATACACTCAAGAGCAAGAGTTACTATCACAAGTGCAACATGCAAGGACATATGACACAAGATTGTAGATCCAGAGTTACAAGGATACAAAAATTTGATGGACACTATCACAATTGCAAGAAGTATGGGCATAGAGCATTTGAATGCAGATCAAAGCCTATATGGACATCAAATCAACTAGCAAAATCAAAAGGGAATGAAAGTCACTATCATTGGGATTACAACACCAGGTATAGCTGTCATTATTGTCAAGAATGAACATATACCAAAGAACTACATAAGAACACATTTCAAAGGGAACTACAAAAGATGGTTGAATCAAACCACATGTTTCAATTGTTTGAAAGTTGGTCATATCAGTAGAAACTATCCTACAAGATCAAAGGCACCCAAGACTAAAGAAAATAAGGGCAAAGAAAAGATTGATGTCAAAAAGATAAGGGGGGAAATGAATAAGACTTGGAAACAGAAAGATGAATGCAACACATCAAGTGGAGGGATCACTTCACCCAATAGGTAAATGATCACACTTCATCAAACTAAGCATGAGAAGTATATGGGACTAATGCACAAAGCTATATCAAAAATCAGTCCCAAGACAAAGAAGCAATGCAAAGTATAAATCTGCATGAGACAAAATGTCAAGACAAAATCTAAATGATGTTACCAAGCTATCTTTGGATGACAAGTTAAACTCCAACACATGATGAGCTCCTAATAGCGACTGAGTTGATAACTGATGCCGAGTTAGGCTACAAATTTTTAGAAGTCAAGTTGGCAGTTAAGCATTTAATGCAATGAAAATAGGGTATATTATCACGATTCTAATCAGTTTTCCTCATCGTGATCAAGAAGCAAAGAAGAGAAAGAGAGTAGAGAAAATTCACAGCATAGAATCTAGCATTTCAAGCAGATTGCAACATCTCTCAATTTGTTTTCATTGATCTTGAGGTATTTTTCATTTGTGCTGAGCTACGCAATTTCATATTTCGTAAAAAGGAAACCCTAGTTTGCATAAATGGTGTCAAGTTCCAAGAAAACTGAGCACAAAGAGTCATTTGAAGTTCAATTAGTGTCCAATGAGGTCAAGCAACCTAATTTTTACCCCATACCTGAAGTTGCATACAAAAATGACCTAGTTGGAGCTCTCTCCCAAATACCCCCAAAAGTTGTAATGGTTCAAGACATGAGGAGATGCTACAATTGTAAGATAGGAGCCCTAGGAGATATGGAAATAAGGCAAGCCTATGAGAAATTGTGTGTAGATGGAGTCTTAAAAGATGAATTCAAAATTGTTGAAAGAAAGGGTTTGACCCGAGTTTTGAGCTTTCCCACCATATTCAAGACAGAATTGGTTAAACTTGTGTTAAGCAAAATTCGTGGTGGAAGTTTATGGTTAGAAGATACTCCCATCAAATTAACCAAAGAAATCATACATAGAGTAATAGGGTACCCTACCCTAGATCGGTTCAAAACCTTGAGAAGTGAATCAAAGGAAGTTATTGAAAAGAACACTGGTGCTTAGTGGAATAAGAGAGGAATGACAATTCACACAATTCAGGATCCTCTAGTTGAGTTTGCTATTAGAGTCATTGACCATAAGTTCTATCAATCCAGTAGACTCAACAATGTGCCGTGTATTGCAGTAGATGTAGGATACAAATTGGTGAAAAAGGATCATACTTATGATCTTGCAGAACTACAACTACAACAGATTACTAAAAACCTAGCTACCATAAGAAGGACAAAGGGTGCTCAATGCAAATTTGGAGCAATTCTAATTTGTATATTCTTCTATGTTCAAAATGATTTTTCCTCTTTTGGAAAAATTACATGGAGGAATGATAGAACTATCATTGCCCAAATCAATGAATATATAGAACAAATGGGAGAAAATTTTGATACCCTGATGACAAGTTATTTTGAAGATTTCAAGAAATCTATGAAACAAAGGGTGAGAATACCAGTCTCTTTGGTAGAAGAACATGTTAATGATATATGCTTCTTGTTTGATATTGACTTTACATACATTCAAGCTGCAATTCCAAGAGTGAGATGGCTAAGGCCATTTGGATATGAAATCAATGTTGATGAGGCATTTGTGGCAATAACTTCATTATTGGCAGAAGAAACAGATAAAAGTGCTCCACATTTTTGCACTTATGATGTAGTAAAGTCAAAAATAAACATGGAATTAAAGACTACTTCCATATTAAAGAAGAAAGAAAAATTGTTAAAGAAGATTAAGAAGAAATTTTGTGAAGAAATTGAGGCTGAAGCAGAAGAAGAAGAAGATGAAAATGATGATGAAGATGAACAAGAACAAGGCCCAATGGAATTAACTCAAGGCCTGGGTGAAGATAAGGAGGAAGGTGCAGAAGACAAAGAAGCCAAGGAAGCACCAACTGAAGCTGAGACAAAGAAAAGAAAGGCAACAGAACAGCCTCCATCTCAGCAAAAACTAAAGAAATCTGCCATGCCATCACCTCAAAAGCCTACAACACGAGTTACAACAAGGGCCTCCACTCAAAAGGCTAAAGAGGAAGTTACAAAGAAGAAACCAATCAAGGAAACATAGAAAGAGCCGAGGAAAAGAAGAAGATATGTGGCTCAACCCGATTCTGATGAAGAAGATCGATCTGAAAAGGTAAGCCATACTTCAGTTGATACTTTATGTAAAAAGATTGGAAATGGTGATTTTGAGAAACTTAAATAAAGTTGATTTCAATAAGTTTACTAAAGAAGAATAGAATAGGATAGAAGAAACAATTTATGGAATGATGGCACAGTTCAAGTACACTCTACTTGAACTAGATGGACAATTGCCAAAAGAACTGTCTAAAATTGTAGAAGACAGATGGCATTTTTGTTTGAAAATGGAAAAGGAGATGAGGGAATCAAACCTAGCAAGCATATTTCTAGATTTGACTAGGGAACAAATAAAGAAAGTAGTCAAAAGGCATAATAATAGGTTTACACTTAAGTACAGGGCATTCTTCATACTCCAAAACAAGATGGAAGAAATTGTTCAAAGAAAAATGAAATCATGAAAAAACTTGTACAAAAAGATTGAAGATTTTCTTGAAGAAGAATACAAGGAATGAGATACTACTCCACTAGAAGAGAGGAGAAAAAGGGGAGAAGAGAAGATAGTAGTAGAGAAGGGAGAAGAAGAAAAGAAATATGGAGAGGAGGAAGAGACACAAAAACAAGATGTATCAGCAACAGCTAAGCAAGAGTAGCAACCAGATCAGAGTGTGCAAGACACACAACTGCCACCCTCTAGCCCTCCTCATGTACCTATCACACCTACAAAAACTATAACTATTGTTGATGTTCCTAATACTTCTGGTTAGGACATCAATCCATTAACTGCAAAAGATCTCAAAAGAATCCTTGACCAATCTACACAACAAGCAATATTATGTGCAGATCCAGTATTGGTCAGTATGGATGAATTGCAAAAACTAGTAGAAAGCACAGTTAGAGATAAGGTGAATCCACAAGAACCACCTTCCATCATCTCTATAGCTACTAGTGGTCAACTTCAAATGCCAACAGTTATTTCAATAGGCATAGTTGACACTACAATACAGAAGCTGAGTGCAGCTATAGAAAAATGAATAGAACAAACAGGACATTCTATTACATCTGATCCTAAAACACAAACACAAGGTGCACTTCCTAAGATTACCATAATTGATCAAGATAGTAGACAAAAGGAGGAGAAAATAGTGGAAACCCCTAAAGAGCAGCAGGCAATACAAACATTGATAAATTTGCCTACCTCGGGAACTCCTTCATAATAGCCATTGCAAATATCTGTACCAACATCTAATACTACAAAAGTTGCAAGGGTACTTCACTATAGAGACCCTGAATTAGATGAGGAGATAGTCATACCAGGCTATAACTCAAAAAAAATAACCATTGATCAAATAAATGAGGTGCAGGAAGCACTGAGTAGAAGAAAGAGGCAAGAGATACTCAGGATGGAGTATAAACAAAAGCGAACACTACATGAGATTAAGGACATCTTTATGGATGCCTTTAGTTTGCAATCACCAGATGAGTCAAAGCATATCACGAAGCAATTATCAGATATTGTTGACCAGGTGACAAATGAAGACCAAGAAACAAATGCAAAGCTTATGTAATGGTTTGAAAGAAAATTTCAAGGGAAAGTGAATGAGAAAGTATCTAGTGAAATAGCACTTTCACAGATTGAATTGGCAAAGTTAGTAAACAAAGTGAAAAAGGTACTTGAGAATATATTCTCATTGTACAAAAAGTTGTGTGACTTTTCATACTTCACATGAGAGACAAGCCAAAAGATACTGAGCTTGGAAAGAAATTTAAACATTTCAAGCATACAGTTACCAAATGATCCAGCTCAAAGTGAGAAACATTTTGCTTAATCGCTTCACACTCATAAAGAAATAGCCATATTAATAGTAGATGAGGCCAATATCAAAGCAAAACTGATACAGTGATAGTCCTCCATTAGCCCACATTTGGAATTACTCCATAAGGAACAAGTCTATGCAGAAATCGTTCTCAAGAAAGATCTCGATCTGTCTACATCAGATGGACTTATTCATCTTGCTGCAGAGACTACCATCTAGCATAAGTCGCTAGAAATTGCTTTGAACAATTGGGATGCAGCTCTTAGGATGATTATGGAGGTAAACAACACATTTTTGGTGAAATACAGTCTTAACCCTTAAAATCCTTTGATACAAGTGTCAAAAAGGGGGAGATATTAACTAAAGAGGAGATACTATATGATGTATGAGGCACAACCAACTCAGGGAGAGTTACAATAATTTTGAGGTATATATTGTAAGTTACAAATTTTGATCAAGTTTTCTTTAAAAACTCTGTATATACCAAACATATTAGTTAATGTACTCACAAGGTTAGTTAAGTGTTTTTGTCACTCATGTCAAAGGAGGAGATTGTTAACCTCATAATGGTTTTTGACATTTGAGTGCCAATACACTTAACTACTTTCTATATTGGAGCCGAGTACACCATGTATGCCAAGCCACAACAAGAGCTAAGTTAGGAAAGACTTCAGGTGCCGAGTGATCTTCATGTACTGAGTAGTCTTCAGGTGCCGACTAAAGATCAGATGTCGAGTGAAGTTCAAGTGCCGAATGACTTTAAGTGCCGAGTAGAATAAAGTGCTGAGCAGATACAAGTGTCGACTGATATTCAAGTGTCGAGTCATAGATGATGCCAAGCAATATAGAAATGAAACAAGTGTCAGGTAAGCCAATTTGTTATTAGTGTTGAGCATCTAGAATCAGCAAGTGCCAAGTAACACAAAATGTACATATGAGTTTGTAACTTCATTGATTCATATGTAAATCATTTTCATGGCCGACATGTGATGAATCTCAAAGGATTAAATGATAAGATTGAATATTTTATTTCTCCTATGCAATGTACATGTAGCCAATAAGAAAAATGATGAAGGCATGCAACCAATGGAAGAAGTGCAAACAATGAGTAGGAAATAGAGATTGAATATGGATCATAGATCCATACCTAAACCTAAATCCTCAAATTTCTTTATAAGGAAGATAAAATTTCATTGTAAAAAATATGAGTGGATATACAAGGGTGTGTAAGGAAAACTACATTTAGAGTAAGGCCTATCAGATCACAAAGGATCAAGATCAGAGAAAGTAGATCAAGTGCCTGTATTCAGCAATCGAAGGATTGTAATCTATCAGTTTTATTGTACCTAATACTTTCTAGCAATTGTATTAGAATGAAAATCCTATGGTAATAGGTTAGCTTAACAGCTATTTCATAGATCCTTTAAATAGGTGATTAAATCCTTTAATAGGGCGACACTTCATGTAAAGTGTTTGTAAATCCTCTAACTAGGTCACTATTGATATAGTGTAAAGCCTTTAATAGGGTAGGCCTTTAATAGGGTAGACCATCAGAAGTGGTTAAAACCTTAATATTGCAGCAAATTTTGTGGGTATCATCACCACCCCAGTTTTACCTTCTTATTCCTGGAGGGTTTCTGGGTTACCAAAATCTCAAGTGTTATGTGGTGATTCTTATGTGTTTCTCATAATTTTTTGATAGGTTTTTATGTATGCAATCTAATTTGAATTTAAAGATTTTAAATATAATACTTCTGATTCACCCCCCCTCTCAAAAGCATTCTTCCCATTTGAATATTCCAACACAAAGTCCTCCTACTAAGGGCATTGGCAACCTTGTTGGCAACTCCTTTTTTATGTTTGATGGAGAAGGTATAAGATTGCATGAATTCCATCCATTTAACATGTCTTTGACTTAGCTTTTCATGCCTATTAAGAAAATTCAAAGCCTGGTTATTAGTAAAAATGATAAACTCTTTTGGCAAAAGGTAATGTCTCCATCTCTTTAAAGACTGCACTATAGCATACAATTCAAGATCATAAACATAATACTTTTTTTTTGCATCACTTAATTTTTCATTGAAGAAGGCTACAAGTCTACCTTCTTGACTGAGTACTCCTCCTATTGCCTTAGTACTAGCATCACATTCAATGGTAAAAACTTTATTAAAATTAGGAAATCTCAAGACTGGTGTTTTAGCAACTTTCTGTTTCAGAATTTCAAAAGCATTTACTGCTTCATTTGTCCAAGAAAATTGACATTTTCTACCTCCTTTGATAGTGTCAATAATAGGTTCACATAGTCCACTAAAGTTCTTGATAAATTTCCTATAAAAATTGCATAAACCATGGAAACTTTTTACCTCTGAAGGACAAGTAGGAGGAGGCCAATTAAGTATAGTAAAATCTTTGAAGGATCCATCTTAAGGTAGTCCTTTGAGATCACAAATCCCAATAATATGAGTTATTCCTTCATAAAGGTACACTTCTCTAGATTGATCTTTAGATTATCCTCATGTAACCTCCTCAAAACTTGGTCTATATGTTTCAAATGCTCTTCTTGATTCCTGCTGAAAATCAGAATATCATCTAAATACACCACAACAAATTTGTTAAGAAATGGTTTGAGGACCTCATTCATGAGCCTCATAAAAATACTTGGGGTATTAGATAGCCCAAATGTCATTACAAGCCATTCATAAAGCCCTTCTATAGTTTTGAAGGCAGTTTTCCATTCATCCCCCTCTCTTATCCTAATTTGGTGGTACCCACTCTTAAGATCCATTTTTGAATAGTAATTTTCTCCACCTAGACAATCCAAGAGGTCTTCTATTATGGGCATTGGTAACCTATATCTGAATCTTATCCAGTTGATAGCTCTGGAGTCCATGCAAAATCTCCAAGTACCATCCTTCTTACGAACTAAGATTGTAGGGACAGCACAAGGACTAATACTTTTTCTTATAAATTCCTTTGATAAAAAATCTTCAATTTGCCTAGCAATTTCTGCATTTTTCTCAGGAGTTAATTTGTAAGCAGCCTTGTTAGGTAGAGTGGCTCCTAGAATCAAGTCAATATAATGACTAACCTCTGTTTTGGGTGGTAAATACTCTGGTGTACTTCCTGCTACTATGCCATGGTACTTCATCAAAAGTTCTCTAACTTCCTTAGGACCAACATTCTCCCACCAATTTTCCTTCTTAGGATTTTCTAAGGGCTTCATGAAGACTTCACTCTTTGGTTTGGCTACTATAGCAAAGCATGGAGTGTCCTTTTCTTTTATGGTTTGCAAAAATTCTTTTTCCCCTGTAGCATGACTGAACTAACTACATGATCTTGTTTCCCTTCATCTGACAAAGGCCTCATGGTGTAATTTATACCCCCCTTGGTTATATAGTAGATATTAGCTACCCCATCATGTTTTTCTTTTACATCATATTGCCATGCCATTTCCAATAGCACATGGTAGGCATCCATATTAGTGACATCACATAGGATTCTATCCACACATTCTCCTATATTAAATTCTACCCACACTTGTTCATCTACCAAAGTTTGTCTATCCTTAGTCAGCCAAGATGCTTTATATGGTGTTGGATGGGGTATCTTCTAAAGTTTCAATTTATCTACCAATTCCCTAGAAGCAAGATTATCAGTGGAACTGGAATCAACAATAAGTTTACATACCTTGCCCTTGACTTTGCATATCGTTCTAAACAAAGACTTCCTTTATGGAGGTTCTACCATTTGAGGTGCTCTTAGGAGTTTCATTTGCATCATCAGTGATTCTCCTTGTTTAGAATTAGTAGGCCTATATGTGGTGGTGTGGTATGATGAAGTGCTTTGTCCATCTTCCTCTTGAAGCAACTACACTCTTCTTTCTACACCTTGTCTTGAGTTTTCACCAACCTTTTGAGGGCATCTAAAAGATTGGTGGCCTAGTTGCTTGCAAGTAAAATAGTTTCCTATGAAGATACTTGGTCCTCTACCACCAAATCCACCCCTACTATTTGGTCTTCTTCTTCTAAATGCTCCTCTATTGCTAGAGTCTCCATCTGATCCTGAATTACTTATCTCCTCTTGATTCTTGTTTGGTGTGCCTCTCCCTTGGACTCTACCACCCCTTCCTCTTAAACCACCATCTCTTCCTCCTCTAACATTCTATCCACTCCTTCCCTTATGTCTTTCTTCAATTTTGAGGGCCATTTGATAACATCTATGGATAGTATTAGGATTGAATAAGCTAATTTCATCTTGTATTCTGAACTTCAAACCATTTAGATACCTTGCTAGTTTCTGATTTTAAGTCTCCACTAATCTTGATCTCAAAGATAATTTATGAAATTCTTCAGTATATGAATTAACATCTAATTCCTTTTATTTCATATTTTGCAATTTTTGATGTAAAGTTACTTCACAACCCTCAGGAACAAACTGCTTTCTAACTTCAACCTCCATCTTCTTCCAAGAAGTTATAGGATTCTTCTTGTTCTCTGCCCTTTCATGTTGGAGGAAATTCCATCAACTAAGTGTTGCTCCTCTCATAAGCAATCTTCACCTTTTTATTAGGTTCAACTTCTTCAAATTCAAAGTAGTTTTCTAAAGCCTCTATCCATTCTAGGCATTTTTCAGCATCTAGCTTCCCATAGAAGTTGGGAATCTCTCCTCTTGTGTCCTTCTTCACAAGCTTACCAAGAGTTTCAAGAAAGATTTTATCCTGTTGTTTAGGGCCTCCTACCCCTTCCAATCCCTTTCATGGAGAATTTCTATCTTGTTCATCCTCTTCTAAGGAACTTGCTTCACTACTAGCTGACTTGATCCCCTTTAGCTTGCAACTTCTTCTTCTAACTTTTTTCTATTCTCCTCAAAAATCTTTCTTCTTGCTAAGTGACCCCTCAAGATCTTTGTTATCTCCTTGTTTGTGACATTAGCATGCAGACTGAACTCATCTAGTCCCTCTTGGTCTGACATGATGAAAACCAAGAACCTTTTCCTAGGCTTTGATACCACCTGATGTAGAGTGGCAATGGAAGCAACTTCAATGCCTCTTGTACTTCTTCATAGTTTTTGTAATTTTCTTCAATCAATGGTACTTGTCTCAACTTGTAGTCCTTCTGTCCTTCAAGGAATCTACAAGAAATCAATGATCTTACAATCTCTTAATGGAACTACAACAAAGAAACCTTGTTTCTTTAGGATCCTATTCCCAATACATTGCACTTCAATGTTCAAGGGTCCCTAGAAGGATTCTAAGTGTCTCACCCTTAAACAAATCTCTATGACCATTAACTCTACCCAAAGAAATATAGGCTCACAAATAACCGAGGTAAAAAAATTTACTACCCACACAACTTACCTTATAACAACCACCATGATAGACTTAACATAAATGTACTTCCAATAGGTAACACAAACCCTGAAGACCCCAAGTCATTGACCAAATTTACACTATTTAAGACTTGTCTTTATTGATTCTTTGAAATCACTAACACAACCCCAAACTTCTTGTTGTCCACCTTTAAACCAAACAACCACTACTTAACTGTGATAGTCATTACAAATATGTACTTCACTAATATATTAGCATCTTTGCAACATTCCAAGTCATTGATCTGACATAAGAAAATGCTTGTGGAATCCCTAAAGTCAGTCTTGATAGGATTTGAACTCACAAACAGTGACAACTTCAAACTATACGATTTATGATAGTCATACCAATCTATGAATCTATTGTTCTTGTGGAAAAGCACAGACTTCCAATCCTTGACTAGACAAAGGATAATGAATCAATGTATTTTAAACACTTAATAATCTTCCCCAATATCTAACATCTAAACTTACTCTAGCATAATGAAAGTATTCAATGTACATGTAGTCCTAGCAGGTTTGTCTAGGCTTGATTGCAAAGAACCCTACCAAAATGGGTACATAAGTCAAAATGCTAAAGTTGGGAATGTCTTACAATTTCCTCATGACTTGCACTATCCTCCTTGACTAGTTGAATCCACATATTGGTCTGTGAGTCCAATTTGAACTATTCCTATGCAAAGCTCACCCGACTGCTTGTCCTAGGGCATAGGTTTAAAAATGATAAACCACATCCTCTAAGTCTCTCCTTCTGGAATCTTTTAGTAGACTCATCAAAATATACTACACTAGAGTTTCAAGAAATTTGGTTGGTTATTGTAATAGATCCATGCCCATTTGCATGAAAACCTGAATTGGTGAGGGTTTCTGGCCTAGTCAGAGTAAAACAATAAAAACTCGCTCCAAACCGAACCAAATTCCTTCAAACTTGTTGCATTCAAAAGAAGACTCGGAGCACTATTTGTTCCTATGAATTTTAGACCCATGCCAATCTATACAGGTACAAAAAAGTTGTCTGCAATAGCAAAATTAGAGAGAAATAGAGAAATTTTTTATTGATATCAAAAATAACCCATATGAAATGAATGAACTTTGCCTTATGACAGGTTCACCAATGGTTTTAAAGACTTCGTACCTAATCCAACTACCTTGGATTGTAAGAACAGTTGATCTTCTTAACTAAATTCAATTTTTCCATTTGACAACTTTTTGCAAAGTCGATAAAATATTGCATTACAACATTTTTGCAAAAAGAATGCATTTTTGAGCAACTATGTAAGAAAAGTGCTCTTATTGACCAAAATTAAGACTAACTCCTAGCCTACACTCCTAGAATGTAAATGTGCAAAACCTAAGGCCTAGATGCCACTTGGCATGAACCTAAGCCTAAGGGTCTTATAGGTGAAAAGCCATTGGTTTATAAAACACCAAGTGGCCTAACACCTTTACAATTGGACCAAAATGACTAAACATGACCTAAACCTATTTTAATGACCAAATAAGTAATGAACTTTATTTTGATGACCCCTTGACACAAGGGTGCCCTACACCATTTATCCTTGCTGAATATATGATTTAGCTCATCCTTAGGCTTATCCCTATCTTTTATTTCTTGTATTAGGTTTAAATTTTTCCTGATATGTTCCTTACTAGAAAGAACTCCAACACCCTTCTACCTTTACTCTTCCATGAATGATAACATTAATGAGTATCAAGAAAAGAAAACTAGGAATCTAGCACTCCATGAGGGGACACTATTGTTAATTTATGAATACTTCAAAGCTAGGACTATAAGTAAACAAATAAAAGACAAGAAAGAGGGCAAGAAAAGAAAATTGGATTCCAATGAGTTAGAGGAGATTTATTTGCCTTTGGATATAGAGGAAAGTCTTGAGATGCACATGGATTTAGAGGTCTTTGAGTCCTTGTAGTGTAGCTCAGGGAAAAAAACCATCAAAACTTATAGCAAGGAGAAAAATGTGCTCCCTGAGCCCTCACAAGACATTGACACTTCATCAGATAGGGGTTACAATGAATGGCCAGAAGGGATGGACACAGGAGAAGATAGTGCAGAGGTAGAGGAGAAAATCAAGGAAGGGGAAGGTAAGGAATGAAAGAAGACTAAGCGAACCATCACTATTAAAGTACAAAAAAGAAAAGAGAATGAGTCCATGGTGTTAGGGAATTAGAAAAGGAAAACCCTGGATGACAACAAGGAAAAACAATGGGAGAAGAGTGAGAAGGTGGAAGGGGAGCCCAATGATAGGAAGGGACCTAAATAAGGCTTCAAGGATTTTGGCACTAGCACTTACAAATGCTTAGTCATAGGGAAGGATAGGAAGGTGGTGTGGTGGAAATTTGATTCTACTTTGGTTAATATGGGCATCAAACAAGAGCTAATCAAAACTCAGGTCAAAGTAGATGAAGAGGGAAGAATCCAGTTGGAGGAGTTGATCGATCCTACTCTAGTCATCCTCCATGACATTGCTAAGGAGAACTTGGATATGGATGTCCTTAACAATGCAAAAAACAATTTGGTGGACAACTTTTGTACCACTAAGTGGCTTTTCATGAAATCCTTGACCTCAAACACATAATGAGCACTCTAGAAAAGGGAGACCTATAGCTTAAAGAATAGGTTCAATGAGGATGAACAAAGCATGGATAGAAGAGTGGAAGAAGTCAATAATAGGACTCATGTTATGGATAGGACAATGCAAGGTATAGTTGAATAGAACTCTTGCATCCTCAAGGACAATGAGAACATCAAGAGGTTCATTCACTATGTGGATGACCAAAGCATTAGCAAGGAGTAGGACATTGACACCCACAACTTGAAGGAAAGGACTTTGGATGAAAGCACAAGGAATAAAACTAGATCTAACACTAGGAAAAAGGACACCTTGGTCCCAAAACAAGAGCTTTTTGAGATGAAGGAGGCAGCAGGAAAGCTATCAGAGTTGGAGATCAATGCAGCTAAAATACTAAGAGACATCGTCTTGGGCCTTTTGTGGGTTGCCCTAGTTTTTTGACATCTCTCCCTATCTTTGCTTCTATTTGTATCTTTGTTCAGGGAGATGTTTTTACTTTTTTTTGTTTAGCTCTATTTGTAGCCTTATACATTTTGTTGTAGACTGATCTTTGTTATGTTCAGGTTTTAGGGCCCTTTTAAAGCAAGTTTTCCTTAATCAAAAACTCTTCTCCTCTGTCAAATCTCAAGCACTTCATAATTTTACCTATTTCCTTTTCCACTCTTTCCAAATACCACTTAAAAAATTGAAAAACATTAGATTTTTCTTTTATAAACATCACAGTCATCATTGTAGACTAGTCCTCAACATATAGAATGAAATATTTATGACCACAATAGCTTTTTACCCCAATGGATCCATAAAGGTTAGTATGAACTGATTCTAGAATATTATTGGATGAGTAGGTCTTGCTCTTGAAACTAGACTTTGTCATTTTACCCCAGTAGCATTGTGTACATGTAACATTATTAGGTTTCCTCAATTTTGATAATCCTCTTACTCTTTTCATCTTACTAATTCTTACCAAATTATCAATGTTCATATGACATAACCCCTTATTCCATAACCATATATCATCAAATTGTGTACACAAGATAAATTTGAATAGAACACATTACCTCATGTTTGTTCTACACTTCCAATTAGTTCACAATTAGCATCAAATATCTTGGCCTTCTTGTGATATCGAATTCAACTTTGTATCCTAATATGTTCAACGATGCAACACTTAGCAAATTATAGTTAAGTCCTTCAACCCAATAAACATTGTTACACCTGATCTTATCAATCAACTTTATTGATCCTTTACCTTTCACAAGACATGGTGCATCATTACCAAACTTGACACAGCTACTTTTATATTGTTCCAAGGTTTTATACTTACTTTTATCACTAGTCATGTGATGTGAGAAGGCACTATGAATTATCCATCTATCACCTTTACTCACATATGAAATTAATGCAAGTTTCTCATCCTCATCAAAATCTTCTTTCATATAAATATAGAAAACTTCTTCATTGAATTACTATTAGATTCATTTTCAATTTCTTCTTTAACAATATAATCATATTTATTACCTTTGTCTTTGTGGTCCTTCTTTCTTCTATTGTCTTTTTCATCTCTTCTGCCTTTATACTTGCTTAGCCTCCTTTCATCCTTGTCTTCTCTATCAAGACACCTTGTAGCAATATGACCAACTTTGTTACATGAAAAACATATTACAGGAAGTTTACCTTTAAATTTTCCTTTTCCTCTTGGAAGTCTTATAGCCATTAATTCTATTGATGTAATTAGATTTTCACTAATTACACTTACTCAAGATTAGGATAATGCATTACATAGTAGTTTTTTATTGAGACCCTTGGGAGTTTGTACCTCAATTAAACACATGGTGTAGGAGAATTCCACTCTGGGTGGTCGTAGTTGTTATCTCATTCCACCTTTAGTGTACTTATCACATTATCATCCTCATCATTGCACATACTTCATTGCATAATGGAGGATGATCCAACTTTCATCGACATGTGATTCCACCTCGTGTGGGTGATAGATTATCTTCTCCTTATCATTGTCTCTTATCATCTCTCCTATATAAGGAGGCCTATTATGTACATTTCAAATCAATCCATTGGATGTCAATCAAGTCCATTATCAATAATAGCATTCTTGTATCTTCATGCAATTTTCTTGCCAATCTCTTGTGGAAGTTATCTTGGTCCTTCATTTGGTCCTGGGGGTGTTGCAGAGTCACCTAAAACTCTAACATGGTATCAAATCTCTCATGGTGTGAAGAATTCTTCTCAAGAAGTGCAATCTTGGCTTGACTTATTGTTGGTGCAACATTGGCAATTTGGACATCACAATTTAGAGGAGATTTCAAGATTCATATTTTGTGACCTTCTACTATAGGTAAAATTTGGAGCTTGCTAGTGCAAATTAGAGGTTGTCATCTTATAGAGGAGGTCCAAAAATCCATAAATTAAATTTTGTTTCATCTAAATCAAATGTTTGACGCCAAATCTATAGCGATTTTCTTTTGAAGGTGCGGTGACAATGATTTAGGAAAAAGAATTTTAGAGGCAATTTTCAAACACCGATATCTCCCTGATATAGGCTCCTTTTTCCGAGCAATTTT
Source organism: Cupressus sempervirens (assembly GCA_028749045.1). Taxonomy (NCBI): domain Eukaryota; kingdom Viridiplantae; phylum Streptophyta; class Pinopsida; order Cupressales; family Cupressaceae; genus Cupressus; species Cupressus sempervirens. Next base: position 111,769,439 of record CM053783.1, read on the forward strand.
TTTTTGTTTTGAGGTAGAATTTCACAATCTACATAGTGGTGTAGGTGATTTTGGATCTTTATCTCTATTTTTTCTAAAAATTACAAATCTTGTTTTCTGCAACTTTCAAGGCTCTATTTGGGCACGTTCAGTAACATTTTCATGTGCAATTTTTTTGAAAGTGCGTGATATTTCCTCTAATTTATAGATCTATAATAAGATTTCAGTGATTTGGGGTGGGCATATCACTTTCAAAAATAGGTCTTTTTTCGCTATGTTTGCACTTGGTGAATACTTGGGTTGCAATTTTCTTAATTGAATCAATAATTTGAAGGAGTTTTCAATTGATTCCAGTTATTCTTTGATTCATTATGGATTTTTTTAATGTTCCATTGTTCATTCCATATAACTATCATGAATGGAAGCAAGTAGTTTCTAATTAGTTAATGAGTATTGGATTGCTTAGAATAATTCTTGGATAGGATCTAGAACCAACTATAGGTGTTGCAGAAAGAAGAAAATGGTTTGATAGAAGGGATAAAGCACTTGGCTCTCTTAGATCTACAACCTCCAATGATTTTCTATATCATATTGCATCCTGCACATATCCTCATGATGCCTTGACAACATTGGAGGGACTCTTTTGGTAAACCTGATAGAATAAGAAAATTCAAATTGGAGAATGAGCTTATAGGTCTAACTTCATGTGATTTTGACAATGTTCAAGACATTTTCTCTAAGTTAAATTCCATTAGATTAGAGCTTTCTAATTGTGACATTACTAAAGATTATGAGTAATTGATATTATCTATTCTTTCTAGGCTAGATCCTGAATATTCAATCTTTGTTTCCACATTCTATACTACTATGGATGCTCTTGGTAGTGCATACAAAATACCTTCTCTTGATGAGTTTACAGCTCATCTCACAAGGGAACAAGCAAAGTTAGCACACATGGGTCAATTGAAGACTTTAAATCATCAAGCGTTGGTTGAAAATGACTCCTCTCCAAAGGCTCCCAAAGGAAAGGGAACAAACAACACAAGGATCCTTAGAAACATGACAAAGGTGTTAGAATTAAAAATGGGAAACATGTACTTCTGGGGGGGGGGTGTGAATCAAAAGTTCAAACTTCAGCTATTAAAACATTCACCATTTATTAGATGTATGCAATGTATGAACTGAAAATAATATGTAAAGCACATACATCTAAATCATGTAAGCATATAATCAAATACACACACTTAACACAAAATATGATTACCCATAAACCCTCCAAATGAGAAGGCAAAACATGGGTGGGGATGACACCCACAAATCTTCACTACTATCAAAATAAAGTGTAGCCAATTAAGGTTACAATGGTTTGACCATGAAACATGATCTGCCCTATGAAATGCTTGCTTGTTAAAGGCTTACAAATATTGTTAAGTCCCACCTTGTTAGAGGATTTAAACACCTTGTTAGAAGTGTGCCTAGTTAAAGGACTTTTGATCACTCACTTGGAATGTCACCCTGTTAAAGGATTTACTACAGCCTGTTAAGACCACTCCATTTAGGAGATTTAATTAAAATTACCAATCAAAATGTCTCAAAATAGATCTTGTGATTGGCTTTGGATACCCTAATTAAAGATCAAATTTGTACAATATCTTTCTTGATCCTTTATGATTAGATGTAACAATTGTTGTATCCTTCTGTTCTTTTTTCTCCTCCAACTGATTCTGCAATTCACTCGCACTACTAAGTCACCTTGAATGCTCTACAAACTATCTTGTTTGCACCTTCGATCATTCACCTATTCATAATGCTCTTAGCTATCTCTTATCTCTCATGAAAAGTTTAGGGCTTCATCCTCCTTAAGAAGACTTTGGTGGCTTAGGGTTAGGTATAAATCTATGACTAAGATTCATTCTTTCTGCTAATTAATCCTTCCTATTTTCTAATTGGTTACATGCAAATGCATAGGGTTTTTTCAAATATATTCATCCTTATCTTTAAATAATTGAAATCTAACCTTATGTCAGCTTGAAAATGGTTTACATAGTTGTTTGTCCAATCACAAACAAATATGTTCAATCTATGTTACTTAACACTTGAAGTTATTGATGCTTGACACATACTGTAATTTTATTTCTAACTCAGCACCTGAACTACTTGGCATCTACTATACACTCAGCACTTGAATCACTCGTCATGTTCTATCTACTTGACACTTGAGTGATTCAACACTCATTGCAACTTGGCATAGTCTTGTATTTACATATTATACTTGACATGCATTACTAGTTTGGCATAAACTAGGTAAATGTCTTAAGTGTTGACACTCAATTATCAAAACCAATATGAGATCAACAATCTCCCCCTTTGACATGAGTGTAAAAAACACTTGAATATATACAAACAATCTATTCTTCTTGAGTATGACATAACCATGAGTCAACTTATATACAGAACATCAAAATTTTCAAAATTTTGCAATAACTTATGTACCTCAAAAATTTATAACTCCCCTTGAGTTAATGTGCTTATTTTGTATCAAAAATCTATTCTCCATTCTTATTAGATTTTTCTCTATTGATTGATACTCTTTGCCTTCAATGTATTTTCAACTGATGCTCTGCCTTTAGCTGATATCTACTCTACTCTATTTCTTGCATTGGATTTCTTAAAAATATATATTACTAGGTTCAAAATCTGATATTCTCCCCCTTTCATTATTGTCTTCTTGATTTTTTTGTATTAAAAATTTGTTCTCCATTATGAGTAGATTTTTCTTTGTTGACTAATACTCTTTGTCTTCAATGTATTTACAACTGATGCTCTACCTTTAACTGATATCTACTATGTTCTATTTCTTGCATTGTATTTCTAAAAAATATATATTACGAGGGTCAAAATATAATTATCTCCCCCTTTCATTATTCTCTTCTTTCTTTATCTAATCCTTTCATGCTATTTTACTTTCCCCCTTTGGTTTATTTCCCCCTTAATCTTTTCTTTCTCTCCCCCTTTTTGACACTTATGTCAAAGGGTCTATACACTTAGAGTATATTTGTCCAAAAAGGATTTGTGGAATTCCATGATTATCTTAAGAGCTACATCCTAGTTGTCACATGCAACCTCCAGTGACTTGAGTTGGATTGCTAGCTCGGCTACTAGGTGAAATAGTCCTTCTAGTGTTGAAAGATGGGGATCTTTCTTTAACAAATATTTTGCATATCCTAGCTCTTTATGGAGTTTTTCCATATATGGGGTGAGGAAGGCTTGAATGTTTGTCATCTTGGCTCTTATATTAGCTTCTTTTTCTATTAACATAGCTAGTTGACTCTGTGACTAAAGAAATGCATGAAAATGTTTCTCACTATGAGTTGGGTTTTGAGGTAGTTGCATACCTGATATATTGAGATTTCTCTCCAAACTCAAAATTCTATCTCTTGTGTCTTGATTGAAGAGTATGGGGTCACACCATTTAGGGTACAATGAGAAAATATTCTCAAGTACCTTCTTCACACCCTCAACCTTTGTAATTAGTGCAACTTGAGTAAGTGTTATCCCACCAAATATTTTCTCATTCACTTTACTATGGAATTTCTTCTCTGACCACTCAAGAAGTTGTACTCTTGTGTCAATATCTTCATTACTAACCTTTTCAAAAATTTCTGACAATTTTTCCAACAAAGGCTTTGTTTCTTCAAGTGTAGGTAGGCTAAATGCATCTAAGAAGATTTCCTTGATGTCTTGTAATGCTTGTTTTTGTTTAAATTACTTTCTAAGCACTTCGTGGTGCTTCTTCTTTTCCAAAGCTTTTTGTAATATTCCTATTTGTTCTAGTTTCATTGTTTCATAATCAAACTAAGGTATCACTATTTCTTCATTTAAAGTTACATCACCATAGTGAGTTACCTTGTCAACTTTTGTAGAACTTGAGCCTAGTGCTAAATTTTGCAGTGGTACAACCTCTGTGCTTGGCTTCTAAAGGATTTTTGTAGGAGTGCTTGATGCTATTAATTTTACCAATGCTTGAATGGCCTCTTGCTCCTTTTCTTTTGGTCTATCCTTACTCTCTATAGATCTGCTCTCATCAATCACAATGATTTTAGTTGCACCTTATGTCAGTTCTATAGGTACAAATGTATCTATCTGTCCTATTTGTTTTGTTGTTGTCTCCTTTTCTTCTTCTTTGGTAATCTACCCCTATTCAACTGTGTCTTCTTTGACACTTGTGTCAACCTTGATAGATGTATCTATAGATGTTTGAATTAAAGGTTGAGCACTAGTAACTAAAGGGATGGCAGAAGTTGGTTCTTTTGTATTCACCTTATCCCTTGTGATTTAAGCTACTACCTTCTGAAGTTCATCCACACTAACCAATACTAAATTTTCACATACTCTTGCTTGGATCTTCTATAGTTAAATGATTGATGTTCTGAGCTGAGCTATTGGGAACATTCTTAATAGTTATGGTTTCTATAGGTATACTAGTGTCATGAGGAGGGCTCATACTTGGCATTTGTGTGTCTTGCACACTCTATTGTTCCTATTGCTCTTCAACTATAGCTATGTCATCAGTATTATTTTGTATCTCCTCCACATTATTATCCTTTTCTTTATCTTCCTCTTTGTCATCATCATCATCATCTCCATTATTTCTACCCTCAAAGGAATCTTCTTCTCCTTATTTAATAGTTGTTCACTGATAAATCAATTTCCACATTTGGGTGGATTTCTTCACAACATCTTCAATGTTTTTCTAAAGAATGTTGAATGCTCTATATTTAGGTTCAAATCTTCCACCATATTTCTTGTTGGCCTTAGTAATCTGCCCTTTTTTCAATTTTGGCATTACCTGGGCTAATGTGGATTCTCTAATTTGTTTCTCTAGGTTTAAACAATCATGTCATTTATTTTCAACAATAGTATATACTTCCTTTGGCATAGTGTTATCTAATTCAAGTGGAGTGTTCTTGAATTTAGACATCATTTCATATATTGATTCTTCAATCAAATTCTGCTCTTCTTTACCAAGTTTTTAAAAATTAATACTTTTCAAACCAGTCAAATCTACATTATTTCTAACATTTTCATAGATATTTTCAAGATTAGGTTTTGGTGGATGACTTCCCACTCTAAATTGGCTTGTATCCTCTAATTCTTTTCTCTCATCATTAGTTTTTGGTTGTGCAATGTATTTCCTTCTTTGTTTCTTTTGCATTGGGCCTTTTTTTTCAATAGCCTTTGTCTTCTCTTTGGTTTTCTCCTTGGCCTTTTATGTGGTGGCTCGTGTGCTTGCCCTAGTTGTTGGTGTTGTTGGCCTTGATGGGCTTGGCTTAGCAATTTTATTTGCCTTTTTTTTCGACATAGGTTGTGCCTTAGCCTTTCTCTTCTTTGGTTCTACTTGTATTGGTGCTTCCTTGGTTTCTTCTTCCTCGAGCCCTTCTACCTCTTCTCCATCCTTATCTTCTCCCAATCCTTGGGTTAATGCAAGAGATTCTTGAACTTCTTAATGTTCTTCCTCTTCATCTTCTTTAGCATCTTCTTCTTCTTCTTCTTCACATGTACCTTCACCAAATTTGGCCTTTAATTTCTTCACCAATTTGTCTTTCTTCTTTATTTTGGAGGCTATCTTCAACTTCATTTCTACTTTGGACTTCATCACATCATAATTTCCACATATTTTGGCTATTTTATTAACTTCTTTAGCAAGAAGTGTAGTGATGGTAGCTAAGGTTTCATCAACATTAATCTCATATCCTAAGGGTCTCAACCATCTTACCCTTAGTATGGTAGCCTGCACATATGTATAATCAATATCAACAATAAATCATATGTCATTATAATAGTATTCAACCAATGAAATAGGTATTCTCATCCTTTGCTTCATAGACTTCTTAAAGTCTTCAAAATAACTTGTCATGATAGTTTCAAAGTTCACCCATTTGCTCAATGTATTCATTGATTTGAATTGCAATTGGTCTATTTGTCTTCCAACTCACCTTGCCAAAAGATGGGAATGTGTTCTAAACATAGAAAAATATGCAAATTAGGATTGATCCAAACTTTTACCGTGCACTCTTAGTTTTTCTAATGGCACCTAGGTTCTCCATTATTTGTTGCAATTGTAGTTTAGCTAGATCATAGGTATGATCCCTCTTAACAATTTTGTAGCCACATCTACTAAAATATAGGGTACACTATACAATCTACTTGATTGATAAAACTTATGAGAAATTAACCTTATGGAAAAGTCAAGTAGTGGGTCTGTGATGGTATCAATTGTCCTTCCACATTTGTTCCATTTGGCTCTTGTGTTTTTCTCTATAACCTCTTTTGAGTCACTTTTCAAAGTATTTGGCCGATCTAGGGTTGGAAAACTAGTCACCCTATGAATTATTCTCTTTGAAATTTTGATAGGACCATCTTTCAGACATAAGCATCCATCGTGTATTCTACTCAACACTATCTTGATCCATTCTATTTTGAACATTGTGGGAAAGTCTAGGGTATGGATCAAACCCTTCCTTTCAACAATCTTTAATTATTTTTTTAGAATGCCATTTTCACACAACTTGTCATAGGATTTCCTTATTTCCATGCCTCCTATTCCTCCTATCTTGAAATTGTAGAATTTTCTCACATCTTGGACCATTATGACTTTTAGGGGAATCATGGAAAGTGCACCTGATGGGTTTTGTTTATAAGAAATATCTAGAATTACTCTAAAATCTAGTTTCTTCACTTCATTTCTAACTAATTGAACATTTAAAACTTCTTGTCACTCTACATTCCTTGAGCTGGATGTCATTTGACAAACTAGGGTTTATACAAATTTCAAATTGCGTGACTCAACTTATGAAGAATACCATGGAAATTTGATGGGGTGATGTTGGATCATTGGTAGAACCTATGAAGATTATTTGAACTAGTTTTTGAGTCACCTTTTACTCTCCTTGTATTCGCTCAAATTTAAAATGAAAAAAAAAATTGAAAATCAACCTTATACCCTTCAAAATTTGGCATGTAATGCTTAATACTTGTATAGCTGTAAACTCAGCATCAACATGATTTCTATTTCACTTGACATCTAATGACATGACCATCACTCAATGGCTTTTATAAGTTCAACATCAACTAGCTAACCTGGTAGCTTGGCACTAACTAGTGTTCCACTTGGCATACTCGGAGAACTTTTCATGCTTGGCAACAACATGGAAGCTTTGAATATTTAACTTGAATTTTCACAACACCTTACATCTTTATTCATGTTGATCCATACTTTTTAGTGCCATTTTCTTTTGGAACTGATGTATGATATAATACTTTAAGTATCAATCCCACATACCTCTTATTTTCTTAGTTTGATGAGGTGTGACCACTTAGCCCATTGGGTGAAGTGATCCCTTCTCCATTTGATGTACAACATCCTTCTTTCTTCTTCCATGTTTTATTCATCTCATTCATGATGTGTTCAACATCTGCCTTACCTTTGGCTTTATCAAATTCACAACTTGGTGCCTTGGACCTAGTTGGACAATGTTTACTGATGTGACCAGTCTTCAAATAGCTAAAACATGTGGTTTGGCTCAACCACTAAAGTGAGTCTTAATGCAGTTTCTAGGTACATGTCCATATTCTTGACAATAGTGATAGCTATATATTGTATTTTAATCCCAGTTATAAGAATTTTCATAGCTTCTTACCTTTGTTGGCTTGCTTGATGACCATGTGGACTTGGATCTACATTCAAAGGCTCTATCTCCATAATTCTGATAGTTGTGGCAATATCCTTCAAATTTTGTTGTATGTATGGTTCTAGTTTTGCATTCATGTGCTTGATGACCTTGTTTATTGCACTTTTGACAATGGACCATGTTCTTAGGCTTAGCATTCTAATTAATATTCTTGCTCCTACACACATTAGTAGTATGTCCCTTCTTAACACAAAAGTGACAAGTGGGTTTTGAGTTCTTACCTTTGTTGTTTCTTCCATCAGTACCTTTGGATGATTCTCCTTCTTCAATACTTGTGTAGCCCAATCCTAATGTATCTCTATTGGATCTAGTGGATTTTAGTAATTTCTCAAAGTACTTGTTGGCTTCATTTGGCTTGTTGAAACTTTTAGCAAATTCTTTTTCTCTTTTTAGGTCATTCTGTAGTTGTTCATTCTACAACTTCAATGTAGTTATCTCAATGTCCTTGACATTCAACTCATGATGAGAATTCATCATTTGGCTCAAGGTATCCAATTGCATGTTTGAGATTCTGGATAACTTTGTTGATTTTTCTTCCAATTTTTTTGCCAAAATTCTTTTTTCTTCTTCAATCATGGCCTTGTCTTCTATAGCTTTCTTCTTTTGTTTAGTCACCTCACATAGCAGTATAGCTTGCGATTCTTGCTCCAACTTGAGATTCCTAATTTCTTCAAATTGTGTTCTATTCTTTTGCATTAGATTTGTAATTGCTACATCAAATTTATTGTAGTTACCATCTGCAATTAGCTTTATGGTGTCAATCTCTTTGTATTGTATGTCATTTTCTACTATGACAATCTCTTTGTATTGTATGTCATTTTCTACTATGACAATCTCTTTCCTTCTCTTCAAGGCATCTCTAGCTTCATTCAATTGATGTAGTATAAGATGTATCTCCATCTCCTAGTTCTCAATGGTTTTTTCCAATTTGTAGACTTTCATGTCAAGATCTTTCCTCTAAGCTACAAAGATTCTTCTTCTAATAACTTAGTTCTGATACCAATTGTTGGAATTACAAATTGGAAACATGTACTTCTAAGTTCTGATACCAATTGTTGGAATTACAAATTGGAAACATGTACTTCTAAGAGGGGGGTGAATCAGACATTCAAACTTTAGCTATTAAAATTTTCACCATTCATTCGATGCATTTAATATATCAACTGAAAATAATATGTAAAGCACATACATCTAAATCATGTAAGCATATAATTAAACACACACACTTAACACCATATATGATTACCCATAAACCCTCCACATGAGAAGGTAAAACTGTGGTGGGGATGACACCCACAAATATTCACTACTGCAGCAACAAAGTGTAGCCAATTAAGGTTATAATGATTTGACCATGAAACATGATCTGCCCTATAAAAGGCCTGCCCTAATAGAGGCTTACAAAGATTGTTAAGTTTCATCTTGTTAGAGCATTTCAACACCCTGTTAGAAGTGTGCCTAGTTAAAGGAATTATGATCACTCATTTGGAATGTCACCTTGTTAAAGGATTTAATATAGCCTATTAGGACCACTCTGCATAGGAGATTTAACTAAAATTGCCTGTCAAAATTCTCAGCATAGATCTTGTGATTGGCTCTAGATTGACTAATTACATATCAAATCAACACAATATCCTTCTTGATCCTTTATGATCAGATTTAAAAATTGTTGTATCCTTATGTTCTTTGTTCTCCTCCAACTAATTCTACAATTCAGTCTCACTGCTAAGTCACCTTGAATGCTCTACAAACTATCTTATTTGTACCTTTGATCATTCACCCCTTCAAAATGTTCTCAACTCTCGCTTATCTCTCATGAAACTTTTAGAGCTTCATCCCCCTTAAGATGACTTTGGTGGCTTAGGGTTAGGTATGAATCTATGATTGAGATTCATTATTTTTTCGCTTAATCCTTCCTATTTTCTAATTAGTTGCATGCAAATAAAAAGGGATTTTGTAAATAGATTCATCCTTATCTTTAAAGAATCAAAATCTAACGTTATGTCAGCTTGAAAATGGTTTACATAGTTGTTTATGCAATCACAAACAAATATGTCCAATCTATGTTACTTGACACTTGAAGTTACTGATGCTTGGCACATATTATAATTTTGTTTCTGACTTGACACCTGAACTACTCAGCATCTACTATTTACTCAGCACTTGAATCACTCAGCGTGGTCTATCTACTTGACACTTGAATGACTCAGCACATGAGCGACTTGGCACTCATTGTAACTCGACATGGTCTTGTATTTATATATTATACTTGGCATGCATTACTAGTTCATCATAAATTAGGTAAATGTCTTAAGTTTGTTGGCATTCAATTGTCAAAACCAATCTAAGATCAACAAAAGGTGATGAATCTACTTCACAACATAATATTGAATCCAAGTCCTCTTTAAGAGAGGAAACATCTAGAAGAAAGAGAAATAAATGTGCTTATTGCAAAAAGTTAGGACATTATGAGCATAAATGTTTCCATAAGAAGATTGATGAGCTCACTTACATTCTTCAAAAGAACAATATCCAACTGCCCTCATTAGTGTCTAGTCCTTCTTCTACACATCAGGTGCTTCTACATCTACAATGACATCATCATCCAAAGTTAAAGGACAAGCACACATTGCTTCCACACATCCTGAGAAAGGTAAATGGCTTCTTGATTCAGGTGCATCACATCATATGGAATCTTCTATAGATATGTTTTCTTCAATTGAGCCTTGCAATTCTTCACCTATATTGATGGGTAATTATACATACATGAAGGTTTGTGGAAAAGGTTCTATTCCTATGGGACTAGGTACATTTAATTATGTTCTTTGTGTACCATCCTTGACCACTAATATCCTTTCCATTTACCAAATTACTCATGGGGCACAAGGTAAAATTGTTGAGTTCACTCTTGATTATGTCTATATTAGGGACATGGAGACTAGAGATCTCATAACTATGGGACTTGTTGATCATACATCATGCTTGTATTCTTTTACACATTTTGTTGATAATGATGATGATATTCATGATGTACTTAACCCTTTATCAAGGGTTAATAATTCATGTAAGGAGAACATTGGACACTTGAATCATTTTTCTTTTGAGACTTTGAGACAAGTGTTGAACTTCCTACTCCTCCACCTCCTACTTCTTTAGACATGAGTCTCATAATGCAATTTGGTTAATAAATTAGAGGAGGTTTCTCTTCAAGATACTTCTTTACCTTCTTTGGAGATTGGATTTCTCAACTCTTCATGTTGTCTTAATTTTTAACATCTCATAGGTCATCTTGATGGTGTGACAGAATCTTTGAGCTTGGAGACACCTATTTAGTCTTCCAAGATGCATACATGGAGACCTTCTTCCTCCTTCCTCACTTTTTACACAGAGTAACTTCTTCATCATTTGATGTATTTATCTCTTCCTAAGGAGACGCATGTTTCTTGTAGGCATTGGATTATATTTTTCTTGTAGGTACTCTTCATCTACATTGGACCTTCTTCATTATGGGGGGGATATCATGCCTCCTTATTTCCTTCCTATGGGGAGATCATTCTTTTTATATACATGATGTATGCAATTTTTGGGGGGTCTTGAGTACTCCATCCATCCATGCATTTTGTTTTCATCTCTCTTTTTGGAGGATGGTTTTTCCCATTAGGTTTTCTCTCTTTCTCCACTTAGTGAGAGATTACATTTTATGTATTGCATTGCATGTTATACACAGGTACCTAAAATGGCCTAGTAATTGGGACCCATCTTGCATTGTCAGTTTAAGTGCATTCTCCTAAGTTGTACTTAAGGGGGGATGTTGGTGTAATTAAATATTCACTAGTTACACTTACTTAAGCTTACTTAGGATAATGCATTTCATAGTAGTTTGTGATTGAGATACTTGGGAGTTTGCACCTCAATTAAACACATGGTGTAGGAGAATTCTACTCTAGGTGGTCATAGTTGTTTTCTCATTCCACCTTTAGTGTACTTATCACATTATAATCCTCTTATCACAGATACTTCATTGCATAATGGAGGATGATCCAACTTTTATGGACATGTGATTCCACCTTGTGTCCAGGGAATAGCTTATCTTCTCCTTATCATTGTCTCTTATTGCCCTTCCTATATAAGTAGGCCTATTATTTACATTTCAAATCAATCCATTAGATGTCAATCAAGTCCATTATCAATAATAGCATTATTTCATCTTCATTCAATCATCTTGCCAATCTCTTGTGGAAGTTATCTTGGTATTTCATTTGATCTTGAGGGTGCTGTAGAGTCACCTAAAAATCTAACAAATTCTTTAAGCTCATCAAGGTCATCATCAAAGATATCACTACCACTATTTACACACTTTCCTTTTCCTTTCTTATTGAGAACTAATTGTGATTTGAAAGTCGATTCAATGGTAGTAGAAGAAAAATTATCAAAATTTGACAATTCAAAAGTAGTAAATCTACCAACTAATCCTTCCAAAGTTAGATTGTTACCAGGAGTACATCTAAGTTCTTGTATTGCAGAGACTCTAATAACATATAGGAATTTGGGTTCTTAGTACCTTTTTTATCATAGTTTCATCATCAATCTTTCCATTTGATCCTCTTAGATCATTTGCCACCTATTTGACTCATCCATAATATAGAGAAATAGTTTCACCTTCTTTCATTCTCATCTCATCAAACTTGCCTCTCAAGATTTCTAATTTTTCTCTTAAAGCATTTGTGTCTCCTTTATAAATAGTCTACATGATATCCCACATTTTCTTGGTCTTATAACACTCCTTTATGTCATCAAACTTAGTAAAGCTTGGGGATGATGCAATCTCCAACATTTCTTGATTGTGTTCTTGATTATTTTTCATTTGTTGAGCTGTCAAAGGTCTTGGGATCTCTACATTTGCATGCTCCACATAATGTATTTCTCCTTCTCTACTTCCTTCTAGAGGAAACTTCATTAGATCTACCATGAAGTGAAGTTCTCCTTGTTCAACTTCAACACTTCCTTTTTGTACATTTTCACCTTTAGCTTCAAGTACCTTCAAACTTTTTTTTACCAAGTAACAATGCTCTCATATCAATTGTTAAAATGATTTAGAATAACTATAGGGGGTGTGAATTAGTTATATCCTCAAGTCCAAATGTACCAATTCAACTTTTAATTACTTCAAATACTTCAGATCTAATCATTAAGTAGCTCAATCTCTATAGACAATAATTAGTAACATAAAACTTGTAGTCCATTGTTCTAATAGTAACAAACTTTCAAAATGAAAAAAATTAATAGTAAAACATCTCAGATAATATTTGCACAAGTATGACACCAATATTTAATGTGGAAACCCAATTTGGGAAAAACTGCCAGTAACATGTCACCAATTCTTCACTTTTCTTATGTGAGCTCTGTAAGGATCCAACCTTGTTAGAGGTAAAAACACACACTATTAAATGTGACCCTATTAAGGGATTTAATCACCTTGTTAGAAGTGGCCTAGTTAGAGGAATTTAGAACATTCCATTAGAATGTCACCTTGATTTAAGGATTTACAAATGACTATTAGGTCAACCTTGATTAAAGGATTTTAAACTAATACAATGGTTAGAAAGTAACAATAGGTTGATCTGGTAAATACTCCTCACTTTGTAAATGCAAATCACAATTTAACTCACATGATGATCCAATGCCTAACCTCCATTATCATCTTTGTCTCTAATATTCTTGGAAATCCTTCAAGCAAACACACTTCACCTCTTTCTAACTCTTATCAACCTCCTGCTTAAGTTTTCTAGTCAATAGCATCAACAACCATCTACAACTATTTAGGTTATCCTTATGCCTCCTTAAATAGGTAGTTCTAATCTTTTTACACTTAAAGATCATTGTAGATCTTAGGGTTTTGATCACATTCAATGTTTATACAATGAATTTTTCCACCTTCTCATTCATCTTCATCTTCTTCTTTTCTAAAAAGCTCTCTTTAAATCAAGCCTTTTGATTTCTCACCTAACCCTTTTCTTATATTAAATAGTACAACTCATCAATCCTTATCTTCAAAAAGCTTTCCATATTCTAAGAAATCAATTGTGTTGACTAGAAATCAAGATTTCCTCATAAACTATCAAATGATGGCACTCGATCATCATAGAATTACTCGGTCAATACTAATTGTCCTTCTTGGCACACATTTTGATACTCAGTCAATACTAATGCTTGGTCATCATTTTATTGTGCTTTGCTTATATTGTTGCTCGGTCAACATTGGCATCACTTGACATATACTTCTAGTTCCTTAATTTTTTTAATTTTTTTTCTCTATTAATTTTATGCATCTAGTCTTCCTTTGATCATTCTTATTGAAAATAAATTGATATAAGTATGTGATTTTAATGTTTCAATCATTATTTTGTCATTGATGTCAAACCTACTACTTTTTGGTAAGACAACTACCTATTTTATTTGATTACTATCATTTGTTTGATTAATGAGGAGGTCTTAATCAAATAATATAACAAGAACACCTGGAGGAAAGGTTGAGTTATGGTATTTAAAAGGAATACAAAGTTCAATTAAGATAGTATGACATAGTGTATTATTTCATTACTTAAGGTTGCAAAGGATGGATACACTAATTAAGTCTAGAAGAACAAGTAAGAAGAATTGAGTATGTCATGTTTGACTGAGTGGATAGTAGGTGTCAAGAAAAGTTTGTGCAAGCTAAGCAAGAAATTATTTAGAGCTAAGAAAAGTGAATATTTAGTGTATGTCGAGTGAATATAGTGTAAGCCGAGAAAAGTTTAGTTCATGTTGAGCACCAATAGACTTTATTTTTTGCCATGTTATCTAGTGGATGATGAGTAGAAGAACATTATGGAAGCCAAGTGATAACGTATTGATGCCGAGTGCCAGTATTCATGTCAAATCATAGATTTGATGAATCTGAGCTAACTATTTTGTTTTTTTGAATTGTGTGAAGCATGTGGAAGATAACTATGATGAGCTAGTGGCCCAAAATTTAAGATAAACCATTTTGAGGTGAACTCAAAGAGGATTAAAGGAGAAGTTTCTAAATGAACCAAATGGAAAAGTGAGTAGATTCATTGAATCCTACCAAATTCTATTTAACACTAAAATGGATGATTGAGGTTGAATGGAAAAAGATAATAAATCTCTATTTGTAGAGAGAGTTGGTCAAAAGCAAACATTGTCATGGGCAAGAACCTAAGGAAGACAAGGAGTCTGGGGTATTGCTTCATTTAGTGGCTGAATAGAAGAGACTACTATTGGAAAGAAAAGAAAGAAGGAATAAGAGTATGAATGCTTGAAGGGTGAATAAGTCATTAGAGCTGAAGTATGTGAAAGCTAAGAAGAATGGAGGACTGAAATAGAGATCAATAATCTATAAGTGAGTTCTAAATTGTTATCAAATCAAGCCTTACTATTACTTTCTAGTAATTGTATCAGTCTAGGGTAAATCCTTTGGATTAAGGTTGACCTAATAGTCATTTGTAAATCTTTTAACCAGATGACATTCCAAGTGAATGGTCTAAAGTCCACTAATAAGGATCACTCCTAACAAGATGATTGAAATCCTCTAACCAGGTCACATTTAACAATGTGTATTGTAACCATTAATAGGGTTGGTTGTTTATAGGGAATCACTTCAGAAGAGTGAGAATTGGTAGCATGTTACTAGTGTTTTTTCTCAAATTGGGTTTCCACATAAAATCCATGTGCCAAATATGTTATTGAATCTATTATGTTTCATGTTTACATTTCTACAAAGATATTTTGACCTAGGATAGTAACCTACAAGTTTAAGCATTGTATGATGTAATGGATGCATGCATGTTAAGTTTTTTTGAATATGGGTTCACTAAGCTATGGAAAGTTTTATTTGTACATCTGGACCTTGGATAACTGATTCACAACCCCCTCTTAGTTATTCTAAAGAATTCCAACAATTGGTATTAGAGCCATCTACTTAAGAGGGACTAGTTTGAAGGTACTAGAAGAAAAAGATCAAGATGTCAAAAAGAGAGGTACCCATGCTTAACAAGGACAAATTCCTTGCATGGAAAATTCCAATGAATCTTCACCTAGGAGGTCTTATAGATCATGCATAATCTCCCATTATCACAAAGCATGTCAATCCTACTAGAGCCCTAACTGCTAAAAATCTAAAAAAAGAAAAGAAAGAACACAACCAAATAATGTTGGAGATTGTCTCTGCTCTAAGTTATTCTAAGTTTGATGATATCAAGGGTTGTGATAGTGCATAAAAGATGCAAGATTCTCTTCACAATATTTATGGAGGAGACACAAATATTCTGAGAGCCAAATCTAAAAGTCTTTATTTATGATGATATGAGAATGGAAGAAGGTGAGAATGTTACTCAATATTGCTCTAGAATAAAAGATGTTGCTAATGCTATCAGAGGAGCTACTAGTAAGATAGATGATGTCACTATATTGGGTAAAGTATTGAGAACACTACTACCCATCTATGCTATTAGAGTTTCTTCCATACAAGATCTAAGATATATACAAGGTTCTAATCTAAGTCTAGAAGGTTTGGTAGGTAGGCTCACTACCTTTGAGCTCTCTAATTTTGATAATTTCAAACCTAAAAATCTTGAATCTTCTTTCAAAGCTAAGTTGTGATTAAAAGAACCTAAATAGAAGAAGAAAAAGGTTAAATATGTTTCTAGTGATAGTGACATGAATGAGGAGGATGTAGAACAACTTGAAGCACTATTGGCAAGGAAATTTTAGAGCTCAGGCAAAGGAAATTTTTAAGGTAAGTTACCTATCATGTGTTTCAATTGCAATGAGGTTGGTCATATTGTTGCTAGATGTATAGAAAAGAATAAGAACAAAAGTGGTTAAAAATATAGAGGTAGAAGAGATGAGGACAACAAAGATTACAAAGACAAAGGAAAGAAGTCTTGCTACATTGCAAAAGAGAAAACCAAAGATGGATATGATGATCATGATGATGAAGTGGTGTATGGTGCAATGAAGGATGAATCTAGTGAGGATGAGGCAATTGCACTAGTGTCTTGTGTGAACAAAAATGATAGATGGATCATTAATAGTGAGTGTTCACATCACATGACTAGAGATAAATGTAAGTTTATTACCTTTAAATATTATGATGGAAATAGTGTAAGGTTTGGTAATGATTCACCATGTCTAATAAAACAAAAAGGTTCTATCAAACTCACAGAAAAGATTTTATGTGACAATGCTTAATATGTTGAAGGAATTAACTATAATTTGTTGAGTGTGTCACAACTAAATAGTTTAGGTTTCAAGATTGAGTTTTACAACATGATAGCTAAGATATATGACACTGTTGGGAAACTTATTTGGAAGGGTGATCAAACTAAAGGTAATCTGTTTTATCTTGATATGGATGATGATGCTTGTCTTATTGTAGAATTTGATAATGTGTGGTTATGGCACAAGAGGTTATGTAATGTTAATTTTCATAACTTGGTTAGTATCAATAACATGAGAATAGGTAGAGGTCTTCCTAAGTTGAAGAAATCAGAGAACATAATTTTCAAACAATGTCAGTTAGGCAAGATGACAAAATCTAGTTTTAAGAGAAAGAATCACACCTCTAAAGGAAATTTGTAGATTGTTCATACTGACTTGTGTGGACCAATTAATGTGCAAAGCTAGAAATGTGACAAGTACATTATGCTATTTGTTGATGATTGTTATAGGATGATGACAATTATGTTTCTTAGATAGAAATCATATGTTTTACAAATGTTTAAGTGGTACTTAGCAAGAGTTACAAAGGAAATACATAAAAGCCTAAAATATTTGAGATCTGACAAAGGAGGAGAATTTACATCAAATGAGTTTGAGAAGTTGTGTAATGGTAGAGGAATCAAATGAAAGACACCTGCACCTAGGACCCCTCCAAAAAATGGAATTGCTGAAAGGAGGAATAGATTTGTAATAGACTATGCTAGGAAACTCATGATGGAGAAGAATTTTGCTTTGAAATATTGGAAAGATGTTGTAAGTATAGTTTTCTATACCTTGAACCATGTGCAAGTCAAGAAAGGTACTCATTCAACACCTTTTGAATTATGGTATGGATACTGACCCAATGTAAAATATTTTAAGGTATTTGGAAGCAAGTTATATATTCTTAAAGATTTTAGGAATGTAAAACTAGATGCTAAAAGTGAAGAAGGTATATTCCTTGGCTATTCCATAAGAATTAAATCTTATAAGTGTTTAAATACTAACACTAACAAAGTTTTGGAAAGTGCAAATGTGAAGCTTGATGAATATATAGAGGTACATAAGGCTGAACCTATGAAGGAACCAAAGGAATACAAATCATTTGTATACTTTTATGAGGGTATGCCTACTGATGAAGATGTTGTAAATCAAATTATAAATCAATAGCTAGTTTTAGTGACTACTAAGTCACATAAAATGAATGCTAAGCTACATTTAGGAACTGAGCTACAATCAAGTGTCAAGCTATAGACTGAAGTTGAGACACATTATGATTCTAAGATTAGTGTACATGAAAGAGATGTTAAATTTTATGATAGAAAAGTATATAGTGATTCAGAAGTTGACATACCTAGTGAGGAAAATAGAGCAAAACCAAGATTGTCAAAGTATGTTAAGAGACATCATCCTGCTGAACATATTATTGGAGAAAGAAATGCTAGACCCATGACAAGGAACAAGCTAAGAAATGAAACATGTTTACAAAGCATGCATGAACCTAAGTTAGTGAAAAATGCCTTAGAAAATGTGGACTAGAGTAAAGTTGTGAAAGAAGAGATTGAATAGAATGAGAAGAACAAAACATGGACTCTAGTTCCTAGATCAGAAGATTAAAATGTGATTGGAACCAATTGGGTTTACAGAAACAAGTTAGATGATAATGGAACGGTCACAAGAAAAGGTTAGTTTGCAAAGGGTATGAACAAGAAGAAGGGATAGACTATGGAGAAACATTTTCCCTTGTTGTAGGATTGAAAGGAGTAAGAACTCTACTTGCTTAATCTACATACAAAGGTTTCAAAGTTTATCAAAAGGATGTGAAATCTGCATTTATGAATAGTAAATTAGAAGAAGAGGTATTTATTGAATAGCCAGAAGGATTTGTTGATGCTAACAACAAGAAAAGGGTATGCAGACTACACAAAGATTTATATGGTTTAAAGAAAGCACCAAAAGCATGGTATGAAAGGCTTCACAATTATCTTTTGAAAATTGGATTTGAGAGGACTAATTCTAACAACAATATGTACTTGAAGATAGAAGGTAAAGTTATTTTACTAGCTGAAATTTGTGTTGATGATATCATATTTGGAGGTCAAGATGGATTATGTAAATCATTTGCAAATGAAATGAAAAAAGAATTTGAGATGTCTATGTTTGGAGAGATCAAGTTCTTTGTTGTTTTACAAGTATATCAGATGAAATATGGTATATACATCACTTAGTCTAAGTATGTGAAGGAAATATTGAATTTTTTATTTATTGGAAGATTCAAAACTAGTTAGCACACCTATGGTGATAAGACATAAGTTGTCAAAGAATAATGATTCAGCTGATGTGAATCAAACATTATACAGGTCTATGATTGACAAATTACAATATGTAGTACATAGTAGACCTGACATTGCATTATCTGTTGGGAGAGTTACAAGATTCTCTACTAATCCTAAGGAGAATAATTTGATGGTTTTTAAGAGAATAATGAGATATTTGGAAGGAATGGAAGACTATGGTCTATACTACAAGAAAAAATGGAAATTTTGAGTTGAAAGCCTACACTAATGTTGATTGGGTTGGAAAAATTGATGATAGAAAGAGCACTAGCGCAGGAGCATTTTTCTTAGGAAAGAGGTTGCTTTCTTGGACTAGCAAGAAATAAAATTGCATATCTCAATCTACTTTTGAGGCTATATATGTTGCTTTTGTAGTAAATTATACAAACATTGTATGGATCAAACAACTACTCATAAAGGTATGAAAGAAGAAATCATTGCACCTATGATACTTTATTGTGATAATACAAGTGCTAGAAATAAATCAAAGAACCCTGTGATGCATGCAAAGACTAAGCACATTGCAATCAAGTATTATTACTTGAGAGAGTTAGTTCAAGACAAAGAAGTGGAGATGGAATATGTGAATACAAAAGAGAAGATAGTTGATATCTTCACAAAAACATTACCTAAGGATTCTCATGAGTATCTAAGAGGTAAACTACGGGTGGTACCCCTATCCAAAGCTAATTAAAAGGCTAAGTAGTGCCCTACATCAATAGGAGCTAAATGTTGTATCTTACACATTGATGTAGTAGATCTTACTTTAGGATACATAACTCCCCAAGGTCATTAAACATTAAAATATTAGGTAAGTCCACAAAGTTGATTTTCAATTCTATGAAAGTCCATTTTGCGAAATGGGACTTCTTCAAAAATGGGAACTTGATTTTTAAGAATTGAGTACCCATTATGGTTTGGGTGCCTAATCCATATTCAAAAATTGGGCACCCAATTTTTGAAAACAAATTGGGTGCACAAACTATATTTTAAAAATCATGTGCTTGATTTTTAAAAACATAATACCCATTTTTTGGGCTTTTTCTATCATTGTTGCTACTAATAGTAACTTTGGAGATAGAAGCCTGACTTGAGCTTGGAAATGAGAGCTCGGTTTGATTTTTCTATCGACCCCCTGGCTGATTTTTCACTCTTCCATGTGTTTTAATTTATTTTACATTAATTTATTTCATTATTTTTAGATTTTTACTTTATAATTTGGTCAATTTATTACTTTTTTGTTCATGATTAATAGTTTTATATATGTAAAATTCTAGATTTACATTGTAAAATATTGTTTTGTATGGATTATTATTCAAATTATATTTAGGTTATGTTTTCTCTCCTTTGTTCTTCTTTCTCTCTCATCTCTTCCTCTCTCCTCTCTTTTTCTCTACTCCTTTTTTTGATATTTAGATGTTCATTAAAATTTTTGTTTTGTAGATGTTCATTTAAATTAATATTTTAGATGTTTGGATGTATTTAATTTATTTGACACATCATTAAAGTTAAAGTTTTGGATGATTCTAGATGCATTAGATGTTTAGATTTTCTACATATGTATTTATATTGATGTTTTAGATTTATTTCAACTAAATAGTAATTGTAAATTATTTTTTTGCACATATTAAATAAGAACCAAAGTTTATGGTTAGGATTTGTATAAACCCTATACTTGAACCAACACTTTACACTTCAATACATGTTTATGAAATATTTTCTAACCCGAATATATTAACTTATTATCCTATTTGTATCCTTAATTCAACTATAATTCAAATCTTACGTATATATTAGACCTTGAATTTAATAATCAAACTCTAACCATAATATTGAACCATAACTATAATTCACTTTTTAAGCTTAACTCTAACTCACTCATATTTCTCTCTACTTGAACCATAACCCTATTCTATCCTTAAGTCTACTAAAAATTATGCTTCAACCATAAGAGAAATTGAACTATATAACTCTATCCTAATTTTAATCCTAACCATAATTAACAAGAGTTGTAGTAACATTGACCCTAATATGTACACTTGAACTGAACCCTGCCTAATTATGCATAATCTAAAACCCTTACTTCAATCCTAAAACTAACTCTAAACCTTAAATTCTTAGATAGATAATAAGTTAAGCTCCAAACCTTATATTCCTAACCCTACCATAGACACTAAATTATAAACATAAATGTAAACCATGATGTTATCGCATATCCATACCCTAACACTAAACCTAACCAAGTTTTATGTTCATACTCTAAAATGTTATTCTTAAAACTTCACCATGAGGCTAATTCTATAACCTTAACCCCCAAAATGACTCTTTTATACCACAACCTAAACCCTAACCCTATATTCCTAAACCATAATCTCCTACCTAACTCTTATCATAATTTAGATATATTATTCCAAAGCCTTTTTTAAAAAACACTTCTAACCCTTAGCCTAATCTTGGCCCTAGAATATAAATATAAAATTTGAATCCTAATTGATACCCTAACCCTAGTCCTTTATGTAACAATAATTTTAACTATAAGTACAATCATACTAATGTAAGCCATAACCAACACTTTATAGTTATGTACATGTTTATGATTCTATGTTTCTTTAACCCTAATATATTAAATCATTAGCATGAATATTCTATCCTTAATTCAACTATAATGTAAATCATAGGTATAAATTAACCCTTCAATTTAATAACCAAACTAGATAACCATAATCTTGAATCATAACTAGAATTCACTCCTTGACCCTCACTCTAACTACAATACTTCCCCTTACTTGTACATAGCCATATTCCATCCTTAGGTCTACCACAGATTGTGCTTCAATATAAGAACATTGAACTATATAAGTATATCCTAGTTTGAACCCTAACCATAATCCAATTCTAGAACTAGAGCCACAATAACCCTAATCATAATATACACACTCTAACTAAATTTTGACTAATTCATAATTCCATACCGTTAACTTTATCCCAAAAATAACACCAAACATTATATGGATAACTATAATAAGTTAAGTTTCAAACCTTATTCCTAAAAAAATTATAATTAATGCAAAAATTGAAGATTCTTAAGCTTAACCCATAAATCCTAAATGTTAAATTGGAACTTCAATTCTAAATTACAAAATTTTAATAAAAAGTATTAAATCCTAAATTTTAACCAACATATATTAATCCTCAATCTAGTAAAACCTAATTTTGTAAATGTTAATACTTTAGAACCCTAAAGTCTAAGCACAATCATAACACTAACTATACTACTAACTCAAATCATAAACATAACATAAATAAATAAAAATATTTGAACACATAAACATTAAAATGTAACATATAAACCCTAACATTTTAGAACCAAAAGTCTAAGCATAATAATAACACTAACAATACTGTAAGAATTTGGCTTAGGCCAGAATGCACCCAAGAACTAAAGAACTCAACACAAGCACACAGAAGACCAAAATAGATAGAGTATGATCAGAATGGTGATATTCATTCAATAATTAGATTCAAAGTACACTAGGAGTGCCTGAATATAAAGGCCTTAGGAGAGATTCTAGAATGCATAGAAGTTGGCATCATGATATGTCATACAACCAGGCACATGTCCACTAGATATGGGTTATCCTCCATTAAGCATGGGATTAAGTGTGATGATGTGAGGATAAGCCTACAATGGTGTAGCATGCAAATCAGTGGCGTAGATAGCATGTGCTAAAAGAGGAGTGCGGATAAATGTGTTGTCAACATGACAACTCAGTGAATGATGCATACTCATGTGTTGTAGACACCACGTGCATAATTAGAGTTGTGTAACTCAATGAGAGTACACAAACTCCTAAGTGTCTCACCTAAAATAATAATAAAATAATGCAAAATAATTAAATAATGCATTAACCTAAGTAAAACTTAAGTAAGTGTAATAAGTAAATACTTATTTACACCAACACCCCCCCTTAAGTACAACTTAGGGGAATGCCCTTAAGCTTACAAAATATAGTATGAAATGCAGGACGGGTCCTGGCTGTATATGAGCAATGTTAGTATGCTAATAGAAACCAAATTTAAATAAAGCTTCTACAAACTAAACAAAATTCATAAACTTCAAGATAGACTAGGATGAACTCTCAATTGAGAATATGAGCCATTAATGGGCTCTCTCAATGAGAAGCTCTCTTGTTGAGTAGCTTTGTCTAAATGGATAGGATGTATGCTCAATATGCTTCCAAAGGCTTCAATGGATGATTGTGGATTTTTGGTGTGGATAGATGGCTTTAGTATGTATTTGGCTCTCAAAATAGCATTATAACTTTACTTCATGGATTGTGTTATTTTGCAAAGGGGAAGGATCCAATTTATAGGCAAGAGGCTTGAGGGATTGAGGGCTAAGATGCAAGGATGGGAAAAAGCTTATGGAGGGCTTAGATTGCATGAGAGGAGAGCACATGGATTGTGCTTCCTTATAGCCAATCAAGGAGTGACACATGTCACATGGTGAGAAGATGGAGGAAAGGGGAAGGATGAGTCAACAAAGGAGGCTCAAGGGATAAAATCTTCATAAAGACCCTCATAATGACTTGTAAGAGCTATAAAAGGGCTTGTAAGAGTCATTTATGACCTAGTGGACTTCATAAAGTTTTATGGTTGAGATATTTTGAGGGTGATGAGAGCAATTTTGACTTGGACTTGATTAGGAAGGTTTTAAGCTTGTTTAGGCTTGTGCAAATGATTAGAGGATGGATTAGGATGGTTTAGGATTAGCTTAGGGATAGGCAAGTGGATGGCATTTAATGAGGGTGGGTGAAGGAGGAGATATTTGTTAACTTTTGGCTTGGGTTAGTAATTATTAACCCATGTTTAGGGAATGTGACAAGGTTAGGAGGGGATTAGGATTAGGTTTAAAGACATCTTCTAGAAGAGTCTAGACTTTGGATGAGGATAAAGACTTTCTAGAATAGTCTAGAATTTCCTAGGATGAGGATGAAGACTTTCTAGAAGAGTCTAGAACTTCTTAGGATTAGGATAAATTAGATTTTTAGGAAATAAATAAAGTTTTATTTATTTCAAGGGTTTGGGTTGAGGAGATATTTATTAAAACTTTTTTAATAAACATGAGGATTAATATTTAATCTTAATTAAATATTTTGAGTTGGGATTAGGGGTAGGAAATGATGGGATTAGCCTTTAATTGAAATTAAAGAAGGATTAGAAGATTTTGGAAGAGGTTATTGGTCATAAGAAAATTGGCCAAGTTTTGGGCAAAAAATAAATATTTTATTTATTTTAGGATTTTTGGTCAATTTATTAATTAAATAATTAATAAATAAGGAAACAATGTTTAAATAAGATTTAAACATTTTTGGGAGGAATTCTTTAATTAAATATTTTTAATTAAGATAAAGGGATTTAATGGCATAAAAATTAATTAATTAATTAATTAAATAATTAATTAATAAATGATGATGTCATCAGGGATTTTGTCAAAAAATAAAAATACTTTATTTTCTAAAGGATTTTTAGGTGTCTACATTTTGCCCCTCTTTGATGTGATGCTGCAAGTGGCATGGCATCAAAGATAAGAAAATAAGATGCCCAAAGCTAGAGCAGAAGAGGAGAGAATGGACTGTGAGATGCCCCCTCAAGAAGGCGGCAGGGAGAGAAAGCGAGGCTCGATGGCTTCTTGAAAAGTAAAAGAATCTCAAATGAGCAAGGAAACTCAGATTGGCAAAGAGAAGGTGCTGAATTAGCTCAAACTCTCACTATGGGAGAATGATAAAGGGAGAATTAGAGGCGCAAGAGAAAGCAAGCTTAAGATCTCAGGGATTGCAGAGGATGAAGGAGCAGAGCACTATAAAAGGAATCCAGGATGGGGAGATGGATGAGGGGATTAAAAAGCTGATGCAACAGGATTTCAAAGAGTCAGATTGGTGGAAGATGGGTTTCGGAGATCCCTAGGACTAGGATTGTGGACCTCAAAAGATGAGGCTTGGTGGATTGATTTGGATTGGTGGATCCCTAAGACTAGGATTGTGGATCCCTAAAGCTAAGAGTGATGAGTGATTCAAAGAGATATTGATGCATAAGCTGGGGTAGGAGAGATGGATGCTGGATATGGATGGGGGATAATGGAGATGAAGGAAAACCATTGAATCTTTTTGAGCGGGGGGGATACTTCAAAGAGAAGTACCACCACGTAGTTGAGCACTAGATTTGATATAGGACTGTTGGTTAATTGCCAAGGTTACCAAGAACATCAAGGCCTTTTCACCAACTGTCCAGAGGACTGACGGACTGACTCAAAAAAAACATGCAAGGATTGCACATGCATCACACATGAGTCCAAGAGGAAGCAATGTGGAACCGACACTGGGTAACCCACAAGCAAAAAAGAAAAATAAATAAAAGACTTGATCAAGACCTTACACTCAAATTGCCCCATTCGTAGCATACCATGATATGGAAGATCGTGGCAACCTTGAGGAGGAAACAAAAAGATTGCTTGGAAAAGATATTTCAAGACCCAAAAGGGAAGATTCCAAATCAAAAGAAAGTGAAAATCCAAAAGAGAACCGTTTGCCAACGAGATGGGTAGGACGAGGTACTAACGGACCAAGATCAGACATGAGGAAAGCTATATCCTACAAGGATCTATCGGAGAGCACCTAAGCTAATGGATCTGGATAGGTGATGCGTCTGGCAAGCTGAACTAAGAAGGATAGAACTTTGGTGATAGGAGATCTAGCTAAAGGATGCATTGGAATAGCTAACCAAGGGTTGTACGATGTGTGCAAGATGCTAATCAAGGAGGAACTGACACAAAAGCTAGATAGATACAATGGCACTAAGCTAAAGAGGATGTACAAGCTGACGGACCAAGATATTTACAAGCTGAAGCTGACCAAGATAGTTACAAGCAGGCAAAAGCTCAGGATGATAGGATAGCGAGATGGTTCGATGTTGTGCAAGATGCGAAAGCTAAGGGTGGGGTGATAGAAAAAGATATGGATTTGGCAGGATGCATCCAATGATGAAGAAAGATTTTGTGACCAAGGATAGCTAGAGGAGCAGGATGAGATGGTTGGATAGGATGGTAGATAGCTAGGATTATGATGGATATAAAGAGATGACATTGGGTTTACATGAGGATAGCCTAGAGCTAGATACCAATGACAAGGGAGGATGGACAAGACAAGATCTCCAAGGAATATAGTGCCCCCAATCAGAAGATAACATGTGGAAGAAGGTCTTATGATGGATGTGATAGGATTGAAGCTAGGATGGAAAAAGCTGAAGGGGCTAGGGAGATGGATGATAGCTGGGATGGTTGGCTAAAGCTACAGGAGATAAGTGGATGGTGTGAGATGGAAGCTGGAGGGTGGAGGATAGGTGGATAGATTTGAAGATGGAGTTGGATGTCAAGAGATGACCAAAAGCATGAGGGTGATAGGCTAAGCTGGGGATGGCTGGATTACACATGACGCTTGTTTGCCAAGTTTTCATCATGGTACTTGTCCAAGGTGCTTGAATTGCCAAGTTTTCACCAGTGGATGCTTTATTTTTCTTTTCTTTTTTGACTTTTTGACTTTGGACTTACCTGGAATGATTTTGGCTTTCTTCAGCTATTTTGGCTTTTTTGGGATTTTTCACTGGCTATTGGAATGTTCAATTTTGTTGCTAGCTGTTGGTACACTGGATGTGTGATTTATGCAATAGATCGGATTAGATGGGATTGATCGTAGGAGATGGAGGGATGAAATTTTTGGAAAGGAGCATGCGATGGGGATGCTTGCAAGAGCAACATTGGCACATGTTGGAACGGGTGTGAAAAGAGCATATGGGGGATAGATGGTAGATGCAAGTGTGATGGAGGATTTGTGGAAGCATGCTTGGGGATAAAGGCACCCAAGATGGAGTTAGGAGATGGGGGACATGAGTCACTGGATGGGGGATTAGCAATGGTGGATGCCATTATGCATTGGGTTTCAACTTTTTTCTTTGGGATCCACATGGTTTTGGTTTTTCTTTTCATAGGCGTTTGCATTATTTTGCATTCTTTGATTGGATTTTTCCTTTTTGGAGTATGTCTTTTAGAATAGACATATGATTTCCTAGGATGTGGATTTTTAGCTTTATGCATTTTGATGTTGGCATTTACATTTTTGTGGTAAGCTTTGGGAAGATGGTTAGGAGAAGCTTTGTGAGATGGAGAGGATATGGGAGAGCGTGTAGGGGGATGATGATGGATGATGTGCCCTGATATGTGCCTTTGTTGATCTTGCATAGAAATGGATGGAATAGGATTTTTATGATGGCTGATAGGAGGATGGAGGATGGTAGATTTTGGGACATAGGGACCCAAAATGGATTTAGCGGATGAAGGGGGGATATGGTAGGTTGTTTTGGGTTGCAAAGATGGTGGAGGGGGGATGACATAAGATTTCTTGAAGGAGTGATGGGAGGCTGGCATGGTGGGCTTGGAGAAAGGCTTGGTTTGGGGGTGTGGTGTACCAACACCTTTAGATGGTGAGCCTTTGGATACATATCCAAGACCATGAAATCCTAGATTTTTTTGTGCAATAATAGGCTCTCTGATTCCTTGCTCTTGTGGTCCTAAACCTTGACCTTGATAATTCCATCGATTGAGCATTTGAACAAGCTGAGGAAACTTTTTGCTTGCAAAAAATGGTAGAAGTGATTTATTACGTGTATTGCAATGGGGAGATACTATTTTTAATTCTTTTGCTAAGAGAGGGCCACCATGGATGAATGTAAGTGAACCAAGAGGGTAGATTATAGATGGTGGAATAGCTTGGATAGGTGGTAAGATGGAAGCATGGAGCAGGGGAGATGGAAGGATAGGATCTTCATGTAGCTGGTGGGATGACAAGATATCTTGTAGTGGAGGAGATATGGCTTGAGGTTTTGGAGATGGAGGAGATGGTGACTGCACTATGGATGGAAGACATGGTATGATGATATCTTCATTTATGCTTTGGGGGATGTCAACATGCTTTTGGTCAGGATCTTGATAGGATTGGTTTGGAGTGGATGGTGCAATAGGAGGTGAAGGGATGGATTCTTCAAAGGCAGCAGATGGATAGATGGGAGATTCAGTAGTGGAGATGGTGAGTAGAAGATGGATGCATAAGGGTCATTACGAGAGATTTGGGAAATGCTTGGAGGTGATGTGGATAGGATTTGGAGGGATTTGATAGGTGGTGGGATATTGATGCTTGCGGGAAGTGGAAGGATTTTAAGAAATTTGATGGATGGTATGGGGATGATAGCTATGGGAGATGGAGGTGATATTATAGATGGGGAAGCTTCATCACTGACTACTTCACATGGTTGGATTAGATGACATGGCTTATCGACTGTTGGAGGTGACTTTTCTTGTATTTCCTCTAGGAGATTCCTTGGAGACTTGTGTGTCGAAGGTGGAGGTGGATTGACAGGAATAGCTAGTGTGATGGGGGTGGAAGATTGGAAGCTTGGTTGATGGGGTGATGGAGGGGAAGCTAGAATATCAGATGGCATGACTAGATAGTTTGGAATAACTCTTGGATTTTGGGGGATGCTTGGGGGAATGTTTCTAAGGCTTTCAATATACCCGTCATAGTCAACAAGATTTTCATCATCATTGGAATAGGAGGTGGTAGGAGCAAGGACAATGCGACCAAACACATCATGATAGGATTGGTACTTCATGCTTTGATGATGAGTTTGATGGGGATGGGGTCTTGCATATGGATGAACACGGAAGCTCATGGTTGGATTTGGGTTAAGCACAGATTTTGGATTGGTTGATGAAAGATTTCCTAGGTAGAGTCAAAGCTGTATGACAGACCTAAGGAGGATTGGCTGGAGATTTTTAGCTTTCTTGTGGGTGGAAGACTTCAAAGGTATGCTATCAAAAAGTGAGAGTTTTTCTTTCCTATGTGTAGGATTCATGGTGATTGTGTCAACCTAAGAATAGACTAATGATCCTATGGGCATGACACGAGATTGACCACTTGTGGATCCCAACCTTTATCTCAAGGTGATGAGGGATGCAAGTGACAAAGCTAGATTACCCTATACAATGCTCTATCAAAGGGATAACCTTGGTGATATTGGTTGATTGGTAGGATTGATTGGATAGCAAAATCTAGCAAAGTGATAACAACTCTTTAAAGGCTTGGGTGATTTTGGATTGGGTTGCTAGCTACCTGGGGGGATGATTTGGATGGACTTTGGATTTGGGATTGTTCTAAGGCAAAGAACTAGATAGATTCAGTTGCATCGGGGGAGCTTGGATGATTTTCTGATAAGGCAGTGACTACGCTAAGTATGCCTTGAGTTGGGAGATTTTTGCTTTTCTGGGATTTCGACCAAAATTGGCAAACATTCATTCAAAAGCTATGAACAAACAAGCAAACAAAATTTTTGAGCAAGCATGTCAAACACAGCAACATCTTAGGAAGCTTTCTACAAGGATGAAATTTGGTTTAGCTAGGGAGTCCTCGATATACACAAGGTACGTGAGGCCCAAATCTGTAGATGAAACCAAAAAGATGTCACACAGCCGAGAGGAGCGGTAACCCACTTCTCCTCTTTCACTTCTCAAGGGTATAAAGTTCCTTGAGGCTTAGCCTGAGTGACAAAATTTTGATCCCAAGAGAGGTGTCTTTGGATTCACCTCCTGATCTTTATACTCTGCTAGAACGCTGGAGTTGAGGTCATCCCAAGGGGTGATGAAATCCCCAAGCAGGCCTCCTAAAAAGAAAAGACAAGATTTTGGATCCTAATCTTATGCACCCAAGATGGCCTCGAAAGACGACAAGGGGAGAGAAGACTTGGATGATCTTGGGCTAAAAAACACGCTTGTTCTTTTACCAACTGACGCTTAAGTTTTCTGATCTAGACTTTGCAAGCACTCATGTTTAAGATACAATGTTTATTCCAACTTTGAAGCGTCGACAAAAATAAAATTGATCGAAGAATGTGAACAAGAAGAAGAGTTAGGGTCAACAAGAAGGTAAACCCATGCGCCCGGAGGCCCTCCACGTCAAGTATCGATTGATTTTTCTTTAAGGCATTCAAGATTGAGTGTGAGTTTATTTTAAGCCCAAAACAAAGGTGTGTGAGATTCGATTTCAAGCGCGCACCCGGAGGCTCTCTACGTCAGTTGTTGTTCAATTTTTATGCCCAAATGAAGTGTGAGCAAGATTAATGCGCATTCAAGGAATTTTCTAACTTAAAAAAACCACTAAAAACCCAAGTGAGTGGAGTTTGATTTGCGTGGAGCACTTAACACCCTCTTAGGTGAACCCATCCCCATAGATGGCACTGAGATTGCAACCAATGGTTAAATTGATGGGTGATTAAAGAGGGTGAGTCCAACGACAAACTCACTCAAAGCATTTTTATTTGTTTTTATAACTTAAAAGATTACAAAAATGTAGATTCTTTTTATGCTCCAAAAGATGATTATTTGATCTATGGCATTCAAGATTGGATTTGTTGTTTTAATCATGCATTCATAAAAAAAAAAAAAACTTTGATTTTAATCCATGGCACTCAAGAGTGATTTTAGCAACATGCATTCAAAGACAAGTGATTAAACATTCAAGTTTTTTCCTTTGAGCATTCAAGATTAAGATTTTGTGTGTTGTTTTAAGAACTTTGAAGTGCTTTGTTTTAACCTTAGATCATTCAAGATTGTTTTTGGACTCAAAAGTGAAAATGACTCTTTGTACTTTGCTTTTCATTCAAGATTTTGTGTTCTAGTTTGCATGTTTTAAGTCCAAAAATGATATTCCTAGATTGTTTTGATGCATAAAAAACCTAAGAAACATTCAAGATTTTGCAACAAGACATTTGTTTGGAACAAATAACAAAGCTTTTTAGGACAATTTTGGCAATCATTTAGGACTCTTAGTTTTCATGAGATTTTTAAAAGAACTTTAAAATATTTGCAAATGAGGTTCATTTTATCCTTGATTGATTCTTTGAGTTTGATTTAGATTTTAGTGTGCACTTAGTGTTGATTTTGAACCTTTTGAAATGGAAACTTGAAGTTCTTTTTAAATTCTCAAAAATGAAGTGTTCCTAACTTTGCATGAATGCATCTAAAACCTTGATGTTGCAAGGATGCAAATGATTGGATTGGTTTAGTTTCACTTATTAAAAGATTTTTTTTTTGCAAATTTTTAATTTTTTAATGGATTTAAGTATGATTTGGGGGTTCATTTTAAGCACTAAAAAGAAGTGTGTATGATTTTTCTTCCTTAAAAAAAAATGGCCAAGATCTCCCACAAGAAGAAGAAGAAGAAGAAGTAGATGGAATAAGAAGAATATAGACAAGAAGACGAAGAAGAATTCCAAGTTCTTTGTCCACCTATAAGCTTGAAAAATCTGCAAACACTATGATATATGCTATGAGTTCTTTTGTTTTCTTCATGCTCATGTGGACCTAAAAAACCAATTTATACAATCCTACCAATCACAAAAACAAGAAAAATTAGCAAAAATCAGCAAATGACATACAAAACTTGACTAAAAAAGCTAATGAAGATGACCCATGCGGGGTCCCACCGGGCGTGCCAAAATGTATATGAGCAATGTTAGTATGCTAATAGAAACCAAATTTAAATAAAGCTTCTACAAACTAAACAAAATTCATAAACTTCAAGATAGACTAGGATGAACTCTCAATTGAGAATATGAGCCATTAATGGGCTCTCTCAATGAGAAGCTCTCTTGTTGAGTAGCTTTGTCTAAATGGATAGGATGTATGCTCAATATGCTTCCAAAGGCTTCAATGGATGATTGTGGATTTTTGGTGTGGATAGATGGCTTTAGAATGTATTTGGCTCTCAAAATAGCATTATAACTTTACTTCATGGATTGTGTTATTTTGCAAAGGGGAAGGATCCAATTTATAGGCAAGAGGCTTGAGGGATTGAGGGCTAAGATGCAAGGATGGGAAAAAGCTTATGGAGGGCTTAGATTGCATGAGAGGAGAGCACATGGATTGTGCTTCCTTATAGCCAATCAAGGAGTGACACATGTCACATGGTGAGAGGATGGAGGAAAGGGGAAGGATGAGTCAACAAAGGAGGCTCAAGGGATAAAATCTTCATAAAGACCCTCATAATGACTTGTAAGAGCCATAAAAGGGCTTGTAAGAGTCATTTATGACCTAGTGGACTTCATAAAGTTTTATGGTTGAGATATTTTGAGGGTGATGAGAGAAATTTTGACTTGGACTTGATTAGGAAGGTTTTAATATTGTTTAGGCTTGTGCAAATGATTAGAGGATGGATTAGGATGGTTTAGGATTAGCTTAGGGATAGGCAAGTGGATGGCATTTAATGAGGGTGGGTGAAGGAGGAGATATTTGTTAACTTTTGGCTTGGGTTAGTAATTCTTAACCCATGTTTAGGGAATGTGACAAGGTTAGGAGGGGATTAGGATTAGGTTTAAAGACATCTTCTAGAAGAGTCTAGACTTTGGATGAGGATAAAGACTTTCTAGAATAGTTTAGAATTTCCTAGGATGAGGATGAAGACTTTCTAGAAGAGTCTAGAACTTCTTAGGATTAGGATAAATTAGATTTTTAGGAAATAAATAAAGTTTTATTTATTTCAAGGGTTTGGGTTGAGGAGATATTTATTAAAACTTTTTTAATAAACATGAGGATTAATATTTAATCTTAATTAAATATTTTGAGTTGGGATTAGGGGTAGGAAATGATGGGATTAGCCTTTAATTGAAATTAAAGAAGGATTAGAAGATTTTGGAAGAGGTTATTGGTCATAAGAAAATTGGCCAAGTTTTGGGCAAAAAATAAATATTTTATTTATTTTAGGATTTTTGGTCAATTTATTAATTAAATAATTAATAAATAAGGAAACAATGTTTAAATAAGATTTAAACATTTTTGGGAGGAATTCCTTAATTAAATATTTTTAATTAAGATAAAGGGATTTAATGGCATAAAAATTAATTAATTAATTAATTAAATAATTAATTAATAAATGATGATGTCATCAGGGATTTTTTCAAAAAATAAAAATACTTTATTTTCTAAAGGATTTTTAGGTGTCTACACTGGCTACTAGGCCATGTTAGGTACCCATGTACATAATGATATGGAATCTCCCATAAAGCGGGGAAAGAGGGAAAACCTCATGGTAAAAACCCTCCCCCAAAAAGAGAGATAAAAGAAGGATGCATGGATGGATGGTGTAATCAAGACCCCCCCATTATGACATACATCCAATATATACATAAGAGAATGATGAGAAGAGGTAGAGAGACAGGATAGGCTCACCCCCCCAAAGAAGAATGCTAAATAGTGACTGCTCTGATGAAGAAGCTGATCCAAGACTGCAGAATGGTGTTCCTCCCCTTAGGAAGAAACAATGCCAAGGGTACGAATGAGACACTTCCATTGTGTGTGGAAAGAATTCCATGGATAAGTAATGTCTCTAAAACTTGCTCAACTAGATGAAGAACCTACCCCAAAGAACTGTCTATCTCTACAACTGATGAAGAACCCTGCTGCAACTGCTGATCATAAGTAACCACAATCACTTCAACTTGTGATGATTGATCATGTAGAGAATGAACAAGAGAGTCTAGAACCCTCATGACAACTGAAGAAGGTAATTTTGCATCAAGAAGAAGAGGAAAATCATGAATACTATCCCCCAAATCTGTCATTGAACCATATCTGGAAGACTGAATGTACCTTGCTATTCTGGACCTATCACTATGGCAATGTATGCATGCAGACTAAACTGATGAAGTGAGCTCTCACTGTATCTGTTGATAGAACCCCATGTGTTTGAATCTGTTGAAGCACTATCACTGGTGTCACTATCAGTTTCCACACTATATGATGTGCAGAGAGGAGTAGAGGACAAGCTTGGATAACTTTCCTCAAAATGTACATCCTTCTCCACAAGTATCTGATGTGTCTCTAGATTGAGAAGTCTATATGCCTTCACACTGTCTTCATAACCAATGAAAGTACAAGGCCAAGATGACTGTGCCTTTCAACCCCTGGAAGATTTCTTTTCCCATGCAAGACAACCAAAGACTTTGAAGTGCGTCACAATATGTTTTTTGCCACACCATGCCTCAAAAGGAGTTTTTCCATCTAAGGTTGGATGAGGAGAATGATTAAGAATGTGAGTGGCACTGGAGATTGCTTCGACTTCTAATAATGGATCAAGAGACTTGGCATGAATCATGCAACTTTCCATAGACTTTAGAGTTTTGATCCTCAAAGATGGAACATTTGCCTTATGTGGACTGAATTCTGGTGGAGTCTGAAGATCAATGCCCTCATGTCTGCAAAAGTCTTTAAGTCTTCTGTTCGCATCCATGCTACCATTGTCCATGCAGAGTACTTTGATGGCCTTTCTAGATTTCTATTCTACATGAGCCTTGAATTATAGAAATGTGTCCAACACTTCATCCTTACTATGTAGAAAGTAGACCCAAGTGAACCGTAAAAAGTCATCAACAAAAGTAAGTATGTAGTGACCCTGGCTGAATGCAAAAGGACCTGCTAATACCATGTGAACCATCCGTAGAACACTTGTTGCTTTAGAAGACTTCCCTCTTTGTAACTTCCCCTCTCGATGCATATCCACTGAATCTATTGAACATTCACCCTTAGAAAAATTGATTTGAGGTAGACCTTTCACCATGTGGTATGTGCAAAGTTGCTGAAGGTAGCGGTAGTCAAGATGACCATACCACTCATGCCATAATTGCATGTTTGAATTGGATTGAGATAACAAGGCCTTTGAAGGAGACTTGGGTACAAAATGAGAGAAATATTACAACCTCTTTTGATTATTCACTTTGCCCACTACAACCAAGGAATTATCTTTAAGACTGTGTACTTTTATTGAGTCTAGAAGGAACTCAACTCTATGTCCATCTCCAAGGTGAGTGACTTGGTAGATTGATAGGAGATTTGAACTTAGGTTTGGAACATAGAGAACCTCTTGAAACTCTCCATTTTCCATCTCCATGTTTCCTTTTCCTTCAACTTCCATTTTTCTATCATTCCCCATGAAGATGTGCAGTACCTTTGAGTGATTCAATGAAGAAAAATCTTTTCTTGAAGAACCCATGTGATATGAGGCACCTGAGTCAAATATCCATTCTTTTGAAGAGTTTTCATTTTCCATGAGTGGTTTCCCTTTGCCCTTGGAATCTAAAGACAATCCTTTATCCTTATAAGCATTAGGCAATGGAATATTACATTTCTTCATGATGTAACACTCATGCTCTTCATGACCCGATTTCTTGCAATAAGCACACTTTTTCTTCTCCTTATTGTTGTCCCCTTTCTTGTTGGAATTCAAGGACTTTCCTTGTTGATTGGATTGTGGTGTTGTCTTTTCTGCATCCTCAAATTTGTTCTTCCATTTCTTTTTACCCTTTCCTTTACTTGAAGATTGTGCAACTAAATTTTGAGAATCCTCATTGGCCACCAATGCTTTGGACTGAGGTGAATTGAGAATCCCCATTGATTTCAACTTCTTTTCTTCATCATCCAATAGTTTTGCATATTCATCAAAAGTGAATTTCTTATAGGTAGACCCTGAGTTAGTCTTAGAGGTGTTAAAAGAAGATACAAATGTGGAATACTCCAATGGCAGCTTGATATGTATGAGATAGATCAGTCTGTCATCTTTGATAGAACTCCCACAATCAATAAGCTTTATCCTTAATTCATTCACCTTAATGATGAAGTCCTATATTGAGTCATACAACTTAGGATCTAAGGAAACAAAATCATCTTCAATTTTGAACACATCCTCTTCAGACACTTTACCATAAAGGCTTTCGAGGGTATCCCAAGCTTCCTTGGATGTAGTACATTTCTTGATTTAATACATGATTTTATCATCTACCCCCAAACATATATAACCTAGGGTTTTCCTATCCATGGCTACCCAATCTAAAATTTCACTTATTGATAGATTATCACCTATTGGTTTAGAAAGAGTACCATCTACATATTGTAAAACTCCATTATGCATTAAGTGATACAACATTTTGATTGACCACAAAGCATAGTTGTGAGGAGCTAATTTAGGAAACTTAAAGTTTCCCATAATGTAGAAAATGAAAGAAAAGTGCAGAAGAGAGAACACAACACCAAGAACACCCCCCCTTTTCACTAAATCAAGAAACCCCCCCAAAATAGATGCTTTGGGTATTTTAGTAGCAGTGCAATTACAATGGGCCACTTGCCAATTTTGGCCTTTGTGCACTTTTGATTTTGCTTATTACAACCTCTTGATGGAGTACAAATCTAAAACTTTACAATGTGCTACAATTTTGAAGCATTACAAAGCAAAGAAAGTCCCTATAGCTAAAAGTGACAATTTTGTCCACACAATACTATAATCTGATGCCAAATCTAGAAAGTAGATGAAAAAATACACACTTTCAAAAAAATGAAACCTTTTTTTGACTCCAGATGTGCCCGTATGGAGCGTTTGAAGTTGTCAAATGTAGGATTATCCAAGTTTAGTCACCAAAAGAAGTAATTTCTAAACAATCCGTGCACCAAAATTAGAAACTAGCTACACCACTAAAAAAATTAGAAAATTCTACCCAATTTCAAAAAAAATTGCACCTGATTTGGAGTCCGGATATGCGAGTTATGGCCTCTTAAAGTCAGACTATAAAAATGAAAATCAATTTGGTGAGGGGTTGCACCAGCAAAAGGTGAGGTTAAATTTGATGATCATACGACTATCATAGTAGTTCAATTTGGCACTAGAATGATGTCCAGATGGGCGTCAATTTTAGGCTAACAAAATTGATGATGTCAGCACAACTTCAACCCCTTGGATGACATCAGTGTGATATCATCTGTACAAATGATGACATCAATAGTACAAAAAAGATGCGTCACCACTAATTTATCATACAAATTCGCTGAATGTGTAGGCTGAGTTAGATGTACAGTCATGTATGCTGACTGGGAAAATGTTGACATGTTTGCAAAGGTGGCAGATATGCCACATGGTGCAGGGCAGTTGGTTCGCATGTAGGAGTGACTTGAATGACTGTTGTCATGACTATTCAATGCATGAATGAATGGGTTTGTGCCATGTGTCATTGCAAGGAATAAAAAAGAAGCTACGTGTTCGCAAACTTCATTGCCAAAAATTGAAGCAAGTGCCAGATTTTGATTGTTTTTGTTGCCAAAATTTTGAAGACAATGTCGGAGTTGGGTCAGGTTTCCAAAATTTAATCCTACATTTGTGGGTTGTGGGAACTCACCGTTGTTTAAAAGCAAACTCCCGCATAGGACTAGGTAAAGAGGAAGCCCGCTGGGATTTGTGATTGTGTTTGCTGGATTTTGGGCAATGCGGTTGTTGTCGTTAAACTATTGTCACTGAATTTTGCAGATCAAAAAGTTGTCTTGGTTTTGAAGATGTATGGCTCAGATTTTTTGAGCCGAAATGATGCTAGATTTTTTTGCAGTTTAATAATTAAACCCTATAATTAAATAATATATCCACTAAAAATAACAAAGCTGAGCTGGGGTGTGACTGCCCAGTTCAGCCAAAAAAAAAATTCTCTGCTAGGGTAATTAATAATTCTAAAAATAGAATGGAAAATTAATCTAGAGATTTAAATAATTCAGATCCAGAAAATAAATTCAATAGATCCGAAAATGATCACACCCAATTTGCAAATCGGTGCCTTCGAGTGTCATTTTGTAAATTTTTTTTTGTCTCACGATCAACTTTTACCTAATATAGGCAAATTTATAGTCGATCTTCATCAAATCAATGCTTTGGACACAATGCTTAGGTCAAATCTGATCTAGATGCTCCCAATTTCTATGGATCCTCCAAATTCGAGTTGAGGTGCTAAAGCATGAACAGTCTCGAACAAGCTACATGATGAGAATCTCCCTCAGCTCTGATACCATGTAAGAATTTGGCTTAGGCTAGAATTCACCCAAGAACTAAAGAACTCAACACAAGCACACAAAAGACCAAAATAGACAGAGTATGATTAGAATGACGATATTCATTCAATAATTGGATTCAGAGTACAATAGGAGTGCCTTAATATAAAGGCCTCAGGAGAGCTTCTAGAATGCATAGAAGTTAGTATCATGATATGTCATACAACCAAGCACATGTCCACCAGATATGGGTTATCTTCCATTAAGCATGAGATTAAGTGTGATGATGTGAGGATAAGCGTACAATGGTGTAGCACGCAAATCAATGGTGTAGGCAACATGTGCTAAAAGAGGAGTGTGGATAACTATGTTGTCAACATGACAACTCAGGGAATGATGCATACTCCTGTGTTGTAGACACCATGTGCATAATTAGAGTTGCGTAATCAATGAGAGTACACAAACTCCTAAGTGTCTCAGCTAAAATAATAATAAAATAATGCAAAATAATTAAATAATGCATTAACCTAAGTAAAACTTAAGTAATTATAATAAGTAAATACTTATTTACACCAAAAAATACTACTTAAACCTCAACCATAACCCTATTCATCTAACCTTAACCCTTAAAATGCTTCTTTTATACCTCAACTTGCAACCTAACCCTATATTCTTAAATCATAATCTCCTACCTAACTCAAGCATCATAATTCAGATATATTATTCAATTTTTTAAATTTTTTTGTTAACTTATAATCCTTAGCCTAATCTTGACACTAATATAAATATAATTTGAATCCTACTCCATACCCTAATCCTAGTCCTTTGTGTAACAATTATTTTAACTATAAGCATAATCGTACTAATGTAAGTCATAACCTTAATAATAATCCATTCTATAAATTTAATCTCTCTCCTCCTCTTTTTCATATATTCAAGTAGTTAAAGATGTATTAGATGTAAATATCTGGTTTTCAAGATGTATTTATATTGATATTTTATATTTATTTTAACTAAATAGTAATTCTAATTTAATTTTATGTTTTACATATTAAACACTAACCAAAGTTAAGGGTTAGAATTTACTTAAACCATATTCTTAAACATACACTTTACAATTATGTATGTTTATGATTCAATGTTTCTTTAATCCTAATATATTAAATCATTTTCATGAATATTCTATCCTCTTTTTGATATATTGAAGTAGTTAAAGATATATTAGATGTAAATCTATTGTTTTAAAGATGTATTTATATTGATATTTTAGATTTATTTTAATTAAATAGTAGTTTTTTGAATTTTTATTTTGTATACATACATGTAGATTATATTTCATAGCCCCTCTCCCACCCTTTCCATCTGCACCCCCACCTCCATGACTACCTAGTCCTCCTCCACCACCTACCCCAAAGGAGTTGTGTGAGAGCATGAGGCACAACCTTCACAACCTCATGCAAGACATACAAACTATTAGGCACAAGACCCATCCTCCCCCCCTTCACATACTTTTCCTTACAGATAGAATGCAACACATTGTACAATCTATAGAGAACTTAGACTGTGACATAGATAGCTTTAGAGCATGGAGGAAAAACATGTGCACCTTCTATTTTAATGACCTATCTTACAGATAGGTCCATTAGCTAAAAATAAATAAAGGACATTTACAAAAGTATATTGTGAACCCAAAGATGGGTGATGAGATAAGTGAGAAGTGAAGTCATATATATGTAACAAAATGTGAAGGACATACATAAAAGGGAACTCCTATTTTTAAATGTTTACAAAATGTTTCGATTAAAATAAAAAAATTGGTTGAACACATTTCTTCAAATGAGGTCTTGCAATTTTTTTTTTTAATTTTAAAAACACAAATTAAAATGTTAGTAAAAGCATAAATTAATAAGACCTATCTATATTATGTAAATATGTCTAACATATGTACTTAGTATGTGTAATTGCACAAGATGTTGATGTTGGATCTACCTTAAACATTTAAATTTGCATAAATTATGCTTGAGATCTCAATAAGAGGTATATATAAATTCTCTAATTTTTTGTTGACAACAAATACATACATTTAAATTATATAAGTACATATATAATAGAAGAAAAATAAATAAATAAATTGCATGTGTGTATTTTGTAGTCATCCTACCATACCATTTGCATCCTCTCTCATTTGTAATACATATATGATTGCCTCATGGTCTTCCATTGAAATTATATATAATACCTTATTGGTGGGCCTCCTTTTGTATCTTTCTAATTTGATATTTGTTGCCACAACCAAATGACAATAGTGCAAAATCTTCTTTTTCTGATTGGTAGTCTTCAAATGATGGTAAACCATTTCTTCTTGTTGGATATGTTCATAGCCAAATTCTAGCTACAATGATAGACCCAATTGGATACTCAAAACCATCATCATCTACTTGATGACATATCATTTTTTTCTTAGGTTTGACACATTTAGCTAGCCAATACTCAATTTGTTCATTATTATCATCACAACATAAACTTGTCCTACAAGATAAACAACATAAACATGTCCTACAAGATAAGATAAAGTACATAAATAATAATGACATGTGTACATAGATAAATAATATATTAATGGCATGCACTTGAACTATATTAATGACATGTACACAAATAAATGATATAAATTGAAGCATGATTACAAAAAAATTTAATTAAATTATGCATATCAGGTTGTATGAGGTCTAAAATATGACCATAGTCTTCTAATGCAAATGCAACATTTAGGCCTTCATTTATTATGTCATCTTGAAAATGTTTGTCAGTAGGTGCTGATGATTTTTGTTTCCAATCTTCAACCCATTTTGTATTCTCATATTCTTCCCATTCACTTGCAAGACAAAACTGACAAAAATAAGCAAGCTCTCTAGTCCATATAGTCCAAGTGTTGGAATCCAAACTCCTAAATGAATGCCATTTAGCTAACCCACTAATTGTCTCATAGTCATATCTTGAAAGGATAATCTTCTTTTCAACTAGGTAGGAAAATGTCTGACTGGAGAGTTTTGATTTGATTCCTTGTAGAACTATTTGTTACACCATTCCACAATTTCATGTGCATTTTTGAATTTTTTTTTTCCTCAAATTTTAATTTCTCTATGCAAAGAGCTCTCTTCATGCATGCACTAGCACCATCATGTTCTCCTTTACCATGTCTGGCCTCAAAAAAACTCAACATATGTTGGATATTAGTTTTCCCATGTATGAAACTCAACCAATAAAATATTCTAGCATTCTAGAATTGTCTTGTGCAATTATCTAACCATATCCAATATTGTGTCATTTGAATTTGTCTCTCTGTTAAATTATCATAAAAGAGCTTGAAACAATATGGAAAAACTTAGATGAATGAAGTTTATTATCACTCATATAGCAATGGTACTTTCTTAATATTTTTTGATCCTCCTCTATAGTATCAGGTGCATTCTTATAAACTATATAAAAAAAAATTGGAACTTGCATTTAATTGTAATATTGTGCTTATACCTCATCTTGGGGTGCAAGGGTGTAGTTCTCTGCAAAGTCAACAACTAAAAGTGTAGTACCATTTGGAAACACATTCTTACATATGCAAAATTGTCAATCAAGTCATTTAGCATATTGAGAGTGTTTAACATATTTTTGTATGATCAAACTCTTAAACTCATCCATAAATGCATGAAAGCTAACTTTATTTGTAAT
Organism: Cupressus sempervirens; assembly: GCA_028749045.1. Lineage (NCBI taxonomy): Eukaryota > Viridiplantae > Streptophyta > Pinopsida > Cupressales > Cupressaceae > Cupressus > Cupressus sempervirens. The sequence continues at coordinate 111,811,447 of CM053783.1, forward strand.
TGGATCACACCTTCTTTTGATCTTCCCATCCTTCAATGGATATTCAATACTTTTGAATCTTTTTACATCAACTAATTGTTGTCCAAAAGTAGTCATAACATTCATCTAACAAAGCAAGATTTCCACACATATCACATGTACCGGAAAGACATACATTGAAAAGAAAATATTGGTCACTAGGTGGCTTACAAAACAAACCTGATATGAAATCCTTTATACTTTGAGCTAGTATTTTCATACCACATTCATGCAACATTACTTTACTATGCATGGTACTATGTATAGATCAAAATACATCATAATGGTAACAAAATTAAACATGAGTTTTACAAAAACATGTGATTCTTTCCTTGTTAATCCTTGCATACCATGGTTTACACTTTTCAATAGATCTTTGACTAATGGTAATAGTTAACACCTTATCATCTAAACAATTTCTGAATAGTTCAGTTTGAGTCATGTCAAAAAGGTTTTAGGATGTGGATCATGTATTTTGGAGCCAAATCTCAATTTAAGAAAATCTCTTGAATTATGTGATACTCTTGTATTATCATGCCAAAATAATTCAACCAAAATTTTAACTTCACTAGTAAGTTTCATATTAGATCTCAGGAGTCTGCCACTAGAATTCCATAAACTATTTCCTAAATCACATTCAAAGTTAACCCTTCTCTTTAAAAATCTTTCTAAAGTTTTATGACTCACATTAAGATATCCACTTATATTATTACTCAATCTTTTGTTAGTAGTTGATTTGTTCACTCAACTGTTGTTATTACTCATCGTGTTGCATTCTTATCTTTAGAGTGACTTCTCTTTTTGATAACATGAAAGGCATTAGAAATAGTGGATACAACTTGTTTTAAAGAATCATTTTTATTCTTTGGTTTTGCATACATTCCTAACCTTTTCATTACATTTCACATTTTAGACATTTTAATATGTTACAACATCAATAGATATTGAAACCCAAATTTCTTATTATAAAAAAAATTGTCTATATAATCTATTAGCATGTGTCCTAATCTATCTCCATGAAACCAATCCATGAAGATTACATAGCACATCATTAGAAAAATAAAAATTATGTTCATGCACTTCAGTATCATTTAAACATGTTTGTTTAGTACGTGGTGTTTCCATGTCTACATTCACATAATTATTATTTTCAATTAGCACTTCATTTTCAATGTTATTTGGAATTTGAATCTCATTTCCATTTTTTATTGGTATTTCTTTTGGGGCTTGCATTTCCATTGGAGTTTTTTTCTACACAATCATTTGACAATCTATTCTAATGAAGAAAACCTATATCATTTAAATCGTAACCTACTTCTTCAACCATCATGGTATCCTCAATGTCTTTCTCTTCTGAAACAATATTTAAAATTGAAGACACAACATTTCTCAACTCTCTAATTATTTGTCTTCTCTCTTGTTGACATTATGCTTCCTTCTCTTTGTTTTTTGCAATCTCCTCATTTGTTAGAACTTTTATTTTTCTCTTTCTTCATTGCTTTGGTCCCATGTTTGCACCAACCTTGAATTCAAATCAATCAAAGCTTGCAAATTGTAGAAGGTGACAAGAAAACATAATAATGTGATAAACATTCATTGTTGCATCTCGAAACTATCAATCAATCAATACAATGATTGTTAAGTGCTTTGTGGATCATCTTTTGGGGCCCAATGGGTACTTAAGAATTTGGTGTTTGATTCCTAAATCAAGCACCCGATTATTTAAAAATTAGGCTCCCAATTCTTACAATGGGTAAATTAAAATTAGGCACCCAATTTTTGAATTGAGAATTGGGTGCCCAATTCTAAAGCCATGGGTAGGAATTTCCCTTGACATTAAGTTTTTCCTTAAGGAAAGGCATGGTACAGGATTAGTGGGACCAAGCCCATGCCTTTATGTATCAAATTTTGACTAAGGTAATTACTTGACAATTTTAGGCATTGTCATAATTTTTATACAGTCTTCCTCATTGAATTTTTTGACAAAACAAAAACCCATTATAGGTCTTACTATTTTGATTTAAAAATTGTAAATTATATTGTGTTATGTGTTCATTTTCTATTTTTGCATTATTTTTCAATCAAAAGTGTCACTTAAACATAAAATAATGAGATTCATTAAAACTTTAATAACTTTTTAAATTTTTAATATTTCTTAAATTAATTTACATGTGGTCAATCTACACATAATTCTTTTAAATTTTTAAAATTTTTGAAAAAGTTAAATTTTGATTAAATTATGGTGTCCATACATGAGAGGTTTTAGAAACTAGCTTAATCATCAATTAAAATTAATTAAAAATAATCATTAAAAAATTAAAGAAAATTACTCTCATCAATCTTTGGTGTATTGAGTAACTTCTTTTAAAAGGATTCACAAAAAATCATTTAGTTGTGTCAAATTATGGTGTTCATACATGAGTGTCGTATGGTCTTGAAACATGCATTTTGAAAAAGTGGTTTTTAAAGATTCATACCAAAAAAAATCTATCATATGGCTATACACATTAATTACATATTCAAAAATGAGATTTCAAGCACTATAATTTTTATTTATAAAGTTTTTTAAAGATTTAATCATAAATGCCTCAAATTTTGGCATCAATTGACAAGATATTTGAAAACTAGGAAACACACTTCCACTTTTTGGCCAAAAGTGAGACCTAACTACTTGTATTGGCCCTATTATCGGTGTGACTCAAATCTTTAATATGTGTTCATTGACTAAATTTGTCATCATCGAATGGAGAATCTTTTAGCTATTGATTATCGATAGCCATAATAGTGGTTCTACAAAGCATAATTATTCTTGAATATACATAGATCTCTCTTGGGATTGTTTAACAAGAGAGTTCATCTTGTCCAACAATGGGAGAATACTAGCCAAGGTTAACGACATCTCAACATTAGTTAACCTATGTTGAAGCTAACACAATTAGGGATTTATTTTCTAAAAAATAAAATTGAGAGGGTCCATGAATGAAGATCCATCTGACCTCAACATCCTTAAGAAGCATGTTTCCATCAGTTATTCCCTTGGTAAATTTTTGAAATTCTAAAAAGCATTTAAAAATTCGATAGAAGTATGTGTTGGAAATACAATAGGGAAAGTAAACTCTGAGAGGGGTAGGAGGTGAATCAATACTTCAAATCTTTATCCTTTAAAGCATTCACCACAAATCCATCTCACAATTTGCATGTAAACTAAGCATATTCATCCATAGCATGAAAAAAAATTAACATTCCACATGTTTGATACAAGATATTTGGTTACCCATAAACTCTCCAATGAGAAGAAAAAACTAGGGTGGAGATGACACCCACAAATCTTCACTACTATAGTTGTTAAGTATCCAATGAAGATTACAATGTTTGATCATAAATTATGATCTACCTTGTGAAAGGTCTACCTTGGCAAAGGCTTACAAATATTGTTAGATGTTGCCCTGTTAAAGGATCACAACACCCTATTAGAAGTGTGCAGATTAAAGTACTTCAACTTACAATGAAGTAGGAACCCTATGAAATGATTTCCAAAAGCTTGCTAGGACTACTCAATTAAGAGATTTTATATATTTTCTTGTTAGAATGTCTTAGCCTTGATCCTTTGGTTAGCACCTCTCTGCTAGATATTAGATCACCTCTTTCCTGATGTATACTTGATCTTCTCTAATCATATGTATCACTTATGTGCTGTCTCTACTTTCCCCTATTCTCTCTAACTGATTTTTAAATTCATATCTCAATCACAACTCCTTAGTCACCATGAATTTTTTGTTTGTGCATGAAAACTTCTCTCTTCTCTCCTTAAAATCTTTAGAGTTTTTCCTCCTTAAGAAGACCTAGGTGACCTAAGGTTAGGTAGGAATCAACAATTGAGATTCACCCATTTTTTTAGTTAATTCACCCCTCGATCTAATTGGTTGCATGTACTACATAGGGATCCTCAATATAGATTCATTCTTATCATCTAGAATTGCAAAACAATCCTTAAATTGGCTGAAAAATGGTTTATATAGGAGTTTGTTCCATTACAAACAATTATGTTCAAAACTATTTGTTTGGCACTTAAAGCCTCTAATGCTCAACATCCACTATATCTTCAATGTTGTAACATGACCTCTAAATGACTCAACATCCATTGTTCACTTGGCATCTGAATCACTTGACATGTATTAACTCTCTTGTCACTAGAGTGACTTGGCACTAACTATCTGCTTAGCACATACTATATATCTTGCTCAACATGCATTGTCTAACAACTTATGCTCAACATACACTACTTACTCAACATGCACTAAGTAATATTAAGTAATGAATTAAGTATATTATCACTCATATGTCAAAACCAAAATGAGATCAACAATCTCCCCCTTTGGCATGAGTGGAAAAAACACTTTGTCGTGCATATATAACCTTAACTTGATCATTAGTTAGATAATCTATAATCTTTAGTCAACTCACATACAAAATTTTAAAATATTAGAATTTTAGAAAATTGATGACTTATCAGACATATCTCAAAACCTCATAAACCCCCCTAAGTTGATTGTTTTGTGTTGTATCTAAATCTGATACTCCTGCTGAGTAATTTTTCTTCAACTGTTGGCTTACTCTATTTCTACATATACTCCCCCATAGTGTAATCTCCTCTTTTCTTTAATATCCCCCTTTATTAGTCAATATCCCCATTTTTTGACACTTATGTCATCGGTGGTACATGAATAGTGTGTTTGTCCAAAAATGTTTGATGGACCTCCAGTATAATTTTGAGTGATGCATCCCAATTGTTGCACGCTACCTCTAGAGATTGAATTTGAACATCTAGCTTGGTAGCGAGGTCTATTAGGCCCTCATGAGTAGAAAGATGGGAATATTTCTTCATCAATGTTTCTGCAAAGGCAAGTTCCTTATGTAACACCTCCATGTGTGGGGTCAACCTAGCTTGAATATTCATCAAGGTAGCCCTATTATTTGAAACTTGTGCTTGTAATATAGCTAGTTGACCTTGAGTAGATAACAGTCTTTGAAAATGAGTCTAACTATGACCAGGAGAAAACTTAAGAATATTACCTCTTGTCTTTAAGTCTCCCTATAGCTAATCAATAGCCCTCTGTACTTGTTGTGTGAATAAATTCACATCACAAAGCTTTGTGTATAGAGAAAATATATTTTCTAGAACCTTCTTTACATGTTCCATCTTGGTTTCTAAGTCAACCTATCTTAGTGCAATAGCACTAGAAATATTTTCATCAACCTTTTTTTGAAATCTTCTCTCAGACCATTCTAAAAATTTAGTGTTTGTGTCCAGGTTTGCATCACTGATTTTATCCACTATATTCACCAGTTTCTCAATTATAGGTTTGTCTTCATTAGGTGTTGGGAGGGTGAATGCATCAAGAAATATTTCTTTGATGTCATACATCACTTTTCATTGCTTGTGCTCCCTTCTGAGTAATTCTTGATTCTTCTTCCTTGCTAGAGCTTCTTGCAATATGTTCATTTCCTCTATGGTCATTGTTGCTAGATCAAACTTTGGAAGTTCAATCACCTCATCTAATTTGACATCTCCATAAGATGTGCCTTCTCCAACCTTAGATTTATTAGGACTAGGCCTTGATGACTATAATGGTGTAGCATCTACACTCAACCTATCAAGAGTTTGAATAGGAATAGGAGATGTAGAGATTGGTAAGGTAACTAATGTTTGAATTGCAATATATTCCCTTAGTTTTGTAGTTAAAACTAACTCTTCAATCCTATCCTTCACTTTCTTTGTTTTTTCTTCTTCACCTTGTATGTGTGAGTTTGGTATAGGACTACCTTACTAACCTATGTGGACTTGATCCTCATCCTTCTCAACTATTAATATTGCTTGCATGAGGCATTTGGCACTAAGGTGCTAACATTTTATATTATTGTGTCCTTTCTCTAATATACCACAATGGGAATTGAAACATGTGTGTCCATGATGACACCCTATTGTGCTTCTAGACCTCTTATCTCTATAGAAGGAAGGGGTACATTAGATGTGTCTGTGTTTTGGTTCTCCCCTACTAATATCTTGTCAATTTCTTCTGTACTAATTAATATAGGATAAGAGCATAGTTTAGCAGCTAAATTTGAATCTTGTAGTATCCTTTTCAAATCATTCTCTATCAAAGGATTGATTCTTTGCACTATGTTATCAAAAACATCCTTTATCTTGATAGTTTCTTGTTGACCTTCTAGGTCTACATGAGGGGGATTGGCACTCAACGTATGTACCTCAGGTACATTCTAATCTTGTTATTTCTCTTCTTTAGTTGTAGCTTCTAAATTTACTTCCTTCTCTACACCTCCTTCATATCTATATTTGATAGATCCATCCTTGGTAATCTCTGTTGCCTCTTGTTCATCTTTGTCTGCGCTACCTCCTCAAGTGCTTGTTGAATTCAGAGGTGGGAATATTTACTTTTGAGAGGGGAGTGGGGGTGAATTAGAAGTAACCAATTTTTACACCTTTTCAAATTCTCAAAACATTTTACATGCATCTAATTTAAATAATAAACATGAAAGTAAAGACATGCATGAAAATAGATAACACACAAATTTGGTAACCTAGAAACCTTCCAAAAATGAGAAGGTAAAACTGGGTGGGGATGACACCCAAAAAATATCACTACAACAATGTGTAACTATTCAAGATTACAATGTTTGACCACTTCCAATGGTCTGCCTTGTGAAAGGCCTACCTTTTAAAGACTTTACACCCTATTAAAAGTGATTTGGTTAAAAGATTTCACTACCCTGCTAAAAGTAGGTCTAGTTAAAGGATTTTAGTACATTCACTTGGAATGCCACCCTGTTAAAGGATTTACAAATGGCTATTCAACCAACCTAAATCCATAGTATTTCATATTCAATACAATTGTTAGAGATTATTAGAATGCCTTTGACCTAATAACTTTGCAATCTTCAATTGCTGATTCTAGATCCTTGTTCTGCTCTTGCTGATCTAATCCTTGCTTGATTTGATATGTCACTATATTAGAATTTGATACTCTATTCTTTAACAACTAGATTTTGCTATGTTGCATTGTTCTTCACTAAGTCTTTTAAACTCCCCTCTGAATTTCACTATATTTTACCCATACACTTCTCTCATTCATACATATAATGGGGTTTTTTCCTCCTTTTAAAGATTTTGAAGAGTTAGGGTTAGATATGAATCTATAATCAATATTAAATCTTCATTTCCTACACAATGCTTGCACTTTCCTTATTGGCTTCATGTCTTCTCTATTTTTCTTATTGGTTGCATATTGATTACATAGGTAATGTGAAAGATTCATTCTTATCTTTAGGATACTTTGAGACTCATCCCATGTTGGCTCCAAAAATGGTTTACATTTGAGTTTGTGAAGGCATAAACTCATATGTTGATTCCATGTTACTTAGCACATATTGGTCGCTAATGCTTAGCACATATAGGAAAAATGGCTCACTCAGCTCCTATAACAATTCTGTTTCAGTCAACATCTATACTTTTATGGGCACTTGAACTTCACTTAGCACCTAAAGATTGCTTGGTACCTAAACTTCACTTGGTACTTATTAAATTCTTTGGCTCAACATGCATTGTAGCTTAGCTTCTTCATTATACTTGGCATCAACTAAAGAATTTGGTTAAGTGTGTTGACACTGAAATGTCAAAACCAATTTGAGACTAACAATCTCCCCCTTTGACGTGAGTGGCTAAAACACTTAACTAGGCATTATGAACATGATCTCTATGAGTATACTTCATATTCTAATCAAAACTTTAAAACTTGTTCAAAATTTTGTATACCTCAAAATCTTGTAACTCCCCCTGAGTTGATGTGCCATTTCCATTCTTGTTATCAAAATTCATGCGTTGAATTTGTCTCATGCTAATATATCTGATACTCTTTGCCTTGACTGCCTTTGTTTCTGTATCTTTGTACCTTGTTTCTACTTCCTGTGCTCTGTATTTGTTTCTTATTCACATCTTCTTACAATTTTGCACCCTTCTTGTCTTTTAATTACTTTCTCAAAATGTGTATGTGAATATCTCCCCCAAAACAGTATATCTCCCCCTTTCTATTTACACAATATATCTCCCAATTCTTATTAGATGAAAAAACAAATTATCTCCCCCTTTATGATACTTATGTCAAAGGGTCCTAAGGATGAATAGAATACTTAGCCAAAAAAAATTTATTTACCTCCATAATCATCTTGAGAGAAGAATACTAGTTATTTAAAGCAATCTCCAATGACTTGTGCTAGATGGTTGTCTCTATTGCAAGATGAACAAGTCCTTCTAAAGTAGAAAGATTTGGATCTTTCTTTAAAAAATTCTCTACACAGGCTTGTTCTTTATGGAGTACTTCCAAATGTGGGGTTATGAAAAATTGAATTTACATCAATTTGGCCTTGATGTTGGCCTTTTCTACTACCCATACAGCTAACTTTTTCTGTGTGTGAAGCATAGTTGCAAAATGCTTCTCACTTTGAGCTAGATCTTTTGGTAGCTAACTGCTAGAAATCTTTAGATTTTTCTCCAAGCTCAATAGCCTTTGGCATGTTTCCTATGTGAAATATGAGGAATCACACAACTTGGTGTACAATGAGAATACATGCTCAAGTACTTTCTTCACTTTTTCAATTTTCTTTGCCAATTCAACTTGTGAAAGTGCTATTTCACTTGATATTTTCTCATTTACTTTCATCTAAAACTTCTTTTTTGACCATTCTAATAATTTGATATTAGTTTCTAGGTCCTCATTCTATACCTAGTCCACATTGTTGGATAGTTGCTCCATCATGGGTTGGGTTTCATCAAGTACTTGCAAGATAAATGCATCAAGAAATATTTATTTAATTTCCACCAGTGCTTGCTTCTACTTATACTCATTTCTAAGTATCTCTTGTCTCTTCCTCGTCTCTAGTGCCTCTTGCACTTCATTTATTTGTTGCAAGTTCATGGTTCTTGAGTCATAATTGGGTATGACTATTTCTTCATCAAGTGCAAGGTCTCCATAGTGAAGTACCCTTGCAACCTTGGTAGTGCTCGAGCCTGGTGCTGAAATCTACAATGGGATTGCATTAGTGCTCAGCTTCTTATTTGGAGTCCCCAAGGTAGGCAAGTTTACCAAAGTTTTTATTGCCTCTTGCTCCTTAGGGGTTTTCTCTACTTCTTTCTCCTCTTGTATATTTCCTTGATAAATGATGATAATTTGTGGAGGTGCACCTTGACTTTGTGTAGTAGGAACATCTTGCCCTATTTTTTCCTTTGCTTGCTCCTCAGTAGTTGTTGTCACTTTTATTGTAGAATCAACCTTAGCAATTTTTTCTTCTTCTTCTTGCTCTTTGGGTTGATCTTTTGTAGCTACAAGAGATTGTGAGGGATTTTATTGTGTGCTTTCTTTCTCCCTTGTTATCTCTGCTACAACTTTCTGCAACTCATCAACACTCACCAAAATTGGATTTGTACAAAGTTGTTCTTGCAATGTAGATTGGTGAAGGATCTTCTTGAGATCCTCTGTAGTTAAAGGATTGATGTTTTGACCTAAGGTTTCAAGAACATCCTATACAATTATTGTTTATGTAGGTGTTGTGTGTAGAGGACTTGGTGGTGGTAGTTGGGTGTCTTGGACACTCTCTTCAGTTTTTTGTTCCTCAATTGTTGCCTCTTCACCATGTGTTGTCTCCACTGTCTCTTTTGCTATATGTTTTTCTCCTTCATCCTTTTCTTGCTCTCTTTCTTCCTCTTTCTCATTCTCTTCTTCTTCTTCAACATTTCTACCCTTAGATGGGTCTTCTTACCCTTCCTTTATAGTTTTCAAACCATATATTAATTTTCACATTTGTGTGGACTTTTGGACAACATCTCATTTTTGGTTTTGCAAAATTTTAAAGGCTCTATATATGGGTGCAAATTTGCTCCCATTTTTCTTATTAGCCTTTGTTATTTGACCTTTAGTAAGGTCTAGCATTACATGAGCCAATGTAGACTCCCTTATTTCTTTCTCCATTTTTAGACAGTAATGCCATTTATTCTCAACCAATGAGCTTAGCTCCTTAGGCATTGAGTTATCTAGTTCAAGTAGGGTAGTCTTGAACTTAGCCATCATAGTATAGATAGCCTCTTCCATTATGTTTTGTTGTTCTTTTGAAAACTTATTGAATTCTATAGTCTTTAGACCAAATAATTCTACACTATCTCAAATATTATTGCAAATATTTTCCAATTTAGATGTGGTAAAGCATCTTACCAATTTGAATTGTTCTTCATTAGACTCTATTCTTTCCTCGTCTAATTATGGAGGTGTGACATATTTTCTTCTCTTTTTCTACTTTGTTAGACCTCCTTATTCTATTGCCTTTTGTTTTTCCTATTCTTTTGCCCCTTTTTTTGTGGCCCTTGTGTTAGCCCTTATGGTTGGCTTGGCTGGACTTGGCTTTGTAGGTTTTTTCTTCCCTTTGGGCTATGTAACTAGTTGTTTCTTTGCCTTTCTCTTCTTTGGCTCAGGATTTGGTGCTTCCTACTTGGCACCATCATCTAAATCTACATCCTCCCCCATATCTTAGGTTAAGGCAATTGGCCCTTGATCTTTCTCTTCTTCATCACCCTCGTCATCTTCACCCTCTTCTTTTGCTTCCTCTACAGTGCCTTCTCCAAATTTGGCTTTTAGCTTCTTTACAAGCTTGTCTTTCTTCTTCAAAGTGGAGGTAGTCTTCAACTCCATATCCAGTTTGTATCTCACCACATAATAGGTTGCAAAATGTGGTGCATCCTTGTCTATTTCCTCTATAAGTAGTGCAGTTATTGCTATTGATGGTTCATCTATGTTTATTTCATACCCAAGAGGTCTCAACTATCTCACTCTTGGTATGGCCACTTGTATGTATGTATAGTCTATATCTACTAGAAAACATACTTCACTTACATGTTTATCTACCAAGGAAACTAGAATTCTGAGCCTTTGCTTCATTGACTTCTTAAAGTGCTCAAAATAACTAGTCATCAAGGTCTCAAAATTAGCTCCCATTTGCTCTATGTATTCATTGACTTGAGCTATGATTGACCTATCATTTCTTCATGCCACTTTACCAAAAGAAGGAAACTCATTCTGTACATAAAAGAAAATACATATCAAAATATCACCAAATTTTCATTGGGCTTCCTTTGTTCTCCTAATTGCTGCTATATTTTCATTGATCTATTGCACTTGCAGCTCTACAAGATCATATGTATGATCTTTCTTAACCAGTTTGTATCCTACATCTACTACAATAAAAGGCACACTATTGAGTCTGTTGGACTAGTAGAATTTTTGTGTTATGACCCTAACAAAAAATTCAACTAGAGGGTCTTGGATAGTGTCAATTGTCATCCCTTTCTTATTCCATTTTGCACTTGTTTTCTTCTTAATTACCTCCTTAGAATCACTTCTAAGGGTCTTCATTTGATCTAGGGTTTGGTACCCTATCACTCTATGTACAATTCTCTTTGTGATCTTGATAAGTCCATCCTCCAACCATAAACTACCATCATGAATTTGGCTCAACACTAGTCTAATCCATTCTATCTTGAATACTATAGGGAATTCTAGGGCATGCATTAAACCCTTCCTCTCAAAAATCTTATACTCTTCCTTCAACACTCCATTTTCACACAATTTCTCATTTGCCTCTATCATTTTCATATCATGTATGGCTCCTATCTTGTAGTTATAACATTTCCTAACATCTTGAACATTACAACCTTTGGGGGTATGATGGAAAGGGCTCTAGCTAGGTCATTTTTGTATGCAACCTCTACGATTGGACAAAAATTAGGTTGTCTAACCTCTTTAGACACTAATTAAACTTCAAATGATTCCTTCTCCTAAGGTTTTCTAGAACTAGGTGCCATTTTTCACAATATAGGGTTTCAACACAAAGAAAACATGAAATTGTGTAGCTCGACACGGTCATAAATGCCTTAAAATTGATGGAATCATGTTGGAATGCTATTGGGATCTTCTTATACACTGGATTCTCTGCTTTGGATGTGCTCTGCACTCTTTCTCGTCTTTTCTCTTTGTTTACAATGAGGAAAAATGATTTAAAACATGATGATATTCCCCATTTTTTCTGCATTTAATGCTTAGTGTGGATATAGTTGTCCACTTGGCTTTTGAAGGATTCTACATTACTTGGCTTCCACAAGTGTATTACTTACTCAGCTTCCTCTATCAATTCAACTCCCACTGATCATTTGGCTCCCACTATCTTTGACAATCAATTCAACATGTACTAGATTTTACTCTGCATCTGAGGGTAATTTGACAACACTAGTTAAATCTTGAAATTTTAACTTAACATCTTTGTTCATTCTGATCTCTTCTCTTAGTTCTTGTTTGTTTTAGGAACCGATGTATGATAAAACTTTGTGAATCAGTTCCTCATGCCCCTTTTTTATTTGCTTAGTTTCATGAAGTGTGATTAGTTGACCTATTAGGCGAAGTGATCCCTTCATTTGATGTGCTACACTCATCTTTCTTCTTCAATGTCTTATTCATTTCTCCTTTGCTGTGTTCAGAATCCACCTCTTTGCCTTTGTCATTCTTTGAGTTGGGTGCCTTTGACCTTGTTGGAAAATTCCTACTAATATGACCAATCTTCAAGTAATTGAAACATGTGGTTTGTCTAAAACATTTGCTGTAGTTTCCTCTAAAATGTGTCCTTATGCAATTTTGAGGAATGTGTCCATCTTCCTTATAGTAATGAAACCTATAACTGGTATTGTAGTCCCAATTATAGTGATATCCATTATTTTCTCCTACTAGCTGATTTGGTGTCCACATAGGCTTTGATTTGCAATCAAAAGCTCTATGTCCATGCTTCTTGCAATTGTAACAATGACCTTCAAATTTTGGTGTTCTAACAATCCTAGTGTGTTTGATGTCCTTGTTTTTTACACTTATGGCAGTAACTTGCATTCTTAGGATTGTCATGCTGATGGGCATTCTTACTTCTGCATAAATTATAGGTATGTCCCTTTTTACCATAGAAATGACAAGTAGGTTTAGTGTTCTTACATTTTTTTCTCCTTTCTTCTGTAGTCTTCGATGATTCTCCTTGTTCAGTGCTAGTGTAACCAATTCCTAAAGTATCATTGCCAACCCTTGCTGATTTTAGTAGTTTCTCAAAGTACTTGATGGTCTCATTAGGTTTATTGAAGCTTTATGCAATCCCCTTCTCTCTTTTTAGGTCATTTTGTAGTTGTTCATTTTGCATCTCCAGTGTAGAGATCTCAATATCTTTGACATTTAGTTCATGATGTGTATTCATCATCTGACTTAGGGTGTCTAGCTACATGTTTGAAATTCTTGCAAGCTCAATTGACTTTTCTTCTAGTTTTTTGGCAAGGTTTCTCTTGTCTTCTTCTAGCATAGTCTTGTCTTCAATAACTCTTTTCTTCTATTTAGTCACTTCACAAAGAATTATGGCTTGCGATTCTTGTTCAAGCTTGAGTATTCTGATTTCTTCTACTTGAGCTCTATTCTTCTCCATTATGTCTACTATTGTTGCATCAAAATCTTTGGAATCTCCATTTGAAAATATATTTGAGGTGTCAATCTCCTTGTACTATGTGTCATTCTCAACTATGGTAATCTCTCTTCTTCTTTTTAAGGATTTTCTCAATTCTTCTCTGGCTTCCTCCAGTGCATGTAAAGTGAGTTGTATATTAATTTCCTAATTCTCTATGATCTTCCCAAGTTTGTAGACTTCCATTTTTAGATCATTTCTCCAAGTTGTAAGGCTCCTTCTTGTGAGAACCTCACTTTGATACCAATTGTTAAATTCATAAGTGGGAAGATTTACTTCTAGGGGGGGGTGAATAAAAAAAAACCAATTTTTACACCTTTTCAAATTCTCAAAACATTTTACATGCATCTAATTTAAATAATAAACATGAAAGTATAGACATGCACAAAAATAGATAACACACAAATTTGGTAACCTAGAAACCCTCCGAAAATGAGAAGTTAAAACTAGGGTGGGGATGACACCCACAAAATATCATTGTAGCAATGTTTAACTATTCAAGGTTATAATGTCTGACCACTTCCAATGGTCTACCCTATGAAAGGCCTATCATATTAAAGACTTTACACCCTAATAAAAGTGACTTGGTTAAAGGATTTCACTACCTTGCTAAAAGTAGGCCTAGTTAGAGGACTTTCATACATTCACTTGGAATTCCACCCTATTAAAGGATTTACAAATGGCTATTAAACCAACCTAACTCCATAGGATTTCATACCTAATACAATTGTTAGAGAGTATTAGAATGTCTTTGACCTAATAGCTTTGCAATCTTCAATTGTCGATTCCAGATCCTTGTTCTACTCTAGCTGATTTGATCCTTGCTTGATTTGATATGTCACTCTACTAGAATCTAATATTCTATTCTTCAACAACTAGATTTTTCTATGCTGCACTATTCTACACTAAGTCTTTTAAACTCCCAGCTAAGTTTTTCTATAGTTTACCCATACACTTCTCTCATTCATACATATAATGGGGTTTCATCCTCCTTTTAAAGATTTTGAAGACTTAAGGTTAGGTATGAATTTGCAATCAATATTAAATCTTCATTTCCCACTCAACTCTTCAACTTTTCTTATTGGTTGCATGTCTTCTCCATTTTTCTTATTGGTTATATGTTGATTACATAGGTAATGTGAAAGTTTCATTCATATCTTCAGGATCCTTCAAGATTCATCCCATGTTAGCTCCAAAAATGGTTTACATCTAAGTTTGTGAAGGAACAAAATCATATGCTGATGCTCGACACACATAGGAAAACTAGTTCACTCAGCTCCTATAGAAATTCTATTTCACTTGGCATCTATAGTGACTTGACATCTATACTTTGCTCAGCACTTGAACTTCACTTGGCACCTAAAGATTGCTTGGCACCTGAAGTTCACTCAATGCCTATTGAATTTCCTAGCTCAACATACATATTAGCTCAGCTTTTGTATTATACTTAGCATCAACTAAAGAATTTGGTTAAGTGTGTTGACACTCAAATGTCAAAACCATTTTGAGACTAATAGTGTTTGCTTAATTGTCTTTTCTATTTGCAACCCATAGATAACTTTCCATATTTGGCTGCTCTATTTGACAACTTCCTCAATATTATTCTATAAGATGTTGAAATCTCTATATTTGGTAGCATATCTCCCCTTGTATTTGTTAATGGCCATATATAGATGACTTTTCCAAATCTAGCATTACTCTGGCTAGAGTAGTCTCCCTTATATTCTTTTTAGTAGTTAAATTCCATTGCCACCTTTGTTCAACTCTATCATATAGACTTTTGGGTAAAGAGTTGGCAAGCTCAATAGGAGTATTCTTGAATGTGGCCATCATATTGTATACAGATTCCTCCACCTTATTCATTTCTACATTTCCAAGTTTCTCAAACTCAACATGTGTGAACCTTGACAAATCTCCATTGTTCTTCATATTATCACACAAGTTGTCTAAATTAGAAGAGGGATTGTGCCTTACCACTTGGAATTGATTGGTGTCATCTAATTTAGTCCTCTCCTCATCTGATTCATCTAGAGCTATATACTTCCTCCTATTTGGTTAATCTTGTTACCTCTTCTCTATAGTAGTAATATTTCTTTTGCCTTTGGGTTTGTCAGCTTCTTGTTTCTTCTTTGCAATTGCCTTTGTGCTAGCCCTCGTAATAGGTACTACTAACTTTTTTTGTGTTGGCTTCACAACATTCATTGGTTTCCTCAATGTAGGCTCCTTATCTTTTCTTCTATTCTTTTCTACAAGCTTATGTGCTTCATTGGCTTCTTCTCCCTCAGCACATTCATGTTCATTATACTCATCATCTTATCCTTCTTCTTCCTCTTCTCGCCCTTCACCAAATCTTTTCTTTAGCTTCTTCACAATTTTTTTTCTTTCTCACCATAGAATTTGTCTTCAAATAAATTGTAATTCTTGTTTTGGCTTCCTCATAATTGCAAAATGAGGTTGTACTCTTGTCAACTTCCTCCACTAATAGTGTTGTGATGATTATTGATGCCTCATCCACATTGATTTTATAAGGCAATGGCCTGAGCCATCTAACCCTAGGAACAAATTATGTACATAAGTATAATCAACATCAACTAGAAAACAAACATCATAATAATATTTCTCTACTAGTCACACTAGTATCCTCAGTCTCTACTTCATAGACTTCTTAAAGTCTTCAAAATAAATTGTCATGAGTAACTCAAAGTTGTCCCCAAGTTGCTTTATGAAATCTCTAATTTGAACTATAGTAGACCTATTGGTCTTCAAAGAAACTTTTCCAAATGAAGGAAGTATATTCTAAACATAGAAAAATATACAAACCACTAGTGGACTGAATTTGCATTATGCACTCTTTGTCTTTCTTATGGTTCCTAAGTGTTTTGATAACTGTTGGAGTTCTAACTCAGCAAGGTCATAAGAGTGATCCCTCTTCACTATCTTGTAGCCTAAATCCATAGCCATATAAGACACACTATTCAATCTACTAAATTGAAAGAACTTGAGAGCAATTATTCTTATGGAAAATGCAATTATGAGATCTAAAATTGTGTCAATTGTTGTCCCTCTTTTGTTCCATATGGCCCCTATATTCTTCTCAATTACTTCCTTAGCATCAATTCACATAATCTTGGGTCTATCTAGGGTAGGGTACCGTATTACACATTGAATGATCCTTTTTGTGACCTTGGTAGGGCCATTTTCCAACCATATAGAGAAATCATGTATTCTTCCTACTACTATCTTAATCCATTATGTTTTGAATACATTTGGAAAATCTAGGGCATGGGTTAACCCTTTCTCTCAATAATTTTATTTTCCTCCTTCAACACTCCATCAACACATAGTCTTCCATACAAATCTCAAATTTCCATGTCTCCAATACATCCAACCTTACAAGTGTAGCAATATCTTATATCTTGTATCATTAAAACTTGTGGTGGTATCATCCATAATGAACCAATTGGATCATCCTTATATGCAATCTCAAGAGTAGCTCAGAAGGGTGGTTGATTAATCTCATTGCTTATTAATTAAAAACTCAAAACCTCTTTTCCTTCCTTCCTAATAGTAGTAGAAGAACTAGATGCAATATCAAATAACTAGGGTTTGTGATAATTTAGACAACATAGCTCAGCACATGATAAATACCTTATGCATCTGATGATTAGTGATGAGTAGTAGTTGAATCTAGTTCACAAACACTAGAATCCTTCACCTCAATTTTTCCTATGCTCTTTGTGCTCTCTTCAATCTTGAATGAATGCAAATGAGTTGAAAATAGACCATATAACCCTTAAAACTTGGCAATAAATGCTCACTTCTTACACAATTGTAAGCTCGGCTATCATACAAATTTTAACTCACCGGACTTACACATGATTTATTTTAAGCTCAAAAACCACAGAAATCTCGATCAATACTATTATCTTTAATAGCTCAACATCAACTAAAATTTTATTTTCACTCAGCAACAACATGAAAACTAACAAAACTTATAGATTTCTTCTAGGTTCTAACTATAGACACCTAAATCTAATTACATCAATAAGTAATCGTATTTAGTTTTCTCCTAGGACATTATTGATTAAATATTTACTATTTAATTAATTAATCATCATCCCCTAGTTTATTTATTTATTTAATTAACTATAGTCCAATTGATAAAATCAAATGATCATCCAAAATCAATTTGTCAATTAAATCTCAATTCCTCTATTAAATTGAATAAATCATCAAATCTATTCAATTTAATTCCATACTCTCATTTTATTGAATAAATCATTTAATAAAATATCTAAAATTCTAAAACCCTATCCTAAACCCTAATCCAAACCATTCACCCATACTAACCTCACTTAGCCTCCTAACTAACCCATCCCATCAAAGCTAAATCACTTACCCCCTAACCTCCCTTCTAAGCTAATCCTAAACCCCCTTCTAATCATGTACACAATCATAAACATGGGTTAAGACTTGCTAACCCAAGCCAAAGTCAACAAACTCAACCACACCTCTTACACCTCGCTAAATATCTCTTACACCTCTTACATCTCCCTTTATGACTCTTAAAAAGAATTTATGGATCCCTTATCTCTTGAGCCTCCTTTGTTGACCATCCACCTTACCTTCCCTTCATCTAATAACCCTTTGACATGTGTCACTTTTTTATTGGTGCTAAACAAGCACAATCCATGTGCTCTCTTCTCCTTGCATCCTAGCCCTCCCTGATCATCTCATCATCTTTGCATCTTGACCATCCATCTCTATACCCCTTGAATTATAAATGGAACCCTCTCCCTTCACAAAATCATCCACCTTCCATGCAAAGTTATAATGCTATTTTGAGAGCTCATAAACTACCAAAATACCATTATAATGTTGGAATCACTCCATGAATCCATTGTTGAAACCTTGCTTCATTCACTCCATCTATCCATGTAAAGCTTGAGCATATCTTGTGAGCATACACATTTTAAATTAGGGGCAAATCTATTTCATTTTGTGTCATGCCATTAGGAGCCTACCATTCTTCTTTTGCTTCCTTTTGTGGTGATAACAATTAGTCCTATCTTAAGTGTTAACTACTTTAATTGTGTTAATGATTTCTTTATAATTTAGTATTCAATTTTCACTACATTTGGCACACTCGGTGGGACCCCACATTTGGGTCAATCTAATCGATTTTTGGGTTTTTTGTGTTAACTAACCAAAGTAACCTTGTTTTCTTGTGTTTTTTTGTGATAAGTTTGCTTATTTTGTTGCAGGTATGCAGGTCATCCTTTGGAAATTGTGCTCCTAGATATCTAATTGTTTTGCATTTTTGAACACTTAAAAACTAGCTTATTTTGTGATCTCGTGACCCTAGGATGCTATCTTGCGATCACGGGAACATGGCTATTAGCCAATGGGAATGTGAACCCACGACTATGAGTTCACAGTTCATCCCCAATTAGCATCTCTCATGTCCCAGAATAGCTCTACATCCCCACTACTATTTCCTTTTGTGTGTATGCTAGAACAACTTGCAGGATCACTACCATTTTCCTGCGAGAATGCAACCGTTGCCTAGTCAAACTTTCAAATCGATTCCTATTGTTGACCTCTCAAACATGCCAAAGTATTTTCTTGTGAGATCGCTTTCTCGCAGGATTGCACTATTTTTTTTGAACTCGTGGCCAAATCTTCATAGTTTTCACTAGTTTTTGCCTCGCATTCTTGCAAACATTTCCTGCATTGTTGGGCTTGTGAGATTGCTTCCTTAACCTGTGGCTTTGCACTGTTATCTGATTTGCTCAAAATTTTGACAATTTTTCATGTAGGTTCAGCTTAAAATTAAACAAATCTTACTTTTCATCTTTCATGGAATGAATGATTAAAGATTAAATTAACCATTGCGATGAACACTTCATTTTAAGGCATTAAAGAACATTATGTGCAAACACTTCAAATTTGGGGCTTTAAATAAACTTCATCAAATCTTGAATGCCCTAAAGGTTAAAATTCTCTTATTCCCTCCTCTTTGAAGCTTTGGCGAGCGATTTTCCTTTTGTTGACTCGATTTAGTTCTGTTGACAACATTGTGAAGTTGGAATGAATCTTGTATGTTAAACACATATGTTTTCAAAAATCATAGAATAGAGTATTGAAGTGTCCAAATAGTAATGAACCTCATGTCTTGTGTGTTTTGAGATTATGCATTTTCATGCATCTTAGACTTCTCTCTTTTCATGCAAAGTGAGACCTTTTAAATACATGACTCATGTACTAAAAGTTGTTAGCAATATCATTCACAACAACCTAGGAGTGCTTCTAGTGAGTTCATCCACCTTTGGGAAGTGTGTCCCCTTTGGTGAGAAGCTCAAACTAGTAAAAAGTTTGGCCAGTATATAAATGAGGGGAAAGGTAAACTTTCTCACTCTATCTCTTAAGTTCATGCGACATTTTTCTGTGGGTAGCTTGAGGTGGGAAAACGTTCCCACAATTTTAGCATGTCTGGAATAGATTCTTAAGTGGATTATAGCTAGTAACAATTGTTTAAGAGACTTCATAGACCCATTTACAACCCTCTTAGTCAAAAGTACCTCACTTTTATCCATGGTATGTTCATTCACAGTGTAGGGGAAACAACATCCCCTAAAATTACTCACCATTGTGCTCCCCTGGTAGAGGTATAAGCCCACTTGGGTTTCATCTCCAAGGGTTGTTGTTCCTATAGAAGGGGAACTTCTATTTTTCATGCCTTGTAGATTCTCTAATCTATATCCTTTGTCAATCGACTCTTGTATCGACTCACCTCTTCGATTAGAGGGAAATATTACACTAGAATTAGGAGACATCAAGTTGTGGGTCGTTGAATAGCATATTGCAATAAAAAATCTGACCTTAGGGATAATGTGTGTGTTTGAACTATCTTACTTGTGCTCAAGACCCGTGTAAAACATTTGTTGAACATATACAATTCAGTGGTTATTATCAAAATCCTTTTGCTAAATAGATCAACTATTTGTATTTCTCAAAGTTGCTTTGTCCTTTGAGAAATTGTTTGCTCATTCACCCTCCTATCAGAAAAGAGAAGTTTTACCTTTGTCATCTCAAACAATAGTTGTTAGCAAGTCAATTTGCAACAACTGCTTGTCTCATTGGTCCAATATGTCCATTTGTCTCAAAAGTTATACTTGTTGTTTCAAAACAAACCAAAAATCACTAAGTAGATCCTAGTTACAAATCCCTTTTTGGTCCAAAGTCTTGCTCTTTTTCAAAAATACTTTTCCATCTACCCTACTTGACTGAAAAGATCACATTTTATCTTTGAAAGACCTCACCTTCCCATATTAAAAAAAAATGGTTGTTAGCAAGCCCACTTGCAACAACATCTTTTCATCTTGGTTTACCTTTTTACACATAATTGTTACCTAAAAATCCCCAAACATACCCCACAAAGTCTAGTTACCAAAAAAACCTTTTGCTCTAAAAATCCAAAAGTTTATGTTTTCAAAATACCTTTTTCTATCAACCCACTTGACCAAAAATGTCACATATTGTCCTTGCTTAGAAGATAGTTAGCCAAATTAATCTTGAATTCCACAGCCTCCTATTTCTCAATTGATTTGTGTTCCAACCCAAGGTCTAAAAGGTATACTTAGTGTAGTCACTACCTCCAAAACCCCACAGTTGTGATCAAATCCCTTGGAAGTATCTCATGTCAAGCCATCCCAAACCTAAGTTAAAAAAAGCTAAGCTTCCTCAAATACTAGTTTATAAGGAAATCGATGCAGAGCATAAGAAGCACACCCCCAACCCGAGGATTACCAAATTGGATCAAATTGAGAAAGACAAAGCAGAGGTAGCATTGCAAACCAAATGGGACTACAAAATTCAAAACCTAACCTTTCGACATGGTATTAATATGAGCCTTATCAAAAACTCTATTGTTACTCATTTTTATTAGGTCCTTCCTTTTTCCACACACACTTGCACAATTATAGGTTTGGTCTCTCATCTAGGAATCACACTATCTCGCACAAGTATTTGAAGTTAGACCATCTCCTCTCATATTTTTTTTTTTGAAGAATCCTCCACATTCATTGTTAAAATCTTAGCATTATTCCCTCGCTCACTTAGAAACCTTTAGCATCGTATATTTCATCATCCTAGGTATCCTTGAAACACAACATTTTACTAAGAGATAGGTTATCATTTGTGTCCCACATCACCTTGAACTAAAGGTTAGGACCAAACATTTCACATCACCATGACATTTCCACACTCATATTTTTAAGAGAAAACACAACTTCCTACGTTTAGCATCATATCATTTAGACCCCTCAAGTATCATATATCTAGCATCATCCCTCGCTACATTTTTGTCTTTAGGAAAAACATCCCACACACTTTGTTAGGAACACACAGAAAAAGAATGATATGGATCCTAGTCATAGTGGCAACACATCTTGAGCTCAGCCATATCCCATAGTGTCCATGATGCCATCAAATCCACCACCACAAATCCTAGAGGAGCCAGGTTCATCCATAGTTATTAAGGCTTTCCTGAACCAACCTAGTCATGCTACCATTGTAAATGCCATCATAGATTGAAACAAAGAAACCATGATTGTGTCTTTGAGTTTGGGCATCCACCACCTATAGACATAAGAAATCCTACTCACCCTTTGTTTGGATGGAAACCACCTCAGGTAGAACCAACAGACCCAAATATACCCTTGACCTAGGTGCATGTTCCCATTTCGCAAAACACCCATCCCACTCTCACTCAACCTTTAGTACATACTATATGCCAACCAACCCCGAGTGTACCATCTACATCTGCTTCCAACACTCATTTTTCCACTCCACCAAATCCTCCATTTGCATCCAATAGCAATACCTTTTTTCTTCCACTCCACATCACATTTAGTCCATTTACTACTCAAATACCACCACTAGGGGCCAATACTTCATCTTCCATCCCACCTAACATCATTATCAATCCCTTTGTAGCTAGCCAAAGCTCTTTAGCTAAATTTCCTTTGGGACCATGGAATACTATTGCAGCATAGGCACCTATCACTAGTCTTCCCTCTAGCACTGTAGCCATGTCTGCACCTCTGGTACTTTCATCCACCATTTCACATAGTTATTCACTACCACCCCTTACCAACTATTTCTCCATGCCAACTTTAGGCAATAGCCAAACCACCCCACCATTGTAGTTCCCTTTGACAAATACTCTACCATAGATTAATTACCTTGTGCTTGTTCATAATTAGTCATACTCACAAGCATGCATGCAACCCACATATATTGGACATGGTATATATTCCCAAAGCATGGTGTAGGCATTAGCCACATTACCACCATTTCAACCATAGTCTTCACACCAGCAATATGCCCAAGTACCCACATAGAACTATCTCATAGGGCAGCAACCTCATAGTTACCTTCCACACCAAACAACTTCTCAGTAGCTGCAGTAGTATACCCAACCCACGTTCTAGCAACCCATAGCATCCACTCCACTAGTAATGCAAATAGTTTTCCCATAGATGCCATATGGCCATCAGAGTTCTCCATATCAAAACTCATATTTTGGCACATATCCTCCACTAGGGGCACCTGGATCAGGGGCACTCACTCCCCCACCTATAAACTCTAAATGGAAGGAGATGAAGAATTCTCTCAAAGTCCTCAAGGATGGAACAAACACCAAAACTTTCAAGTTTGAGAATGATTTCCCATACCCTTTTGATAGGACTATCATGATGACATCATTTCCTAAATATTTTTAGATCCCCAAGTTTGACAAATTTAGGGGGAAAAGTGATCCAGTCACACATGTTAAGGAATTCTATATGCATTTTTAGGAGGTAGCTTATAATGATGTGTTCCTCATGTGACTCTTTCCCAAGAGCCTAGCAGAACCAACCTTGGAATAGTTTTGTCATATCCCTTAGGGCACTATCAAAAATTTTGCAAAACTTTTTGAAGCCTTTGTTTCTCAATATACCCATCTTGTTGAAACTAAATTGTCTATATTAGACCTAGTCCACACTAAACAAAAAGGAGAGGAAAGTCTTGCAAAGTACTTACAATGCTGGCAAATCCTCACAATGAGGATTTCTTGTACTATCCTTGAGCGTCATCTTGTCAAGATGTTCATAAACAACGCACACCCTAGCCTCGCTCATCATATGGTTATGAACTGTTTGCAAACATACAAGGACATCAAAGAAAAAAGGATGGGCCTCAAGCAAGGCCTCATTAAGGATGGCATTATTAGACTTTACAAGGGAAACACACAAGACCAAGGTCTGAGCAATGACAAAACCTGATATTGGAACAAAAACAAAAATAGGGTGATAGATGGTGCCACTGACACCTGACAAGTTCATATCATTGGGGCAACTACCAATGTTCCTACCACATCTTATCAAAAATGACCCTATTAGTAGCAACCCCTTATGTATCACCAGCCACCCGTGCAAACTCATCAGCAAGTACCCATGCATCATGATCAAACTAATGCTATCACACTATCAATAGGTAATAAACCCCATGCTCAGAAGCAACCATGCACATACACCCCCTTAGGGGAACCTCTTGATACAATCTTCAAAAATTTGGCCAAAGATAACCTTGTTTAGTATCCACAAATGCAACCCTTGGAGCCCAATCAATTTAGAGCATCTTGGTACAAAGATAACAAATATTGCAAATTCCATTGTGTCAAAGGACACACTACCCTTAAATGCATGTAGCTTAAGGATTATGCACATGACCTCATTGATAGAAAGGAGATCATAGTGGGGGCACAACCCTCACCTAATGCAAGATTAATGATGTATCAAAATGCTTTCCCTCCCCATAACATGAACCTAGGAAATGCACCTGCAAACCCTCCTATCAACAAACCTAACAATGCTCCAAGTAAACAAGGTGACAACTGAGATACATCTCAGAATTATACCTCAGCATACTTAGACTATGGTAGCTTAATTGGTTTCATATCAAAAGTTGAGCCATTTGTCAATGTCATAAATATCAAAGGACCAGACACCCAGTGTGCAGTTGCTACCTGCCAAACAAGACTCAATATAGCTAGTCCACTTGTATCTACACAAAATAGACCACCATCAACATGACCACCTCCATCTTGAGCATCTCCATCAAAATCACCTTCATTAGGGATGTATTATAACATCTTGGAACACCTTGGAAACTCACTGGACCAAATCTCCATCCTTGATCTCTTACAGACAAGCCCACTTTATCAAGAGATCCTTGACAGTACTCTACATGAGTCACACATCCCCTCTAACATAAATGCCACCAAGCTTTGCAACTTGGTTGGCCATCTTTCAGCCTCATGTGCCTTATCCTTCAAAACCATAGATATCCCAGTAGTTGAACCCGATCTCATCCTTCCACTTTGCATAGCTATCATGGTTTTTGAATTTTTAGTTAAATGTGTCATGATAGATAATGGATCAGCTCTAAACCTATGTACTCCAAAGTTCATCAAATAGGTAGGGTATACTAAAGTAGATATCATCAATGAGGTGATCACCATCAAGGCATATGACAATTTGGAGCACACTACTGAAGGAACTATCTTGCTCCCTATCAGAGTTAGCCCAAACACTCAAGAAACACTCTATCACATAGTTGATCTTAATCTTCCATATAAAATCCTCCTTAGTTACCCATGAATTTGTGCCATGAAGGCCATTCCATCCATATATCATCAGTGCATCAAATTTTCACATAATGGCACTGAGATAATCATCCACATAGATCCTCAACCCTTTTCTTATTGCAATGTAGTGGAAGCTTCATACACCAATCATTGTCCTGGGATCAAAATTGGCACCACCACAGCCAATTCCTCTAGCACCTACCATGATTTAGACACCATTTTATCCTCCACTCTTTCCACAATTAAGATCAACTACCAAGGTTGTGGCAAGTATAGTCTCACAGATGCTTTTTTTGTTGGCACTCTACCACTTGATCCACATACTCAAGGATGCTCGACGCATCAAGGGCCCATACTGGAAACCACCTCTCGACTCCACCATCTGGGCCCTACCACATTTTTCACCAAAGGTATCCTTGATGGAGTAGAAAATGCACCAGGCATTAACACATGGCTATACAAAGAGCCACCTCCTAAAAGTGAAGCACTTCTTGATCACTTTAAATAGAAATATCCCTAGTCACATTGCTTGGCCACGGAACAATGGGATTATCAAGGAGGTAGTTTAGGTCACTAGGAATAAAGTATGAGAAAACCTATAGAAGCACACCAAGGATAGAAAACCAAAGGCTTGGGCTACAGACTCCCCGCAACTAGGGGCACTACAACAGAAGGCCACACCTTTACGAACATCCAAGACACTCTCATTGAGGTCGAAGACATCCCTGATGAAGTTGAAAAGAAAGCTTACAATGATATTTTCCTTGATGAAATAATCCTTGGAGCCTCTATGCTCTGCCAACTATCCTTGAATTTCATAAACCTCCCCCTCACTCACCCCAAACTCATAGATTGGGACCAACCAAGTGACATTCATGTTGACTAGTTCTCTACTGAGCACACATTCTTTAAATTCATGGGGGAAGAAATGCCACATAAACAACTGCCACCACCATCAGCATATTTCTACAAGCTAGATCCGACAAGTTACTTTGGGGAGGAGGAAATCTCTAGTCGCAAAAATGAAATTAAAAAAGAAACAAAAAAGAAAAAAGATCAAAGAAAAACATCCCATGGTGAAAACTCTTCTAGAGTGCCATTTTGTGACTCAAAAAATGAAACAAAAATAAAGGATGTATCTAATAGTGAAAACCTCTCAGAGGCATCTAAAGATGGAGATTTCATCCTCCCCTCATAAGAGCATTGACCTCCTATATCTTCAATTTTGACAAAAGAAACTTGGCTAGTAAATATCAGCTTGATAGAGACACCACATATCATATACATTGCAGCTTCTCTACTACTTGAGTAGGTAGATCTTCTCATTGAGGTCCTTTGTGAAAATGTGGGCCATTTTGCATGGTCATCTTAAGACATGCCAAGGTTGGAACCCAAAATAGTAGTACACCATCTGGTAGTGGATCCAGGGGCCAAGCTGGTCAAGCAAAAACTTCAAAAAATGCACCCCAAGGTGGCTTTATCAGTCAAAGTAGAGCTAGAAAAGTTGCTAAAGGCCAAAATTATTTGACCAATTGATTATTCTGAATGGATTTCTAACATGGTCCATGTTACCAAGCCCTTTAGTGATATTAGGATTTGCACTGATTTTAGGGATCTTAATAAAGCTTTTCCAAAGGATGACTTTCCATTACCAAATATCGACATGATTATGGATCTCACCATAGGTCATGAACTTTTGTCACTCCTGGATGGTTTCTCTAGGTATAATCAGATTCATATTGCAGAAGAAGATCAGCATAAAGTGACATTCACTACACCTTGGGGCACATTCTACTACAACATGATGCCATTTGGGTTGAAGAACGTTAGGGCAACCTATCAACGTGCAATGATAGTCATCTTCCATGACCTAATCCATAAGATACTTGAGGATTATGTGGATGATATTTTAGTCAAGTCTCTCAATGCTTTGGATCACTTATCTCACCTTGAGGAAGTGTTCATAATCGATTGGAAAAATATTGTCTCATGTTGAATTCAAAGAAGTGTGTCTTTGGTGTCACTTTAGGAAAGCTCCTAGGCTTCATTGTGTCATGGTGTAGTATTGAGATTGACCCTAAGAAGGTCAAAGCCATTATGAATATGGATTTTCCTAAGGAACTTAGGCACCTTCATTCTTTGTAAGGAAAACTCCAATCAGTCTGGTGATTCATTTCTTAGCTTGCTGATAAGTGTCAACCCTTCACTCACCTACTTAAGAAAGATCAAAATTTTAGATGGGACCCATCTTTCTAGAGCAACTTTGAGCTCATCAAGTAATACTTGGCTAATCCACCTATTTTGGTCCCTCTAGTTGCAAGGCACACACTCATATTGTACATCATAGCTACTCCCACAACATTAGGTGCTCTTCTAGCACAACTTGATGATGCAGGAAAGGAAAGACTTATTTATTACATTAGCCGAACATTAGTGGGCTATGAGCTCAACTACACACCAATGGAGAAGGCATGCTTAGCAGTGATATTTTCCACCTAGAATTTGTGTCATTACATGTTGAGTCATACTATGCAACTGATATCAAAGATTGATCCATTGAAATATATGCTCTCCTGCACAATACTCAACAAACGCCTGGTAAAATGGGTTATTCTTCTTAGTGAGTTTGAAATTCAATATATTGATAGAAAGGCCATCAAAGGCCAAGATATTGTAGATCACTTGGTTGATGCATCCTTAGTTGTAGATCACCCACTCATCATGGAATTTCTAGATGAACACCTCTATTTAATAGAAGAATAATCACTCTAGAAGCTATATTTTGATGGCTCCTATACATCTCATGGCTCTGGCATGGGCATACTCTTGGTTACACCTCAAGGTAATTATATTCCTAAATATTTCAAGCTACAATTTTAGTGTACCAATAACATTGTAGATTATGAGGCCCTTGTTGCAAGACTCAAAATCGCCATTGAACGAAATATTACGGAGCTTCAAGTCTATGGTGATTCTCAGCTTATCATCAAAAAAGTGTTGAATGAATATCAAACCAAGGATGACAAGCTACTACCTTACAAAGATTTGGTTGACCAATTAAAGGAGCATTTTAATTAGATCTAATTCATACAAGTACCTAGACTCTAGAATAAGGTAGTTGATGCCATGGCTACTATTGGTTCTCTCTTGGAAATACCACGTGAAGCTATGCAATATGAATTCTTGGTCGAGCAACTACACGAACCTACATATGAGAATGATGAATCAACATGGGTCTATATCTTGGTTGGTCCCCAATCTCCATGGTACCACAAAATTCATGCTTACCTACTAAATGGTATCATATCTCCTCACCTCACACAAACCCAATGCTAAAACCTTATTCACAGAGCTTCTCCTTACAATATCATTGTCCAAACCCTATATCATCATGGTTATCATGATACTCTCTCTTGATGTTTAGATCAAAATTAGGCTACAATGGCTCTCAAAGAGGTGCATGTTGGACTTTGTGGTGCTCACATGAGCGGGATGGTGCTAGCAAAGCAGATCCTTTAGGATGGATACTATTGGCCTACTCTAGAACATGATGCATGTGAATTTTTGAAATGATGTTTACCTTGTCAATAGCATGATAATTTGATCTGGGCTCTAGTATAGGACTTGCAACCCATTATACCACCATGGCCTTTTGCTTCCTGGGGACTTGATCTTGTTGGTCTTATTGCACCACTTTCTTTAGAAGGGCACAAGTGGATAATCAACGCCACTGATTATTTCACTAAGTAGGTCAAAGAAGTTCCCCTTGTTACTGCCATGGGAGTTCAGGTGTCCAAATTTATCGTATATCATATCATATGTCACTTTGGCATCCCAACCACCATTTTTATAGACCATGCGGGAATTTTGAAAACCTAAATATGGAGGAATTGTGTACTTCCCTTCACATACATCACTACTTTTCTAGCCCGTATTTCCCACAAGGTAATGGTCAGGTGGAGGCAACTAACAAGACCCAATCCTCAAGAAAGTTGTCAATGAGTCCAGCCATGATTGGCATTTGAAAATTAATCCCACCCTATGGCCATACTACACTTCATTCCATATAGCCACTGGCACAACTCCATACTCCTTGGTCTATGGTGCTAAAGTAGTCCTACCTATTGAGATTGAACTCCCATATCTTCGCTTCTCTCTATGAGGTAAGATATCTAATGAAGAGTATATAGTGCCTCAACTTACTTAGTTTGATCTACTTGATGAGAAAAGGCAATAGGACTACAACCACCTCATGGTTTGTCAAAGTTTCCTCAAGCACAATTTCAATAAGAAAGTCCATCCACATAGTTTTCAAGAAGGTGATATGGTCCTTAAAGAGAATATGAAGGTTCAGGCTGATAGAGAAAAGAAAGGCAAGTTCAGGCCCCCATGGCTTGGTCCCTATGTAGTCATGGCATCTTTTGGCTCGAGAGCCTATCAGTTATCTACTCTTGAATTTGAAGTCCTAAATGATCTTGCCAACATTATTCACCTTAAGAAATTCTATTCCTAAGGGAAAAATTTGCAAAGAAAAAATAGGCAAATAAAAAATAAGCATCCAATGGTGAAAACTTGGCAATTCAAGCACCTTGGATATGTCCCCGATGAAAACCTAGCAAATAGGCATTAGGTGTACTATAGCTTTTTCATTATGTATCACTGACACCCCCCCCCATATTGCCACTCCATATCACATCACTCATCTCCCTGTCTTTCCAAGGTGTTTCTCATAGTTTTTCTTTGCTTTGCAGCAACATCCTCCAGCACTTTGCACTTTGCACTTTACAACATCCCACTCACTCCAGTATTATAGCATCCCATGTATCATACCTAATGTATTCTACCATTTTACTCTACTGCATGTATCTTATCAAGTGCTTTTCATCCTTGTACTTTACCATATGTAGCATATGCAACCCATAGAACTTTTTGTCTCATTCTTGCTGCACTGATCCTTGTATCATATGTACCCTAACTATGTAAATACAATAGTATCTTGACCCTTTTACATAAATCACACTTTAAATAAACCCCACCTATAAACAAACCCTTGCATCATAGCAATGCTTTCCCCCATCATGTACATACCTACTACCATGTCTTTTGGTCTAGAGTTCCCATGTCATTATATAGTCATGCTTGTACATACTATCTAGGTCTTGTTGTGACGTCTTGTGTCCCTAGCCCATCCATAGCTCATTAGTTGATCTCTTTCGCAAAAGGTTACTTTTTCACTTTGCAAAATCTTTGGTTTTTTTTACATTTTTATTGATCACTTCCACGTATCTTTTGTTGTTTCCTCCTCCAAATCGATGATCATTTCATATCCTAGTGTGTTTTGATTGGGGAAACTTAGGGGCATGGTTTCGATCACGGTCCTTTTTTTTCTTGAGAGTCAGTCAGATATTATCCTTGCATATTTCAAATATGTTTTCATTTCTTGACAAAACACAGTGCACTTGGGTGATATCATTTGCTTGTGGATCACCCAGCATCGTTCCCACACTTATCTCTCCAAGACTCAAGTGTGATGATGGGGCAATCCTTGCGTGCTTGTTTAAAGTCACTCCTATGTAATATTGGGAAAAAGGGCTTGATGTTCTTAGTAACCTTGGTCAATCCCTAATATTCCTATATCAAATAAAGTGCTCCCACTACATAGTGGTACTTCCTCATGAAGTACCCCATGCTCAAGCTTCCCCTACACCTCACATTTATTTTTAGAACCCTTGGTATCTTCCTCATTTTCATCACCTCTCTCCCTTAAACTCTCACTGTTTCCACCCTCAGAATTGTCTGATTCAAATAATCGACCATCAACTCTTGTTTGTTCTCATCATGATGTGATCCCTATCATAAATCACTATCCTAGCCCTAATTATAACTATCCTCTTGACTGCGAGTTTGCTGGTCACTCATTTTCCAACATCATTCTCCTTAGAGTCAACATCTCTTATGATCACTTTTTATATATCATAAGCTCCCTATCATAATTTTAGCATTAGTTATCCTATTCTACCATCATCGTTTATTTTGTATCTCCTAGACTCTACTGTGTTATATTATCATAGTTTTTATCCTATTATCATACCCCAAAAAATCATAGCATTTTCTCTTTTATGCTCCTCTCACATGCTTATCATAAGTTGTAGATATATCTTTTTCATTTGTGGCTATTTTTAGCAAATCATAAATCTATTGATCTCTCATTTTTTTGTCTAAATTTTAGCATCATTGTTCATTATTGGTTTGTGTAATGCATTTCGTATAACTCATCCTTAGTTTGTCACTTTTTAACAAGCATTATGAGTTCATCATTTAGATTGTAAATGCATTTTTTGCATTGTCAGTTCATCATTAGATTAGGATTCATCATTGTTATTCTCAATTCATCCTTAGATTCTCATTCATTATTTCACATCCATCATTTCATTAGATTTTGTTTGTTGTAAGTTCATAATTTCATTAGCATTTCAAATGCATCATTTAATTTGATTTCATTTGTTGTAAAGTTCATCATTTCATTAGCATTATACATCCATCATTTCATTAGATTTTATATATACCACTGAGCTTATTTTTCCATATCATAAATCTATTATTTAGCATTCAATTGGTGACCCATTTTTACATTTACCACTTATCTTTTAATTTGCATTTATCATCATAATAACAATATATCATCTCATATATCATAAAGTAAATTCTATCATCAAAGATCACATCAAAGCAATTCACATCACCTCTGAAATAGCATACACCAAAATCACATCATTAGGGATCACATCAAAGCATATCGCATCGCATATCATAAAGTAAATCCTATCACTAGAGATAATATCAAAACATCTCACATCATAAATATCTCGCATCACATCTAAAATATCATAAAGAAAATCACATCAACATATATCACATCACATCTGCAAAATCATAGCTCAAATCAATCGCATTATATCCTCATCATCATAACAAAATCACATGAAAAACATATCACATCATACATCCAAATTGTAGCACATATCACATCCTACATCAAAAACTATCAACACATTCATAAATCTCAACACATATCCCATCCTGCATCACAAATCATCAGCAATATCATCCAAACAACATATCCTACATATCAAAGTATAGCAACAATACACATGACATCAATAGTCCATAACACATCTCTCACCAAAATCATCAGGTCTATATCAATGAAAGAATGAAAGAATAACAGTCCATCAATGTCCCAATATGCAATGTATGCATCATACAAATGAGTTTGTGCCCATGCAAAATATTCATGTATCTCAAAATGACCAATATGTACAAAATACTCAGTATCCAAAAAAGCCCAGCTCATCAGTAGTCAATCCATCATCCCTACATCATCAGTCTCCTCCTTTGTATCTCCCATGACCCCTGGTGCTATTGGTGGTGGATGTGGTGGCCTCATCAATCCTCCCCCTATCCTAGATATCTCTACCTCATCCCTCCTCCTCCACCTTTGGCTCAACCTTGCCCTTTGACTATGACCTATGCATTAGGACCTACCTGTGCTTGCCCCCTAACACTCCATCCACTATCCCCTCCTCCCTACATCCCTGTGTGTACCTATTGTACCTGATCAAGTTGGTCACCTGTAGTGCTCAATTTGAGATTCTAAGACTATTGCATGGTACCTCCCCCAATAAAAACTGGCCCTCTCCCTTAGCTCCTCTACCTCTACTCGCAGTCTCCTCAACTCATCTAGACCCCCTCCCATTGCAATCTGCACCTATAGGGTCGCCACCTCCACCAACGGCCTGTCTCTCTCCTACTGGAGGGTGTCTATCCTCACCTATGTAGCCTACCTCTCAAGTGTTACCACATCAAACCTCCATACCTCAAGCCCTACCCTATTTTCCTACCCCTATGTTATGTCTTGCTCCTGTCTAAACTAATCTTGCTCTATACGGAGCTGATCTCACTCTTGTTGTGTATCCTAGAGCAGTTGACTAATGGCCTCGTGTGCCTTCTATAGTGAGGCATAGTAGGCTACTAGTCCACCACCCCCTCCCCCTATTGCTGACCCTCCTCTATCACCCCTTTCTGGCCTTTGTGGTCTTTGCTCCCTCTCCCCCTATGGCCTCCTCTGCTCTACTCTCTCCTCCACTCTCTCTGGCTTTGCCCCTCTCTCCTCTATTCTCTCCTCTCCTCCTCTCTCCCCTTGAGCTCCTATCTCCTACCTCCATACCTTCTATCTCTATCATGCCAACACCTCCTCCTAAATAATAGCCACTTCCTATTACCACAACCCTCTAGCTACATAGTGCCCCTATCA
The DNA here is from genome assembly GCA_028749045.1 of Cupressus sempervirens. Taxonomy (NCBI): domain Eukaryota; kingdom Viridiplantae; phylum Streptophyta; class Pinopsida; order Cupressales; family Cupressaceae; genus Cupressus; species Cupressus sempervirens. The sequence continues at coordinate 111,845,073 of CM053783.1, forward strand.
GGCTACCCAAGCTAACTCACCTACTACCACTGCCACCCTTGTACCATGTGCTCAGCCCACTAGTCTTGGGCACACAAAAGTGTCTCAGTACTCCTGAGTGGAGCCTGCATTTTCTGGCCCCCCAAACTAGTCCCACTTTTGTGGCTCCAGCTCCAACCATACCCTCAATAATTCCTCTCTCTATAAGGTTGGCCCATACATCGATACTAGCTCATGTGTCACATGCTTATACCAGTTTAGCTCCCCTAGAGCTGTCTACCACCATCCAAACTATTGTAACACCCTGTCTAGCCTATATTGCTCTGCTACATGGGTCCACTAAACAAACACAAAGCATGGAGATATCGTATATGGAAGTTTCTCTCTATCCTTCACCCACGATCCTAGGCCCATGTATGGCTTCCACACCACTGTTACTATCTCATCAATGTAGACTCTCTAGTAGTCCATTGAATCTGTGTGATGGTATGTCAGTGGCTCAGCCCAACTATATGCCATGGGCTCCTATGCCTGCCTCTCTCTATGCCCAATGGCTTGAGCATGACAATATGCTCCCAAGCTCATACCTGTAACAATGTCGAGAACCCAATACTCATCCCCTGCTGATCACCACCCTAGTATACTATCTAATGAAGGTCCCTATATAGCTTGACCAATATCAAAGACCCCCATGCAACCGAGAGTCTTGCATCCACTATTTGCATCAAAATTGGAATTAGTGCCAAAGTGACTCCTGTCCCACCTGTATCTGGGGTAATGTACCCTGAAATGAGCCCCAACAGATAGAAGTAAATCTACCTCTCTAGCACCATGTGATCTAGATACTCATCCAAGGCAAATTATCCTTGCCAGATCCTAAACTTGACTTCAGGTCCTACCAATCCCTGTACATCCACCTTCGCTATCATCTCTCTAGTTGCCATCACTAGCATCCCCCATACCGACAGTCTAAATATCAGGTACACATCCTCTAAGGTCACCGTCATCTCCCTAGTCGATAGATGGAAAGTTGCTGTCTTGTTGTGCCATCGCTTGTATAGTGTTGTGACCATCACCATGCATGTATGGGTATGGGGCAACCTCACCAGGTAGCCTAGTCTGATCGCCTTGATCCTTGCTCAATCCATGGGCATCAACATCTCACCTGTGTGCAACACTACCACTCACTGCTCCTGCAATACTAAAGCATCTAAGGACCACTGCACACAATAAAACCAACCTAGATGTCAGTATTTTATGTCAGATTATCATCCTAAAACCCCTTATTTTACCCACCCTTAACTTTTTCTACTTTCTTAATGCAAACCCTCATTCCCATGAAAACACATTCCCACAAAGCATGACCCTTGTGTTCCCATAGGTTTATCCCCCCGTGGGAACACACCTTGGACTCAACCCACCCTTCCCCATTTGAATGTATCCCCGCTTGTGTGTTCTTGCACTAGCTAGAACCTACAAACTCATAGACCCCTAATCCTACAAGATCGCATTTTTCCATTTTTCACCCTGGTTAACCTAACCCCATCCTCGCTTTGACCCCTCTACCGGTAGGATAGCATCCCTACTGACTAAATCAAGTTCCACTTTGTGGGAATGTGATACCATTAGTTTACCCCTAATCCCGCATGAAATCCCACCTTGAGATCGTGATCCTACCAAAACTGACTGAAACCACAAAACTCCTAGTCATCTATGCAAGTTTCACGAGATTGCAATCTCACCAATCTCGCTTGTGTTCCTGCCAAACTCGTGTCTGTGGGATCGCATTTTTTTCTTTTGCAGGAATGCAATAAAAACCATATAAAATAAAATCACAAAGAGGTTTTAGACCCTACTAATCAATTCGATGTCCCCCATACTCATACTTGTCACACTATGTCCACTTAGTGCTCTGGTTGCCCAATACCCACCATCGTAATCTCCAATGTAGAGCTCCTTCCAGCAATATATCCTCCTCAATTTGAATGCAAATGGCCCCTTTTCATGCCCTTCTAGCCTCTTATAGCCCCCCCAAGTGCCCTAGCTACCCCTATAGGTCATCTAGCACTACATTTTTTCCCCACCCCCTCACTTTTTTTAACCCTCCTTTTATCTTTTTTACCTATTTCCCCCTCTTCCATGCCTACCGCACCCCTGCCAGCTTCCTCTAATTTTTTTTCAAGAAGCCATCGTGACACTTTTCTTTTCCTTGTTGCCTTCTTGAGGGGGTATCACATAGTTCATTCTTTCTTTTTACTGAATATTGGGGCAACCATGTTGCTTCAAAAAGTATTCTTTACATCGTGTATGTTTGAACTTCTTCAAAATAGTGTTGTTTCAACACTATGTCAAGGAGGGGCAAAATGTAGACACCTAAATCTGATTATATCAATAAGTAATCGTATTTAGTTTTCTCCTAGGACCTTATTAATTAAATATTTACTAGTTAATTAATTAATCGTCATAATTCCCTAGTTAATTTATTTATTTAATTAACTATAGTCCAATTGATAAAATCAAATGATCATCCAAAATCAATTTATCAATTAAATCTCAATTCCTCTATTAAATTGAATAAATCATCAAATCTATTCAATTTAATTCCATACTCTCATTTTATTGAATAAATCATTTAATAAAATATCTAAAATCTTAAAACCCTAATCCAAACCATTCACCCATACTAACCTCACTTAGCCTCCTAACTAACCCATCCCATCAAAGCTAAATCACTTACCCCCCAACCTCCCTTCTAAGCTAATCCTAAACCCCCTTATAATCACATGCACAATCATAAACATGGGTTAAGACTTGTTAACCCAAGCCAAAGTCAAAAAACTCAACCACACCTCTTACACCTCCCTAAATATCTCTTACACCTCTTACATCCCCCTTTATGACTCTTACAAAGCATTTATGGAGCCCTTATCTCTTGAGCCTCCTTTTTTGACCATCCACCTTTCCTTCCCTTCATCCAATCACCCCTTGACATGTGTCACTTCCCTATTGGTACTAAACAAGCACAATCCATGTGCTCTCTTCTCCTTGCATCCTAGCCCTCCCTCATCATCTCATCATCTTTTCATCTTGACCATCCATCTTTCTACCCCTTGGCCTATAAATGGAACCCTCTTCCTTCACAAAATCATCCACCTTCCATGCAAAGTTATAATGCTATTTTGATAGCTCATAAACTATCAAAATACCATTATAATGTTGGAATCACTCCATGAATCCATTGTTGAAACCTTGCTTCATTCACTCCATCCATCCATCTAAAGCTTGAGCATATCTTGTGAGCATACACATCTTAAATTAGGGGCAAATCTATTTCATCTTGTGTTATACCATTAGGAGCCTAACATTCTTGTTTTTCTTCCTTTTGTGGTGATAACAATCGGTCCTATCTTAAGTGTTAACTATTCTAGTTGTGTTAATGCTTTCTTTATTAGTTAGTATTCAATTTGCACTACTAAACTAGGTGATACTCTAACCAACACATTGCATCTTAATTCATGCATATATGATCTTTTTAGAACTTACATTCTTGGAATTGATGTAAAATATATTAATGAAATATCAGTCCCACATACCTTTTGATTTCCTAGTTGGATGTGATGTGATTACGTGATCCATTGGATGAAGTGATCTTATCTGAACTTGATGTGCTACAATCCTCCTTTTTCATCCATGTCTTATTCATCTACACCTTGACTTTCTCAACATCAGCCTTCTCTCTTCCTTTGTTGAATTCACTTCTAGGTGCCTTTGACCTTGTTGGATAATTCATGTTGACATGACTAGTCTTCAAACAACTAAAACATGTTGTTTGACTCAACCATCTACTATAATCACTTTTGAAATGTGTTCTAATGTAATTCTCAGCAACATGTCGATACTCTTGACAATAGTGACAACTATACCTTGTATTGTAATCCCAATTGTAGGGTTTTCCATTGTGTTGTCCCTTTGTCTTCTTATTAGATGTTCACTTGGCATTAGATCTGCATTCATATGCTTTATGTCCATACTTTCGACAATTATGGCAATATCCTTCAACTCTTTGTGTGCTTGTAGTATTGGTCCTGCACTCATGTGCCTAATGTCCTTGCTTGTTGCACTTATGATAGTAACTCATAAATTTTTTCTTAGGGTTCTAATTTGCATTATTATTCCTACAAACATTTTTTGTATGATTTGACTTTTCACAATTATGACAAGTGGGTTTGTAGTTCTTACCTTGGTTGCTTCTTTCTTCACCACTTTTAGATGATTCTCCTTCCTCAATACTGGTGTATCCCAATCTAGTAGTATCATTGTTAGATTTAGGAGATATTATCAATTTCTCAAAGTACTTGATTGCTTCACTTGGTCTATTGAAATTTTCAAAAAATTATTTTTCTTGTCTTAGATCATTTCTCAGTTGTTCAATCTATAATTTCAAGATTGTGATCTCAATTTCCTTACCATTCAATTCATGATTGGAAATCATCACTTGATTTATTGTTTCTAGTTGCATGCTAGCAATCCTTTGTACCTCTAATGTCTTCTCTTCCAGTTTTTTGGTTAGTATCCTTTTGTCATCTTCAATCATGACTTTTTCTTCCTCATCTTTCTTTTTCTACTCGATCACCTCACATAGTAATACTAAATGGACTTCTTGTTCTATCTTAATATTTTTGATCTCTTTAGTTAGAAAACCATTCTTTTCCATCGAATCTACAACTATTGCATCAAATTCACTCGAGTTTCCATCTGCAAACAATTTAGTAGTGCCTTCCTCTTGGTAATGTGTATCATTATCCTCAATGGCTATCTCTTTCCTTCTCTTTAATGAGCACTTTAACTCATCTCTTTCTTCATTTAGCTAATATAGGGCAAGGTGGATTTCAATCCTATGGCTCTCAATAACTTTTTCTAACTTATAGACTTCCATCTTCAAGATCTTTCCTTAAAGCTACAAAACTTTCCTTTCCAGAGAACAAGGCTCGGATACCAATTGTTGTAAATACAATTGGGAAAGTAAAATATGGGGGGGGGGGGGTGGTTGATTCAGTACTTCAAAATTGTATCTATTAAAACTTTCACCACACATCTATCTCACAAATAAATATTCCACACATATGACACAAGATATTTGGTTACCCAGAAACCCTCCAATGAGAAGGTAAAATTTGGGTGGGTATGACACCCACAAATCTTTACTACTACAATTGTAAAGTGTATCTAATGAAGGTTACAATGTTTGATCATAAACTATGATCTACCTTGTGAAAGGTCTACCTTATTAAAGGTGTACAAAGATTGTTAGATCTTACCCTATTAAAGGATTTCAACACCCTACTAGAAGTTTACCTAGTTAAAGGACTTCAACTTATAATGAAGTAAGTGCCCTATTAAAGGTTTTCCAAAATCTTGCTAGGACTACTTAGTTAAGAGATTTTACTAATTCACCTATTAGAATGTCTCAGCTAGGACATTTTTAGCTCTCTCATTAACATCCTAATGATGGATCATGTAATATGATCTAAAATGTTGATACTAAAAAATCTTACACAATCTCACCTAGAAGCTCAAATACAAAATATCATGGATTGTGGAAATCTATTGCAATTACTTGATCCTTCAGTTAACACCTCTCTGCTAGATATCAAATCACCTCTTTCTTCATGTATACTAGATCCTCTATGATCATATGTATCACTTATGTCCTCTCTATTCTTTCCTCAGTTCTCTCTAACTGATTCTAAAATTCACATTTTAATCACAACTCCCTAGTTAACATGAATTTTCTATCTACACATGCAAACTTCTCTCTTTTCTTCTTAAACTCTTTAGGGTTTATCCTCCTTAAGAATACCTAGGTGACCTAAGGTTAGGTAGGAATTGATTATTTTGATTCACCCATTTTTACACTTAATTCATTGCTCAATCTAATTGGTTGTATGTACTGCATAGAGATCCTCAATATAGATTCATTCTTATCATCTAGAATTGCAAAACAATCCTTAAGTCAACAAAAAATGGGTTTACATAGGAGTTTTTACCATTACAAATAACTATGTCCCAAACTATTTAATCAACACTTGAAGCCTCTTATGCTTGGAATCCACTATATCTTCAATGTTGTAACACAACCTATGAATGACTCGGCATCCACTATTCACTTATCATCTAGATCACTTGGCATCTGAATCACTTTGCATATATTAACTTGTTTATCACTTGAGTGACTCGACGCTAACTATTTTCTCAACACATATTCGTGCTCAACACATACTATATATCTTTCTTGGCATGCATTATCTAACATCTTATGCACAACATACACTACTTACTCGACATGCTCTAATTATGGTTAAGTAATGACTTAAGTATATTGTCACTCATATGTCAAAACCAAAATGAGATCAACAATATGCATATAGTTTGGGAAGTAGTTGATCAAGTCTGGTTACCGCTTCAAAAGTGTGCACAAGTTTAAATTCTAAAGTAAGTCCACAAGCCATACAGTGAATGGGAACCACAAAAGGTGCAATTATCATTTGTAGCTTTAAAAAATAGATGTTCCTATGACCATGCATCACTACAACTTCATCTTCTCTAACACACACAACCTTTTAGGAAATTGTAAAGTCCTCCATATTAGCTATTTCATTTAATGATTTCTTTGCTACATCAAACATGCTTTTCATTGTACCTATAATATCCCACTTCCCATATCCCATGCTATGATATTTGAGATTGGTTTTTTTTAATCCTTGGTTGCAAATATTTTCCCTTATTAATCCTATATTTCAATCTCTTATTTGCAATTTGTAATCCCTTTAGTTCCTAGACATTTCATCAAACAACTATTTCACCAAACAAAATACTATATATTTTACCCTCCAAGCTTTATATCTTTTCTTTTTATCGGATTCTTAGATCCCTTCAATGCTCTAAATTTATTTTTTATTACTCACACATAAATAATTTGCCAATGCATAACAAATTATTGGATATTTTAGTAGTTTTGCAAGGTAACATAAGTACAATATTAAATATAACCAATTGATAAAAGCTATATCAGATCAATCCAATCAAATTTATATATAATAGTTTCTCATCCTTATTTGTTAAGGCCTTCATATTTTATCTCCTATATTATTTAAAGTCAGCCCTAATTTGTATCTAATTAGAGTACTGGTATTTAAAATTGTTCTCTTGTTTCCCTTTTTATCATTAGTCTCCCATTTTAATAGTGCATCCAATACAATTTGGTGTGGGTGCGAACAATATCATCTAAAATCTTCTTGATTCCTCCCCTATAATAATAATAATAATAATTTTCATCTCCTCTCCTCTTCTCAGAGATTTAATTAATTGTTGATGAATAGATTTAATTTCTATACATAATGGGTCTCAACCATGGACCTTGTATATGGTTTTGATTTGTAATATATATGCTATTGTGTATGTCTTAATATGTCTCCAAATTCCTCTTATGCATGTCACTTATCACTTTGTATTTGAAAGCTATATTAGAAGAAAAGTGACATACTAAGTATATGTGATCTCTATTTGTATGTATATCCTCATTTTGAATATTTTTCTAAATTTATAGAAGTGATTACGTATCACTAATAGTGGTTGGTTGTTTTTTTCTTCTTGGACTCCAAACATAGGCATTAAGATGACTGTAATCCACCCTAAAATAATACTCTACTCACATAAGATGATTCTGCTAACAATTCCATGAATCCCCCCTATATAATGACTCTTCTATGGCTCAATCATTATCAATGTTTGAATGGATATGAATTCTATAGTCTCAATTGTAATGAATTGCTATATCTTCCATAAAACTTAGTAACCCATGTATTCAACTCATTTTCCCTTTCTAACATTTGGTGCCTCTCCATTCTTCTTCCTTGCTAGGTGTGCAATCTGAGAAGACCTAATTGGCTATTGTAAGGAAGATATCTCACTTTTTTGTGTTCATCCCCTCCCTAACTCTATATACTTTGCTATCCATGATATCCCCTTATTTTCATATATTTATATCTCAATATTCAATGGTCATGTCTTTTCATAGTGACTTTATTTAATTTACTGATTAGGAATGTATAATTTATATTCAAGTTTTTATTAAATTTTAATTATTATTATTAAGGTCTTCTTTTTTATTTTATTTATTTATTATTGCTAATAGTATTTGTTTATTATCAAATCTTATACTAATTATAATTATATTATTTATTTACTAATATTAATATTTTATTTTGATTAATGTTATTATAATTATTTATGGTTATAATTATGACGACAATTATATATATTGTTGTTTTAACTATTTAATCTTATATCATTATCATTATAAATCTATCAAGGTAATAGGGACATTATAGTACTGCCCTTTATCTTAATAGCATAGAGAAGATGAGGATGATGGACATGGCTCTTTATAGTATACACATGTATACACATCCAAGAAGTATTTTTGACCATAGTAACTTCATCTAAAGATAATGCAATGAAATTTGACTTCTTTACTCTTTCTTGTAGAATAAATTTATTTCCACTTCAATGAGATAACTCACCAAATTGCATTCATTGTTTACTAACCAATGATTCACAAGATATCTTGGAACACTTAGATATTTTGATAATCCACCAAGGTCAGGATAGTCTATCATGTGATGACCCTACTCAAAAGATAAAAAAGAGTAGGAAGTTAAATAGTTTTAGCCTTATGTGTTTCATCCATCACTCTTTGGAATTGAGATTGAAGTGAACCTAAAAGATGTTTTGGTTTTCCTTTTGTGTCTAAGTCACATTATATTCCTCTGCATAATTGGCATGCTTACATTCATATTTTGATTTCCACATGACTACTAATTGTTCCTTTCCATCAACCAATTATTTCTTAAATATTTTTTTGATATGTTTTTCAAGTATATCTAATTTCAAATGCAATTTTACATCCTTTTCAAGTTTCTTTGAACAAATTGTATGCTTTTATTCAACTAAAGCTTTGTCTATGTCTGGGTTTGGTACTGGAACTATGAATGCATACCTTGAGGCCCAATTCAACTAAAATTACCTTGTCAAGCCCCACTCACAACCCATCTTTGATTTTCATTTTTTTCCACTCCTCCATGAACTGCCAACAATATTTGTGGTATTCAAAGCAACAAGACCTCTAGTACTTATAGTTATAACAACATCTGTGACTTTGTCAACAAAAACATCTCTGGTATTTACACTAGTTCCACTACCAGCATCTGAGGTATTCTTAACAATGCCAACTTCTTTTTCTTTGTTTGCAAAAAAATTCTTGTTATTTACACTAGCACTTGTGGAATTCTCACTAATAACATCACTGGAATTGCAAGAAATTTTGGCTTTTAGTTTCCCATTTATTCTCTTCTATGCATTACCAACACCAACTTTATCAACCCTATTAGTTGTAGCATCACCACCATTTATGCCAACACAAATACCAACACCACTTACATTAAAAATATCAACAAAATTTCAAGAAGAAATAACTTCACCAATTCGATCAATCTCTATGATAGAGGCATCTTTAGGTGCATGTGTTGACCAACATGCTATAGGTTTCTCTACTAGGCCCTAGAACTATGGCTTTATATATTTTCTTCCTTTGTATGGCTTTTTCATTTGAAGTGGACTCTAAGGAGGAATATTGACACACTGAAGAGCCTTGGTGGTAGACATTTGTTACTAAAATAAACAGCAAAAATGAATGTGATACCTAAGAAATAAATAAATAAATAAAATAAAAATGAAAATAGGAATATAATACCTATAAAATAAAGAAACATTTCAAAATAGAGAAGATCTTAGATAAATATAATTTTATAAATGTCATGACATTAAACAAGAAAAACATATTTAAATAGAATAATAAACTAAGCCATCAAAGTTCTCTAATCAAAATGACTATGTCCTACCTGCTAAAATGACAAACTATAATAAAAATCAGTAATTTGATAATGTGTGTGGACATAGGGAAACAATTCACTAAGTTTCTACATACAAAACTATTTGAATATAAACTTTGTTGTAAGAGACATAGCAACGAACTGCCAGAGGCCACAAGGCCTCACAAAAAATGTGGTGACCATTTGCAAGCTCACATGAATGATAGAAACAAGGAAATGTTTGACCTCTATCTACTCATTGGCTTGCGGCTTATGCATATTAACAACAAACAAACTTGTGACCTACTACTAACTATAAAGACTAACAACTCGAATGACTTACACAATTTGAAGGGAAAAAAAAATCCAAAGCCAATGGCCACATGAATCAAAACATTTTTAAAAAAATGACTAAACATTTTATAGATTTGCAATCTTACAACCATACACAAGAACTTTGACTGTTACCCTAAGAAGTTACCTCACAGTTATATGTACTTTGAGAAATTTTATTACTTTTGGTTATAAACAACTAAGAAGTCACAAAACATTTATCTTATTATCTTAATAACCTTGGAACACCTGGTACGGTTAAGTACTTAACTTTGGTAAAGTCATACACATTGACCATCATAACTTTGTGGCCTTTTCTCTCCTTTATGATACATAGCTTCTATGAGGTACTGACAACTATTATATGTTTCCAAAAGTACCTTTGTAACCATTTCATTAAGATTGACCACTTGAATGAATTGAATAGTTAAAAGGAGAAAACATTTTTGCAAAAGCACTCGTAATATGACTAGATAAATGACTTGATATTTTTTAGACTTGTGATCTTGTGATTGGACATAAAATAATGCTTCAAAAACAAACATTAAATATACACCTTGGATTTAATCAGGAATTCCTTTTGACATCATTTCAAAAATGAAAAATAATAAAAACAATTTGCAAACTATTGTCGACTATCATGGTCACCCACCATAATTTTTTCACAGTGACAGTGTCCGTCATTAACTAAATGTCTAAATATTTCCTCATTGTCTTCTATGTAGAGAGACTTAAAGTAAATCAAACATGGACTAAACTTGTAAAATCTTCAAAAAATAAAACTAGGAACAAATGACTTTATAAGAATATCCTTTGTTACTTACAAGTTTTCATAGTGACAAATCGGTCAACCAAGATGCTATCTAAAAAAATCTTCAACAATTTGCATCCATAGCCTCTATAAGAAAATGAAACACTAGAAAATAAAAAATAGATAAAAATCCAAAACACACACTAACATCAATCTTATATCATTTCCATGTCTCGCCTACTTTTAAGTTTTCATAGTAACAACATCCCTCGATGGATTCAAACAAGTTGAAATATAAAAAATTAGTGAACTGTAATACATCACCTTCTCATCTATCTATAATACCAATTTCTTTTGGGCAAATTGGGCATCAATCCACAACTTGGAGATTAAAATTTGGTGGATAGCATAGGACTAGGGTGATGTTGTGTCTATTGTGAAGGTGATATTGAAATAGATAAAACATTCAATATTGGTGAGAGATGATTTCCATCCTTTGTCCATGACCTCAAAAATAAATAAATTTAATGTTCTTAGTGAATATGACAAAAAAATAGAGTGTCAATTTAGGCTAATGTAATTCATGTTAGATGTTGATTTCTTGCATTCATTTACAAAATCTGGGCAAAATCACTCCTTATAAAAATAAAAACTAATGCTGAGCTAGTGGCAAAAAACATAAGGTGGGGTGACCATCTCTAGAAAAAAAAAAAGGTGGCGAACAAATAACGAAAGAGGTCAAATTTTAAATTTTACATAGTGAACCAATGATACCACAGGATATAACTATTCACTAATTTATCAATGCGATAGACATCTTGGCTTCACAAATTGGAAATAAATTCCCACTAATAGTACTATTGGATGAGTTTGACTTATTCTATATATATTCATTTCAACTGCCAAAATATGGCCACATTTGTCTCACCAACAATAAGGAAAAACTACCAAGTTAGATAATTATGGAAGCCACATCCAATTTCAACAAGGTGAAACATAAAAATCTTTTAGACTATGTAAGCATAGAATAATGTTTGATACTTATTTAGTCCAACATGTCTCCTATCTGAATCATAATGTCTTACATAATTCTATCTTGAGCTTCCTACCATGCCATTAGGTCCCCCACACTTTCAAATAAATGGAGCCATTTGGTTCAAAAATTTGGAACTATCTAATCTATTTGAAAAAATACATTCTAGTAAGCATGTTCAAGCTCTAAGCATGTGCACTCACATTTAAGCCCCAAAATTGCAAAAAAAGTTTTTCTTTCTTGTCACATATCTTTGTATAAAAGTGAAAACATATTGTGTCTTTTTCAATAATATAGCACCTCTAAAACCCCTATATTTTATAGATATTGAATATAGTAAACCCAACCTAATGTTTAAAATAAGACAAAAGAAATTCAAATGCCCCATAAGAAGAATCTGGGTGGGTGGTATCAAATAAGAAAATGCTAGAAGTATATTTTTACTCTTAATAAACATTTGATGCAAGTGGGTGGCAATGGGATTTAAATTTCCAATTCTCACCTACTATTAGGTGTGGAGACTTGATCATTCATGTTACTGTTAACTAGAGTTCCATGACTTGAATTTGCTTAAAACTTGGAAAGGCTGACTCAATCCATGACTTGCTAATGACTTGACAATGACTTCGTTACGACTCAATGCAATGAAACAATAGAGTTTTATCATTTAAATATTGTTTCATGCACCCATTATTTAATAAATATTAAAGGCACTATAACATCATCAATTATTAGTTAATTTTATCTCATACATGCACATGCATCCATCACATAAGTCAAGAAAGAAAAATATATATGGTGCATATAATAGTTACTAACTATTTCATGCCCCACACACACACACACATATTCCTTTAGAAAATACAAGATCCCTACTCAATTAGTGTATGAAATAATAATAAGACAATTTCTATTGTATTACAGTTGATTGAACTTGTAATGCATTGTTTCTTAGCTATGCCTTGCATCTTGCACTAGCCATACCTTAGTGATTGAGTAAAATTTTCTACATTAATCATATACTATTCAAGTTGGGGGCTCATAGATGAGCATTATAACTTCTTCCTCTAGCATATTAGAGTAATTATAATATTATAAACTATTGTAAATTTAACATAAAGAACCTCTTTCTACAAGATGTATGGGTCATGACCATCAGACTTAGTGAGTCATAGCATGACCTATCAATTCATGATAATGGGTCATGAAAATCCACCAATGACTACATTGCCCACTGTATATGAGCAATGTTAGTATGCTAATAGAAACCAAATTTAAATAAAGCTTCTACAAACTAAACAAAATTCATAAACTTCAAGATAGACTAAGATGAACTCTCAATTGAGAATATGAGCCATTAATGGGCTCTCTCAATGAGAAGCTCTCTTGTTGAGTAGCTTTGTCTAAATAGATAGGATGTATGCTCAATATGCTTCCAAAGGTTTCAATGGATGATTGTGGATTTTTGGTGTGGATAGATGGCTTTAGTATGGATTTGGCTCTCAAAATAGCATTATAACTTTACTTCATAGATTGTGTTGTTTTGCAAAGGGGAAGGATTCAATTTATAGGCAAGAGGCTTGAGGGATCAAGGGCTAGGATGCAAGGATGGGAAAAAGCTTATGGAAGGCTCAGATTGCATGAGAGGAGAGCACATGGATTGTTCTTCCTTACAACCAATCAAAGAGTGACACATGTCACATGGTGAGAGGATGGAGGAAAGGGGAAGGATGAGTCAACAAAGGAGGCTCCAGGGATAAAATCTTCATAAAGACCCTTCATAAGTGCTTTGTAAGAACATTTATGACTTTGTGGGCTTTATAAAGTTTTGTGGTTGAAGATATTTGTGAGAGATACCATGAAATTCGAATTTGGGGGTTTAGGGAGGTTTTAAGCTTGCTTAGGGTTGTAAAAATGATTAGAGGAAGGGTTAGAGATGGCTTAGGACTAGGCAAGTGGATGGCAAGTGGATTGCAATTAATGAGGGTGGGTGAAGGAGGAGATATTTGTTAACTCTGGCTTGAGTTAGCAAGTCTTAACCCATGTTTAGGGAATGTGACAAGGTTAGGAGGGGATTAGGATTAGGGTTAAAGACATCTTCTAGAAGAGTCTAGGCTTTGGATGAGGATGAAGATTTTCTAGAAGAGTCTAGAACTTCCTAGGATAAGATTTTATGAAATAAATAAAGTTTTATTTATTTCAAGGGTTTGGGTTGAGGAGATATTTATTAAAATATTTTTAATAAACATGAGGATTAATATTTAATCTTGATTAAATATTTTGAGTTGGGATTAGGGGTAGGAAATGATGAGATTAGCTTTTAATCGAAATTAAAGAAGGATTGGAAGATTTTGGAAGAGGTTATTGGTCTTAAGGAAATTGGCCAACTTTTGGGAAAAAAATAAATTAATTATTTATTTTGAGATTTTTGGTCAATTTATTAATTAAATAATTAATAAATAAGGAAATAATGTTTAAATAAGATTTAAATATTTTTGGGAGGGATTCCTTAATTAAATATTTTTAATTAAGATAAAGGAATTTATTGGCATAAAAATTAATTAATTAATTAAATAAATAATTAATTAATAAATGATGATGTCATCAGGACTTTTTAAGAAAATAAAAATACTTTATTTTCTAAAGGTTTTTAGGTGTCTACATTTTGCCCCTCTTTGATGTGATGCCGCAAGTGGCATGGCATCAAAGATAAGAAAATAAGATGCCCAAGGCTAGAGCAGAAGAGGAGAGAATGGACTGTGAGATGCCCCCTCAAGAAGGCAGCGGGGAGAGAAAGCGAGGCTCGACGGCTTCTTGAAAAGTACAAGAATCGTGGATGAGCAAGGAAACTCAGATTGGCAAAGAGAAGGGGTTGAATTAGCTTAAACTCTCACTATGGGAGAATGATAAAGGAGAATCAGATGCACAAGAGGAAGCAAGCTTAAGACTTTAGGGAAGGTGGAGGATGAAGGAGCAGAGTGCTATAAAAAGGAATCCAGGATAGGGAGATGGATGAGGGGATTATAAAAGCTGATGCAACAGGATTTCAAAGAGTCAGATTGGCGAAAGATGGGTTTTCGGAGATCCCTAGGACTAGGATTGTGGATCTCGAAAGATGAGGCTTGGTGGATTGATTTGATTGGTGGATCCCTAAGACTAGGATTTTGGATCCCTAAAGCTAAGCGTGAGGAGTGATCCAAAGAGATACTGATGCATAAGATGGGATAGGTGCTGGATATGGATGGGGGATAATGGAGATGAAGGGAATCCATTGAAGCTTTTTGAGCAGGGGGATACTTCAAAGAGAAGTACCACCATGTAGTTGAGCACTAGATTTTCTATAGGACTATTGGTTAATTGCCAAGGTTACCAAGAACATCAAGGCCTTTTCACCAACTATCCAGAGGATTGACGAACTGACTCAAAACAAACACGCAAGGATTTCCCCAGTATCACACATGAATCCCAGAGGAAGCAGTGTGGAAACGACACTAGGTAACCCACAAGCAAAAAAGAAAACAAGAAAAAGACATGATCAAGACCTTACACTCTGATTGCCCCATTCACAGTATACCATGATATGGAATATCATGGCAACCTTGAGGAGGGAACAAGGAGATTTCTTGGAAAAGATATTTCAAGACCCAATAGGGAAGAGTCCAAATCAAAAGAAAGCAAAAATCCAAAAGAGAACTGTTTGCCAACGAGATGGGTAGGACGAGGTACTAACGGACCAAGATCAGTCATGAGGAAAGCTATATCCTGCAAGGACCTATCGGAGAGCACCTAAGCTGGTGGATTTGGATGAGTGATGCGTCTGGCAAGCTGAACTAAGAAAGATAACACTTTGGTGATAGGAGATCTAGCTAAAGGATGCATTGGAATAGCTAACCAAGATGTGCGATGGGTGCAAGATGTGGATCAAAGATGAACTGACATGAAAGCTAGATAGATACAATGGAACTAAGCTAAAAAGGATGTACAAGTTGAAGGACCAAGATATTTACAAGCGGGCTAACCAAGATAGTTACAAGTAGGCAAAAGCTCAGGATGGTTCGATGTTTGTGCAAGATGCAGAAGCTAAGGGTGGGGTGATAGCAAAAGATATAGATTTGGCAGGATGCATCCAATGATGATGAGAGATTTTGTGACCGAGGATAGCTAGAGGAGCAGTAGATGGCTGGATAGGATGGTAGATAGCTAGGATTATGATGGATATAAAGAGATGACATTGGGTTTGCATGAGGATAGCCTAGAGCTAGATACCAATGACAAGGGAGGATGGACAAGACAAGATCTCCAAGGAATATAGTGCCTCCAATTAGAAGATAACATGTAGAAGGAGGTCTTATGATGGATGTGATAGGATTGAAGCTAGGATGAAAAAAGCTGAAGGGGCTAGGGAGATGGATGATAGCTAAGATGATTGGCTGAAGCTGCATAAGATTAGTGGATGGTGTGAGATGGAAGCTGGAGGATGGAGGATAGGTGGATAGATTGGAAGATGGAGTTGGATGTCAAGAGATGACCAAAAGCATGAGGGTGATAGGCTAAGCTGGGGATGGCAGGATTATGCATGACGCTTGTTTGCCAAGTTTTCATCATGGTACTTGTCCAAGGCGCTTGAATTGCCAAGTTTTCACTAGTGGATGCTTTATATTTCTTTTTTTCTTGACTTTTTGACTTTGGACTTAGCTGGAATGATTTTGGCTTTCTTCAGCTATTTTGGCTATTTTGGGATTTTTCACTGGCTGTTGGAATGTTCAATTTTGTTGCTAGTTGTTGGTACACCGGATGTGTGATTTATGCAATAGATCAGATTAGATGGGATTGATGGTAGGAGATGGAGGGATGAAAATGCTAGAAAGGAGCATGAGATGGGGATGCTTGCAAGAGAAACATTGGCACATGTTGGAACGGGTGTGAAAAGAGCATATGGGGGATAGATGGTAGATGTGGGCGTGATGGAGGATTTGTGGAAGCGTGCTTGGGGATATAGGCACCCAAGATGGAGTTAGGAGATGGGGGACATGAGTCACTAGATGGGGGATTAGCAATGGTGGATGCCATTATGCATTGGGTTTCAACTTTTTTCTTGGGGATCCACATGGTTTTGGATTTTCTTTTCATAGGCTTTTGCATTGTTTTGCATTCTTTGATTGGATTTTGCCTTTTTGGAGTATGTCTTTTAGAATAGACATATGATTGCCTAAGATGTGGATTTTTAGCTTTATGCATTTTGAAGTTGGCATTTACATTGCTGTGGTAAGCTTTGGGAAGATGGTTAGGAGAAGCTTTGTGAGATGGAGAGGATATGAAAGAGCATGTAGGGGGATGATGATGGATGATGTGCCCTGATATGTGCCTTTGTTGATCTTGCATAGAAATGGATGGAATAGGATTTTTATGATGGCTAATAGGAGGATGGAGGATGGTAGATTTTGGGACATAGGGACCCAAAATGGATTTAGTGGATGAAGGGGGGATATGGTAGGTTGTTTTGGGTTGCAAAGATGGTGGAGGGAGGATGACATAAGATTTCTTGAAGGAGTGATGGGAGGCTGGCATGGTGGGCTTGGAGATAGGCTTGGTTTGGGGGTGTGGTGTACCAACACCTTTAGATGGCGAGCCTTTGGATACATATCCAAGACCATGAAATCCTAGATTTTTTTGTGCAATAATAGGCTCTCTGATTCCTTGCTCTTGTGGTCCTAAACCTTGACCTTGATAATGCCATCGATTGAGCATTTGAACAAGCTGAGGAAAATTTTTGCTTGCAAAAAATGGTAGAAGTGATTTATTAGGTGTATTGCAATGGGGAGATACTATTCTTAATTCTTCTGCTAAGAGAGGGCCACCATGGATGAATGTAAGTGAACCAAGAGGGTAGATTATAGATGGTGGAATAGCTTGGATAGGTGGTAAGATGGAAGCATGGAGCAGGGGAGATGGAAGGATAGGATCTTGATATAGCTGGTGGGATGACAAGATATCTTGTAGTGGAGGAGATATGGCTCGAGGTTTTGGAGATGGAGGAGATGGTGACTGCACTATGGATGGAAGACATGGTATGATGATATCTTCATTTATGCTTTGGGGGATGTCAACATGCTTTTGGGCAGGATCTTGATAGGATTGGTTTGGAGTGGATGGTGCGATAGGAGGTGAAGGGATGGATTCTTCAAAGGTAGTGGATGGATAGATGGGAGATTCAGTAGTGGAGATGGGTGAGTAGAAGATGGATGCATAAGGGTCATTATGAGAGATTTTGGAAATGCTTGGAGGCGATGTGGATAGGATTTGGAGGGATTTGACAGGTGGTGGGATTTTGATGCTTGCAGGAAGTTGAAGGATTTTAAGCAATTTGATGGATGGTATTGGGATGATAGCTATGGGAGATGGAGGTGATATTATATATGGGGAAGCTTCATCATTGACTACTTCACATGGTTGGATTAGATGACATGGCTTATCGACTGTTGGAGGCAACTTTTCTTGTATTTCCTCTAGGAGATTCTTTGGAGACTCATGTGTCGAAGGTGGAGGTGGATTGATAGGAATAGCTAGTGTGATGGGGGTGGAAGATTGGAAGCTTGGTTGATGGGGTGATGGAGGGGAAGCTGGAATATCAGATGGCATGACTAGATAGTTTGGAATAACTCTTGGATTTTGGGGGATGCTTGGGGGAATGTTTCTAAGGCTTTCAACATACCCGTCATAGTCAACAAGATTTTCATCATCATTGGAATAGGAGGTGGTGGGAGCAAGGACAATGCAACCAAAAACATCATGATAGGATTGGTACTTCATTCTTTGATGATGATTTTGATGGGGATGGGGTCTTGCGTATGGATGAACACGAAAGCTCATGGTTGGATTTGGGTTAAGCATAGATTTTGGATTGGCTGATGAAAGATTTGCTAGTGAGAGTCAAAGTTGCATGACAGACCTAAGGAGGATTGGCTGGAGATTTTTGGCTTTCCTATGGATGGAAGACTTCAAGGGCATGCTATCAAAAAGTGAGAGTTTTGCTTTCCTATGCGCTAGATTTGGTGGTGGCTGTGTCAACTTGAGGATAGACTAATGATCCTATGGGCACGACATGAGATTGACCACTTGTGGATCCCAACCTTTAGCTCAAGGTGATGAAGGATGCAAGTGACAAAGCTAGATTACCCTAGACAATGCTCTGTCAGAGGGATAACCTTGGTGAGATTGGTTGATTGGTAGGATAGATTGGATAGCAAATTCTAGCAGAATGACAACAACTCTCTAAAGGCTTGGGTGTGATTTTGGATTGGGTTTCTAGTTGGCTACGGGGGGATGATTTGGGGAGACTTTGGATTTGGAATTGTTCTAAAGCAAGGAACTAGATAGATTTGGTTGTAGTGGGGGAGCTTGGATGATTTTTTGATGAGGCAGTGACTACACTAAGTATGCCTTGAGTTGGGACATTTCTGCTTTTTTGGGATTTTGACCAAAGTTGGCAAACATTCATTCAAAAGCTATGAACAAACAAGAAGACAAAATTTTGGAGCAAGCACGTCAAACACACCAACATCTTAGAAAGCTTTCTACAAGGATGAAATTTGGTTTAGCTAGGGAGTCCTCGATATACACAAGGTACGTGAGGCCCAAATTTGTAGATGAAACCAAAAAGATGTCACATAGCTGAGAGGAGCGGTAACCCACTTCTCCTCTTTCACTTCTCAAGGGTATAAAGTTCCTTGAGGCTTAGCCCGAGTGAAAAAATATTGATCCCAAGAGAGGTGTCTTTCGATTCACCTCCTGATTCTTATACTCTGCCAGAATGCTGGAGTTGAGGTCATCCAAGGGGTGATGAAATCCCCAAGCAGGCCTCCTAAAAAGAAACAAGGTTTTGGATCCTAATCTTATGCACCCAAGACAAGGGGAGAGAAGACTTGGATGACCTTGGGCTAAAAACACGCTTGTTCTTTTACCAACTGACTCTTATGTGTGCTAATCTAGACTTTGCAAGCACTCATGTTTAAGAGACAATGTTCAATTCCAACTTGAAGTGCCAACAAAAGTAAATCGATTGAAGAATGCAAACAATAAGAAGAGTTAGGGTCAACAAAAGCAAACTCGCGCGCCCAGAGGCCCTCCACATCAAGTATCGATTAATTTTCTTTAAGGCATTCAAGATTGAGTGTGAGTTTTTTTTAAAGCCCAAAACAAAAGTGTGTGAGATTCGATTTCAAGCGCGCGCCCGGAGGCTCTCCACGTTAGTTGTTGTTCAATTTTAGTGCCCAAACTTGAAGTGTGATCGATTTAATCTAGAGTTTTGATCATTTAAAAATTTTGATAAAGTTAAAGCAAACATTCAAAGACCAAGTGAGTGAGTTAGATTGTGGAACATTTAACACCTTTTTCAAGTAGACCCATCCCCATAAATGGCACTGAGATTGCAACCAATGGTTAATATTTGATGGGTGATTAGAAAAGAGGTGATTCCAAGGAACTACTCAAATTTATTTTTGCAAATTTGTATTTTAACTTAACAAGGTTTCTTAAATGTCCAAAAATCAAAGTTTAACTAGATTGCATGTGGAAAAGAGATTTGTTTTGTTCAATTTTTAGAAGCTCCAAATGAAGTGTTTGATATTGCAATGGTTAATTGATCCTTAGAATTAAAGATTGGATTTGTTGTTTTAATCATGCATTCAAGGAAAATTTGATTTTAATCCATGGCATTCAAGAGTGATTTTAGCAACATGCATTCAAAGACAAGTGGTTAAACATTCAAGTGTTTTCTTTTGAGCATTCAAGATTGAGATTTTGTGTGTTGTTTTAAGAACTTTGAAGTGATTTGTTTTAACCTTAGATCATTCAAGATTTTTTTGGACTCAAAAGTGAAAATGACTCTTTGGACTTTGGTTTTCATTCAAGATTTTGTGTTCTAGTTTGCATATTTTAAGCCCAAAAATGATATCCCTAGATTGTTTTGATGCATGAAAAACCTAAGAAACATTCAAGATTTTACAATAAGACATTTGTTTGGAACAAATAACAAAGCTTTTAGGACAATTTTTGGCAACCATTTAGGACTCTTAGTTTTCATGAGATTTTTTAAAAGAACTTTAGTGTGCACTTAGTGTTGATTTTGAACCTTTTGAAATGGAAACTTTAAGTTCTTTTTAAATTCCCAAAAATGAAGTGTTCCTAATTTTGCATGAATGCATCTAAAACCTTGATGTTGCAAGGATGCAAATGATTAGATTGGTTTAGTTTCACTTGTTAAAAGATTTTTTCTTTTTTGCAAATTTTTAATTTTTCAATGGATTTAAGTGTGATTTGGGGGTTCATTTTAAGCACTAAAAAGAAGTGTGTATGATTTTGCTTCCTTAAAAAAAAAAAAAGCCCAAGATCTCCAACAAGAAGAAGAAGAAGAAGTAGATGGAATAAGAAGAATATAGACAAGAAGAGGAAGAAGAATTCCAAGTGCTTTGTCCACCTATAAGCTTGAAAAATCTGCAAATACTATGAGATAGACTATGAGTTTCTTTGTCTTCTTCATGCTCATGTGGACCTACAAAACCAATTTATACAATCCTACCAATCACAAAAGCAAGCAAAATTAGCCAAAATTAGCAACTGACATACAAAACTTGACTAAAAAAGCTAATGAAGATGACCCATGTGGGGTCCCACCGGGCGTGCCAAAATGTATATGAGCAATGTTAGTATGCTAATAGAAGCCAAATTTAAATAAAGATTCTACAAACTAAAAAAAATTCATAAACTTCAAGATAGACTAAGATGAACTCTCAATTGAGAATATGAGCCATTAATGGGCTCTCTCAATGAGAAGCTCTCTTGTTGAGTAGCTTTGTCTAAATAGATAGGATGTATGCTCAATATGCTTCCAAAGGTTTCAATGGATGATTATGGATTTTTGGTGTGGATAGATGGCTTTAGTATGAATTTGGCTCTCAAAATAGCATTATAACTTTAATTCATGGATTGTGTTGTTTTGCAAAGGGGAAGGATTCAATTGATAGGCAAGAGGCTTGAGGGATCAAGGGCTAGGATGCAAGGATGGGAAAGAGCTTATGGAAGGCTTAGATTGCATGAGAGGAGAACACATGGATTGTGCTTCTTTATAGCCAATCAAAGAGTGACACATGTCACATGGTGAGAGGATGGAGGAAAGGGGAAGGATGAGTCAACAAAGGAGGCTCAAGGGATAAAATCTTCATAAAGACCCTTCATAAGTGCTTTGTAAGAACATTTATGACTTTGTGGGCTTTATAAAGTTTTGTGGTTGAAGATATTTGTGAGAGATACCATGAAATTCGAATTTGGAGGTTTAGGGAGGTTTTAAGCTTGCTTAGGGTTGTAAAAATGATTAGAGGAAGGGTTAAAGATGGCTTAGGACTAGGCAAGTGGATGGCAAGTGGATTGCAATTAATGAGGGTGGGTGAAGGAGGAGATATTTGTTAACTTTGGCTTGAGTTAGCAAGTCTTAACCCATGTTTAGGGAATGTGACAAGGTTAGGAGGGGATTAGGATTAGGGTTAAAGACATCTTCTAGAAGAGTCTAGGCTTTGGATGAGGATGAAGATTTTCTAGAAGAGTCTAGAACTTCCTAGGATAAGATTTTATGAAATAAATAAAGTTTTATTTATTTCAAGGGTTTGGGTTGAGGAGATATTTATTAAAATATTTTTAATAAACATGAGGATTAATATTTAATCTTGATTAAATATTTTGAGTTGGGATTAGGGGTAGGAAATGATGAGATTAGCCTTTAATCGAAATTAAAGAAGGATTAGAAGATTTTGGAAGAGGTTATTGGTCTTAAGGAAATTGGCCAACTTTTGGGAAAAAAATAAATTAATTATTTATTTTGGGATTTTTGGTCAATTTATTAATTAAATAATTAATAAATAAAGAAATAATGTTTAAATAAGATTTAAATATTTTTGTGAGGGATTCCTTAATTAAATATTTTTAATTAAGATAAAGGGATTTAATGGCATAAAAATTAATTAATTAATTAATTAAATAAATAATTAATTAATTAATTAATAAATGATGATGTCATCAGAACTTTTTCAGAAAATAAAAATACTTTATTTTCTAAAGGTTTTTAGGTGTCTACACCGACAACCTGCCTAAACTTGCATGACTCACCATAATTTATGGAACACTACTATTAGCCTCTATTTTTGAAAGTTTCAAATGCTATAGAAGTTAAGGGTTACTAATGAGAAATAAATCTTAACTTCATTTAGTTCAAAATTAATATAAAACATAATAGAAAATGATCTAGATACTAAAAATTCAAAAAAAAAATTCATTGATGGCGAGTGGCTTACTTCAAGATTTTGCACAAATTGTGTTGTGGTAATGCAACATATTTAAGCATAGGCTATATTGTATCAAGATTGCATATAACTTTTGGGTGGAACTAGTTTCATGTATGTACATGGAGGCCATGCCTTTACCAAGTGCATTAATCATTTTCTTATTTAATTTTTAGGACATTCTTCTTTAATAAAAAAAAATCCTATTGCATCATCATTGTTGTCAATATCATATAGGAAATTCACAATCTTAAAATCAAGTTTATCATCCTCATTAACAAAGAAAAAATCCTTAGGTATACTTGACTTTTAAGGATTCCTAGGGTTAAACTTTTTTTGCTCTCTTAGGACATTTAGAACAATAAGGACTAAATTATTAGCATGTCAAACAAACAAAAAAAGTGTTACCTTTAAGTTCTCTCTTGATGGTGTAGAAGAACCTATAGGAGCACCTAATCAAAGCTCCTTGTTTTGAATTCTAATTTTTGTTTTGGCATGTACTCATCCTAGCCAAGTCAAGAGTGTGATTTTGTACCATTTGAGGTCATGGTTGAGTTTGTTCCTAGGTGGAGTTGACTAAGTTCAATCCAATCTATGAGGTTTTGGTTTGCTTGCTTAATGTTGCTTGTGTTAGGGTTGTTAGGGCTTATGGGTCTTGGATAATAAAAGCCTGAGAAAGGTATGGTTTTTAACCTACCTTTTCCCCTATTATGTTTTTGCATTCCCTTGCATAGATTGGAGATGCTACACGCCATTTGGAGCCAAAAAGTAGAAAGATGTGAACGAGATGCCAAATATTGACAAAGTTGTCAAATAGGGAAAAGTAGTCAAAAAATGTGGATTGGTGTTCTAAAGGATTAATCATGCCTAGGTAGCATACATGGACCATGTTAGACCTACTTGGAAGGTTCCAAGTGATAGATATTTGAAAATGGCAAAAATGCAAAAATTGTCAGCAACTTTGGAAAGTTGCATGACAACTTTTGGGCAAGAAATTGAACTTGTCATGGATTTGAGGTTGATTGTTCCTATAAATATCTAAAAAATCTTAGTAGGCTTGTAAAAACCCATGAAATGAACCATTCCAAGGTTTGGACATTGTAAGAGGCAATTTTTTATTTTGAAAACTACGAATTCTGCCTCAGTTTTCACATTTTTTCATGTTTTGGATTGCATGTTCACAATGATTTGTTGAAGATTGAAATTTTGCATTGGATTATTAAAGTTCATTATTGTACAACTCTTTTTGTTTTAGTTTACTAGTTTTTAGAAGTTCATTTGATTGGTTTTTCAAAATCTTTTGTAACCAAACTATGTGGTGTTCTAGTCTTGGCAGTTTTTGCTAAAATGGCTCCCCCATGAGCTCCTAACATGGATTCATCACAGCCTTGAGGGAATGGGAATGGATCTAGTGTACATAGTGTATATAAATTCTCTTGCCCTGAAAAGATTCATAGCTATTTTTAATGTGATGCCCCAGGCAAGTCACAGTTACTTGGTTAGGCAACCACAACATTTGTAAGAAGGTTTTGGAAGTTTGAATGTGATAGATACTTCAAACCAAGAGTTTGAGAAGGAGGAGGGATACATTATGTTACTGTATGTTAGGAGAGGAATCCTCAAAACAAGTTTTGTTAAGCATTTTAATAGACCCTAGTCAGCCTTGTCATTTTTAATGTCAAACCTTTAAATATAGGCATAAAAACTACTTTCAAATGTATGGAGAGATTAGGAACTTGAGACACAAAATATCTTAGATTTTACAAAAGTATAATTGAATCTATGATGAGTTTCTACCTTGTTCTGAGAAATTTGGAGTTATAAGAAAAAACCACTAATAGGAGGGCTAATTTAATTAGGCGTATTTAGGGTAATTGTGACAATTTTGTAAGAATCAGTAAGAAGACTTTTTGGTGTTGAATCTAGAAGGTTGGATGATGTTCAAAACTTCATAATGCAACCCCTCACTTCTTCTTGTGGTAGGAATGTGTAAGAAGGATCAAAAATTAAACTTTGCAAGATATCTTGACGAGACATTGATGAGAGCAAGAAGCAAACCCATTGGTGTATCTAGGTAGAGAAGAA
The DNA here is from genome assembly GCA_028749045.1 of Cupressus sempervirens. NCBI lineage: Eukaryota > Viridiplantae > Streptophyta > Pinopsida > Cupressales > Cupressaceae > Cupressus > Cupressus sempervirens. Next base: position 111,870,513 of record CM053783.1, read on the forward strand.
TTGGGGAATAGATTAGAGGTCCCCTAGAGGTTAGGATATTGAGGAAACCATAGTATACTAAGAGAAAATCCTATTTAATTCCTAGAGGACAATAGGACTAAGGAAGCTAACTACCTAGTCTTACAATAGATTGGTATCAGAGCCTAAAGATTTGGGCTTGTGATTAGATGTTTCAAGCTGAAGAATTAGTTGGAGACTCAACAATGGTGACTAATGTAGAGATAGCTAAGGAAATGGTTGAGAAAAAGGAGAGAAATATAATCCTTGAAGAAGCCCTAGAAGAAAGGAAAACAAATTAGAAGAAGTTGTTGAAGCAACTAAGAAGAAAGACAAAGAAGGTGAAATCAGTAGAAAGGGTAAAGAGAAGATTGAAGAAGAAGATCTTATCCTTGAAAAAGACCCTCCAATAGATGCAAATCCATTCCTAAAGGCCATCAAGGAATTGGGTGGAAAATCCCTAGAAGGGATTCCCTTTTTTAGTGGGAATATGGACACTAAACTTGTAATGGAGTGGATTGAAGGGATGGAGAACCACTTTTAGTGTGAAGGTGTGAATGAAGCACATAAGGTTAAGGTATCAAAATCTAGACTAAGGGTATTAGCCTTGACATGGTGGAAGTAACTCCAAGATGAGAGGAAGAAAATGGGAAAGAAACCCATTACAAATTCAAAAGAAATGGTAATGAAGGTGAAAGAACAATACCTACTAGAAGACTATGAATAATTACATAAGAAGAGGAAAAGTTTAAAATAAAAAGACATGGATGTGGTAACTTACATTGAAGAGTTTCAAGAGTTGTGTTTGAGATCAAGAGTATAAGAAGGTGAAGCTATCAAAGTGGCTAGGTATCTATGAGGCTTGAACTGGAACATGTAGGAAGCGATCAGCCTATGGACTCCTATAACAGTTCATAAGTGCTTCCAACTTGCTCTAAAAGTGGAAGAGAAGAACAAGAAGAGGGAAAACACAAAATTTGGAGGTAGAGGTAGAGGCAGATATGGAAGAGGTCAAAAAGGCTGTGGTGGAAGAGGATCATATTCTAGGCCACAAGTAGACAATAAGTTGAGTAAACAACAAGAAGGAAGTTTAGGAAGAGGAAGTTTTGGCAAAGGTAGAGGCTCTAACACTAGTTGGAGAGGAAGGGATAGAAATAAAGGGAGAGGATCCTACTTTTCCTCTATGAATTTCTAACATTGCAACCAGTTAAGATACTCTACATATAGGTGACTTGAGAAAGGCTCTACTTCCCAAGGAAACATGAAAAGAGTTAACTATGTGTAAGAAGAGTCTAAGAGTAGAGGCAGACAATCTGAAGTACCTTTAGAATTAGAGGAAGGGGAAAAATTGATGATAAGAAGGACATTGATCAAGGAGCCAATCAAAGAAGAACCAAGTCAAAGAAGGGCACTCTTTAGACTCAGATGCAAAATCATCAAGAAGATGTGTAGAGTCATCATTGATTTGGGCTCAATAGATAAGATAATTAGTGAAGAGGCAATTAGCAAGCTAAAGCTAAAAAGAATCCCACATGCCAACCCATATAAGGTCACATGGCTCAACAAAGGACAACATATTCTTGTGGGAGAGCAAGCATGGGTAGAGTTCACCATAAGTAGTTATAAGGATAAAGTGTTATGTGATATTCTCCCCATGGATGCATGCCACCTTCTACTTGGAAGGCCATGGCAATTTGATAACAAAGCCATAAATAATGGAACCAAAAATGCCTACTCATTCAAGAAGGATGGGGTGACTTTCAAAATTCGGTCCTTGATAGAAGGAGAGATGAAGACCTCATTTCAATGTGTCCTCATGGTTGGTGAGAAAGAGTTCTTAAAGACCATAGAAGAAGGAGATGGAGTTGGATTCGCATTGGTTTTGAAACCCAAGGATGAAGCTATTGCCAAGAAAATAGAGATACCAAGTGAAGTACAAGAATTTCTTGAAGAGTATAAATTTATTTTTAGTGATGGACAACCTACCACCCTACCTCCTAAGAAACCTTTTAGGCACCAAATAGACTTTATTTCAGGAGCCACCCTTCCCAACAAGGCTTCCTATAAGATGATTCCTCAACAAAATGAGGAAATTACAAAATAAATTTAGAGCTCCTAGACCAAGGCTTAATTAGAAAAAAACATTATCCCATGTGTAGTCCTTACTATTTTAGCACCTAAGAAAGGAGGAACTTTTAGGCTTTGTTATGATTCTAGAGCCATTAATAAATTCACCATTAGGTATAGGTTCCCAATACCTAGAATTAAAGACCTAAAGGATTGTTTAGGGGAAGCAAAATATTTCACCAAGATAGACCTAAAAAGTGGCTACCATCAAATTAGGATAAATGAAGGGGGTGAATTTAAAATAACCTTCAAAAATATAGAAGGTTTGTATGAATGGCTTGTAATTCCATTCAATTTTTCTAATGCTCCATGTATTTTTATGAGGCTTATGAACAAGGTATTGGAAAATTACATTAGTAAGTTTGTTGTTTTCTATGTAGATGACATATTATTTTTTAGGAAAAATAAAGAGGAATATATCAAGAATTTACAAATTATTTTTAAGAAACTACATGAAGAAAAGTTAATGATAAACTTGGAGAAGGGTGACTTCATGAAAAAGGAGCTGGTTTATCTAGGCTTTATTTTATCTCGAGGTAACCTCAAAATGGACCAAGACAAGGTGGATGTCATTCTAAGTTGGCCTACTCCCAAGAATGCATCAGATGTAAGAAGCTTCCATGGTTTGGCCCAGTATTATAGAAAGTTCATCAGGCATTTTTATGGGATATGTACTCCTATGTTAGATACAATCAAGGGTGGAATGAAGACAAAGTTCCATTGGACCCCATAAGCTTAGCATGATTTTGAGATAGTCAAAAAGAAGATAGCAAAACTACCTACACTAGTGGTTTTGAGAAACTTTTACAAGTGAACTGTGATGCTAGTCTTGTGGCTATTGGTGTTGTTCTAAGCCAAGAAGGAAAGTTAGTGGCTTTTCATAGTGAGAATCTCAATGATGTAGAGAGGAAGTACTCTTAAAGTTGTATGCTCTAGTCCAAGATCTAAGGAATTTGGGACACTATTTACTCCCAAAGGATTTTTTTGTATACTCAAGAAACCAAGCTCTTAGTTTCCTTAACTCACAAGAAAAACTTAACAACAAGCATATGAAATGGGTAGAATACCTAAAATTGCATGCATTTGCCATCAAACATAAGAAGCAGGTGTAGAAAAAGGTAGCTAATGCATTAAGTAGCAGACTCCTCACAGTCCAAGATATTCAACCACAAAGCATAGGCATTGAAAGCTTCAAAGACCTATTTGTTGATAATGAAGATTTAGCTCAAATCTGCATGGTATAAAAGGAGTTCAAAAACAACTATCATGGTGAGCTTTCTGATTATACATTGCAGAATGATTTATTGTTTAAGGGAATATAGCTTTGTGTACCAAGAGGGTCAATGAGCAAAAATTTAATCCAAGAAAAGCATAATGGGGCACTTTGTGGTCATTTTGGAGTCAACAAGACTCAAGAGTTGATTAATAGGTTTTATTTTTGGCCTAAGATGAATAGGGACATTAGGCAGAATGTTGAAAGTTATATAGTGTGTCAAAAATAAAAGGGCACATCCACTAATGTTGGTCTTTACCAACCACTTCTAATTCCTTGCAAACCATATGAGTGCATCTCTATGGATTTCATAGTTGGCCTACCAAAGACAAGGAAAGGTTATGATGGTATTTATGTGATTGTGGATAGGTTTAGCAAGATGGCCCATTTTGTACCTTGTAAGACCATACATGATGCTTGTTACGATTAAACCACGGATAGAAAATAACAATTACATACAAATATAACCAATAGTAGAAAATAATAGATCACACAAAAAAGAACACAAGGCATTGAGATTTAACATGGTTCACCCAATCCTTGGGCTACATCCACAAAACAACAAGCTCGATATTATTACAATTGAGTGATTATAACTTGATTACAATTTGTAATCCCTTACAGCTCAATACCGCCACATGAACCAATTTCACATCACAACTCAATGAAAATACCTAACCCTAAGCCCTTTTATACAAGTAATTTTATGCTACTTTAGGACTACAACATGTCAGCCATATGTTGACCACAACATTGGCTAAGGCCCAAAAATTTACCCCAAAGAATTTATGAAGTATGTACAGTACTTTCCTAATCAATCACGACAAACTAACAATCTCCCACTTGGGGACTAATTAGACTCCACACTAGTCAACAATCTCCCACTTGGAGACTGATCCTGTAGAAATTACCACATGGGGCTCCCATTAGATCAAACCACCCTGGACTCTATTGTTCTTTTATTTAGGTTTAGTCTAGAAGACCAACCAAAGCTAAAGAGGAGTTTAGCTTCTACCTTGTCACTACCTTTGTAAAAATATCTGTGGGATTTTCATTTGTATGTATCTTTTTTAGCTTTAACTATCCATCCTCCAAAACTAATTGAATGAAATGGTACCGCAACTATATGTGTTTGGTCTTTAAATGTAGAGCTGAATTCTTTGCAAGATGAATGGCACTCTGACTATCTATAAAAATAATAATTATCCTTCGAGGGTGTCTCAATTCTTCCAAGAAGAACTGAAGCCATATCATCTCCTGGGTTGCCTCTGTAGCAGCAACATACTCTACCTCTATAGTGGATAAAGCATTAACCTTCTATAACCTAGAAACCCAACTCCTAGCTACCCCACCAACAATAAAGACATAACCTATAGTAATCCACCTAGTATCAATATCCCCTACCAAATCTGAGTCAACATAGCCCTGTAAATCAGTAGTAGAGCCCCCAAAGTGTAAACACTTATTGGATGTTCCTCTCAAATATCTGAGAATCCATTTGACTGCATTACAATGCTCAATTCCTTGATGACTCATATACCTTCTAACGACTCCCACTACATGTGCAATATCTAGCCTTATACATACCATAGCATACATCAAGATTCCTATAGTTGAAGCATAGGGTACCTTGGACATCTTATCCTCCTCTTCTTCTATCTTGGGACACATCTCCTAAGTCAACTTCAAATGACTAGGTAAAGGTGTGCTAACATCTTTAGCATTCTCCATAGAGAAATGTTGCAACACCTTCTCGACATAATCAGCCTGAGATAGCATCAATTTTTTGGTTCTTCCTATCTCTACAAATCTTCATACCAAGGATTTTTTTTCTACCCCCAAATCTTTCATAGAAAATGCATGTACTAACTAGCATTTCAGCCCCTTAATGTGATCCATGTTAGACCCAACTACAAGCATATCATCAAAATATAAACATAAAATAATGTAACTATCATCATCCAACCTCTTAAAGAAAACACAATTATCTAAATGACACATATTGTATCCATGCTCATGCATAAAACTGTCAAATTTCAGATACCATTGCGGAGGTGCTTGCTTCAAGCCATATAAACTTTTCTTCAATTTGCACACTAAATTCTCCTTACCTTTGACCTCCAATCCACATGGTTGAGCCATATATATCTCTTCATCCAAATCACCATGAAGAAAGGTTGTTTTAACATCAAGCTACTCTAAATGCAAATCTTCAGTAGCCACAATACTTAAAACAGTACGGATTGAAGTCATATTAACAAGAGGAGAAAATATCTCATCAAAATCGATTCTTTTTTTCTGTGCAAATCTTTTTACAACTAACCTAGCTTTAAATATTTTCTTACCTCCTTCCTCTTCTTTTAACCTATAATCCCACACTTATTCTGTAAAGCCCTTTTACCTGTAGGCAAATTGCATAAATCCCATGTCTTATTCTTCAGCAAAGAGTCCATTTCATCTTTCATTGTAGACTCCCACTGAATCTTAGTATCCACCTCCACAACTTCATCATAACATTCAAGTTCACTAGCATCTGTTAATAAAATAGAATACAAAGAGGGAGAAAATATTTCTAGAGGTCTAATTTTCCTTATTGATCATCTAACATGCACTGGTGTGTGTGGTATTTGTGGTTGTGGTTGTTGCACATCATGAGGAATGGTTGGAACATCATTTTGTCGAGTATCATCTAACACTACATAATTATCTTCTTTTTTCTCATGTTGCTGCAACAGATCTTTGTACAACACTTTCTCATTGAATATGACATCCCTGCTTCTTACAATTTTATGATTTTCAAAATCCTAAAGCCTATAACCCAATTCATTAATGCCATATCCAAAAAATACACATTTCTTTGACTTAGCTTCTAGCTTGGTTCTATTTTTAGAATCTATGTGAGCAAATGCTTCACAACCAAAGGTTTTGAGAAAAGAATAACTCACCTTCTTACCAGTCCATGCTTCCTCTAAAATACCACAGCCTAAAGGAGTAGAGGGACCTCTATTAATCAAATATACAGTAGTATTGACAACCTCCTCCCACATGTGTAAGGACAACCCAACATGCAACCTCATGCTCCTTGCACATTCCATTATAGTCTTGTTCATGCATTCAACCACTCTATTTTCCTATGGAGTCCTTGGAAGAAATTTTTGTCTACAAATACCATTAGTGGAGCAATAATTTCAAATTCATGAATGTAATACTCACCACCATTATCAGATCTGAGACATTTTAATTTCTTACTAGTCTCATTTTCAACCAAGCATTTCCATTTCTTAAAAGTTTGAAATACATCAGATTTCTATCCAAGGAAATAAACCCATACTTTTCTGGTTGTGTCATCAATAAATGTAACATAATAAGGAGAGCCACCAAGAGAAGATACTTGAGCCGGTCCCCATACATTGGTATTTACAAGCTCTAATTTCTCCTTTTTGCTTTCCTTTCTAGTCTTCACAAAACTCACTCTCTTTTTTTTTCCATACACACAACTTTCACAAAAATTCCATATTAGCACATTTTAGACCTAGTAAAAATTTCTTTGAATGAAGTACTTTCATACCTTTCTCACTCATGTGCCCAAGTCTGTTGTGCCATAGCACTGTATCAAAATTTATAATAGCTATTTTTTCTCCCTACTCAATTGTAGAAATTGTTCCTGAACATTCATTTTTCTCTGAAATAATTAAAGTAGAAGGAACAATATGACCTATAATAAGATATAAGGTGCCTACTTTCACACCTTTTTCTACTACAAGGGAACTTTTTGAAACCTTCCAATTTTTATCATTAAAAGTAACTACACAACCCTCATCACTGAGTTTCCCTACTGAAATTAAATTCCTACTTAACCTTGGAACATGTCTTACCTCATGTAGTAGCCAATGATTCTCATTCCACAACTTAATCTTAACTTTTCCCTTTCCAACAATCTGACAGGGTTCATTATCCCCCCAAATAAGCAAGTCTAAAATAACCTCTATGAGGTGTAGCATGAAATGAAGCACCAGAATCTAAAACCCATAAATCATCAACACTTTCTAAAGATAGAAGCAAAGCATCCTCTTTGGATTTGTCACTTACCACATTTTCCTCCTTGTCTCCATTTGGTTTATCTCCTTCATTTTTCTTTCGATTCCAAAAATCTTTCTTTTTGTGCCCTGGTTTCCCATATTACCAGTAGTCATTCGGTCCTCTTGATTGAGACCTCCTCCCCTTTGACTTTCCTCTTGATTTTTCACAATTTCAAGAGTTATTTCCTCTCTCAGTTGTTCTGCCCCTGCTTTGTGCATTCAAAGCACTTTCTGATGTAGATCCACCTGAGATTTTCCTACAATTTTCTTCACTCAAAAGAACACCGATCACATTATCATATTTTAGGGTACTAGATCCATGAATAGAATTACTCATAGCCATTACCAAGCCATTCTACCTTTCAAGCAAAGAACACAAAATCAAGAGAGCCCTGATTTCTTCATCAAAATTGATACCCATAGACGATAACTAACTATTAATAGTATTAAACTCATTTAAATGATCTGCAATAGATCGAACTTCTGCCATTTTCATATTAAATAAACACTTCATGAGAAATACCTTGTTTGAAGTGGAAGGCTTTTCATATAGTTTCGCTAGGGTTTGAATCTTATTCTTCTATTGTCTTCACTTTTGTAATATCAAATGCCACTGATGGTGCCAGGCATAACCAAATGCTTCTAAGTGCCTTTCTTTCTAAAAGATCCCATTTGTCATTTGACATAGATACCTAATTCTTGGTTTTTCCTACCAACAACTTTCATAAATCCTTCTGATAAAGATAGTCTTCCATTTGCATCTTCCATAACTGGAAGTTCTACCCACTAAACCTGTCAACCCTCAGCTTACCCTCATCTACCATCGCTCCCACTCAACCGTGAGGCTCCCACTTAATCGTGAGACTTTCTTGCAAAGGACAGCTAAAAAATAACCTTGCTCTGATACCACTTATTAGGATTAAACCATAAACAAAAAATAACAATTACATAAAATATAACCAATAACAAAAAATAATAGATCACATAGAAAAGAACACAAGGCACCAAGATTTAATGTGGTTTACCCAATCCCTAGGCTACATCCACCAAACAGCAAGTTCGATATTATTACTATCCAATGATTATAACATGATTACAATCCATAATCCTTGACAGCTTAATACCACCGCAAGAACCAATTTTGCATCACAACTTAATGAAAATACCTAACTGTAAGCCCTTTTATATGAGTAATTTTATACCACTTTAGGGTTACAACATGTCAGCCATATTCGGCCATATGTCAGCCATAACATTGGCCATGGCCCAAAATAAAAAAAGTTCGGGCTGATGCCCCAAACCCCAAATAATTTATGAAGTATGTACAATACTTTCCTAATCAATCACCACAAACTAACAATGCTTGTCAGATTTCTCACTTATTTTTTAGAGAGGTGGTTAGGATTCATGACCTAGGTATGAGCATTGTTTTAAACAGGGACAACAAATTCATGAGCGAATTTTGGAAGACATTGTTGAGAAAGCTTGGAACTAACTTATCTTTTGGTTCAGGCTATCACCCATAAATAGATAGCCAAATAGAGGTGATTAGTATAATTCTTGGCAACTTACTGAGGTGTCTTGCAAAGGAGTATGGTCAGACATGGGACCAACTCATTAGGTAGGCTAAATATGCATACAATGACATAATAAATAGATCAACTGGTAAGAGTCCATTTGAAAATGTTTATGGTTTACATCCTAGAGGGATATTTGAGTTGAGAGAGTTGAAGGATAGAGCACATGGAAATGGCTATGCTGAGGAATTTTTCCAATACATGAGGGAGTCCATCAAAATGTAAGGAAGACACTAACTGAAAATGATGAAAAACTAAAGCAAAAGGTGGATGCATTAAAAAGAGATGTTTAGTTTCAAATAGGGGATACTATGATGGTATCTCTAGACAAATAAATTTTGCACAAGGAGGTACCACACAAGCTACATATGAGAAGATTGGTTCCTTGAAGAATACTTGCAAAATATGGTAATAATGCTTATAAGGTTGAGCTCCCTATAGACATAGGGTTATCACCAATCTTTAATGTTGTAGATTTGGTTCATGAAAGAACCTATTCAAGATTTTGATTAGTACCTTTGAGAGGTTACACAAGAGATAGTAGAATTGCACTTAACTCCTCCTCCACCTCTGACAACAAACATGGTACTAAATTCCAAGGTCTACATGAAGACTAGGAAAAAGGACTACATGGAAACCCTTATCAAATGGCTTGGCAAGGATGATGTTCATGCTATTTGCATTAGAAACTAGACTTCAAGAGGTAAGGTATTGATTCTAGCTTACTTAATCCAAGGATGAATTAGCTTCTTTTTGTTTGGGGGAGTATGGTGTAGGAGCACCTAATCAAAGCTCATTGTTTTGGTTTCTAGTTTTGGTTTTGGCATGTACTAACCTTAGCCAAGTTAGGAGTGTGATTTTTGACCTTTCAAGGTTGTGGTTGAGTTTGTGCCTAGGTGGATTTGATTAGGTTCAATCCAATCTAGGAGGTTTTGGTGTTCTTTCTTAATGTTCCTTGTGTTAGGGTTGTTAGGGGTTATGGGTGTTGGACCATAAAAGCCTAAGGAAGGTGTGGTTTTTAACCTACCTTTTCCTCCATGCTTTTTTTACATTCCCTTCCATAGACTGGAGATCCTACATACCATTTGGGGCCAAAAAGGAGAAAGATGTCAAATATTGACAAAGTTGTCAAATAGGGAAAAGTAATAAAAAACATGTGGATTGGTTCTCTAAAGACTAAATCATGCCTATGAATCATACATGGACCATGTTAGACCTACTTGGAATGTTCCAAGTGATAGATGTTTGAAATTTGCAAAAATGCAAAAATTGTCAGCAACTTTGAAAAGTTGCATGATAACTTTTGGCCAAGAATTGAACTTGTCATGCATTTAAGGATGATAGTTCCTATAACTATCTAAAAACTCTTAGGATGTTTATAAAAAACCATGAAATTACCCTTTCCAAGGTTTGGACATAAACATTGTAAGGAGAACTTTTTGATTTTGAAAACCACAAATTCTACCTCAATTTTCACATTTTTTCATGTTTTGGATTGTGTGTTCACAATAATGGATTGAAGATTTAATTTTTTCATTGGATTATTGAAGTTCATGCTTGTATACTTCTATTTTTTTTCAATTTACTAGTTTGTAGAATTTCCTTTGATTGGTTTTTGAAAATCTTTTGTAACCAGACTGTGTCTTGTTCCAATCTTGGCAATTTTTGCTAAAATGGCTCCTCCATGAGTTCCTACCATGGATTCATCAAAATATTGAGGGAAATGGGAGTGGAGCCAATTTAAATAGTGTATATGAATGCTTGGTCCCTTAAAAGATGCATAGCTATTTTTAATGTGATGCCCTAGGCAAGTCACAATTACTTGGTTAGGCAATCACATCATTTGCAGGAAGGTTTTTGAGGTTTGAATGTGATAGATACTTCAAACCAAGAGTTGTAGAAAGAGGATGATGTTACTATATTCCAAAGGAAGAAGTCTCAAAACAAGTTTTGTTAAGCATTTGATTACACCCTAGTTAGCCATGTCATTCTTAATGTGAAACCCTTAAATATAGGCATATAAATTTCTTTCAAGCATACAAAGAGTTTGGGAACTTGAGACACAAAAAATCTCTTAGATTTTCTAGAAGAGTAATTGAATCCATAATGATTTTTCCTCCTTGTTCATAGTAGTCTGGAGTTATAAGGGAAACCCACCATTAGGAGGGCTAATTCAATTAGGTCTATTTAGGGAAATTGTGATAGTTTTGCAAAATTCGCTAAGAAGACTTGTTAGTGTTGAATCTAGAAGGTTGGATGATGTTAAAAACATCATAAGGGAACCGCTCACTCCTTATTCTAGAAAGAATGATCAAGAAGGGTAAAACACTAAAGTTGGCAAGATAGCTTGAAGAAGCATTAATGAGAGCAAGAAGCAAATCCATTTGTGTATCTAGGTAGGGAAGCATTGGGGAATAGAATAGAGGTCCCCTAGAGGTTAGGGTACTAAGGAAACCCTAGTAGGCTAAGAGAAATTCATAGTCAAGTCCTACAGGAGAATAGGACTAAGGAAGCTGACTACTTAGTATTACAACACTTGATATGCTGGGAAAGTCCTTCATTAATCTTCTTAGCTTCTTCTTCTTTTGTTGCTCGACCACCAGTAGCATAATGTCCACTTTTACTCACACTTCTTGTCAATGTAAGTATGTCTCTTTGTACAATAATGTTTTTTCCACTCTAGGAAAGTGTTCATTCTATTTCATCCATAATTTAGATGATTGCAACCTTCCAAGAAGAATCTCTTTTGTAAAGTTGGGTGTACAAGGAATAACTTGTTCAATCATCTATTCCCTTTGATGGTAAGTAGGTGTCAAATTTTTTTCAATATTCTACACAATCTCATCTTCTATCCTAGTTCCACCACAACTTCTAATTCCTATAAAAATCTCAAATATCCTACTGAAATATCCTCTTATATTTTTAGCTTCTTGCATTTTAGCATCTTGAAGTTCATACATATCCAACTCTAAAATCTAGCTTTCTTAGCATGTTCATCACCTTAAAATAAATTCTATAAAGAAATAAAAATTTCATGTGCAAGTCATAAAGATTTTACCTCTCCATATTAAGTTTCTAGAAGGACTAATAATAGTGCTTCTCTAGCATGGATACTCCACATGAATAGATATTTTTCACTTTGTTCCCAAGATTCAAGTTGTCTTCATCTACCACTGGCTCCTTCTTCATAGTGACTAACCAAAATTCTAGATTCATGCATATTAGAATTCTAGATCCATGTATATTAGGCAAGTCTTCATCTTCTCCTTCCATGTGACATAAATAATTCCATCTAATTTTGGACTTTCTTTCTTGAAAAAATCCACGGATCTCCTCAAGTTGTTAAACTTTTCTTTCAAGGACCTAGCACTCTAATACCAAAACTACACCAAGATAACTAAGAGTTGGGGAGGGGGGATGGTGGTGAATCTATTATGCATTTAAAATAAATCTCAATATCTTTATTAATTATGATACATATAAACAATAGATGCAATAACTGTAGAAAGATAACCATGCACAATAACATTAGATATGTTAAGTAGGGAACCCCTTGATAATGATGCCAATAAGATGATATGCTATAATAATAGTTCCTTGTGAAAGGATTGATTTTATTAGGATCCAATGAAATATAATCAATACATACAAGCCCCTATTAGGAGACTCTTAATCCTTATTAGAGGATTCCAACCCTGTTAGGAGTTGAAAGGAGGAAAACTGAATCCACTATTCAAATAGCCTCAAACTATCTTCACCAAACAATCTTTAGGATAATCTATCCATATTCTGAACTAAATAAACATCAATTATTTTCCAATATAGTTCTTATGACACTCATAATACATCTTCAACATCAATATCTTCTCTTCTCATAGCCAAATTCACATTCAAGTTTGCATTACCAACAAAATGATTTCTCTAATCTAGCACCATACTTACAACCAAAGGAAGTGACCTTTACTTTATACCAAATCCTAAAACAAGTATTGAGTTCTCCTTAAGGCTTTCTCAAATTATAGTGAATAATATAGGACATTATTAAGATATTGCATTATACATTACATTACAATTAACACTTGTCATAATGATTTTATCAATAGTTAGCTCACAAGAAACAACATGTTGAATAGGCTTCATAATTCAACTCAAACTACATATCTAATTTCACCATCTCGAACATAGCATCATGAACTGTACATCTTTGACCTTCCTCTAAATATTCTAAATGCAATTCCATCTCTACTAAAAGACACAATGGATTTACCAGCACCCACTTTACATAAAATCTCTCTGAAAGCCACTAAATCTATTATGCATTTAAAATAACTCTCAATATCTTTATTAATTTTGATACATGTAAACAATAGGTGCAACAAGCGTAGAAATATAACCATGCACAATAACACTAGATATGTTAAGTAGGGAAACCCTTGATAATGATGCCCACAAGATGATATGCTATAATAATAGTTCCTTGTGAAAGGATGGATTTTTTTAGGATCCAATGAAATACAATCAATACATACAAGTCACTATTAGGAGACTCTCAATCCTTATTAGAGGATTCCAACCTTGTTAGGAGTTGAAAGGAGGAAAACTAAATCCACTATTCAAATAGCCTCAAACTATCTTCACCAAACAATCTTCAGGATAATCTATTAATGTTCTAAATTGACTAAACATCAATTATTTTCCAATATAGTTCTTATGACACTCACAATACATCCTCAACATCAATTTATTCTCTTCTCATGGCCAAATTCACATTCAAGTTTGCATTACCAACAAAATGATCTCACTGATCTAACACCACACTTACAACCAAACAAAGTGACCTTTACTTTATACCAACTCCTAAAACAAGTATTGAGTTCTCCTTAAGGCTTTCTTGAATTATAGTGAATAATCTAGGACATTATTAAGATATTTCATTATACATTACATTACAATTAACACTTGTCATAATGATTTTATCAATAGTTAGCTCATAGGAAACAACATGTTGAGTAGGCTTCATAAGTCAACTCAAACTACATATCTAATTTCACCATCTCAAACATAGCATCATGAACATATCTTTGATCTTCCTCTAAATATGCTAAATGCAATTCCATCTCTACTAAAAGACATAATGGATTTACTAGCACCCACTTTACATAAACTCTCTCTAAAAGCCACCGAGAAAAAACATCACATAACTCTTTCTTATCTTCACATATATTTTTATGCTCATAACTAAAGGATCTATAGATATATCTAAATATCTCCTTAAGTGTGCAAAGCCCAACTCATAATCCTCTAACTGTGTTGAATGCATCTTCCTCTGTAAGTCTAGTAATCTTCACAGAATAAAGTATATGTTGACATCAATAAAAAACACTTCCATGAATGCAATGCATAAATACTCAATCGTGTCTCCAATAATTATAACATACTCTTAGACAAGTATACAATCAACATTCACACTAACAAAACCTAAGGCTTCGAGAGTGATAATGCACATCATAGGAGGCCTTTAGCTGCTAAACCCATAGTTCACATCTTAGTCCTAGTAGACCTAAATGAGTCTATGGAGTTAATGACTCTTTTGAAACTACAACATTGATTGATGTCATTTTTCAACATGGAATATATTTAATTGGATTAGAGGATGGATCAATACTTGCACCACATCCATCATCATTAAGTGCACCATTTGGATCATCCCAACCCATTGATTATAAATGCACAAAATGTTAGTGTATATGTAATGGGGTAGATATTAACACACATGATGATGGTTTGACATCCTATTCTTGTACACATTATGGGAATAGATTTCATGGTTCCTCTTGGTCTGATTTTTCACAGTTTAGAAAATTTCTGAAAATTTGGGTGAAAAATCATTTAGGTCTTTGAATTAAGCAGATTAGGGTCTTCATTCCTCATTTGTTTTTAAATTTTTAGGTTTCCTTAGTTGTGCCTTGTTTTATGTGCTATAAAACTCTATTAAATTCTCTAGGTTTGTCCCCTAACATAGCCATGAAAATGCCCTAAGTATGAAAAACCCTAGGTTTCCTTTCAATTTTTTGAAAAGGGTTTGTAAAGTGCTTAAATTTCATCCTTTACGATCTTACGGTGTAAGGTTTCACATAAGAACAAAGTACCATTTTCCTTTTGTTTTCGTGGTCACGTTTCATAATGTAGTGTAACAATGTAAGGATTTCATGTTCTATGGGGATACGCTTTTTCTTTTCGTAATAGCAAAATGGTGTGTCAAGAGGCTTCCTGATCATACAAATGGTCTTAAAGAGAAGAAGCATAAAGGTCTGTTGCGCTTTGAAAGATCTTATTATGGGGTTACGAGTAAGTAGTTTGAGCAAAAGGGCAGAGAGGTTTTGAGTTATGATTTACACATATACATTTCAATGGATAGCGTAAGGGCATGATACCTCGGCATGGTGTAAAGCTTGATCTGAAAGGGTACATGAAACTTCTTATAGTTCTACTGGTAAAAGGATTTCGTAAGAATGAAAGTAAGGTTCAAATGTGTTTATGTGCATAAATTTTTGAGCTTGTGGATAACCGTAAAGCCTTGTTCTAGTAGTAAAAGTGTTGAGTGGGACCTGTTGAACTATCAAATGGGCCCTGGTGCAAGCAAATTAGATGAAGACACAACATCTATGTCAGATGGGCCCATCCCATGAGGCATACAACTTAAGTTTTGAATTTTGCATGTGCAAAAAATCAATGACGATGTTATTTTTTCATTTTATTGGATTAGATCTGGGTTGTTGATAAGTGAAAAAAAAAGTTTTGTCATTATGCCCTTACACTTGCAAGGTGAGCGTATGAGCGAAAGGTTGTTTTATCCTTTCTTCGTAGTTACGAGTTCAGTCTCAGTGTATAAGCATAAAATGGTAAATAAATGAAATAAAGGAAAGGTTTCTTTACACTTTTATGAGAAAGGGAAACCAGAGGAGCAAGCTATCATTTGGGAAGGCCTCTACTAATCGTCAAGTTGCAACATCAAGATTGGATGATAGGCTCATTCAATCTAAAAAGTTTATGGAGGATGATGATTTCAGTAAATCATCAGAGTTTAAAAGTTTTCTTTATAAAATCAAACAAAATGAGCTCACATTGAGTCTCATGCCAGGAGAGGATCCAGAGAAGAATAAGGAATTACTTGAAAAACTATTGGCTTATGATCCTGAGAGTGAAACAATGACTATTGCAGAAGCCAGGGAGTTGGTACATAGGAGTGGTATGATTCTAATACCACATTGGGATATTGAGAAGGCCTTTGTTCTGGATCAAATGAGAAGACAAGACAAGGCCATCAGTTATGAAGCCACTAGCAGTGAAGGTTTTAAAAGAGGGTCAGGTTTTAACGTAGACACAAAAACCCTAGCAGTATGGAGTGTGGCCCCTAACACTAAAAAGCCCAAAATGATGGATATAGAGGAGACTATGCAGGGTAATATCATTGTGTGGACATTGGAGAGCACTACTGGGAAAGAAATTTCTAGTTTGGTTAAACACTTTGCTCTCATGAATGAGGAAAAGCTTGATGAAATTGAGGATAAACTAGCTACAATGTGAAATGAGTTCCTTGACATTAGAAAGATGTATAAAGAAGAGCTCAAAATGAGCCATGTATAGAAGTAGAGAATAGAAGAGTTGGAGGAGAAAATTAAAAATCTAGAAATAGAAATAATATCCCTCAAAAAACAACTCAAGATAGCAGCAGAGGAAGAACATGCACCAAGGCAAGAGGAAGAAAGAAGGCACAATGTAGAAGTAGAGGCCCAAATAGAAGAAATACCTATAAGGGTAATAGGGCTAGTGCCTGTGATTAGTGTGGAAATAGGAGTTTCCCAATCTGATAGTGCCACCAAGAAAAATGATCTGATAAATGTATTAAATCATAGAATAAGCATTCTGAAAAGAATAGCTCAAGATGCTTATAATGCATTCATCAATCTACAATCTGCAAAACAGGTATGCAAGGATGCAATTAGATGGCTTGAGCCTATTTTTCAACAATGGGGGCCATATATGCAATTCTTTGATAGGTTGATACCCTTGTTAGCCAAGAAGCCATATCTCCCAAATAAGATTATTAATGTGAAGGAAGGTATGGATAGAGTGAAAGATTTCTTGCAAATCTTCATAGGGAACCTGGTAGTAATTCAAAGAAAAATGAAAGTGTTGACAAATGGTTTCTATTCTTTAATTCTTTCTATTATTAATTCTGATGACAAAATAAAGGATTTTAATGAGTGGTCTAGTTCTTTTGATCACATTATAGACTTGCCACAAATGGTATCCATTTTCCAAGATGGTATTGATGAGTTTCTTTTCAATGAATTAATTGATACCCTATTCAATGTTGAAACTAAAATGAATAGGTTTACCATAGAAAGAAGGGTGATTACTAATGCTAGGTGGCAGAAAACTGTTGATGAACTAACAACAATCAAGGAATGTGAGTGGCCCACCAAAAGAGAAGTATTTGTTTGGGAAGTGATCACAGAAATCAAAGCTTTACCAATAGGGAGCAGTTAGAGAAAAAGACAAAGTTAAAGATTTTCTGATCTAGCTGTCATCTGCGGTTGTTTCTATTGTTTCTTTTTGAGTTAAGGTGTCCAGATATTTTTGTAAAGGGGTAGTATATTCATTTTTGTAAAAGGACACCTATCAATCACATTTTCCCTTTGCTTGTTGCAACTCATGCTTATATAAATGAGTTTTCAAGGAAATGTGATGGTCCAAATTTTGTAAAATTTTGAGTCTTTTGAGAAAATATAGTCACTCCAATAGTGTGTAGCTATTTTGAGTTTATTTTCTAGTTGTACTTTATAATGATATATTGAAATGACAGAATTGGTAAGCTATTCTGGGCTTTTATTTCTATTGGTCATTGTATTAGTCATCTAAAAAGATAATACAAAATGGTATTTGCATTATATCTATGTCATCAATTTATATCTCCATTTTATGTGTTTATTTACTTTGAAGTCATTTAAATAAGGTTTAAATTAACTAAGTGCAATCTGGATGGGTTGTATACTGATTTCATTGTTGCTTTTAATTCAAGGAATTATAGAAATGCTTTAGTAAATCAGTAGGGTTTATGAATTTATGAAAAGGATATTTCATATTAATGGGAATGGGTGATTACAATTGATTAATTCATTTACAAATTATTTGAAATAGATCTCCCACCAATACTCAATTTTATGCCTAATGGATAAGGCACCGGTCTCATAAGTCAGAGGTGAACAAGGATAATTTATTTTGCTGCATAGCAAAACAATTATAAAATCAAAATCATTTTTGATTCAATATTGTTCAAAGTTATAAATGCTGGTCAATACTTGTTTATATCTATTCTATGAATCTTAGGTAGCTACTATTGTCAGGAATATTTGTAAATTCAAGGAGAATGATGACCAGATCTGCTGATAAGGGATGCATACAAGTCTGAGAACATTAAAAGAAGTGAAGTAAACTGCTCATGTGTTAGTATGTGATAGATGAGAATTAGAATGAAACTAAAAGAATCTCTACACAATAGTTTGCATTAGAATCATCCCTAGGTACACCCACCTTGGTTTAGCCAAGCCAAAAGAGTAGGAAGTTATCCTTTGGTTTTGTTGAAGTTGGGTCAAAATGGTCTACTTATGTAATTGATGATAGGAATTAGCTAATCCTTAGGTTATATGATTGTAATCATTTTGGTATTGAACATTTTGTTGTTTAGTAGTTTTTAAACACCAACAAAATGGTGACTCTGCTAGGGAATTACACTTAGTATTGTCATAAAAAGTGAATTATTAGAGATTTGTGTCCCCTTGGGTAGAGTTGAAGATTTTTATGCTAAAGTTTCCCATGGATTTGGAATTTGTATACATTTTGCTCGAGATTGTCACTAAAGGATTTATCATTTGTTCAGTTCTTTTTCTGATTTTGATAGAGTGGGTGGCGACTCAAAAGGTTTTAACCAGTGTCAAGATTAAGAAAATTGTTGTCCCAAATTATGGAGAATAAAAGAAATACACAGGAAAATGTGAGGAAAAACCCAACCATCAAACTACAAACTGATCTCCCTCCTAGAGGAAGACAGAATTGGGTTGTGAAGGGAAACTAGATGTAAAAAGGGAGCTATTCACAAGAGTAGGTAGTAGGTAAAGATAGTGCTCACCATTCTACTATTGAAACAATGCCTTTCTCCAAAGGTCCAAGATCTCATCCAATTTTTTCTGATGATGATTTCTATAATACCCCTAAAATGATATGCTAGGAGAAGATTGTGCAACCACATGTATTTAGTCTAGAGGGTAGGACTAGTAACAATCTTTTCTAGCGTAGTACAAACCCTTTCATGTCAGATTATTCCCCTGAAAAGGTCAAACCTAGACATTTAGAACCTAAAAGTTTTAATGATGAGAAAACATCTAGGTCTGAGTTCACTATCCTTGATCCTGATGAGAATGAAATTTTGAAAGCACAGCTTGCTGAGCAAGAAGCTATAAATAGGAGATTTCAAAAGGAAAGGGAAGAAGTGATTATGAAGAACTATAAAGAAAAACAAGAATTACTAATGTGAATTTCTGCTCTAAAGAAGAAAAAATGAGATAGCAGCTAGTGCATGGCAACCTGAGATTGTGGGACAAGTTGAACAACTTAAGAGGCAAGAGCAGAAGTTGTTGGAGACTCAAAAAATGAATCTAGAAGGACCTATGATATAGCAAGTTAAGAACTATATTTCTATAGAAGTTGATAACAATAGAATAAAGAATGTGGAGCCTATTGTAGGGGCTAAGGACAAAGGAAAACAAAAGGAGATTGGTGTTAAGATCAATGAGCTAGTAAAGGCAGTTCAGATCCATGATTCTATGTCAATCTCTGATATTGAATTAGAAAAGAGAAGGAAAGAAAGGGATGCTTTAGCCAAGAGACTGGAGATTGCAGAAAATGAGGCTGCTATAGCTGAAATGAACAATAAGATCAAATTCTTGGAAAATACTAAGAAGTAGTCTACAGCTCTGCCTAAAGATAATGATGGATCTAATGATGCAAATCAGGATACTACTAAGGTGCCCTTTTTTTTTCCTTGTCTTCATCTTCATAGAAAATATATCTCAACAAATCTATTGGTAATGCTAGCACTAGTAACACTATGAGTAATAATAAGAAAGATAGTGCTAATCAGCTTAAGATTGATGTACAAAGGAGACCTGTCCACTTAGAAGGTTATAGGAAAATATATTTTGATGGGATCCCTAGTTTTCCTAATCTTATACCACAAGAAATGAGGAAAAGATTGCCTAAATTTGATGGAAATAATGCTATCTCTTGTGAGGACCATTTGAGGAGTTTTCTTGATATGATGAGCGATTATGAGTTTGAAGCTGAAGATATCATTATGAAGTTGTTTGTTCAGTCACTAACTGAAGATGCTAGAGAGTGGTTCAAGAGACTTGCTGAATTATATATTGTTGATTGGAAAGATATTGAATATTGTTTTAAAGAGCAATATGGTGACAAGAAAAATTAGAGTTATATTTTGAGTGAATTCAATAATATTAAGAGGTTGCCTAATGAATCTATTACTAAATTCAACACTAGATTCCAAAAAAGATGTACAATCTAATGCAAGCCATGCAGATTGATGACAAGGTATGTTTGATTACTTATCTAAATGCTTTTGATGGTAAAATGACATAACAGCTTAGGGATAAGGATCCTAGGACTTTAAGAGATGCTTTCATAATTGCTATTAATATAGAAAATAACTTAAGGATTTTAGGTAGGTTAGAAAGCAAAAGAGATGATCCTAGGTTATTTGGGAATAAGGGAAATAGAAAGGAAGAACATAAAGCTACTGGAAGGAGAAAGCAAGAGCCTAGTGAAATGAGTCAAATTCTAAACGCTATAAAAGGTTTGAATATTCCTTAGGAAAAGAATGATAGGAACCCCACTGAAAATATGGTCCCTTACCAATCAAATTTTAGTAGACAAAATAGATTGCAAAATTTCCCTTATAGTACTACTTGGAAGGATGGCCAGCCTAATGTTCCTCCTCCCAAGAACACCAATAACAAAGTGACCCCTAATCCTTTATCCAAAATCTCTATAAATTTGGTAGATGATCTTGAATTCATTGTTGAACCAACATGGTGTTCTGCTTGTCAACTACCTCATGCCCCTGCATATTGTGCAGTAGCTTTGTCATTTTCTAGAAATTAGAATATAGTGGAAAAATGTCAGGAATAGGAAGAAAACAATGATGATGTAGGATGTAACATGTTTGATTCACATTTTTTTGACAATGAAGGTTGTGACAGAGACGTAAATGATCAGAGACATTTTCATAGTGTCAATCAACAAGAAGTATTTTCTGATGAAAGTGATGTTACAGATAATGTGTGTAACATGGTATGTTCAAAAGAAGAAGTGACCCTGAGAAAACCATCTAGAGAAGAAATTGATGAAATCATTGCTAATATGGTGGCTCAGGTTCAAACTAGAAGTATGGTTCAAGGAATTGAGGGGAATAAGGTAGCTAGTATTTTCATAAAGGGGACTGACCATAAGAAAGGGGAAATTGTAAAACCTAAAGAGTCCACTGCTGTGAAGGGTAAATTTGAAAATAAAAAATGGGAACCAAGGAAAGGGGGAAACCCTGAGGATATAGAGTGCTCAAATAATATCTCCAAAAAAAGAGATGGGAAGATGTCACAAAATGTCACTGAGTAAGATAAGAGTCATCATAATCCCTTGAACACTTTGAGTAAGCATGATGAGAAAGGGAATGTGAATAATGATAACCTTTCTAATTCTTCTGTTGATATGTTTGTTGTTTTGTCTCAGATTAATATTAAGTTTCCTCTGTCTAAGTTATTGAGAATCCCAAAGAATCGAGACATTAATGGTAAGACATTAAAGAATTGTATGATTGATTCTGGTGCTTATAGTACTGTCATACCTTTTGAGATAATGAAAGAATTAGGTCTGAAGGTTGACACTACTCAAGGAAGATGTTGTGCCATGGATACGAGGGAAGTTATAGTCATAGGAACTATTAGTGCCCTGCCTTATAGATTGACAGCCTATCCAAATAAAGAACTCACTATGAGCATATTGGTTGTTGACATACCACCTCAATATGGCATGCTATTATCTAGAAAATGGAGTGCTTCCATGGGAGGAAGTTTACAATGTGACCTATCATTTGCTACTTTTAATATTGATGGAAATTTTGTAAAGATCAATAGAGAACCAAAAAGTATATATATGATAGTAGAGGAAGTTGAGGATGATATGACAAATTTTGTGGATACAGATGTTAATGCATTCAGAGCTGAGGTCCTAACTCTAAAGAAAAGCAAGAAAAAATCTCAGATAGAAATGGAAGTGGATAAAAAGTCAGATAAAGGTGACTTATGGGCCATGTTCTTTGATGGTGCTTATTGAAAAGATGCAGTAGGTGCAGGTATTTTATTAATTTCTCCTGTTGGGGTAACTTACAAATTTTCTTTCACATTGAATTTCCCCTGTACTAATAACATAGCAAAATATGAGGCTCTATTGTTAGGACTTAGACTAGCTCATAAGCATGGGATAAAATGTATACATGTAATAGGGGATTCTAAGTTAATTATATCCCAAGTGAGAAATGTTTATGTGTCAAAGAATAAAAGGTTAAAGCAGTATAGAAATTCAGTATGGGACATGATTGAGTGCTTTGATGCATTTGGAATAATTTGGAAGGACAGGTCCAACAATAAGATGGCGGATTTGCTGGCAAATATAGCAATAAAACTTGATGATATTACATTTACTGGTATATCTAAAATTGAAACTCAGATCAGGCCTTCTATTCCTGACAATGTCCAAAATTGGCAAGTATTTGAGGATGATAAAGATATTTTAAGGTTTTTGAATTGTGAGTGTATGTTATCAGGGCAATAAATTGATTGTGCATCATATGTAGAAAACATAGATGGAAAAGATACTATTTTTGGACAAGAGGTTGTACAATTGACAACAAACAAAATACCAAAAGGTTTATTTGTCTTGGAGACTATTTTTGACAATCATGATAGATCTCAAATGGATGCTAGTGAATATAATGCTAAGGATTTGGAGGAGATAAATTTGGGAACTAAAGAAACCCCTAAAAAGGTGTATATTGGTAAAAAATTGTCTCCTAAGATAAGACAAGGTTTGATAGATCTACCAAGGAAATATAGACATGTGTTTGCATGGTCATATGATGATCTAAAGGCCTATAGGGAAGATCTATTTCAACATGAAATCCCTTTGAAACCAGATGCTAAGCCTTTTAGACAAAAAAAAGGCCAATAAATCCAACCTTGGCTCTCAAAATGCAAGAAGAGTTGATCAAGTTAAGAGATCCTGAGATTATAAAGCCTATTAGACATTCTTCTTGGGTATCCAATCTAGTACCAGTAAGAAAGAAAAAAGGAGATATAAGGTTATGTGTTGATTTCAGGAATCTCAACATATCTTCATTAAAAGATAATTATGGTTTACCCAATATGGAAGCCATGTTGCAAAGGGTCACTGGTTTAGAATTGATGTCCATGATGGATGGATTTTCAGGATATAATCAAGTGGTTGTCAAAGAATTAGAACAGTTTAAGACTACCTTCACTACTCCATGGGGTACATATGTTTATGTCAGGATGCTTTTTGGGCTTACTAATGCTAGAGCTACTTTCCAAAGGGCCATGATGTGGTTTTTTGTGATATTATTGACAAATTTATGGCTGTGTATCAGGATGACCTTACTGCTTACTCCAAGGATAAAAATGATCATTGCATGCACCTAGAAAAGGTATTTATCAGAGCCCTTAAACATGGAATATCTTTAAATCTGAGGAAATGTAACTCTGGTGTCCCTGAAGGAAAATTGTTAGGATATGTCAAAGGCATCCAATAATTTTTTGGACAAATAAATTTTCTCAGGAGATTTGTGAAAATTTTTGTAGAGATTAGTAGGCCCATATCAAAAATGCTAAAGAAAGGATCTGAGATAAAATGGGATGGTGAACCTAATATTGCATTTTAAAAAATTAAGCAAGCTATTAAAGATGCCCTTGTTCTCAGAGCTCCTGATTATGACAAACCAATGAATATATTTTCTTTTGCCTCATTTCACACTATTGCTATAGTACTATTACAAAAAAATGAAGAAGGCTATGAACTTTAGCAAGTCATTGCAAGCAGTTGAGCTAAAGTATGATATTAATGAAAAACAAGAATATGCATTAGTCAAAGGAGTGAAGGCTTTCAGATGTTATTTAATGGGGGCTATAGTTATTGCTTTTGTCCCTACTACTACTGTGAAAGACATTTTCTCACAACAAGAGGTATCTGGTAGGAGGTGTAGGTGGATCAATAGAAAACAAGAATTCAACATCGACATCCAAATTACTAAATTGATCAGAGGTCAAGGTTTGGCCAAGTTGATGACAGAAGAAAATCTAGAGGCAAACCAAATTAATCAATTGGATGATAATTGCAGAGAAGACCTTTGTGATGTGGACAACTCTGATTGGTACAAGGATGTGATTTATTATTTGTAGAACATGAAGTCTCCACCAAAATTAATAGACAATCAAAAAAGAGCTTTGAAGTTGCAGGCTATAAGGTATATCATAGTGCAAGGATAGTTATGGTGGAGAGACATGGAAGGGGTACTTTTGAAATGTGTAGGTGAAACTGAGGCTACGAGAATTTTGAAAGATATGCATGAAGGTGTGTGTGGAGGTCATTACATGGCTAAAACCATAGCCCACAAAGTCCTTAGCTCTAGTTTTTGGTGGCCAACACTTTTCCAGGATGCTCATGAATTGGTTAAGACTTGTGATACTTGTCAAAGATTCAGTGGAAAGTTGAAATTTTTTGGGAATTTATCATTAAGACCTGTAGAAGTACAGGCACCATTTCAATAGTGGGGGATTGATTTCATAGGTGAAATCTCAAACAAATCCAGTGGTGGACATTCTTGGATTTTGGTGGCATCTGATTACTTCACCAAATGGGTTGAAGCAATTCCTACCAGGAATGCAACAAGCAAAGTGGTGATCAATTTCATCTTAACAATATTGAAACTAGATTTGTTTGCCCATAGAAAATAATAAATCACAATGCTATGTGTTTCAAATATGATGAATATAAAGAATTTTTCAGAAAATATGACATTATAGAATATACATCTTCACCTTATAATCCTCAAGGGAATGGTCAGGCAGAATCTAGCAATAAGAGTATACTAAAGATTATTAAGATGATTTTGGGGGAAAACAAGAAGGCATGGGATTCAAAATTTCCATTAGCCCTATGGGCTGACAGGGTTACTGTAAAAAGGTCATTGGTTGTGCCCCATTTGACTTGGTTTATGGTATATAGGCTAGACTTCCCCAATATAATCTAAGGGAGATGTATAAATTCATTCAACTATATGAAAATGATATCATTGATGAGATGCAACTCAGAATGGATGACATTAAATAGTTAGAAGAGACAAGAAGAAATTCCTCTGTTCAAAATGCTAAGCTCCAATCATAGATGAAGCACTTATATGATAAAAAGGCCACTGAGAGAAAGTTTGAAATAGGAGACATGGTACTGATATTGAATGCTAGATTGGAAGATAAAGAAAAATATGGTAAATTTGACCCAATCTGGCTTGGTCCATATAACATTTGTGATAGAAATGGAGAAGATTCATATTTTCTGAAGGAATTAACTGGAGGTATTATTGAATTGCCAGTTCATGGACAATTCTTGTAGAGGTACTTTTCTTGAAGTATCTATTTTCCATGAACAGTAATTTTAGGGTACTTGGCTTTTCCTGTATATTCTATATATTTTGTAAATCCCTGTAATTAGTCTCTATATAGTCTAGTTTCTTTGTTCCTGTGTGTGCTCTGTGCTCTCTGAAGAAGTTGTCATTTTTGCACCAAGTATGTGGTCTGCTCTCCCATAGATTCTGAATTCTTGCATAGACTCAAATAGTCTATCATCCCCACATAGAGCCATTGTTGGTCTAATTTTTCATAGTATAGAAAAATTCTAAAAATTTGAGTGAAAAATCATCTAGGTCTTTGAATTAAGCAGATTACGATCTTCATTCCTCATTTGTTTTTAAATTTTTAGGTTGTCTTAGTCATGCCCTATTTCATGTGCTATCAAACTCTATTAAATTCTCAAGGTTTATCCCTTAACACAACCATGAAAATGCCCTAAGTATGAAAAACTGTAGGTTTCCTTTCAATTTTTCAAAAAGGGTTTGTAAACTACTTAAATTTCATCCTTTACAGTCTTATGGTGTAGGGTTTCATGTAAGAGCAGAGTACCATTTTCCTTTTGTTTCTGTGGTTGCATTTCATAATGTAGCGTAACAGTGTAAAGGATTTCATGTTCTACAAGGGATACGCTTTTGCTTTTCGTAATAGTAGAATGGTGTGTCAAGAGGCTTCCCAATCATACAAATGGTCTTAAAGCGAAGAAGCATAAAGGTCTTTTTCACTTTGAAAGATCTTATTATGGGGTTACGAGTAAGTAGTGTGAGCGAAAGGGCAGAGAGGTTTTGAGTTATGATTTACACATATATGTTTCAATGGATAGCATAAGGGTGTGATACCCTAGCATGGTGCAAAGCTTGATCTGAAAGGGTGCATGAAACTTTTTACAGTTCTACGGGTAAAAGGATTTCGTAAGAATGAAAGTAAGGTTCAAATGTGTTTACGTGCATACATTGATCTTGCAGATAACCATAAAGCCTTGTTCTAGTAGTAAAAGTGTCGAGTGGGACCTGTTGAAGTGTCAGATGGGCCCTGGTGCAAGCAAATTAGATGAAGATGCGACATCTATGGTAGATGGGCCTAGCCTATGAGGCATACAACTTAAGTTTTGAATTTAAAAAGTCAACGGCGATGTTGTTTTTTCATTTTATTGGATCAGATTTGGGTCATTGATAAGTGAAAACAAAGTTGTCATTACGCCCTTACGCTTGCAAGGTGAGCGTATGAGTGAAAGGCTATTTTATCCATTCTCCATGGTTACGAGTTTAGTCTCAACGTATAAGCATAAAATGGTAAATAAAGGAAATAGAGGAAAGGGTTCTTTACACTTTTATGAGAAAGGGCAAATGGAGGAGCAGGCTATCATTTTGGGAAGGCCTCTATTGATCTTCAAGTTGCAGCATTAATATTGGATGATAGGCTTATTCAATCTGAAAAGTTCATGGAGGATGATGATTTCATTAAATCATCAGAGTAAAATTTTTCTTTATAAAATCAAACAAAATGTGCTCACATTGAGTCTCATGCCAAGAGAGGATCTAGAGAAGAATAAGGAATTACTTGAAAAACTATTGGCTTATGATCCTGAGAGTGAAACAATGACTGCTATAGAAGCCAAGAAGTTGGTACATAGGAGCGGTATGATTCTAATACCACATTGGGATATTGAGAAGGCCTTTGTTCTGGATCAGATGAGAAGACAAGACAAGGCCATCAATTATGAAGCCACTAGCAGTGAAGGTTTTAAAAGAGGGTTAGGTTTTAATGTAGACACAAAAACCCTAGCAGTATGGAGTGTGGTCCCTGACACTAAGAAGCCCAAAATGATGGATATAGAGGAGATTTTGTAGGGTAATAAGATTGTGTGGACAATTGAGAGCACTACTAGGAAAGAGATTTCTAGTTTGGTTAAACACTTTGCTCTCATGAATGAGGAAACAGTTGATGAAATTGAGGATAAGTTAGCTACAATGTGCAATGAGTGCCTTGAGATTAGAAAGATGTATGAAGAAGAGCTCAAAATAAACCATGCACATAAGCAAAGAATAGAAGAGTTGGAGGAGAAAATTAAAAATCTGGAAACAGAAATAATATCCCTCAAAGAACAACTAAAGACAGTAGCAGAGGTAGAACATACACCAAGGCAAGAGGAAGAAAGAAGGCACAATGTAGAAGTAGAGGCCCAAACAGAAGAAATACCTATAGGGGTAATAGGGCCAGTGCCTATGATTAGTATGGAAACAAGAGTTTTCCAATTTGACAGTGCCACCAAGAAAAATGCTTTGATAAATGTATTAAATCATAGAATAAGCATTCTGAAAAGAATATCTCAAGATGCTTATAATGCATTCATCAATCTACAATCTGCAGAACAGGTATGCAAGGATGCAATTAGATGGCTTGAGCCTATTTTTCAACAATGGGGACCATATATGAAATTCTTTGACAGGTTGATACCCTTTGTTAGCCAAGAAGCCATCTCTCCCAAATAAAGTTATTACTATGAAGGAAGGTATGGATAAAGTGAAAGACTTATTGCAAATCTTCACAGGGAAGCTGGCAGTAATTCAAAGCAAAATGAGAGTGCTGACAAATGGTTTCTATTCTTTAATTCTTTCTGTTATTAATTCTGATGAAAAAATAAAGGATTTTAATGAGTGGTCTAGTTCTTTTGATCACATTATAGACTTGCCACAAGTGGTATCCATTTTCCAAGATGGTATTGATGAGTGTCTTTTCAATGAATTAATTGATACCCTATTCAAGGTTGAAACTGAAATGAATAGGTTTACCATAGAAGGAAGGGTGATTATTGATGTTAGGTGGTAGAAAATTGTTGATGAACTAACAACAATCAAGGAATGTGAATGGCCCACCAAAAGAGAAGTATTTGTTTGGGAAGCGATCATAGAAATCAAAGCTTTACCAATAGGGAGCAGTTAGAGAAAAAGACAAAGTTAAAGATTTGATGCTCCAGCTGTTATTTGTGGTTGTTTCTATTGTTTCTTTTTGAGTTAAGGTGTCTGGATATTTTTGTAAAGGGGTAGAATATTCATTTTTGTAAAAGGACACCTTGCAATCACATTTTCCCTTTGTTTGTTGCAACTCATGCTTATAAAAGTGAGTTTTTAAGGTAATTTGATGGTCCGAATTTTGTATAATTTTGAGTCTTTTGAGAAAATATAGTCTGTCCAATAGTGTGTAGTTGTTCTAAGTTTGTTTTCCAGTTGTACTTTCTGACAATATATTGAAATGACAAAATCACTAAGCTATTCTAGGCTTTCATTTCTATTGGTCATTGTATTAGTCATCTAAAAAGATAATACAAAAGGGTATTTGCATTATATTTGTGTCATCAATTTCTGTCTCCATTTTATGTGTTTATTTCCTTTTAAGTCATTTAAATAAGGTTTAAATTGATTGAATGCAATCTGGATGGGTTGTATACTGATTTCATTGTTTCTTTTAATTCAAGGAATTATATAAATGCTTCAGTAAATTAGTAGGGTTTATGAATTTATGAAAAGGATATTTCATAAGAATGAGAATGGGTGATTACAATTGATTAATTTATTTACAAGTTATTTGAAATAGATCTCCCGCCAATAGTCAATTTTATGCCCATTGGATAAGGCACTGGTCTCATAAGTCAGAGGTGAACAAGGATAATTTCTACTGCTGCATAGCAAAACAATTATAAAATCAAAATTATTTTTCATTCAATATTGTTCAAAGTTATAAATGCTTTTCAATACTCATTTATATCTATTCTCTGAATCTGAGGTAGCTGCTATTGTCAGGAATATTTGTAAATTCAAGGAGAATGATGACTAGATCTATTGATAAGGGATGCATGCAAGTCTGAGAACATTAAAAAAAATGAAGTAAACTGCTCATGAGTTAGTAGGTGATAGATGAGAATCAGAATGAAACTAAAAGAATCTCTACACAGTAGTTTGCATTAGAATCATCCCTAGGTACATCCGCCTTGGTTTAGCAGAGTCAAAAGAGTAGGAAGCCATCCTTTGGTTTTCTTGAAGTTGGATCAAAATGGTTTACTTATGTAATTGATGATAGGAATTAACTAATCCTTAGGTTATATGATTGTAATCATTCTGGTATTGAACATTTTTTTGTTCAGTAGCTTTCAAACACCAACAGTTCCACTATAGAGGATGTGGTCCTCATTAGTGACCTAATGACATTGGTGTTTTATGTAGAGAAGATACATGTGCATTAGTTTTTGTTCATGACATGTTATTGATTAATCAGCCAAATCTTATAAAAGTAAATAATTTTGTATTTATAGAACAATTTAAAGTGATATATGAATAACAGCCATTGAATGGTGTAGAAGATGGTGCAAGTATACCATGTAGTGTTTGTTCAACTCCATGTGCATGGGTAGCTTCATCATTTGGGATAAAGATTTGTAAATATTGTTAAAAATAGAAAATGCATTGGCTTTAAAGTATCTTTTGTTAATATGCACATTTTTTGGTGTTTATAAGGCTTGTTATGGGCTCATATGTTTCAAGCTGTTTATACCATGATTTTAACCACAAGGCAAGACCATATGAAGAGTGTGAAATGAAGAAGATGCATTTTTTAATATTATGAGTACTAATTGTGTTATGAATGTTGATAATACAATTTTTTGGTTGCAATTTCAAAATTCCTTACCCATGTAGACAACTCATTAGATTATTATAGAGATTTAATCTCACATAGATTTTGGTTTTTTTTTTTTTAATACTTTGTTTCTATTTTTCCTCTCTTAATTTGTGTTTTATTTTAGAGTTCTATGTTGTTAGAAATGGTAGCTGATAGAAAAAGAGTTGATCCCATCAATTGTGAAAGCCTCAAGACCCATCACAATGTGTGGAATATCTTAAAGGAAGGAAGCCTAAATCTATATCTTGAACATCTTTATGGCTAGAAACCTAATGCTAACAATCATTTTTCTTGGGGTCAAAAGGACATGAATGTTCTTTTGTTTGGGAGGAAGGCCTACATCTAATAATGTGGTGGTGGAGGTTATTGTGATTCCTATAGATGAGATGAAATTTCATAGGGACTAAAAATAATTAGACCCTTCTATTCATAGATTACTTAAAATCAATGAGGAATGGGAGATTAGGGGAAAGAATAGGGGATAGAAGATCAACTATGAGTCATTCAATCTGACAAAAGGTATGAAGAGATGTCCTTAAAGCGCTCATGGATTACATTGTGTTGGATGGGTGTTCCACTCATACTTATGGGCACCATTTTGTTTCATTAAACCACACTTTCCATAATGTGAGGGTTTCTATTTCATTTTATCTTTTATTGTACCTTAATGCCAGTTTTAAATACCATGGGAAGAATCCTAGACAAAAACCTTATTCTCCATGAGGGTTTGTCTGTGCTCATTTTTTAATATTATAAAGCTATTTCCACACCCTCTAATCCCACTAACGATGAAGACACTTCTATAGGGGAAACAAATGAAGAATTATATGATGACAATGATACTTCAAATATAGGAAATAGAAGTATGAGTCATCCTTCGAGACAAAGAAAACCCCCAAGTCTAAAGGAAAACCTAGCAACAAACCAAGAGGAAAAGATATAGACTTAGTGGAGGAGTTCTATGTCCACTCTATGGAAATTAAGACTACCACTATATCTAGCAATATGATGAGTAAGTCTATGATGGGTTGGCATAAACCCTCATGGAAGAAGTAAGGTATTATGGAGTTCTCCCCTTTCCCTCACCTTCTAGCATTCGTGTCATGGCTAAAGAGACTATTTCTTCTACTTTTCCCTCCCTTGCTAATGTGTCCTTCTTTACTATTGTTAGTACTATGGCCACAACTAATATGTCAATAATCAAGAAAGGTAAGAAGAAGATTGAAGAGAAGGCCATGAAAAATAGATTCATGAGGAAATTCTAGTGGCTTCCTTCTCTAATGCAAGGAGCACTCAATCCCATAGAGTTTCCCAAAGTGGAGACAAATTTGAGTATCATTGGATTTTAGACACAATTCATGCCATGTTTGAAACTTAATAGGGAGGATTCATGTGATATGTTAAGCATGGAAAGGGAGATCCCTATTGCACCTTTTGCCCTTTTCAAATGGTTTTTCCTTTAGATAAAAATAATTTAAGATTATATCGAGAGCTCGTAACAGTAAGATGGAGGTTCTTCATAGTTTTAGGTCCCTTCAAAACCTTCTTTTACTATAATAAAAGATAATTCATTATGCTAACTTAAAATTGAAAAAAAAACAATGATAATACATATAAAATAATAGTTTAATTTTTTCACATTTCTATAATGCAGTGAAAATAATTAAATTGGAGTATGAGATTTCATTTAAACAATTTTCTATTTTTATTGTCTTTTAAGACAATTTTAAAGATTACAAGATTGCAATTTTTTATTTTTAAGAAAAAAAATTATATATATATATATATATATATATATATATATATATATATATATATATATATGTATATATATATATATATATATATATATATATATATATATATATGTATATATGTATATATGTATATATGTATGTATATGTATATATGTATGTATATATGTATATGTATATATGTATATGTATATGTATATACATATATGTATATATATATATACATATACATATATATGTATATGTATATACATATGCATATATATATGTGTATATATGTATATGTATATATATATATATGTATATATGTATATACATATACATATATACATATATGTATATGTATATATATATGTATATATGTATATACATATACATATATACATATATGTATATGTATATACATATGTATATATATACATATACATATATACATATGTATATATATACATATACATTTATACATATATATACATATATATATATATATATATATATGTATGTATATATATATGTATGTATGTATGTATGTATGTATACATATACATGTACATACATACATACATACATACATACATACATACATACATATATCATACATACACACACATTCATATATATGTGTGTGTGTATGTATACATATACATGTGTATATATATATATATATATATATATATATATATATATATATATATTCTTATTTGATTGATTTGATTAAATATATTTTGAAATAATAAAAATTAAAAATAAATTAAAATAGAAAAGTATTTTTTTAAACACTAATTTTTTTTTAAAAAGCTTAAAATATTCGTCATTCGCTCCTATAACAATTGAGTGTTTTTAGCCCTGTATAACATTGAAGTGATTTTAACAAGGGAAAGTTGATTTTTTAAATTATAAATTAAAAATTTTCATACTAAACATAAAAATTTGTGGAAAAAACTGTGTGCAAGCTTATTCAACTCTGTTTTGGTTTCCATTGCGTGCCCTCTTTTCTTCAATTGTTGCTCAACTCTTATTTCATCACATGAATAGAGAAATACCGTGTAGATGCTCTCTTGCACGTAGGCAAACGATTCTACTAAACACTGTCATGGGAAAGAAATGATCTAACTCCTTTAAAGAGAAGGAAATGTTTAAACCAATCTGAAAAAACCACTGTCTCAACTGTAAATTATCCGCTGTAGAAGAAAAATGAAGGAAATCATGAATAGAATGTAATCATTATGAATCAGCATAAAACAGTATCTAATGTAATTTTACAAACCAAGCTCTTCAGAAAGAGAGGAAGAAAGGTCGGTAGTCGACTTCTCTTCCCCTTCATCACTAAACATCATCATAATCTCGTCTATATTAATCTCACTTATATCCACTTGCTCCATGTCAAAAGTGGTGCCGCCAGAGTGACTACAATCCTGACCCTCAGGTGGAGTAGAGAGAGGAGGATTATTGAGGTAGGCAGAAGATCCGTACATGACTTGAGCGGCACGGTCATATGCAACAGCGGCTTCATACGCTGTCTCGAAAGTACCCAGCCACAGGCGCTTGCCATTGTTGGGCTCTCTAATTTCAGCTACCCATTTTCCCCATTTTCTCTGCCGAACTCCTCTGTAACTGTACAGCCCATTTTCAGGACCCCCCTTTCCCTTCATACACCCTTTTGTGGATCCCTTGTTAACTGCCCCTCCTCTTCTTCTCTTTTTCATCTGCTGCTCGCTTGAATTCGACACCCGCCATCTGTCTAGCACCTCATTTACTTTCTCCTCTCTCTGCCCTCTCGCAGTTTTTGCCATCTTTCATTTCAACTCTCGAAAACCATAGCGAAGCATTCCTTTTAAACTGAAATTGCTTGGCTGCAAAGCTTTCTCCACACGTTGTCTACCTCGGACCATCCAAAGCGGACGCGGTTAAAAGGTAAGCCAAAACAAAAAAAAATAAAAGGAAATTGAGTCAGAAAGTTAAAAAATGAAAATGACCATTTCCTTGTTTGCAGCTCGGAGATGACTTTCTCGCCAAGTTTGTATGCATTTAAATCAGATTGCGTCTCAATGGAGCAACCTGAGCTCGTTAACTGCGTCACGTCCGTGTAAAATGCAAATTGTCGGCGCCGCCAGAAAGCATAGGCTTTGGCGTCTGTGTAAACTCTAAACTTTCAAGTTGATTTAATTACTCCACCTGTAGCAGGAGCGTCGACAGATCATTTCGTCGGTTTAACGCGTTACAGTGGACTCGCACCACAGGTTCCTATGAATTTACAGCGAAGTGTTGTTCATACCTCGACTGAAACAACGGCAAAGTTGGAGTTAAAAAAATGTTAGATTTCGATCTACCTCTGAATTCGATTGTTTTCGACGTCACTGGGGCCTCCCCAATCATCATCACTGTCATTATTCTTATTTTTTACATCAGCTGTTTAATGTCACAAGGAAGAGAGGGAAGAAGCGATTCGTTGCTCTAGTTATCTTATTATTAAAATTTTAAAAATATACATAATATTTTTTTTAAATTAATAATATAAATTTTTATTTAAAAATTTTAATTAATGTTAAAAAACAGTTTAATAAGACCAATTCTAGTCATACCTGAATTCTAAGATAAAAAATCGATGTCATAGTTTATGTATGGTGATATATATGTGTGTGTGAGAGAGATTCTGAGATGTTCCTAATTCCATTAATTTTTAAGATGAAATACATATCTTATTTTTTCATATATTTAATTTGAAAATGGAACTTTTTCTTAAAATAGGATGAATAATAATCGATCCGAAACAAACTACTAACATGTAAGAGCCTACATCACAAAGGTGAAGTGTGCGTTCAATTCTAATTGAACTTAACACATAATAATAATAATAATAATAATAAATTTTGACAAATAATATAAGTAAATAATAAAAATCAAGGTTTAAGCCCATTACCTATCAAAAAAACTAAAAAAAAAACTAGTAATAGTTTATATCATTATACAGTATTGAATAATTACCACGATTGTAAGAGAAATGTCATTTACTATCAATTAAAAATAATTTGATTTCCTCTTTGAATATATAATTATCTTCTTATTTTTTTTAAAAAATAGCAAGGATCATGTATTGGGTATATCGCTACAAAAGTCTCCTCCATTTCTAGATGTAAATGAAAGTTATATTTTTCATCTACAACTCCCTTTGCATTATCATGCAAAAATAAGATAAGGTGATATATGTTACCGTACCTACTTACAATAGATATTATATTGAAAATTATGCATTTTAATCAATTGTCTATTCTTAAGCACGCCCATGTATCCCTATAAATCCCCACTATTATTCATAAATGAAACATTGACATTTAATTTTCCATAAACATATGGTATTAAAGCCAATGGATAATTTGTATCATGCCTTGGCTATATTGAGTTAAAATTTTGTACTAGAGGCAATAGACGATGAAGACCCTTCGTGTAGTACAAAGATGTGCATTGTTCATGAATTTAGAGAATGAATTTAGTTGCTTGCCTCATAACGATATTGTTATATAGTGCAACAAGGAGTGATACTACATATCATATCGTTTAGATGCAAACAATCAATGTCAAGAAAGGGAATGATTTTTTCACTTACTAATATTTGTGAACCTAAGATTAATCTCAAATATGATTTTGAAGGTAATTGCTTGCCCCATGATGATATTGTTATATAGTGCAACAAGGAGTGCTACTACATATCATATCATTTAGATGCAAACAATCAATGTCAAGAAAGGGAATGCTTTTTTCACTTACTAATAGTTGTGAACCTAAGGAGATTAATCTCAAATATGATTTTTAAGGTAAATTAAAAATTCAGAGGAAAGTTCAATGGTGTTCAAGTTGCATTGAGCAATGTTGTAAATGTAAGAAATTGTCTCTATGGGACGCCACTAAGGGGTTTTGAAAGTTCAATGAGCAATCTAAAGTTCTTCATCAGCTTTTAAAGATATTTCCCCTTCTTCTAGCTCTAGAGACATTCTACATGAAATCGACATATTATAAGATTGTATTTATTTTGTTTAGAATGAATGTAATAATGTTGGCATAGCTACTTAAGAATAGGTATTACATTGATATTCATAAAATTTTATCAACTGTCAATACTTCTAAAGATAAACATATTTTTTTAAAAATATAAACAAAATCTAAAATCCTTCAATAACCTATCATTTTATCTTGTTACACTCAAATTATTTTACCCACTCAAAAACTACTCTTATAAAAAATTATAAAGTAGGAATTTCATGGGAAATAACCTATCATTTTATCTTGTAAAACTCAAATTATTTTAGCCACTCAAAACTACTCTTATAAAAAATTATATAGATTTGTTGGAAAACTAATTTCAGTAGTCAAGTATGGTTTTTGTTTCATTGTATGTCCTCTTTTCCCTTATTAATTTTAAAAATAAAATGAAAAACCTACACAATAATTTAAAAAAATTCTTCTATCTCTGACAGATGTACATTTTGGGTTGTAGAAGAAAAAATGAAGAAAACAATTGAATGGGTATTAGGATGCAACGATGAGAATAGTTGACCATCAAATATTACTGTCGTGTAATTTGACAAACCAATCAGAAACATTACGTTGGATTGAAGCTACCTGCAAATATCTGCCGAGAACCATCCAATCGGAACGCGGAGACATGAGTAGCTGCACCAAAATGTATTCATCAAATATGAAATTGATCGTTTGTTGTTTTGCGGCGCAGAGAGATTGTTTATTCACCAAAGATCAAATTTGTGCTCGTTCACTGCGTTATGTTATTTCATAGACATCAAACATCTTTCTATCTTTTTTTTGCACTTCCTGTTGAAATAAATTAATTATCTCAAATATGGTCGGCACAGACCAGCCGCCCAGCACAGATCAAGGAGAAATTTCTGCATGTGTCCAATACAGACCAACTAGTCAATCACCATCCATCTCAACTGTTCCTTATAATTATTTCAGCTAACTTTCTACTACAGTGTAAACAACATTTATTATGTATTTGTCTATAAATTAATAGACTGGGCCTGTGTTCAGCAGAGCCCATTTTCTGGGTTTCTCCTTTGGTTTCTTTCCTC
Source organism: Cupressus sempervirens (assembly GCA_028749045.1). Lineage (NCBI taxonomy): Eukaryota > Viridiplantae > Streptophyta > Pinopsida > Cupressales > Cupressaceae > Cupressus > Cupressus sempervirens. The sequence continues at coordinate 111,907,907 of CM053783.1, forward strand.
TGGTTTCTTCTTCTTCTGTGTTCTGTTTTTAATATATTATCACTTCCGAAGACTTCTACTGTCGGGATTTATCGGCATGGTCTGAAACCATAGGCTTTGTCATCCGTCTGAAGTGCAAACTTTAAAGCTGTTTTAACTACATGATTTGAATGTTAATATAACTAGCACTTCCACCTTTAAAAGTGCAAGGGTTTAGTTTTATATATATATATATATATATATATAATAGTGATCATGTGTTATTGAAAAATAAAAGTTTGGTCATTATTCTTATTGTTCAACAATGTAAAAATAATTACATTTTGTTTTGAGTATCTATCAATATAGGAGAGATTCTTCTATTTTTCATATAATTGTATATGAGTTATTTGGCATTTTGGAGTATGTGTTAAACACAAAAGAAAATGAATTGTAGAAATCATCTAAAGATTTCACTCTAGACATAGCTATAAATGTCAGACATTGTCTTTCTATTTTTCCAATGTCAATTTTTACCTTCTATAACACAAGCCATTGACAATTGTGTATAGTAATAGCTTATCACATGGGTAGAATCTCTCTCTCTCTCTCTCTCTCTCTCACACACACACACACACACACACACATACACACACACACAAAAGCACAATTATATATCTATTAGTTATTCACCTCTCTATCTCTCTTATCTCTTTCTATTATTCAACTTACTCGATCTCCCTCCCTCTCTCCACTCATCTCCCTATCCATCTAACTATCATTTTCTATATGAAAATGACCACTTGACTTTTTGAAATTAATAGTTCAAAATTGACTTTAATCTATTTCCATGGTCTCTATATCTCTCTATATTTACATGTCCCTCTACATCTCTATGCCTATCCCACCTTGTCTCTCTTCCTATCACATGTATGCATATATCTATTTGCATTTCTGTCATATACTACATTGGAGTGACAACCAAAAGTTGTTAAATTGTATTACAAATTATTTATGAATACTAATAAAAGGAATGAATCCATCTATTAGGTATAGAATATTAAATATTATACTATATATCTATTTATCTACTATCCATATACCACCTCATATATCTTTGTTCTATCTATTTATCTTGGCCATCTCATCTTACTATTTCTCTCCCTTCTTCTTTATCTCTCACTTCATAACTATCCTTGTCTACTATCCATCTATGATCTCATATGCCTTTATTCTATCTATTTATCTTGTTTGTCTCCTCTTGCTATTTCTTGCCCCCCTCTTTATCTCTCCCTTCATAACTACACTAACTTTGATTTGTGACTTTTATTTTATATTTTGAAATAGTACAAGATGCATCAATGAATGTAAAACAATTCAATTTCTATTTCATATTAATTTGAAATAAGAGGAGCATTTTAGTATCTATAGTCACAAGGACCAAGGAAGTACTATCACAACGATTTTTAATGACTTCATTTTGTGGAGGAACATTTTAGTATCTATAGTCACCATGACCAAGGAAATCACTCTCACAAAAATTTTATGGCTTCTATTTTTTATTTCCAAATAGCTCAAGTTAAACCAATGGAGTTTTGAACCAGTTGAGTTTCTATTTCATATTAATTTTCACTAAATTTAAATAGGAGGAATATTTCACTGAATTTGAATAGGAGGGATAATTTCTAGATAAATTGTCTTTACTAAAATCTTTCAATATTATATTCCAACATGGCCTTCTATTTTATAACTATTTACATGGGAGTGGACAATTTTTAAATGTAAAGAAACCAAAATTTTAAAAGTAATTAATATGAATGTCGAACTTCGTCTATATAAAAATAAAATGTTGAAAAAATTGATATCATGCTTAAGCATCATATTACTCTTTTTGAATTAAAATTTAAGAATCTCAAATGTCTCTAAATGATCTAATTTTCTTTAAAGTAAAATACTTCTACATTACCTACTTTATACATCTTTTGTGCTAGAATTACTATACAAACTAGACACAATTTCTTCCAAAAAAATGATTAAGCGAATTTGACTTCTTCCTAAATCTAATTATGTAAAATAAAATTTATCTATTTATTTTTATTTTTAAAATTAAAGTATAGGTCTACTAACTTAATTTAAACTAAATAATATACCTTCAAATAAAATTAAGTAATTATACTTTTCTTTCAATACACATTTAATTAAGAAAAAAGACATTAATTCTATAGTAAAAGTAAGCTTACAAATTTTACTGATTATTTTTAGATTTTTAAATCAAAATCAATAATTTTGCCTTTCACAAATTATAATAATTTTAATATATTAAAAAATATAAAATTTTACAGATGTTTAGTTATAAATAAATTTATCAAACTATTTATTAAAATTGTGAAAATTGATTAAATTTTTTATAGATGATTAGTATTAATGAATTTTGCAATGTACTCTCTAAAATGCAAATATTTACTTATTTTCCATGGAATTATTAAATTTTCAAATTTTAAAAATTGAAAGACGATTTACTCTTCATATTAAAATTGTAATGACTATTTAGAATCAAACAACTAACATTGAAAAAACACTAAGCAATTCAACTAGTGGATTCAACTTGATGACAGGGAAAAGAATGATTTTCCCTCATTTCTTTCTACATCTTGTGGAAGTAATAATAACTTATTAGAAAAATGTAGTGACTATAGTACACAAGAAATTGTGGAGTTGAAGCTTGATGATGTGCCCTTGTTGAAGAGGAGAGACTTTATGAATTCATGTGATACTAAGTTCTAACAATAAATGTACTCTTGCTAAACATTTCAAAGAAATTATTTTCATTAATAAGGATTCTAAATTTATAATAGAATTGGTGGAAAAAAATATTTATTGGGATGATAGGCACAATGAGGGTTATATAGATAGAAAAACTGGTCATAGAAGAGGTTTAAGTGTTGGGGCTAACCATGATTCAGGTACTAAAATCACATCAACCAGTTTAAAATGCCAAGTTGTCCTATAAAATGAGGGGTTTGAAGTAGTTTTTGTCATTGCCTACACCACAGAGGACGAAGTGTTTCATACTTTACATGCTACTTGGATATCTCCTTTTGTGTCTTTTAACATTGTTTTCTCTATTGATTTGAACTTGGGTGAAAATATTTGTGATTTTTGTAGGGGACTTTTGTACAACTTATAATTTGTGACTTATATAAGGCATTGATCAAATGGATTTCATGACTTTCTTTTCTATTATCATCAGACCTCTAAAATATGCAATGTTTATAGTTGCATTGTAGGCTTCAAATCTTGATGTATTATCATGAAAAATCTCCTTTAGAAGTATCATTGTCTTCTCAAGGAAGTATAGCTAATGGATAGGTGAGGATGTTAGAGTAATTGTCATTATTTGTTGAAATGGACTGTTAATTGATTTAAGGGAACTCTCATGATTATTTGGTAAAATATTGAGGCTCATCGTCTGTATGCATAATAAATATTAGTTTAATATGACTGTAAATTTAAAGACAGGGAAAAGACCAGAATAAAACTATTGGGTCCATTACTACAAGAGCATTCACTATGAAGAATTTGAATGCGAGCAATGTTGCAATATTGGATTGATTCTTTCCTAAACTAATTCTTTCCTAAAATATTCTTTTCTAAATTGATTCTTTCCTTTCCTGTAACTTTATGCATATGGCACACAACTATATATGTATTTCTTCTTGATTTCTGATTTTCAAGTTGGTATCAAAGCTTTGAAGCTTGAATCATTTGTATCCCTTCATTGAACCATGGCTGATTTAGATTTGAAATTATTTGAGAGAAAATCTACTGCCATTATTATTCAATCCAAAGGTTTATCACTTAAGGAAGGGATTACACTCAATGAAATAAACTATGATTCACTCAATAAAATAAACTATGATTTGTGGTCTCAAATCATGGAGATGCATATTGCTGAGAAGGAGAAACTCTCTTTCATTCGTGGTAACTCACAACCACCTACCAAGAAGGATGATGGATATGAGAAGTGGTATGCAAATAATCAAAAGGTCAAAAGATGGCTATTGATATCTATGTCCCTAGAAATTATGAAGCGATAGATTCACTTACCCACCACTCGAGATATTTGGAAAGCTCTTTCTAAGCCTTTTTATGATGGAGCAGATGAATTGCAAGTTTTTTTCTTGAATAAGAGGGCTTTCTCTACCAAATAGAATGGCAGAACATTCTCTACGTATTATGGAGAATTAATCAAGATTTTTGGTGAGTTGGATCATCATGATAAAGTGATCATGGAAAGTGAGAACAATGTTGAATCTTACAAAAAAATTAGTTCAACTATAAAGGATGCATATTATCTTGTTGGATTAGATGGTGGCTTCGAACAAGTTTGTGGTGAAATTTTGAGAAAGGATCCTATTCTCGAATTAGAAGCATATTATGCATTGGTCTGTCATGAATCTATTTGATGCACAATAATGATTGGAGAACTAGAAAAGACTGAAGGTTCAGCCATAGTGACTCAAAACTAATCTAATCAGAATGGGCCTCCTCAAAACCTAGCTAAGATCATTAATGGTGCTAATAAATCCACCTACAAATGCACCCATTGCAATCAAATTGGTCATACCAAAAGTCACTACTTTGAACTTGTTGGGTATCCAGAATCGTGGGATCATAGCCGCAATTTACAGAAGAAGAATTCTAAGAAGACCTCCAGTGTAGCGTTTGTTGAAACAAAGATAGAGGATAATGTTGTTGGACAGATCTTGGCATTAACAGCAATGGCATGTAATGGTGGTAATTTTTTAAATATGTCTACACTTGTTTCTAATAGTTCATGGATAATTGATTTTGGTGTTGTAGATCATATGGCATTTGATTCTAGATAGGTCTCATCCCTTAAGCTATCCTCACAAAAAATTGTTTCCACTACCAATGGATCTCAGGCCCCAGTTATTGGAGAAGGATCCTTACCTCTCACTAATACTTTGAATCTAGATTCTATTTTAGTGGTTTCATCTTTGGACTACAATTTGTTGTTAGTTTCCTAAATCACCACTACTTTACTTTGTGTTGTAATTTTTTGGCCTGATTTTTATGTGATTAAGGACATCCAAACGAGGAAAATGATTGGTTGTGGTGTTAGGTGAGGGAAGTTGTATTACTTGGAATAGGTGTCAAAGAGTTCGAACAAGCTACATCAAGCTTTAGCAATGGATGGCTCTAAGAGGGACAAGTAAAAATCTAAAATCTAGTTATGGCATCGACGTCTAGGACATGCTTCCTTTGGTTACCTAAAGAAATTATTTCCTAGTTTATATGCAAAATTTGATGGTTCTAGCTTCTGGTGTGAAGTTTGTGAACTTGTAAAAAGCCATCGTGCTTCTTTTCCATTAACTTTGAATAAAAGTCTAGTTCCATTTATGATCATACATTCTAATGTTTGGGGTCCATCCAAAGTCACTACCTTGGGTGGATAATGTTGGTTTGTTACTTTTATTGATGATTGTACTACCTGATGACTTGGGTATGCTTAATGAAGTCTAAAAGTGATGTGAACTTGTTTAAATATTTTTATAACATGAATCATACTCAGTACAATGCACAAGTTCAAGTTCTTCATAGTGACAATGGAGCTGAATATTTGAGTTTTGAACTTTAGCAGTATCTGGAAGCACACAGAACTATTCATCAAACTACTTGTTCTAATACACCTCAGTAGAATGGGTTAGCTGAGAGAAAAAATTATCATGTTTTGGAGGTTTTCCATGCTTCTTTGATAGAAGCCCATATACCATTATCCTATTGGGGTGAAGCACTTACCTCTGTAGCATATTTGATCAACTAGGTACCCTCCAACACTATTGATTTCCAGACACCATCCTAGGCTCTTGATGAGATAGTTGTTTCTCTAGCTATCCCGAATTTACCTCCTCACATCTTTCATTGTGTAGCTCTGGTACACCTCCATAACCATCAACACAAAAGGTTATCTCCTCAAGCACTATGATGTGTCTTTCTAGGATATGTTGCTTATCAAAAGGGGCACCAATGCTATCATCCTCCAACCCAATGAATGTTTATTACATTGGATGTAGTTTTTCATGAAGACTCAATGTATTTTTCCTCTGAGCCTCAACTACAAGGGGAGTGCCAAAAGGAAATTCAGACTCTAGACTAGGATGATCACACCTCTGAAGATGTAGGTAGCTTGGACATCTTTGAAAATTTGGATAACACCTCTGAAGATGTGGAGGTTCAAATCCCTAAAGATATGGTAGCTTGGACATCTCTAAACAAGGGGAACTCTCTAAAAATTTTAATCAAGAAGTAGGTAAAACTTTGGATCAAAGTAGTGATGAACACCCAGAAATGTAAGCTATGGGTCCACCTCCATCCGAGTCCCTCACACTACACCAATTGCTTACCAAGGATGTTCCTGAACCATCTAGAAAATAGCTACCTCAACATCTCACCAAAGGTATCCCTAAATCCATATATGAACCTGAACTTTCTAGTAAAGTTAAATATCCTATGAGTCATTATGTGTCTAACCATTGTTTGTTAGAATCAAATTAGTTATTTGTAAATCAATTATCTACTGTATTGTTAGCTAGGGTTTTGGAACCCTAAATATTTCCTGTCTTAACTCAACAACATGAGAAATTAGAAACCTTTAAAATTTACAAATTATTTTGCATTTATATTATTTAATTCTTTAATGAATTAAATATATTCAAGTTAAATACAAAGTCATTAATTATTAAACCATTACTCTAATTTCTCATATGATTAATTCTATAATGAATTAATTATCATATGAGGGTGAAAGTAGAAGAATTATATTTGGAAAAGAATGATTTAAAATAATTAATTATTTTTTAAAGGAATTAATTATTATTATTGTAATTAGTATTGGTAGGGTAAATTGGAAAGAAATTTTTAAAATGATTAATTCTTTAAAGAATTAATTATTAATGTAATAGGGAGTTAGGGTAGTTGAGAAATGACTTGGATAGGATTTCTTTAAAAATAGGAAATTCTATTGTAAATGGGTTCCTCCCATTTTGAAGGAGTCTGCACTTCTAAAGGAAAGGGAAGACAATTTAGTTTATTTTCAATCTTGTATCAGAAAGGTTCATCTCTCCATAGAATATTAAGTTAGAACTATTTTTTCCTAAGTATTATATGCTTTAAAACTTTGAATATATTTTCTGAAGTTGTGGCAAAGTATATAAAATTCTATGGTTTTATATGTTATGTTAAACTTTTTGGAGTAGATACTATTGTTTACTCTACTGTGATTCATGTTCTTGTGGATATTAATTGCATGTGAAAGTTTAGCTTTCCTTTGTTGCATATTGGAAACATATTTTGGAGTTTAAAGATTCTGAGGGAGGAAGTTAAATTTGTTCATCTACTTTTATTCTAATATCCAGTCATGTTGATGAATGGATGCTAGTATTCCTTTATTGCCTTATAGGTTAAAGGCATAACCAGAAAATCATTTATTGTAAATCAAAAGGAGGGAGTTGTACCTTCATTTCAAAATTCAAAGAGCACTTGACAAGATAATTGCAAGTGATTCTATTGTTAGTTTCAAAGTTTGTCTTTCTTTTGGGTATTCAAGAGTCAATTGTAAATGTGTTTTTGGAGAGGACAAATCTGTTTACTAACATGTATCTATTCCTAACAGTGTGTAGGAAGCCTTACCTGATCCAAGGTGAAAAGTCACTATGAATGAGGAGATGAAATCATTATAGAAAAATAATACCTGGGAGCTTGTTGACCATCCACTAGGAAAGAAACCAGTTGGATGTCGGTGGGTTTATATTGTTAAGTACAAAGAAGATGGTACAATTGAATGCTTTAAGGCGAGACTGGTGGCAAAAGGGTACACCCAAACCTATGGGATGGATTATATAGAGACATTTTCACCTGTAGCTAAAATCAATATAGTATGAGTCTTGTTATCTCTAGCTATGAACTTGGCTTGGCCATTGCAACACTTTCATGTGAAGAACACTTTTCTGCATGGAGATTTATCTGAAGAAGTCTACATGGAACTCTCTCCTGACTACATGATACAAGAAATACATAGGTTGAAGGTGTGCAGATTAAAGAAGTCGCTATATGGGTTGAAACAATCTCTGAGGGCATGGTTTGAAATATTCACAAAGTAAATGAAAGCCTTTGGTTACCGTTAGAGCAATTTAGACCATACTATATTCATAACGAATTAGCAGGGTAAGATCACTACACTTATTGTGTATGCAGATGACATGATAGTTACAGGAAATGATCCCAAAGAAAGGAGGGCTCCATAGGATTACTTGTTCAGAGAATTTGAAATGAAAGACCTTGGTCCCTTGAAATATTTCCTTGGGATTGAAGTGTCTTGATCTGATAAAGGGATCTTTTTGTCTCAAAGAAAGTATGCCTTAAACTTGTTATGGGAAACTAGTATGTCAGCATGTCAACCCGTTGATACACCAGTGTTGAAGGATTAAAGTTATGCATTGAGTTTAATTAGGTACCAGTTGATAAAGGAAGATACCAGAGACTCATAGGAAGATTGATGTACTTAGCACACACAAGGCCAGACCTTGCCTATGCATTAAGTATTGTTAGCCAGTTTATGCATAATCCCAGAGAGCAACATATGAATGTAGTTATGCAAATTTTGAGGTATCTAAAATCTACTCCTAGAAAAGGAATTTTATTCACTAAAAATGAGGATTATCAAAGTGTGTATGCATGTACTAATGCTGACTGGGCTAGAGCAGTAGATGATATGCGTTCTACTTTAGGTTATTTCACCTTTGTAGGAGGTAATCTCGTTACATGCAGAAGCAAAAAATAGAATTTTGTTGCACGATTAAGTGCAAAGGTAGAATTTAGAGGTATGGCACTTGGAGTATGTGAAGCGTTGTGGCTAAGACTTCTCCTAAGAGATTTGGGTTGTCCACTTAGGCAACCAATTCAAATATATTGTGACAATAAAGCAACATGTGATGTTGCTCATAATCTAGTTCAACATGATCATACAAAGCATGTGGAGGTAGAAAGATTCTTTATTAAGGAGAAGTTGGATGAGAATATTGTGGAGCTACCTAAGATTCAAATAGAAGATCAGCTAGCCGATATTCTTACCAAAGCAGTTTTAAGTCAAGTGTTCTTGAAGTTTTTGGGCAAGTTGGGCATGTGGGATATCTATGCACCAACTTGAGGGGGGGTGTTGCAATATTAGATTGTTTCTAATATTGGATTGATTCTTTCCTAAACTATTCTTTCTTAAATTGATTATTTCCTTTCATGTAGCTTTATGCATATGGCACACAACTATATATGTAGCTATATAGTTTTATGTTAATACAAGAATGGAAAATATATTCTTCTTGATTTCTGATTTTCAAGTAGAAAGAGATTAATATTGGCTGGTCATGATTCAAGGTAACTATATCATGAGAGAGGCTTTTTTTCAAAAGATCCTTACTATTATATACTTATTTTGCATACAAATAAACTTTTTGAGCTTCATTAATTTGTGATGTAGACTTCATGTAAATATAAAGAATTGGCATGAAATAAGCATGTTGAGATTCATGTGAAAATATTAAACCAATAATATCCACTCTATTTTTATTGGTGTGCTTTGCCCCATTCTATATTCAAAATAATTTGTATGCCTTGAAATTAATAGATGACAACCTCCATTAAAAACTCAATTACAATATTGCTCTAGTTTTAGTGGTATGGTTAGTTGCATTTCAAATTCAAACTTATTTGTATGCATTGGAATTCATATATAATAGTCTTCTTTCAAACCCAAATTGTTCTATTACTTTAGATTAGTGGTAAATTTTACACAAATTATTTTTTCATGGTTTGGCTTATAGAAGAGGGGATACCACATGACTAGAATGGGAATATCACTAGAAAGTGGTTGTTGATGTTGCAAGAGATCTAAGATACTTACATGAAGTGTATCATGAGGGTTGTATAACAACTATTAAAATATAAAAATATTAAGAATTAAATAAACAAATACTGACACAATTATATAACAATTATTAAATATTAAATCAACCACTTACAAAATTATTAAGATCAAATTAACAAATGATATAAAATTATTCCAACTACTAAAAAATTAATAAAAATTAAATACTCTAACAAAGATATTCTAAGCCTACATCTATTGAAACAAAGTTAACTATTGAATCCTCTCATCCCTAAATACTCCTATTCTATAACTCTTCTTCCTCGTAATCACCATAATCCGAGTAAAAAATCCATGGATAAGAATGAAGGCACATGATCGTAGGACAATGATTCATTGAGTAACACTAAACAACCATCATTGCAAATTAAATGTCAACACAAAAGTGGACTCCAAATAAATTATCAATGCTAACCGCACCTACATAAAGGTATTTGGCCCATTCAAATCTAACTTGGAAGGCATGGTGTTCGAGTCCTCCTCCTTGGTAAGAAGGGATGTCTAACACAGTGGGAGAAAAGCCACATATCCATATAGTCAGGCTAAAAGGTGTGATTGCACTAGGTAAACAACCACACTAATTTATAAATTTTATCTTTACATCATTTATATAAATGAAAGCTAATTTATAACTAAATAAATTCATAAATTATTTAAACAAACTAACTTATACTGAAACTAGAAAAAAGATTCTTATACTTGAAATCCTATGTAACCTACCTCTTAACTTTGTTTTAAAAATAAATAATGATAAATGAAGTGAGAGTAAAGAATTCATGCTAATTTAGCCAATAGGCTATTTGTGCTCCCTAAATTTAAAGTCTTGCGAGAAATGTTGTACTCCCAATTATTAGATTTTTTAGCAGTTTTGTTATGATGCTCTTTAAAATGAATTTTTAAAAAATTACTAAGAGATAAACTTAATTTTCCATAAGTAAAATTTTAATTTCATTTTAGTGTGAAACATAAACTTTCTAATTTATGTTTTATCTCTATTTCCTATATGTTGTTGCATGCCTTTTCTTGATATAGAATAGATACTTTCATTTTAAATCTATTTTATTTTCATTTAAAAATTTGATGATGACATAATCAATACATTTTGAGAAAAATTAATGTTGGTAATCGAATTTACATTCTCTAAATGTTGTAAAGTTTTAATTTTTAATTATTATTATATTAATCTAATTTAATTTTTCTATTTTCTATTTAGCTATTGTTATTACATATCTAAAAAATATAGAAAGATTCTATTTGCATTTAATTTTTAATATATAAAATTTAATTGATTTGCATGTAATAGAAATATTGTTTAAATAGGCATTTCTAATAAAACTATAAGTGGCTTGTCTCTATTTTTTATTTATCAATTATAAATTATAGTAAAAAAAGTAGATATTTTTAAAAATATGAAAAATAAAATAAAATAAATTTTATTATAAATATATTTTTACTTTAAAACTACTATTAATTCAATAACACAAAAAAAATTCAAAATAGTTTGATGATGAACTTTGGATTATAGGCATGTAATTGAAATATTCTTTACAAAATTTAGCAAATAGAAATTGATTTGCATGTAATAGAAATATTTTTTAAAATTAAATTTGCAATAAATCTATAAGTACCTTGTTTCTATTTCATATTTAGCAATTGTAAATTATATTAACAATAAAATATAAATAGTTCTTAAATTTTGAAAAAAAAAATCCAAAGATTATAATAAAATTATATTTTACTTTAAAATTATTAATGATTCAAGGAAAAATGAAGAAGAAAATATAGTTTAATGATTAACTTTGAATTGATCCACATGCAGTGTGAATATTGCTTAAATATTTTAACAAATAAAAAGAATGTACAGATACACAAATTTTTAAATTGTTAAGATCTAATTAAAATTCAATTATTTTTAAGTTAATATACCATTTAAACCTAGGATTCAATTAGAGTAAGAGCTAACATAAATATTACAGTTTAATTATGTTTAGAGTTTTATAATAGTTTAATTAGATACAATTATTATTAAATTAAGTTTAGAAATAGATATTAATTAGAGTTAGAATTTTAGGTGAGCTTAGTTAACATTCCAAAAATATTAGGATTATAGTTTAGGTTACACTTCTTCAATAAAACTAACTTAAATATAATATTTTCTTTTATCCTTAATTTACTAACCCAATTTCTACATCACAATATAACCTCATTTTATTTACATCTCCATCCTTAATTCTAAGCTTCTAACATCCAATATTCCCAGTTGAGATAAAAAAAATAGTGTCACTTCATACATTAAACCTTAAACCTATTTGTTACCATTACACTAATCCAAATTTAATAATAACATTAATTTTAAACCTTATGAAAATCTAACATAAAATATGAACAAGATGACCATAATCCTAAATTATATTATTAAGTTAAAGAGACATGGATAAACCAACCAAATTGAAACCTCCCCCTAAATCTAAAATTATTTTTTCACAACCCTAATTCTATGTCTAATTGCACTCTAACCTCCTCCTTTAGTATAATTAAACCATATCAATAATCAAGTTCCTATAGTAATCATACTAAGATTTCCCTCCAATTACACCCAAACCCTAATCTAATATTAAATCTATCCCTAATTTTCCTTCAATACTATTAATTGAACTACTTGATCCCTATTTGAACTATATCTGTAATCACAATCTCAACCACAACCCTAATATCCATGTTAACTGAACCTTAATATGAAACCTAATAAGCACCTAATTTGACCCCTAACCAAAGAATGGTAGGAAACCTTAATCATAATTCTAACATGAATCATAATTCTAATCCTTGCTCTAGTAATACTACTAACCCTAAACCTAATCCTAAAAATGATTTAAATTGTAACCCTAACCACAACCCCAATCATATACTTAAACTATATTTTATCCCTAAACCTATTCCTATCACTAACTCTAATATTTTATACCCCTACATCAACCTTAAAAGCTAACCTTAAACTCTATGCATTACTATAATCCTAATTGATAAATCTTAATCCTAACTTTATTAATGAAGTTTAAATCCTAATTATAAATGTTCATTGTAAAATTTCCTATGTATAAATATACATTTCTACAACAAAAATCAAATGAAACATTTCATGAAAAGAACCTCTAGCTAACTTCAAATGACTCTAATGTTCTTTTATAGATCACAATATGTCACTTCACCAACTAGAAGCTTTCTTATAACATCTCATATGCTACATATCATAATTTTGAACACTAAAAACTACAACACTTGAAAATTTACATTATTTACTATTATGTTTTAGATCAAAGAGATCAAAAGTGAATGAATTATTACAAAGAGATCAATCCTTATAAAGGAGATCAAAACCCTAAAAGCTAAAACCTAGGTTACATGATAATAATTAATAAAAGAATTAGTTATTACATGCCAAAAGTTTAGCTCAAGTAAACTAGAGATAATAAGTGACTTAATAATTAAATCAATATGATTTAATTAATAAGAAAAAACTCTGAAAAGAGGAGAAATAAATAAAACCACATGGGAATACCCCTACTCCAAAAAGAGATGAAAAACATGTTGAAAGAAACTAGTGACAAACTGAAGAAGCCTCCAAACTAGGGAATGTCCCAAAAGATAGGAACAAAAGTTGATCATGAAGACCACTATTAAAGCATGTAGAAGTTGCAAAGCTCTTTCAAAAGTAATTGTTGATCTAAAAAACCTCGATTGAAATAAAACTTGACCAAGCAGAGAAAACTATAATCTGCATCGAACTAGGAGGCACACAAAGGCAAACAACTGAACTTGAAGATACAGATGACATGAAACACCAAAGCCTAAAAAGTTGATCAATCAAACAAGGAAGGCTTCAACTAAAGTAGGAAGGAAAATAAAAAGTGTTTATATAGTAAATGATCCATATCACCAAAATGTATAGGTACCCAGTCATTGCATTCGCCTAGTACATAGGAATAAATACCGAATGCACAGCTCACTTCATCAAACTAGGGAAGCATAAGAAACAATAGAAGAACCCCCCTACCCCCCTTAATACAGAAAAGGGTGAGGTGACATGCAACTAGAAAAGTGGGCCAAAAGAACTACATGTCAAAGAACCACAACCAAGATGCACAAAAGAGTACATATGTGTGTATTGACATGATCAATCTTAGACATGTCATGAGACTAATGTCATGGATGGAATACTCATTGAAAAAGGAAGATGACAAAAAAAGGTGAAACATCAACCTTGCATGTCATGTTAAATAGAGTAGTGCATGTACAATAAGGCACAAGATATGGTGAATCCTAAGAATATAATAATCTATACAATTGTCCTCAGATGATACTTGCTTGAATTAGAATGCAAAACCACTAAAATGAAAATACAAATGCAATATAACACTTTATCTCAATGTGTTTGCAATAATGCATACAAATGATGTCTAAATAGACCATAAGAGGCATAAGGCTGATACAAAATATAGTACAACCCATGACAAATCATCTAAGGCAAAAAAATTGATCCACGGACTTGAAACAAGCAAGATATTCACCAGAATGCAAAAATGCAAAAGACAAAATAGAATGTGCCACGAGAAGAATCTAGAAAAAGAACCAACGTCACTATAAAGATCTCTCACAGGTCTTTCCAATGATATAAAGAATTCTCAAATCAAATATTAGATGCTCAATATATGTCTCTTGAAGTGCAAAAAATAAATCCTAACTTTGACAACAAAACAAGCCATCAAGCAATTATCAAAACAAAAAATCACCTACACCAATGGAGTGACTTGGAACCAACCTTTTGGCAATAATACTTCTAGATTACCTAGTTTATACATCTTTTCCTTCCACCAAACTACTAGAATTACACAATTGATGTGTGTGTGTGCGTGCGCTTGCCCGTGCGCGTGTGCACAAAAAAATTAGACACAATTTGTTCCAAAAAAATGACTAAAAAAATTTGACTTCTTCCTAAATTTAATTATATAAAATTAAATTCATTATATTTATTTTAATTTTTTTATTTAATGTATAAGTGTACTAATTTAATTTAAAACTAAATAATCTATCTTCAGATAAATTATGTGATTATACTTTTCTTTAAAGACACATTTAATTAAGGGAAAATACATTAATTATATAGTAAAAATAAGCTTGCACAAATTATATTGGTTATTTTTATATTTAGAAACCAAAATCAACATTTTTTCTTACACAAATTATACTAATTTTAAAACTGTCAAAAATATAAATTTTTATAGATGTTTAGTTATAAATAAACTTATCAAACTATTTATTAAAATTGTGAAAAGTGATTTAAATTTTTATAATTCTAAAAACTTAGAGGAGGATTTACTCTTCATATTAAAATTCAATAAATTATCTTCATACAATAAATTTGGCATGTATGTCAATAGTTGCATTCAATATTCTCTAAAGGAAATTAACTCAAAATTAGTTGATATCTAACACAAGTCTTACAAATGAAATTGTAAATCACTTCAAGAGAATAGCCCTTGAAAGCGTCATAAATATTGTGTACCTCTTCCCATGTTCATTCCCACCCCTTTCCTCTTCATTTTCCCAACACCTTTGTTTTCACCATTTGTTTTTGTATATTTATTTTTTCTCTTGTTATGTGTTTCTCCCTTCCTTCTCTCCCACTCCGTGCTTTACATCACTCTCTTTCATGTCTGTGTTTTGTAAACTTTTATGCTTGTTGGCCATATGTTGGAGAAAATAGAAGAACTTGACTTTGTCTTGTTGATTTGTATTTGCCTAGAATTTTCTGAGACTCTTAACTAACCGATCTGTGCATTTCTTGGAAATTAGTATAGTATGGATGATAGATACACAAAAAAGCATGAGAAAACACCACACCCACACTACTACAAGACAGGGCACTTTAAGACATCTTTTAAAGACAATATTAATATTTTGTCTTAAATCTTTGATTTATTCTCTTAATTTTTTTAACTTAAAAATTAAAGTTTTTATATTCTCTTTATTAAAAAAGTTAAGACAACACAAACATGCATTTTTGGCAAGAGGAACAAAAATAGCGGAAAGTGTATCCTCTTTATTAGTTTTGGCAAATTAACAACTTGCTTCACTCTTGATTCTTCTAATCCTCAAATGCCTCATGCCTGCACAATATCACATCATTTTAGTCTATCATTTTAGGTATGAGATGGATCCAACAAGATTTTCATTCCTCACAAAAGTTTCAAAACATTGTAGAGTTACAATTTTTTTTTAACCCTATTATTGTAAAATGATCAAAACATGGAACATGTAAGTCTTTGTTGGAAATTGTTAGACATTTAGCAACTCATTTTCAGTATTTGTACCGCATCATATGTTAGAGTTGTTGTAGTGCCTGCCCCTAAGTCGCATTTCTGTCATAATTGCCAAACTCTTTTAGGCCAATTTATGTTTGATGATTAGTATTATTATTTTAGAGATTATCAGATGTTGTTTTACACTCAGTTTATTATATGATGAGATTACTTGGTACTCTATATATTTCATGCATGTATGATGATTATTCAATGTTTTCAGTTATCAATGATGATTAGTTAGATGGTTTATTATCACACGTGCTTTCTTATGGATACTTACCCCATACTGCATGTGTATGGTGTGCATGTTTGTTTTATTTATGTATGGTGTTTCTGATGTGGTTAAGGAAGGGAGTCGTAGTCACCTGCTAGTCGGGATCTATACGATGCACCACTTCCTGCCATTGTCTGTTTAGCTTAGAATATTGTGTTTGTACATGCATGGATTTTATGCAGGTTGCAAGTACTGGGTATCGACTTCCCTGAATTGCCACGATGAGTGTACCCTATCGCATTGTCTCAATGGTAAGAGAGGGGAGATAAACTCTTAAGTCCAAATCCTAAACCCTTTAGCCAATTGTTCTAATTGATAATTAGGACAAGTATTTGAGTTAAGTACCCTCCGAATGCATCAAAGGATGTAATTTCATGATTATAACCCTTTTTGTTTGATTTAGTATGTATTTTTCTATGTAGGGTTTTTTTATGTTGTTATATGAGTCCTTGATGTGTTTTCTATTAATTAAGTCTAATTAAAAAGATTAATTAATGATTTAATTTAATGGAGAATTAATATGATATCTTTAATATTTAATTAATTGAGAAATTAATTAAATAAAAGAATTAAATTTGGAAATAAAAGTTCAAAGATAAATTTAGAATAGGATAATATTTATTTAATTTAATAATAATATATTTGGAGTTCATTTTTAAATAAATGCTAAATATTATTGTTATTTAAACTAATTAAATATGTTATCAATTAAGTTTCTAAAATAAATTAAAAGTTGAAAGATATTAAATTATTAAGGATTTTAGATCGCATGATCTAAGCATGAGTTTAAATTTGAGTAATAAATTAAAGGATTAAATTATAGAAATTAATAATGTTATTTTAATTTCATGAAGTGCACATGAGATTAAAGTAATAAATTAATTTAAAATAGAAGTCAAGTGGTATATTAAATAAAGTTATTTAATAATTCAATTTAATGTGCATGAAAGTTGAATGCAAAATAAAAGAAAAGATAATAAAGGTTAATTTGGAGTTAACTCAGTTGTGCAAAGAGTCTTCTTGGGTGATTGCACAATTAAGTGCCCCAGTTTGAGGAGAAAATTTGCTTATCACAACATTGGGGGTTCATTCTTGGGGGACACGATTTGGGACACGAATTTGGGCGGAAATTTTTGGGAGACAATTTTTGGAAGCGAATTTCAGAAGGCTAATACCAAGAAATTTTTCCAGAGGAAGGTTATTGAGAGGAGCGAATTCTCTTACAGTTCCTGGAGATTGCATAATAGCATCAGGATCAGGTAGGGTCTTGTGTTTTTTGATTATCGATTAAAATACGCAATTATCCTTTCCTGTCTTCTTCATGTCTGGGGTTTGTAAATCTGAATTCTTTATGATGAATGTTTAAACATTACAATATTGGGATTTATAAGATGCTTGTCAATAAACCTCTGTATACATAGGATTTAAACAGGAAGGGTTGAATCTAAGACTGAAATTCTAAATTAGAAGTTCGGTTGGTTGACTATATTTTCTATATCAATATTAAGAAGGAATGAATTTTTCAATACTTATATTTATGTATATATATTAAAGAAATTATTTTAATATCTTTATAAATTTATATATATATCTTTAATTGATTGGTTTATCAATAAAAATTTTTATTATAAACAAATTGTATTTAAAAAAAAAAAAAAGTAATAAAAAAACTTAATTTATAAACTAAATTATATATATATTATAGTGGGGGGCAGGGAATTACCCCGTACCCACTCCCACTGTCAGCAGAGCCGACAGTACTTGCGTCACAGGTACTGCGACGATAGGTACAGGGTACCTGCCGCTGCAGGCCCTGCGACCGCAGGACTGCAGCGGACCGCAGGTGGCCTTGAAGCCGATGGGCTTAAAACGTATGAATCTAATATATTATGTTTTAATTTCATTTTTTCATAATTTTTTTTATTTATAAAATTTTTATTATTATTTAAAATTTTAATTAATAAATTTTATATATATATATATTTTAATTAATTATATTTTAATCTTTATTAATATTTAATAATTAAATATTAATGTATTTAACATAGTTTTTTTTTGTAAATATTAATTTATAAATAATTTTGGTTAAATATTAATAAATTAGCAATTAGTGAATGGATTAAAATAAGTAATTAGAACAAGTAATTATTGATTAATTTAATTAAAATTAGTTTAATTAAAGTTAAATAATAATGAATATTATTTGATTAAATTGTAGATTCGGATTGTTGACTTAATGGAAGTTATTATAGAAATGGGTTAGTCATAAGGAGTAGTTGTGAAAACTTAGTTATTTGAATTCGACATTAAACTGAAACATAAACCTTACCTTAACTCAATTATATACTTTCAAATCCAATATCTGAGACTTTGATGTTTTCTATGTGTTCTCTGTATTTTGGGATTGTTCTAGTATTAACTAGTTTAGGTTGTTACCAGAGGCTCGGGGTTGTGAATGTGATGTCATGATGATTTGGTCTCGATCTTTCTTAACCCGACCATAGTAATGTGATGAAGTGCTCTATGACATGATTGTGTTTACTATTTGTTATTGCTTTCCAGTTTCCTTGTGTGAAGTTGAGATGTATGTATTTGAGATACCTGACTTAACCACTTTCGAGTCTCGATCAGTTATATTTGATAACCATTTTTGAGTCTCGATCAATTATACTTGGATTGCTTTTTGGTCGCCTGAGAGGACTGAAGTGTTTGTTATGTTCTTGATGATGTCATGTTTTGACTTGACCACTTTGGAGTCTTCGATCAGTATTGTAATTTACTATTGGGATACTTTCTGGTTGCTCGTTGGAGAACCATTGGATTTTGTGACTTATCATTGATGCCTTTAGTTGCCGATAGAGAACTGTCGTGATCATATGATTACTATTTGATATTATCGGTTGCTCATGAAGAAATGATGTAATTTTGTGGCTTATCTTTTATGATATTTTTCAGTTGCTTGTATAGGACTGAGGTGATTTTATTATGATTCTTGATTTGTAATTTCATGAGCCTAGGGTAGGTTATCTATGTGTAGTGTCGGGAAGTGGCTTGCAATGGGGATCGGGGCCCTAAGAGGCTGCCTAGAGTAACCCATTGTAAGTTGATTTAATAAGTGAAAACATTTACACTAAATGGGAGAAAATGAACCTAACAAGATAATTGTATGTTCTCTCCCATGCCTTGAGTGCTAGTACAGACTAGGATGGGGTAGAGAGAACGCTTGGTTACGACGTTGCATTCGATAGTATGCCTCGTCAGTACGAGAGGATACTAGTGGCCGCAGGGATCAGTAGGGACTCGAGATTCCTAAGGGATTGCTCGAGTAACTTCTACGTGACTTTTGCGATGACACTTTCTCGCTTGCATATTAGGTTTCCTTCGTGTCTTGTGGTACCTCTGGGATTTAGATGTCGATCTTTTTAGGAACCCTTGAGTTAGCATACTTATAGGATTTCTTGGACTTAGAGAGTATTTATGATTATAGGTTTTGTTATTCTATTTGGGACTTGTGACTATCTCCTCAACGCGGTGGGAGTGGACCATTTAGGTTCCACGCGGTCGGGTGGTAGTGCTTTTACTCTTACCATTGAGATCCATTCCGTGGTCACCGTGGCTAGAGTTTTCGTGATTGGCATTTACCTTCACTATGTTCTTGGATTATTATGATGGATGGTTAGATTTTATGATAGATGTTTTATCATTATGGATGTATAGATGTATCATGTATGGTGAATAGTTTCATATATTTTTACGGTACTTTGTATCATGAATTTGAGGATGTTGTATCTTTATCTTTACATATGTATATTCTTTTAAGCCTTTCATACCCTGTGACTTGTACAGTGGATGATTGAGCATTCCGAATTAATTTTCCGAGAGGCATTCGGAACAAATGTATATTATGGACATGGGACTTTCTGATTATTCTTTCATATGTATGTGATAGTTGTTAGACTTAGAATTAATTAAATTTTAAACGTGACTCAACGTCTTGGGATCTTTAAGAAATGTAACTTACAATGTATGTTTGACGATGATTACATGTTATTGCTTCCGCTACTATGTGTTTGATGTGTATGTTATACTTTCTTACTTAAAAAAAAAAAATGTTTAGCAAACTTAGTGAGACTTTAGGTTAATTCTTTTGGATCCCTTGGCGGGGCGTTACATCTGGTATCAGAGCCCGAGTTTCTACATTGGGAGCTCTGGGTATATTGGAACGCCACTAGTGTTAACTAGTTGAACAAAAATGCAAACCTTAAACTGGAACTTGAAACCAGTTGAACTGAAACATTATGTAAACTATTAGTTACCTATTTTTCATACTTCAACACTTAAGACTTCAAAACTGAAATTATACTTAAACTGAAATTATAGGTAAATTGAAAATTGAAACTATCTTGTTTGCAAAACATGTGTCTTTTATCTATGTGTTTCAGTAGTATGTTTCATGGTTATTTTAGTATCTTGTGTCTTGGATATTATTGTAGGATGGTATCTAGGATGAGATCTTCTGTTATAGGCCGTAGCCTTGGCCGTGGCAGAGGTCGTGGACAAGGCAGAGGTATTAGTGTTCATGAGTCTATCCACGAGAGCCCCATTCAGGAAGAGAATAGGGAAGAGCATGTCAGTGAGCATCAGGAAGAGAAACATAGGGAGGAGCATGCTAACTCAGAGGAGGTTGACATGAGGCAAATGATGCAAACCATCATTGATCACCTACCTCCTGTTCTTGAGCAGGATAGAGCACATCAGGCAGGACATGAGCATAGGCCTAGGTCTAGGAGCCCTCTAAGGGATCGACATAGATCCATTATATCTTCACAGATGAAGGACCTTCAGAGGTCCAAGGTCAAGCCCTTTAATGGGCAGGATTCTGGATATGTAGCTGAGCAGTGGTTTATTGCCCTTGACAGGATTTTTGCTATGCAGGACTTTGACAGTAATGTCAAAACGAGGTTTGTTATCACCAACCTAGAGTTCTTTGGGGCCACCTGGTGGACTATTGAGGAAAAGAAGCTAGACTTAACCATGAACAGTGTCACATGGGAGTTATTCTTAGAGAGCTTCCGTGAGTGATTCCTACCAGAGGAATGGAAGCAGCATAGAGCAGATGAGTTCCATAACCTGAGACAGTACACTATGACTGTTATAGAGTATGAGCGCAAGTTCTTTGAGCTCATGCCCTTTTCAGGATTTAGTGACAACCCAGCACAGTTGGCACAACATTTCATTAGAGGTTTGAACAACCTTTTAATTGGGGGTGTTAAGGTGTTTGAACCTAAAACCCACAAGGATGTTGTACATTGAGTCGTCCTTGTAGAGCAGAGTGTGAACTTAGGACATGGGGGTTTTGTAGGAGCACCTTCAGCATCAGGATTGAAGGGTGGTCAAGGAGCAGGTGGCAATAGGAAACCTCCTTCTAGGGGTAATCAGCAGCAGGAAGGTACTTATCCTCCAGCACAGAGTGGTGGTGGTGGTTCCAATACTAGGAACTATCATAACGCTCAGCGCAACAAGCACATCCAGTATGACCAACCATCTCAGAGTGTTCAGTCTTATCCTAGTGGGGGTAGTTTCCAACAGTCTAGTGCACCTAGAGTTCAGAGGAGCTTCAATGGAGAGTGTTTCTCATGTGGACAACGCGGACACAAGTCGTCTCGTTGCCCTCAAGGGAAACCACAGTTCTCAGGCCAGAGACCCGCAGCTTCAGAACCTACAGTTGGTGGCATGGATAGAACCCAGAGAGTGTACTCAGTGGAGTCTTATCCTCCTACATGGGGAAAGGGTCCAATGGGACCCGCACAGTGAATCCTTAGCTTTTCTTTTGTTGTAGGCTTCCAGGAGTAAGCCTAAGTCTAGGGGGGGTGGATGTAGTGCATGCCCCTAAGTCGAATTTCTATCATAATTGCCAAACTCTTTTAGGCCAATTTATGTTTGATGATTAGTATTATTATTTTAGAGATTATCAGATGTTGTTTTACACTCAGTTTATTATATGATGAGATTACTTGGTACTCTATACATTTCATGCATGTATGATGATTATTCAATGTTTTCAGTTATCGATGATGATTAGTTAGATGGTTTATTATCACACGTGCTTTCTTATGGATACTTACCCCATACTGCATGTGTATGGTGTGCGTGTTTGTTTTATTTATGTATGGTGTTTCTGATGTGGTTAAGGTAGGGAGTCGTAGTCACCTGCTAGTCGGGATCTACACGATGCACCACTTCCTGCCATTATCTGTTTAGCTTAGAATATTGTGTTTGTACATGCATGGATTTTATGCAGATTGCAGGTATCGGGTATCGACTTCCCTGAATTGCCAGGATGAGCGTACCCTATCACATTGTCTCAATGGTAAGAGAGGGGAGATAAACTCTTAAGTCCAAATCCTAAACCCTTTAGCCAATTGTTCTAATTGATAATTAGGACACGTATCTGAGTTAAGTACCCTCCGAATGCATCAAAGGATGTAATTTCATGATTATAACCCTTTTTGTTTGATTTAGTATGTATTTTTCTATGTAGGGTTTTTGTATGTTGTTATATGAGTCCTTGATGTGTTTTCTATTAATTAAGTCTAATTAAAAAGATTAATTAATGATTTAATTTAATGGAGAATTAATATGATATCTTTAATATTTAATTAATTGAGAAATTAATTAAATAAAAGAATTAAATTTGGAGATAAAAGTTCAAAGATAAATTTAGAACAGGATAATATTTATTTAATTTAATAGTAATATATTTGGAGTTCATTTTTAAATAAATGCCAAATATTATTGTTATTTGAATTAATTAAATATGTTATCAATTAAGTTTCTAAAATAAATTAAAAGTTGAAAGATATTAAATTATTAAGGATTTTAGATCGCATGATCTAAGGATGAGTTTAAATTTGAGTAATAAATTAAAGGATTAAATTATAGAAATTAATAATGTTATTTTAATTTCATGAAGTGCACATGAGATTAAAGTAATAAATTAATTTAAAATAGAAGTCAAGTGGTATATTAAATAAAGTTATTTAATAATTCAACTTAATGTGCATGAAAGTTGAATGGAAAATAAAATAAAAGATAATAAAGGTTAATTTGGAGTTAACTCAGTTGTGCAAAGAGTCTTCTCGGGTGAACGCACAATTAAGTGCCCCAGTTTGAGGAGAAAATTTGCTTATCACAACATTGGGGGTTCATTCTTGGGGGACACGAATTTGGACGGGAATTTTTGCGAGACAATTTTTGGAAGCGAATTTCAGAAGGCTGATACCAAGAAATTTTTCCAGAGGAAGGTTATTGAGAGGAGCGAATTCTCTTACAGTTCCTGGAGATTGCATAATAGCATCAGGATCAGGTAGGGTCTTGTGTTTTTTGATTATCGATTAAAATACACAATTATCCTTTCCTGTCTTCTTCGTGTCTGGGGTTTGTAAATCTGAATTCTTTATGATGAATGTTTAAACATTACAATATTGAGATTTATCAGATGCTTGTCAACAAACCTCTGTATACATAATATTTAAATGGGAAGGGTTGAATCTAAGACTGAAATTCTAAATTAGAAGTTCGGTTGGTTGACTATATTTTCTATATCAATATTAAGAAGGAATCAATTTTTCAATACATATATTTATATATATATATATATATTAAAGAAATTATTTTAATATCTTTATAAATTTATATATATCTTTAATTAATTGGTTTATCAATAAAAGTTTTATTATAAACAAATTGTATTTAAAATAAATAAATAAAGTAATAAAACAACTTAATTTATAAAAAAATTATATATATATATATTATAGTGGGGGGGAGGGAATTACACTGTACCCAACCCCACTGTCGGCAGAGCCGATAGTACCTGCGTCGCAGGTACTGCGATGATAGGTACAGGGTACCTGCCGCCGCAGGCCCTGCGACTGCAGGACTACGGCGGACCACAGGTGGCCTTGAAGCCAACGGGCTTAAAACGTATGAATATAATATATTATGTTTTAATTTCATTTTTTCATAATTTTTTTTATTTATAAAATTTTTATTTTTATTTAAAATTTTAATTAATAATTTATATATATATATTTTAATTAATAATATTTTAATCTTTATTAATATTTAATAATTAAATATTAATGTATTTAACATTTTTTTTTTGTAAATATTAATTTATAAATAATTTTGGTTAAATATTAATAAATTAACAATTAGTGAATGGATTAAAATAAGTAATTAGAACAAGTAATTATTGATTAATTTAATTAAAATTAGTTTAATTAAAGTTAATTAATAATGAATATTATTTGATTAAATTGTAGATTCGGATTATTGACTTAATGGAAGTTATTATAGAAATGGGTTAATCATAAGGGGTAGTTGTGAAAACTTAGTTACTTGAATTCGACATTAAACTGAAACATAAACCTTACCTTAACTCAATTATATACTTTCAAATCCAATCTCTGAGACTTTGATGTTTTCTATGTGTTCTTTGTATTTTGGGATTGTTCTAGTATTAACCAGTTTAGGTTGTTACCAGAGGCTCGGGGTTGTGAATGTGATGTCATGATGATTTGGTCTCGATCTTTCTTAACCCGACCATGGTAATGTGATGAAGTGCTCTATGACATGATTGTGTTTACTATTTGTTATTGCTTTCTAGTTTCCTTGTGTGAAGCTAAGATGTATGTATTTGAGATACCTGACTTAACCACTTTCGAGTCTCGATCAGTTATATTTGATAACCATTTTTGAGTCTCGATCAGTTATACTTGGATTGCTTTTCGGTCGCTTGAGAGGACTGAAGTGTTTGTTATGTTCTTGATGATGTCATGTTTTGACTTGACCACTTTGGAGTCTTCGATCAGTATTGTAATTTACTATTGGGATACTTTCTGGTTGCTCATTAGAGAACCATTGGATTTTGTGACTTATCATTGATGCCTTCAATTGCCGATAGAGAACTGTCGTGATCATATGATTACTATTTGATATTATCGGTTGCTCATGAAGAAATGATGTAATTTTGTGGCTTATCTTTTATGATATTTTTCAGTTGCTTGTATAGGACTGAGGTGATTTTATTATGATTATTGATTTTTAATTTCATGAGCCTAGGGTAGGTTATCTATGTGTAGTGTCGGGAAGTGGCTTGCAATGGGGATCGGGGCCCTAAGAGGCTGCCTAGAGTAACCCATTGTAAGTTGATTTAATAAGTGAAAACATTTACACTAAATGGGAGAAAATGAACCTAACAAGATAATTGTATGTTCTCTCCCATGCCTTGAGTGCTAGTATAGACTAGGATGGGGTAGAGAGAACGCTTGGTTACGACGTTGCATTCCATAGTATGCCTCGTCAGTACGAGAGGATACTAGTGGCCGTAGGGATCAGTAGGGACCCGAGATTCCTAAGGGATTACTCAGGTAACTTCTACGTGACTTTTGCGATGACACTTTCCTTCTTGCATATTAGGTTTCCTACGTGTCTTGTGGTACCTGTGGGATTTAGATGTCGATCTTTTTAGGAACCCTTGAGTTAGCATACTTATAGGATTTCCTGGACTTAGAGAGTATTTATGATTATAGGTTTTGTTATCCTATTTGGGACTTGTGACTATCTCCTCAGCGCGATGGGAGTGGACCATTTAGGTTCCATGCAGTCGGGTGGTAGTGCTTTTACTCTTACCATTGAGATGTCGATCTTTTTAGGAACCCTTGAGTTAGCATACTTATAGGATTTCCTGGACTTAGAGAGTATTTATGATTATAGGTTTTGTTATCCTATTTGGGACTTGTGACTATCTCCTCAGCGCGGTGGGAGTGGACCATTTAGGTTCCATGCGGTTGAGTGGTAGTGCTTTTACTCTTACCATTTAGATGTCGATCTTTTTAGTAACCCTTGAGTTAGCATACTTATAGGATTTCCTAGACTTAGAGAGTATTTATGATTATAGGTTTTGTTATCCTATTTGGGACTTGTGACTATCTCCTCAGCGCGGTGGGAGTGGACCATTTAGGTTTCACGCAGTCGGGTGGTAGTGCTTTTACTCTTACCATTGAGATCCGTTCTGTGGTCACCGTGGCTGGAGCTTTCGTGATTGGCATTTACCTTCACTATGTTCTTGGATTATTATGATGGATGGTTAGATTTTATGATAGATGTTTTATCATTATGGATGTATGGATGTATCATGTATGGTGAATAGTTTCATATATTTTTACGGTACTTTGTATCATGAATTTGAGGATGTTGTATCTTTATCTTTACATATGTATATTCTTTTAAGCCTTTCATACCCTATGACTTGTACAGTGGATGATTGAGCATTCCGAATTAATTTGCCGAGAGGCATTCAAAACAAATGTATATTATGGACATGGGACTTTCTGATTATTCTTTCATATGTATGTGATAGTTGTTAGACTTAGAATTAATTAAATTTTAAACGTGACTCAACATTTTGGGATCTTTAAGAAATGTAACTTACAATGTATGTTTGACGATGATTACATGTTATTGCTTCCGCTACTATGTGTTTGATGTGTATGTTATACTTTCTTACTTTAAAAAAAAAAATTTTATAGAAAACTTAGTGAAACTTTAGGTTAATTCTTTTGGATCCCTTGGTGGGGCGTTACATCTGGTATCAGAGCCCGAGTTTCTACATTGGGAGCTCTGGGTATATTGGAATGCCACTAGTGTTAACTAGTTGAACAAAAATGCAAACCTTAAACTGGAACTTGAAACTAGTTGAACTAAAACATTATGTAAACTATTAGTTACCTATTTTTCATACTTCAACACTTAAGACTTCAAAACTGAAATTATACTTAAACTGAAATTATAGGTAAATTGAAAATTGAAACTATCTTGTTTGCAAAACATGTGTCTTTTATCTATGTGTTTCAGTAGTATGTTTCATGGTTATATTAGTATCTTGTGTCTTGGATATTATTGTAGGATGGTATCTGGGATGAGATCTTCTTTTATAGGCCGTAGCCTTGGCCATGGCAGAGGTCGTGGACAAGGCAGAGGTATTAGTGTTCATGAGTCTATCCACGAGAGCCCCATTCAGGAAGAGAATAGGGAAGAGCATGTCAGTGAGCATCAGGAAGAGAACCATAGGGAGGAGCATGCTGACTCAGAGGAGGTTGACATGAGGCAAATGATGCGAACCATCATTGATCGCCTACCTCCTGTTCTTGAGCAGGATAGAGCACATCAGGCAGGACATGAGCATAGACCTAGGTCTAGGAGCTAGCAGTGATTCTAGTACTCAAATCACATCAAGCACATTAAAATTCCAAGTTGTCCTATAAAATGAGGGGTTTGAAGTATTTTTTGTCATTGCCTACACCACAAAGGACAACGTATTTCATACCTTATATGCTTATAAGGTATATCTCATCTTGTGTCTTTTTAACATTGGTTTCTCTATTTCTTTGAACTTAGGTGAAAATATTTGTGATTTTTGTAGGGGACTTTTGTAAAATTTATAATTTGTGACATATATGAGGCATTGATCAAATGGATTTCATGACTTTTTTTTATTATCATCATACCTCTAAAATCTGCAATGTTTGTTGTTGCATTGTAGCCTTTAGATCTTGATGTATAATCACAAAAAATCTTCTTTAGAAGTACCATTATATTCTCAAGGAAGTATAGCTAATGGATAGGCAAGGATGTTAGAGTAATTGTCATTATTTGTTTAAATGGATTGTTAATTGATTTGAGGGAACTCTTATGATTATTTGGTAAAATATTAAGGCTCATCATTTGTATGTATAATAAATATTAGTTAAATATGACTATAAATTTAAAGATAGGGAAAAGATCAAACTAAAAGTATTGGGGTCATTACTGCAAGAGCTTTCATTATGAAGAATTTGAATGTGAGCAAGAGATTAATATTGGCTGGTGATGATGAAGTAAAAATATGATGGGAGAGGCTTTTTTTTCAAAAGATCCTTACTATTATATACTTAATTTATTTTGCATAAAAATAAACTTTTTGAGCTTCATTATTTTGTGATGTAGACTTCATGTAAATATGAATAGTTGGGATGAAATATGTAGACTAAGATTCATGTGAAAATATTAAACTCATAATATCCACTCTATTTTTATTGTTGTGCTTTACATGCCCCATTCTATATTCAAAATAATTTGTATACCTTGAAATTAATAGATAACAACCTTCATTAAAAACTCAATTGTAGTATTGATATGGTTTTAGCGATATGCTTCATTGCATTTCAAATTCAAACTTATTTGTATACATTGAAATTCATATATAATAGTGTAGACACCTAAATTCTTTAGAAAATAAAGTATTTTTATTTTCTGAAAAAGTCCTTGATGACATCATCATTTATTAATTAATTTATTTATATGCCATTAAATCCCTTTATCTTAATTAAAAATATTTAATTAAGGAATCCCTCCCAAAAATGTTTAAATCTTATTTAAACATTATTTCCTTATTTATTAATTATTTAATTAATAAATTCACCAAAAATCACAAAATAAATTATTTATTTATTTTTTGCCCAAAACTTGCCCAATTTCCTTAAGACCACTAACCTCTTCCAAAATCTTCTAATCCTTCTTTAATTTTGATTAAAGGCTAATCCCATCATTTCCTACCCCTAATCTCAACTCAAAATGTTTAATTAAGATTAAATATTAATCCTCATGTTTATTAAAAATATTTTAATAAATATCTCCTTAACCCAAACCCTTGAAATAAATAAAACTTTATTTATTTCCTAAAAACCTTATTTATCCTCATCCTAGAAAGTTCTAGACTCTTCTAGAAAGTCTTCATCCTCATCCAAAGCCTAGACTCTTCTAGAAGATGTCAATCCTTATCTTTGACCCTAATCCTAATCCCCCCCCCTAACCTTGTCACATTCCCTAAACATGGGTTAAGACTTGCTAACCCAAGCCAAAGTTAACAAATATCTCCTCCTTCACCCACCCTCATTAAATGCCATCCACTTGCCCATCTCTAACAAGCCTAATCTAATCTTAACCCAAGCCTAATCCAAGCCTTAATCATTTGCACATTCCTAAGTCAAGCTTAAGACTTTCTTAATCCAACCCAAGTCAAAATATCTCAACTCTCTCACAAATATCCCAACCATAAAACTTTATGAATCCCACAAACCCATAAATGACTCTTACAAGTCCATTCATTTCTCTTACAAGCCATTATGAGGGTCTTTATGAGGTTTGAGCCTCCTTTGTTGACCCCTTAACCCCTCTTGCTCTAACCAATGACTCTGTGACATGTGTCACTCCCTGATTGGCTGTAAGGAAGCACAATCCATGTGCTCTCCTCTCATTCAATCTAAAG
The DNA here is from genome assembly GCA_028749045.1 of Cupressus sempervirens. Classification (NCBI taxonomy): domain Eukaryota; kingdom Viridiplantae; phylum Streptophyta; class Pinopsida; order Cupressales; family Cupressaceae; genus Cupressus; species Cupressus sempervirens. The sequence goes on from CM053783.1 coordinate 111,937,876, forward strand.
CTTCCATAAGCTTTCTCCCATCCTTGCATCCTGGCCCTTGATCCCTCAAGCCCTTTGCCTATTTAAGGAATCCTCTCCCAAGCCATTTTAACACAATCACCCATAGTAACAAAGTAATGCCATTTTGATCATGAAGTAAAGCCATAATGCCATTTTTGAGAAGCCATTTTACATCAAATCCATTCACCCAAGCCAAAATCCATCAAGAACACCATTGAAGCCTTTGGAGAATCGAGCATACATCCTATCTAATTAGACAAAGCTACTCAACAAGAGAGCTTCTCATTGAGAGAGCCCATTAATGGCTCATATTCTCAATTGAGAGCTCATCTTAGTCTATCTTGAAGTTACGTTTATTTAGTTTTGTGAATACTTTTGATTTGATATTTAGTGTTCTTTGCATTACTAATCCTCATATACAAATAGTACTCATTCAAACCCAAATTGTTCTATTACTTTAGATTAGTGGTAAGTTAAACACAAATTATTTTTTCATGGTTTGGATTATAGGAGAGGGGATACCACATGATTAGAATGGGAATATCATCAGAAAGTGGTTGCTAATGTTGCAAGAGATTTGAGATGCTTACATGAAGTGCATCATGGAGGTTGTATAAAAACTATTAAAATAGAAAAATATTAAGAATTAATAAACAAATACTGACGCTACTATATAATAATTATTAAATATTAAATCAACCACTTATAGAATTATTACGATCAAATTAAAAAATGATGTAAAACTATTCCAACTACTAAATTAAAAAAAAATTAAAAAAATTACTTTAGCAAAGAGATTCTAAGCCTACATCTATTGAAATAGACTTAACTACTGAATCCTCTCATCCCTAAAGGCTCCTATTTTATAACTTGTCTTCCTCCTAATCACCATAATCTAGGTTAAAATTCCACAGCTAAGAATGAAGGCACATGATCATAAGATGATGATTCATTAATTAACACCAAACAACCATCGTTGCAAACTAAATGTCAACACAGTCAGTGTGAAGGGCATGGTTACTCCACACTAATTTATAAATTTTATCTTTACATCTTTTATATAAATCAAATCTAATTTATAACTAAATAAATTCATAAATCATTTAAACAAACTAACTCATACTAAAACTAGAAAAAAATTCTTATAAGAAATCCTATGCACCCTCCCTCTTAACTTTGTGCCATCCACCTCCCCTCTTACGCAAGTGAGTAAAGAATGCATGCTAATTTAGCTGATATTTGTGGGAGCTTTGCTCATGAAATTTAAATTCTTGCTGGAAGTACTCCATTTTTCGTACACCTCATTATTAGATTTTTCAATGGCTTTTCTAATGATGCTCTTTAAAATACTTTTTTAAAAAACTAATTAGAGATAAAACTTAATTTTTCATAATTAAAATTAAAATTTCCCTTTCATCTCAAGAGAAACTTTTTGATTTATGTTTTGTCTTTGGTTTCCTATATGTTGTTCCATGCCTTTTCTTGATATAGAATAGATACTTTCATTTTAAATCTATTTTATTTTCATTTTAAAATTTGATGAGGGCATAATCAGCACAATTTGAGAAAAAATTATGTTGGTAATTGAATTTACATTCTCTAAATAAGGTCTAGAATTTGACTGTCAGCCTTGCCTTACCCTTGCCTATCATACATTTTTTATGATGGTTTGATCATTTTAGTGACCTTCATCTTATGTTTGAAAGAAAATATTGATTGTCAATATTTTTTAATTTATGAATATATATATGATTTTGTATTATATATTAAAAATATTTAAAAAATCAAGTCTTAATAAAGTGTTGCAAATGATCTGATTACTACTTTCTGAATTAAACATGTGGTTTCTTTTATAAACCAATCAAAATAAAACAAGATTTCTAAGAATCTAATTTATAAGTTTATTGTATTCATTTGAAATTGTGATATAAAACATAAAATAATATAAAAAAATTGTATCAAATATGAAGATATTTTCTTGATTATTTGTGTAAGAATTTTCCTTAGGCCAAAATTCACCCGGGATCAAGGAACTCAAGCATAAGCACAAGAATAGACTAGAAAGAGTATGATCAGAATAACAATATAGTATTCAATTCGATGTGAAAGTACACTAGGAGTGTTTGTATATAAAGGCCTTTGAAATGCTTCTACACTACATAGGAATCAACAACATGATAAGTCATACAACCAAGCACATGTCCAGTAAGTGTGGGTTATCCTCCATTAAGCACAAGAGTTAGTGCGATGATGAGAGGATAAGCCAACAAAGGTGTAGCATGCAAAATTATGTTGTAGAGACCATGTGCTAAAATAAGAGTGCAAATAACTATGTTGTCTACATGACAACTCAATTAATTATGCAAACTCTAGTGTTGTAGACACCATGTGTTCAATTAGAGTTGCTTACTTCTGTGTTGTCAACATGACAACTCATAAAAGTATGCAAACCCCTAAGTGCCTCACTAATAAATAATAAAATAATGCATTGACCTAAATAAACTTAAGTAAGTGTAAATAGTGAATAATTATTTACACCAACACACCCCCCCTTTAAGTGCGACTTAGGGGAATGCAGTTAAGTTAACAAAAAACTAGGATGAAATGCATAATGGCTCTCGACTACTAGGCCATGTTAGGTACCCATGTACATAATGAAATGCAATCTCTCATAAAGTGGAGAAAGAGGGAAAACCTCATGGGAAAACCCTCCCTCAAAAACCTCATGGGACGAGGGTGCGGCCGAGGTAGAGGAGGTTAGCTTCTCGGAAGGGGATTGTCAGATAGCTTTTGCAACCAACACACCATTTAGGTATTAGATGTTGAATTAATTTGAAATTTGATTTTTATCCCTCTCCTACTTTCAATGATCAAAGTGTGATTATAAAATAATGTTGACTATGGTTTAAATTGAGAAATTTAATAGGAAATATTTCCATGTGATGTTAAATGGTAGGCATCAACTATAGTGGAGATTATGAACTTGAAATGATTGCATTCCCCCTTTTATTGTTAAAAAGAATAAAGAAATATTTCACAAATATTTTTACTAGAAATAGGAATTTAATAAGAAACACCAATGTGTTACATACAAATTGAATTTTTAAATATTGTTAGTAGAAATAGGAATTTAATAAGAAACACCAATCTGTTAAATACAAATTGAATGTTTATAGAACTTAGGAATAAGAATGTTTTCCTTTATATATTTATATATTTTCATTTTTGGAAAATTACACATGGTTACAAGTGAAATACAATTATGCCCAATTTGGGTCAGTAAAATTGGAAATTTGATCAAAAAAACCAAGGGGAAGAAGAAGAGAAGAAGCAATAGCAGTTGGAGGTTCGGTGAGATAGGCAATGACAACGCTTAGAGGTTCTTGGAGAAAATTGAACTGATATTAATCGACACTTCCAAGTTCTTAGCTAGTCTTTTAATTTGCTTAGAAATAACAATATTCTTACCTTATTCCCATGCAGCTGCTTAAGTGCATTTTATGCTTATATTTAAGTAGTTTAGTGTTCTCATGGAAATTTTAAAGTGTATATAAAGGATAATTTAGAATCTCTAGCTATTTTAGTGGAGCAGCAATTATTTAACAATTGAAAATAAGCTATGCAAAAAGAGGAGGGGCTGAAAATAAGAAGTCGCTGCTTATTGCCAAAAATACCACGTGGCTCCACAAACTTTTGTCCCTCCTTTTTAAAACCATTTTATTTCTAAATTCATCTTTGTAAAAGTATTATTTAAGATCAGTTAATTCATAATTTAAGTTTGTTGCTTAAAAATAAGTATCAAAACATATGTTCATGGGGCAACAAGCTCCACAATTATTTCCTATAATTGTTGAGAAGCCACTGCTTACCAAAATAAGCTAAGTAGTGCAATGGGAACATGCTCTTAGCTTTGATATTTTTTCTGCATCAAATCTTAAGGGTAATTGTAGTGAAGTCTTTTTTCTAGATATTTGGAAGAGAATCAATTGAATTCATATTAGACTATTATGTTCACGAACCTATGTCGTCCACTCAGGTTGGAAATTGTTGTTGCTTTTCTAGAAAGTTATCCTAATAGAGCTTGGGAACAAACTAATTATAGACAGTAGGAGATGACAAATAGTGACAGTATGATAACAATTCTATCATAATCATTTTTTTTACACAATAGATCTAAGGCCAGAATTAAACCATTCAAAGCCAAAGGAATTTCTATGGGGTTTTGTTATTACTAGTTACTTGCAACAACAACAAAAAAAACCCAGTTCCGCTTCAACTAACAAAAAATATCAATCCTTTTGTAAGATGAGATGGAATACCAAAAACTCACTAAAATTACTTATCCATCTTGTACATAGACAACCTTTTAAACATTAGGGGAGAGGACCTAGTATTTGAGCACCCTAACTTCATGCTTATCAAAATCCTATGTGGAATTTTTTTTTTAAATCTCATTTTTTAAAGCCGCTTACTTGGAAAGTCATCTACTTATAACTAAGGTTTCAAGTCCACATCATCAATTATGATGCCACATCAATGTGTTTTTTGCTAAATTTTTCCAAAACAATCTAAATAAAAAGTGAGACCAGTGGTTGTGCAAAAAGAGTTTTCATTCTTGCACAGATGATGTGGCATCACATCATTGGTTGCTTTTTATAATTAAGGGTACATTTCATTCAATTATAGGTAGTTATTATTGTACTAACAATTTTAAAGTCACAATTATTGGTACAATATTTTCAAAAAAGATGGGCATTAAGATAATAAATATGGATATTAAATCATTAAGTGTGGGTATCAAATGAACAACTCCCATCAAAACCACTGGAACACGCTCAAGTATTGGGTCCTCTCTCCTAACAGGTAAGTGTGATTTCAGATAAAGACATTATAACCATCTGTCACACTATGTAAATGAGAGAATATCTATTTTTTGTATCTTTGTTTCCTTTGTAATTAATCAAAATTATAATTGAGATTTCACAATGATTGGAGGTGTAAAGATTTCCCTCTCTTATTAGTTCCTATCATGGCAGTAACTATTGTTGAGGCTTTTAGCTAAACAATGATTAATCAATTAACAGATAGACCAATTACCATTTATATTTCTTAATAAATCTATTTAATGCTAATGTTCATTCAATCAAATTTGCTCATTATTTAACAGTAACAGTTCTTAAAAATGTTTTTCAACAATGTTATTGGCTGATGGTAGATTGAAAGAGAAAAAATACAACCTTTGAGGCTAGAGAAGGCACATAAAATAAGAATTCTGACAAGCCTTGTAGGTACAGAGCATTTAATTTTATCTACAGGCCCGAAAAAACACTTGGCATGTACAAAACATTTTTCCTTGCATGTTTTTACAGAGGTGGGCTACCCTAGCATATTTGACAACATTATTTCTTTGTTGAAGATTGCACATTAAATTAATGCTCTAGCAAGGAAAAATCTCAAAGGCAAGTGGCATTTTGTAGTGTGACTTCATCTTAAAGTTGCAGATTGTGTGGCTCTATCAATACCAAAACCTTTTATTCAATCTACATCTCCAATTTTTTAAAAAAGTGAACCAAATATGATCACACTTCATCAAATGTCTGCAATTTCACATGTATCCATTTCTCTTGTAGATAGATGGGTGTGTGGAGCCGAGCTAATTAATGGTCAAATTCAAATGATAATGTGCTAGGTATGGGCATGGCCTCCTTATATGTTTTCGTGCCTTCATTTTCTCTTTACAAAAATGATTAAAATGCACAGATTCTTTTTGGATTTCAACATGGTTTTGTAAGAGGCTCAAAAGATATATATTTTTATTAAGGAACCAATTTGAGCTCTAGTGTTAAAAAATGCCCAATTCTTTAGACATAGTCTCAATAAACTAGGGATTAGAGTTTTCTTTTCTAGGATTTCCTCATAGTTCAAGCTTCACACAAGATGTCTATAAAATATACACAAGTCTCATTTGTAGATAGGATTTTACAAACTATTGCCAAAAATTCTCAAACACTCTTGTAGGTATTACTTTCCCCCCTAACATTAGGGTTTGACCCACTTACAGAAACAAAAGCTCTTGGTAAAAAAATGTGTTTGAAGAGTTTTGCAAATCTTATAATTTAATTTAAATTGGTAATCATACACATACTGTGATATTTCATTATTTTTCTCTATTGCAAATTCAACTACTCTACACTTATGTACAAAAAAGGTTCTACTAAGTTGCCATAACCTCTTCCAATCCTCATTATTATAGTTGTATTTGCTATATGGATTTTTGTGGTAACCCCTTCTATCTTTAGTCATGTCCTTTAATTGAACCAACCTCTTTGTTCACCATTTCACTTCTATATATGTAGTAAATTTTGGCATGCTAAAACTATGAATATTGAAGTAGTATGTTTAATTTATGTACGTTTGACCAACTTTATGTGCACTATATAGAAGCTCTTTTGAATATTTAGGCTTTTGGTTGTGCATTTGTTACCTATATTTTAGGTAAATCCTAGAGAAGGCATGATACATGCAACTGATTTTCTCTATATTAATTGGAGAATATTGCCATGTGGAGTCATTTTCATTGAATTGTTCTTCATCTTAACCTCCATCTGGTTATACGAATTCTACTACATTTTTGTATTCCTTTTCATAGCCTTCGTTATTGTTATTCACCTTTGCTGAGATTACAATTGTCCTCTGCTACTTTTAGTTCTATTGTGAAGACTACCATTGATGGCGGAGAGCTTATCTAACTTCAAGCTCCTCGGCACTGTACCTATACTTATAGGTTGCATTCTATTTCTTCACTAAGCTGGAGGTCACAAAGCTTGTGTTAGGAATCTTGTATTTTGGTACAAGAGAATCACCTCATATGTGTTCTTTGTATTCACTGACACTATTGGGTTTTACACATGTTTTTGGTTGTGCAGACTATTTATGCATAAGTAAAGATTGATTAAAACTCAGTTTTGTGGCCAATTTTTCGCAGAGAAACACATTGATTTTTTCATGCAAAATTAATCTTTTGGATGTGAGATTTGCATTCTACATCCATGCTTTAGCAAAATGGCAGAGGAAATTCAGATTTCGCTTTGTATGCTAGGAAAAGATGGTGATTGAAAAGTTATTTTAGAAGTTACACATGCTACATTATTATTCTTTGTCGTATTAGAATAGCAATTACTTTATTTATGTACCAAATGCAAGTTATACACCTATTTTTCCTTTCATGCCAGTCAACAAGAATTGTTTGAAATTTTATAGAACTGGATGTGTAGAAACTGCTGGTTACAACATTTGCTAACAAAACTAATGATCATAGTTTTCTTTTTTCAGTTTTATTTTAAAATGTTCAAGTTGTTATTATAATGAGAAAAAGAGAGAATATAATTAATGGAAATCTAAAAGCTATACCAAGGCTGTATTTTTTTAGTTTTCATTCTCTAGACTCTTGGTAGTGTACCTAAAGGCTGACACACTCAGTGATTTCTAAGTTTCCATTCTCTTGATCATGGCAGCATACCTAAAGATTGAAACACTTTGTGGTTTTTGAATCCCCATTCTCTAGATCGTAGAAGTGTACCTAAACGTTGAAACACCTTGTGATTTTGTTAGCACATTGATTATAGCACATGTCAAGGGTAGATGTGGTATCCTTTCTGATTATTGTAAGATTGAGTACTGGTTATGACTTGTATAATATTTGACAGTGAATCTGCAAGTGTTATGAGATTATATGCTTCGAAGTATTTTTCATAGAGACACATCTTACATATATCGTGTACAGTCACTTTATACATGACATTTGTAAGATGCATTTCTATGAAATCTTTAGTCATATATGACTTGCTGAGACTTTGATTTTTCAGATTTTTCAGATACTATACTTCTTCTCAGACATCATTATCCTCCTGAAGAATCTTTATCAAAGCAGGCACTTCTCTGCAAAACCTTTTCTACCTTCTTTATTTCCCTAAATTACACTACCAGCAATGGCAGGAACTATGCTGCCCTGCAGCGCTTGTTTCTAATTGTGTATAGATGAAAAATGTTGCGTGGGGAAACACGAGCATATGTTACTCTATTTTCACTGGTACTCAGTTTCTTGAAAAGTTTTTCTTTAGCCAGTTACGCATCTGTAAATTTGACTTAGAGTTGTGAACGGAAATGAGATAGACATCTCCCAAGTAATAAGAGATTGTTACCATTAAATATAAAATTATAGTAATGGAAACCTCTGTATCGATTGCTCCCTTAAGAAACTGATGAAGAGAGGCATCCAAAAACAAATACCATGTGATTCGATGGGTTGTAGGGGTTTGGAGTCCAAATTTTTTAACAAATTGTGAGATATGATCATACTTGTACCCTAGACAATTGCTTAAAAATCTATGAACGTAGGAGTAATAGTAATCTAGTCTAGTCTGCTCACCATTAAAATGCAGGTCAATGTCTTTAGAAAAGCTGTAGAGACTGAAGCATACTTTTTCTGAGGAATGCATAGGAAAACCTTACTCTTGCTTGGTTGATTGCTTCTATATATATTTGAAATTGTGTATGGCTGAGCCCTCGTGATGAAAGCAATGATACTTAACCCAATGTTTTCTTTTCTTTTCAAATATACTCTCTTTTCCTTAAGTGTAAGTGCGGATGTATTCTAGAACACAATACTCTGTAGAAATATTGATGTGCTCATGAATTGATGTGATAGTTGAGGAATTATGTTCAAGTAGACTGATGTTCTTAATAGACTTGTTGGAATATTAATTGTAGTTGGTCATTTCTCCTTGGAGCCAAATGCCCACCTACCATCCTTGATGACCTGCACAATAGTCATAAACATGAATGCGGTAGGTGAGTTTTCAAATTTAGAAATGAGGGGAAAAATATTTTGCAAATATAACAAAAGGAGTGTTTACATTCATTCAGATAGAGATCCAGAAAGATAGAGAGACATCAGAGTGAAGGTGAAGAAGAGCAGATCAGAGAGTTGCAGAGAGAAGAGAAGTGATCAGCATATCCAATTGTCAGAGTGCAGAGAAAAGGAAGTTCATTTCGTGCCTGCAGTTGCACGCATTTCTTCTCTAGTCATTCTATAAGTTTATTATTTGTTTGTTTTGACCTATTAAAGCAGTGATTTCTCTAGGCATTGTAGTATGTAGCCATTAGAGCTGTAAGTTTGACGTTTAAAGTTTGAAATTTTTTCAGTTTGAAGTTTCGGGTTATTTTAGGATTTTCTGGTTGAAGCCGAATGCTCCCAGATTTTGTAATGGTTTAATCAAGTTGAATAGTAAAGAAAACATGCATACTTGAATCCATTACTCTTGCCTTTGTTTATTGCATTTGATAAGTTTATTGTTGAGTATTTCAAGCTTTGCGTCTCTAGTTTTAATGGTGAAAATATTCATGTCATAAGTCTGCACTCGGTATTGTCTTTGGTAAAAGTCATCTATAGTGGCTACCGAGTTCACTTAATGCCTTCTTCTACCGAGCTTCACCCTCTTGTGGCTACCGAGTTCACTCAGCATCCACACTACTAAGCTCACTCGGTATCCAGTGTCTACCGAGTTCTTCATTTACCGAGTTGTTTCTTCATCTACTGAGTTGCTTGCTCTTCATTTACCAATCTCACTCGGTAACCTCTCCTGCCAATCATTTTCTTAAGTGTTGAGTAAATTTTTGGCACTCGGTAATAGTTTGTGCCGTGCAAATTTTTAGGGTTGTGAGTTTTAATATTTCTCACATGGTATCAGAGCTTTGAGGCCCCACATCCAAAGTGAGTTAGGGCATTTGTTTTCTTGGGATATTTATCATAGCAGGAGATGCAAGAAAGATATGGCAGCAACCACCATCCTTCAATGGACAAAATTATGATACATGGGCAAAGAAGATGAAAATCATAATGGCTGCTAATGATTTGTGGGAGTTTGTAATTAATGGGTTCAATGATGTGATAGACCCAACTCAGTATGCTGGTCTCACAAATGCACAGAAGACTCATTTGAAAGAGTCAAGGAGGAAAGATGCAAAGGCATTAAGTTTTATTGAAGCAGCAATGACAGAGACAGTATTCCCCAAAATTGCAGTAGCAAATTATGCAAAAGAAGCATGGGATATCCTTGAGATGAACTTCAAGAGAACTGATAAAGTTCGTATAGTAAAATTGCAGAATATAAGGAGGGAGTTTGAGAACCTTCAGATGAAGGAAAATGAATCAGTTGCAGACTTCAGTTCAAGGACCTCCAATGTGATTAATCAACTGAAGTCAAATGGAGAAGACTATCAAGAGCAGAGGATAGTGGAAAAGATATTGAGGAGTTTACCTCATAAGTACGGCAATTTGGTCATGACCATAGAAGAGGCAAAAGACCTCATTGTTTTGACAATGGATGAGTTGATGGGTACTCTTCAAACCCATAAGCATAGGATCAATAGATCTACATCTTCTTCTTCCCAAGAGAAAGCATTCAAGGCTCAGTCAAATCCAAGAGGAAGGGGGAGAGGAAGAAATGGCTCAGGCAGGAACTCTAGAGGCAGAGGCCAAGGTAATGGAGGACAAAGGAATGCTGCAGCAGAAAGCTCAGGAAGAGTAGATGGAGCAAGTAGCTCTCAAAATACTTCAAGAGGAGGTAAGAAAAACTACAACTCAAATAAGAGTAATGTAGAGTGCTACTACTGCCATAAATATGGGCATTATGCAAGTGAATGTTGGAAGAAGCAAAATGTGGCTGATGTGAACATAGGAAGTGGAAACAATACCGCTGCCTTCATCATGTGTAATGTTGGTGAAGAAGGAAGCCCTAAGGTTTGGTACCTCGACAGTGGATGTAGCAACCACATGAATGATAATGAAACCTTATTTTCATTCATTGACAAGAGTCTCAAATCTAAAATTAAAATGGGTAACAATGGAACCCTACCAATAGTGGGCAAAGGATCTATTATGGTCCGCATCAAGAAAGGTGAGAAGAAAGAAATACAAAATGTGTATTTCACCCCTGGTATGAAGCACAATTTGATGAGCATTGGTCATCTCATTCAAAATGGATACAAAGTGCTGATGGAGAATTACAGTTGTATCATTCATGAAAAGGATGGGAGCAAGAACCTACTTGCAGCAGTTCAAATGACAAAGAACAGAATATTTCCCTTGAGGATAGAGACATGTTTCTCATCTCAAGTTGGTGCTGCACCTCCCACTCAATCAGCCCTAAGGAGTGTGATTGAAGACCCCTCGCCGCTATGGCACCTTAGGTATGGTCATCTAGGCTATGCTGGTTTAAATTTGTTGTCAAATAAAAGAATAGTAGAAGGTTTGCCACGTATAGGAAATTCATGTGACAAGTGTGAGGCTTGTATTTTGGGTAAGCAACATAGGCTTCCCTTTAATTCTGGAAATTCTAGGAGGGCTAGATATCCATTAGAGTTAGTGTATACTGATTTAGTCGGTCCTATGCAAGTTACTTCCATTGGGGGGAGTACTTATTTTATGACATTCATAGATGATTTCAGTCGTAGAACATGGGTGTATTTCTTAAAGAATAAATCTGAAGCATTTGATAAATTTGTAGAATTTAAAGCCTAGGCTGAAAGAGAATGTGGACACTATATCAAGGTCCTAAGATCAGATAGAGGAGGAGAGTATACCTCCAATTCTTTTGTAATTTTTTTGCAGGAAACATGACATAAAGAAAGAGCTCATAGCCAGCTATACACCATAGCAAAATGGAGTGGCTAAAAGAAAGAACATGACCATTGTTGAAATGGCAAGGAGCATGATGAAAGAGAAAGGTCTCCCAACTGAATTTTGGGGAGAGGCTATGGCAACAACAATTTACCTAATTAATAGGTTTCCTACAAAGGCAGTCCGTGACAGAATTCCAATGGAAGCATGGTCACAAGGAAGATAGACAGTTGAACACCTAAGGGTGTTTGGACGTGTTGCATATGCACATGTGCCTAAAGAGCAAAGGCAAAAATTTGATGACAAAGGTGTGAAATGCATTTTCATAAGGTACATCCTAGAATCAAAGGCATACAGATTGTATGACCCATTGAACAACAAGATGACTCTTTCAAGAGATGTGGAATTTTTTGAAAATTAGTCTTGGTATGGTCAAACTGATGAGTCACCAAGCACTTCAAGTAAAGTGCCAATTATGAGTGAAGAGGATGTTGATGAACAGTAAGAAGAAGGAGAAGATAGAAGAAAAGGCAAGCAGCCTCAGTCATTACCGAGCTCCTCTAGGCATGATCGAGTTTTAGTGCCAAGTAGCAACAGTGAAGATTCTGATCCCACACTCTCTTCTCTGTTACCAAGAAAGACCAAGAGTCTTAGGGAGATATACCAAGATGAAAGGTATGAAGATTATGATGAGAGTGTTAATTTTGCATTATTTTTTCATAGTGATCCAATATATTTTGAAGAATTTGTTAAGGAGAAGAAATGGTGTAAGGCCATGGATGAGGAAATAGATGCTATAGAAAGAAATGAGACATGGGAGCTAACTGAATTGCCTCCCAAGAAGCAAGTGATTGGAGTGAAATGGGTCTACAAGACCAAATGCAATGTTGAAGGCAAGATTGATAGGCATAAGGCAATGCTGGTAGTTAAGGGCTACAAATAGCAATATGGAAGAGACTATGATGAGACATATGCCCCGGTTGCAAGAATGGAAACCGTACGTGTTGTCATAGCAATTGCAGCTTAGTACAAGTGGAAGGTATTCCAAATGGATGTGAAGTCTGCCTTCCTAAATGGTGTATTGAAAGAAGAAGTATATGTGGAGCAGCCACCTGGTTATAAAGTTGCAGGTGAAGAGAACAAAGTATATAGATTGAAGAGAGCTCTCTATGGGCTCAAACAAGCTCCAGAGGCATGGTATAGTAGGATTGACTCATATTTGATGAGCAATGGCTTTAGCAAAAGAAATGGTGAGCCTACTCTCTACATCAAGGCAGAAAATGGAAATGTTTTGATTGTTGTCTTGTATGTAGATGATTTGATTTTTATTGGAAATGATAAGGCTCTAATAGGTGAATTCAAAGAGGTCATGAAAAATGAATTTGAGATGACAGATCTAGGTCTCTTAAAATATTTTCTAGGCATAGAAGTAAAAAAAATGCATGATGGCATGTTCATCTCTCAAGAAAAGTATGCAGGGCAGATCTTGGAGAGATTTAAAATGTAGAATAGTAAGGCAGCCCCCACACCAATAGCAGTAGGTCTGAAATTGAGCAAGGAAGACTCTAGCAAGAGAGTGGATCCAACACTATACAAGAGTATGGTTGGAAGTCTGATGTATTTGACTGCAACTCGGCTAGACCTAATGCATGCAGTAAGCTTGATTTCCATATTTATGGAAACACCAAAGGATTCCCATTGGCAAGTGGGAAAGAGGATCCTAAGGTATGTGAAAGGTACCAAGGGATTTGAAATTTTGTATACTGCAAATGACGATTTCAAGTTGATGGGATACATAGATAGTGATTGGGCTAAACATTTAGATGATAGAAAGAGCACTTTCAGATATATGTTTCATATGGGATCGAGTGCAATTTCATGGGCATCCAAGAAGCAACATATTGTTGCTCAATCTATAGTAGAGGCTGAATTGATGGGGACACAACCCAAGAACAGAATGGACACAACAGAAAAGGGAAATTGTATTAACTGAAAAATAAGCTAGTACATCCAGTACAGAGAAAATAAACTTCAAAACATGTCCTAACGGCTTACAATAGCATAAATGTGGAGATAATTTCTCCTTTCAGTACCTCCTCTCAAATTCCACTCTAAACTGCCTTCTACAATGCCATGAATCTCCTTAAATAGACCCCGGAGGGTTAAGGACTAGGAATACATTCTAGAAAGTGCTAGTAGGCATCCATTGACCAAATAGAAGGCTCCAGAAGCTGCGTTAGAAGTCGGTGCAAATCTAGAAGAATCCAAAAATGGTAATCGAACTTTCGGGAGGCATAACTTTTGAACCGTAGCTCCGATTGACGAACCGTTTACATTTCTGGAAAGCTCTCAAAAAAATCTATAGCCTTATGGACCAGCTTTGCTCGTCTCCCATTTTTTGGCCCTTTTTGAGGTCATTTAATGCCCCTAACCTAACTTTGAAGCATTCTTAGGAGGTCTCCACAACTCAAAAAACTGCAATAACTTTCACACCGTGGGGCCTTTTGACCTGATTCTTTTTCTGGAATGCTCTAAATTACAATTACATTCATCTAGCCAATTTACACCTCCTAGTTCACCAAAATGATGGCTCAATTACATACTCCTATTTTTTTGGGATTTACACGAACACTAATAATGGAACTGTGAGAGTTGGAACCTTTATTTGACCCAAATGGGTGTCCAAAAATGAAAACACATGAAATAGAAACTAAGTCGAAGTACATTTTTTTTGGGTGACACAGGATTGCCCTTATACCTCTGGATGCTCCTACATCATGAATATATAGCAGCAAATGCAACAGCATGTCAGGCTATTTGGCTAAGGAGGATCTTGACAAATTTGAATGAATGGCAAGAGGATGGAACCACAATTTATTGTGACAACATTTCAACATCTCATCTATTGCATTGTCCAAGAATCTAGCCTTCCATGGGAGAAGCAAACATATAGAGATCAGATATCACTTCATCAGGGAGTTGGTGGAGAATGGGGATATCAAAATGGAATTTTGTAAGTCTGAGCAATAGCTAGCAGACATTTTTACCAAGCCATTAGGCATTGGGACTTTTGTACACCTACGAGAGTGTCTTGGTATAGTTCATTTGGATCAGTAGTGATCCTTGTTTGTTTTGCTCGGGATAAAGGGGGAATGTTGGAATATTAATTGCAGTTGGTTGTTTCTCCCTGGAGCCAAATGCCCACCTACCATCCCTGACAACTTGCACAACAGTCATAAACATGAATTCGGTAGGTGAGTTTTCAAATTCAGAAATGAGAGTGAAAACATTTTGCAAATATAACAAAAGGAATGTTTACATTCATTCAGACAAAGATCCAGAAAGACAAAAAGACAGTAGAGTGAAGGTGAAGAAGAGCAGATCAGAGAGTTGCAGAGAGAAGAGAAGTGATCAACAAATCCATTCGTCAGAGTACAAAGAAAAGAAAGTTCATTTCGTGTTTGCAGTTGCACACATTTCTTCTTTGATCATTCTGTAAGTTTATTATTTGTTTGTTTTGACCTTTTGAAGTAGTGATTGCTCCAGGCATTGTAGTATGCAGCCATTAGAGTTGTAATTTTGAAGTTTAAAGTTTGAAGTTTTTTCAATTTGAAGTTTAAGGTTATTTTAGGGTTTTCTAGTTGAAGCCGAATGCTCCCAGATTTTGTGATGGTTTAATCAAGTTGAATAGTAAAGAAAACATGCATACTTGAATCCATTACTCTTCCCTTTGTTTATTGCATTTGATAAGTTTATTGTTGAGTATTTCAAGCTTTGGGTCTCTGGTTTTAATGGTGAAAATATTTACGTCATAAGTCTGCACTCGGTATTGTCTTTGGTAGAAGTCATCTGCAGTGGCTATCAAGTTCACTCGGTGCCTTCTTCTACCGAGCTTCACCCTCCTATGCCCACCGAGTTCACTCGGCATCCACACTACTGAGCTCACTTGGTATCCAGTGTCTACCGAGTTCTTCATTTACCAAGCTCACTCGGTAACCTCTCCTGCCACTCAGTTTCTTAAGTGCTGAGCAAATTTTTGGCACTTGGTAATAATTTGTGCCGTGCAAATTTTTAGGGTTGTGAGTTTTAATATTTCTCACAAGACTGAAATACATACAAGACAACTGTTCTAAATAATGTTCTTGCTATTGTAGGACTGATTGTCTTCTATGAAGAAATTGTGAATGTATATGCAAATGCAATGTGGCCTTAAACTGCAACTATACTTTGTCTTGTTATGCTGACCTTTCTTAAAGAATTATGTTTCTTGTGTATTGGAAAGCCTTTGAGATTTGAACTTAATGAACCTCGGTTACCTATGTAAGCATGTTTAAATTTCCTTATGGTTGGGTGTTATGTGGCTTTAAAGGGGAGGGTTTGAAATAGATATCATCCGCTTTGTTCCTCTCTACTTGTCAATTCTGATACAATGGATATATTACATTTTGTTTTTTTCTTTTAGCTATTTCTGGCACTTAAAATGCTTAGTCAAACTATTTCTTTTTACACATATGTGTAGATATGTTGTATTTTACTTTCTACATATGAGTAGATATGCTTTTCTATTATTTACTGCATATACGTATGTTATTATGTTTTTCCATGCCACATTTTGTGTTTAGGCTACTTAGACATATGTGAAAAGTAGTATGTGTTCAAGGCTACACTGGATCCATCTGATCCTCTTGTTCTGAGTTGCTAGGCTTCTCATACTAGGGCCAGGGTGTTCTTCGTGTCAGGAATGACCCTGGGGGAGCTAAACACTCTGCAATTGGTGTGGTAAAAGCACTTGGGCCACACTCCCGTCTCAGATGGTAGATGGACAATATCCGATGGCTTTGGAGATTGGAACTTATAGAAGGGCACATGTTCGAGGCTTTTTGGTTAACTCTACCCATGATGTAATGTCATCTTGTAATGATCATTAAGATTCAATTATGAACAATGGATATTGAATCTATAGTAATCTTGATGTACTATTTAATCATGCATATGATAGACATGTGATAGATGTATGATGTGTAGATTAGCATCTTTGTCAATGTATATTAATTACGTTTGGTTATGGCAAACAAAATTGTTAAATCTTGATTATTGGATAATGAATCATTATTGACTTTTCAACTAAGTATTTATTTAATGTTTAATTCCGTACTTCTTGCAATTGTATGATGTGGCAATTGTCGAGTAGGACATAGTTCTTACACCACTCTATGGAAATTAAGACTACCCCTATATCTAGCAAGATGAATAGAATGTAATCATTATAAATCAGCATAAAACAGTATCTCATGTAATTTTAGAAACCAAGCTCTTCAAAAAGAGAGGAAGAAAGGTCGGTAGTCGACTTCTCTTCCCCTTCATCACAAAACATCATCATAATTTCTTCTATATTAATCTCACTCATCTCCCCTTGCTCTATGTCAAAAGTGGTGCTGCCAGAGTGACTACAATCCTCACGCTCAGGTGGAGTAGAGAGAGGAGGATTATTGAGGCAGGCAGAAGATCCGTACATGATTTGAGCGGCACGGTCATATGCAACAGCAGCTTCATACGCTATTTCGAAGGTGCCAAGCCAGAGGCGCTTCCCATTGTTGGGCTCTCTAATTTCAGCTACCCATTTTCCCCATTTTCTCTGCCGAACTCCTCTGTAACTGTACAGCCCATTTTCAGGACCCCCCCTTTCCCTTCATACACCCTTTTGTGGATCCCTTGTTAACTGCCCCTCCTCTTCTTCTCTTTTTCATCTGCTGCTCGCTTGAATTCGACACCCGCCATCTGTCTAGCACCTCATTTACTTTCTCCTCTCTCTGCCCTCTCGCAGTTTTGGCCATCTTTCATTTCAACTCTCGAAAACCATAGCGAACCATTCCTTTTAAACTGAAATTGCTTGGCTGCAAAGCTTTCTCCACACGTTGTCTACCTCGGACCATCCAAAGCGGACGCGGTAAAAAGGTAAGCCAAAACCAAAAAAGATAAAAGGAAATTGAGTCAGAAAGTTAAAAAATGAAAATGACTATTTCCTTGTTTTGCAGCTCGGAGATGACTTTCTCGCCAAGTTTGTATGCATTTAAATCAGATTGCGTCTCAATGGAGCAACGTGAGCTCGTTAACTGCGTCATGTCCGTGTAAAATGCAAATTGTCGGCACCGCCAGAAAGCATAGGCTTTGGCGTCTGTGTAAACTCTAAACTTTCAAGTTGATTTAATTACTCCAACTTTATGTTTACTATAATAATTACTCCACTTGTAGCAGGAACGTCGATAGATCATTTCCCATAGAAACTTTTGTCAGTTTAACGCGTTACAGTGGACTCACACCACAGGTTCCTATGAATTTATAGCGAAGTATTGACGAGTGTTGTTCATACCTCGACTTAAACAATGGCAAATTTGGAGTTAAAAAAATGTTAGATTTCAATCTATGAATTCGATTGTTTTTGACGTCACTGGGGCCTTCCCAATCATCATCACTGTCATCATCCTTATTTTGTATATCACCTGTTTAATGTGACAAGGAAGACAGGGAAGAAGAGATCCGTTGGCGTAGTTTTCTTATTATTAAAATTTTCAAAATATACATAATATTTTTTTAAATTAATAATATAAATTTTTATTTAAAAACTTCAATCAATGTTTAAAAATCGGTTTAATTAGACCAATTCTATTTGTAACTGAATTCTAAGATAAAAAATTAATATGATCACGATATGAGTTCGATCCCTAGGGACATTTTGTAAATGATCATATGGATTAGAGGGGTTTGTAGGCTAACCTACAACTCCCTCCGACCCATTTCATCACAAGATGTGTCCCTCGTAGTCCTAGGACCCCTATGGACATACTGTATCGATCATATGGGTTAAAGGTAACCTATATATATATATATATATATATATATATATAAAAGAGAAGTTCCTAACTTCATTAATTTCTAAGATGAAATGCATATCTTATCTTGTCATATATTTTATTAAAAAATGAAACTTCTTCTTAAAATAGGATGAATAATAATCGATTCAACAAAACGAATTACTAACATGTAAGAGCCTAAATCACAAAGGTGAATTGTGAGCCTCTCATCTGGGAAGTTGTGGGTTCGATTCTAATTGAACTTAACACATAATAATAATTAATTTTGACAAATAATATAAGTAAATAATAAAAATCAAGGCATAAGCCCATTACCTATCAAAAAAACAAAAAACAAACTTGTAATAGTTTATATCATTAAATAGTATTGAATTATTACCACAATTGTAAGAGAAATGTCATTTAATATCAATTAAAAATAATGTGATTTCCTCTTTGAATATATAATTATCTTCTTATTATTTTTAAAAAATAGCAAGGACCATGTATTGGTTATATCGCTACAAAAGTCTCCTCCACTTCTAAATTTAGATGAAAGTTATATTTTTCATTACAACTCCCTTTACATTACCATGCAAAAATAAGATAAGATGATATATGTTACCATACCTACTTACAATAGATATTATATTGAAAATTATGCATTTTTATCAATTGTCTATTCTTAAGCACGCCCATGTATCCCTATAAATCTCCACTATTATTCATTGTTAGTGAAATAGGATTGATTAATCTATTATGTAACTTGTAATAGCACTTCTGAATATTTTTATGTGTTTTCCAAGTTACTATGCAAATGAATATATATGTGATATAAAAAGGCATGTCTCTTTAATATATTAACTTACATTAGTTATAGTTATAACAAAATTAATATACCTTCAATATATTATAATGATTATATAATAAGATATACATACATACATACATACATATATATCACTCTTAATATAAGCTTATTATTTCATATATAATATTTGTCATATATTATATATCTCATATATATAATATAATTTATTGGATAGAATTATAACATTAACACTCCCTCTTAATGAAGAAGGATAAAACACATAGATATTACACCATAGGTAATATTTCAAGAATAATACATATAGGAAATCTTTGATTAGACGATTTCTAGAATATGATATCATATAAGTATTGACCTATCAGAATATCAACACATGATATTCACCAATTACTATTTGATATCATATTAGGTAACATGAGCATTGGCCTATCAAAACATCAATCAAATGATATTCACCAAGTACTCTAAGTAATGGCCTATCAGAACATCAACTAAATGATATTCAGTAATTACTCAATATGGTAATGGCCTATCAAAATATCAAGGCAAGATATTCACCAAGTACCTAAAATATATCTATACAAGCAACTTGTAGATAGTTAAATTAATAACATCTAACACCTACTTGTTGATTTATAAGATAAAGCCTTTCATGATTTATTTCAACATTTACACAAAATGTATATCATGATACAAGTTATTGTAAGGTTGTCACCTTTCAATAATTTATCCTAATACAAGTGATAATCATTTAGAAGTCATCACTTCTTCATGATGTACATAGGGGACAAGATCATACATGTATGACATCAAAAATTCACATGAAGTCTCCATGAATACTGTCATGTGGTGTTGTCACAACATTCAGCATAAAACATATCAAAGAATAAGGTTTGTCCCTCTTAGTTTCATATCAACTTTTCTGACCTCTTAGCACAAGGTTCTCTCTGATGAAGTGTCACACTTGCTTTGAATCTGTTATCATCCTTCTAACCTCTTGGTAGCAATTCATGTCATGCTTCCCTAGTTCAATGGGTATCTTTATAGCATAAGGCCTTCCATCCTACATACATAAGACATAATCCCATGAATCAAAGTCCTTTAGCTATTATAGCTTTTGATTAGTGTTGAATCCATCAACAAGGTCTACTCCTTCAAAACCAAGATCATAAAAAGCTTGAGTAAATCATATCTTCTATCTACTCCCTCTCATTGTCAAAGGTTACCTCTCATAATGTTATTCATGAAAGTGCACATCAACCTCCTTAGCTCCTTCATTCAATATTGCCCTCGATGGATTCATCAAACTCCCTCTAAATGTGAAATTCTCCTCTATGAAGAATTTTCTTGATCCATCAATCTTATGACTGCAAACATCAAGATCTTTCTCACTTGAGTACAATTTCTTACACCTCTTAATCCATCCTGAAAGTATTTCATTTGAAGAGATTACAAATAGTTCAAAGAACTAAATTATTTAGAAGGAAAATATCGATGATGGAAGCATATAATATTTTATTATCCCATTATTATAACATGAATTAACTACATAAAATTCATGACGAATAATCAAAAGTATAATCATAAAATACTTATCTCTTGTGGTCAAAGATTAATAAACTCTAGACTATAGTTGAATGGCTTTGACTAGGAATCTCACTATCTCGTCATTGCAAGTTTCCTCTCTCTCCTCCTTTTCAATGTATATCCTCTGATGCTACCAAAAATACAACTTGATGCTACCTCACAAAGTTTTTTAGTAGAAACATATGTTTTTATATTTTTCGAAACTTAAGGATCCAAAATCCTTTCTACAGATATTTTTAGGTATCTGCAAGATATATGATTCATACATCCTGTTTGAAAGGACTACACAATCAAATAGCATATGCCAGATGATTTTAATAATCTCCAAGCTTGACTTTCTTCCAAAGGTAAGGTTTGCAATACCAAATCATCTTCCCTCATCAATCCCTATGATGATAAATCATTTTCTTTTCCCAAATGACTATGGTTCACAACTACAAAAACTTTTGATGATGATCAAAGCCAGATTTCCTGAGTTAAGGATGTTATTATTTGAGGACAATCCGTCCCTTCTTTCTATTCAAGAAGACAAAAACCAAGCACAAGGAGTTCACAAGTTGCTATAACACCTTTTAATAACATTGCTCCCAATTCTTGTTGTTTCAGATATACACTTGCTATAACTGACACTGTTAACTATCTCCAACTTGTGAAAACAAGGAACATGGACTCATGAAATAATTAGGCATTGCTTAAGATCATTGTACAACACTTTTAGAATCCCATCAATCATCAAAATTCCTCTCCCACAACATGAGTTCCCTCTCCCTCTCAAGAAATACATGAACAATGAGGACCACTCAAGGAATTTAAGCTATCTCTAGCTTTTACCAATTCAATCATTAATTTTCTCTCAATGTGGGACTCAATCTCACACACTAAAGTTTGTTTCAATGTGTTTCCTCATTGTAAAAGTGAGAAATCTTATTTATGGCTAGGGATCACGTGATAGCATCCATTTCAATGATCCTCTCATTCCAACCGTAATTCATAGTATTTGAATTGGTGACACACATGATCATGCAACTTCATTGCAATGTATTTTTAGCAATTTTTCTTCCACTACAATCTTACAATTGAATGTGGGCCTTTCTGATCTGACTTGATTTCTCCCTTCATTTTCATAAGCTCCTAGCTCATACAACATTTCTTTTTCTGAATCAATATTGTAATTGATGATTATAAAATGTTTTCAGCAATGGGATAGTCTCTAATTAGAGTTTCACTTGCATATGGCTCCATTAATAATCAAGCTTTAAAATCTACTTGATATATATGTCATCTCTTTAAATAGATATTAAGTCACATAGAAAAATATCATAAAGACATCCCACAGTCACTGTTATACTGTAAACCCTAAATATTTCCTAGCAAGGCATATTTGGTTAGGCTTTTGACATTGCTGACTTGGGCCCTCATTTGAATAAGAATAATTTTACCAGATTCAAGATATCCTCCCAAATGCCTTCACAAGAAATGTTAACTTGGTACATTCATTTCGGGTATTTGCATCTCTTAAAACCATACGAGTTAAAAATCAATTTCCATAAGCTCAAGGACCTGTGTATCAAACATAGGAAAAAAAAAACTTCATTAGCACATTGATATTTATTACTATGTAGTAATCCAATAACAAACATAATCATCCAAAATGGAGTCACAACATTCAGGACAATCCACATAGCATTACACCTTTAATTTGATAGTTTTCTAGGTGTAGTTGCTTATAGAGGTTCTACATTATTAATATTGCCATTCATATTTGTACATATTAAATAGATTTTTGTCTCACCCCTAGAGAGTGTGTGGCAATATAACCATCCAAATTCAACCATCGCAATATCCACCAACACTGGAAGGTCTGATTCTATTTTGGTAGGCCTCTGTCCCTTGACAGAGCTTAATATTATTTATTGTAATCATCAACCCAAACTCAAATGACTCACGGTCACCAAACTAGACATAGATGGCTTGTTATTGAATTCAAATTTTACTTGTAAGGTGAGACTCATGATATTGTATCATTATCACTTTCTATATGTGTTCCCAGGTTTGCTCTGATATCATGTTAGTAAAATACGATCGATTAATCTATTCTATAACTTGTAATAGCACTTCTGGATATTTTATGTGTTTTTCAAGTTACTACATGAATGCATATATATGTGATATAAAGAGACATGCCGCTTGGAGAGACATGTCTCTTTAATATATTAACTTACATTAGTTATAGTTATAACACAATTAATATACCCTCAATTTATTATAATGATTATATAATATATATATATATATATATATATATACATCACCATTAATCTAAGTTAATTATTCCATATATAATATTTGTCATATATTATATATCTCATATATATAATATAATTTATCTGTTAGAATTATAACATTAACATTCATAAATGAAACATTGACATTTAATTTTCCATAAGAATATGGTATTAAAGTCAATGGATAATTTGTATAATGCCTTGGCTATATTGAGTTAAAATTTTCTACTAGAGGCAATAGATGATGAAGACCCTTCATGTAGTACAAAGAAGTGCATTGTTCATGAATGTAGAGAATGAATTTAGTTGCTTGCCTCATGATGATATTGTTATATAGTGCAACAGGGAGTGGTACTACATATCATATCATTTAGATGCAAACAATCAATGTCAAGAAAGAGAATAATTTTTTCACTTACTAATAGTTGTGAACCTAAGGAGATTAATCTCAAATATGATTTTGAAGGTAAACCAAAAATTGAGAGGAAAGTTCAATGGTGTTCAAATTGCATTGAGCAATGTTGTAAATATAAGAAATTCTTTAAGGGACACCAATAAGGGGTTTCGGAAGTTCAATGAGCAATCTAAAGTTGTTCATCAGATTTTAAAGATATTTCCTGTTCTTCTAGCTCTAGAGACATTCTACATGAAATTGACATACTGTAAGGTTGTATTTATTTTGTTTAAAATGAATGTAATAATGTTAGTGTAGCTACTTAAGAATAGATATTACATTGGTACTCATAAAATTTTATCAACTATCAATGCTTTCAATATAAAATCATATATTTTTTTAAATTATAACAAAATCTAAAATCTTTCAATAATCTATCGTTTTATCTTGTAACACTCAAATTATTTTAGCCACTCAAAAACTACTGTTATAAAAAAATATGGAGTAGGAATTTCATGTGAAATGTATAGAATTGTTGGAAAACTAACTTCAGTAGTCAAAAATGGTTTTTGTTTCATTGTATGTCCTCTGTTCCCTTATTAATTTTGAAAATAACGTGAAAAACCTACACAATAATAAAATATTTTCCTCTATCTCTGACTGACGTACATTTTGGGTTGTAGAAGCAAAAATGAAGAAAAAAATTGAAATGAATGGGTATTAGGATGCAACGATCAGAATGGGTGACCATAAAATATTACTGTCGTGTAACTTGACAAACCAATCAGAAAGATTACGTTCGATTGAAGCTACCTGCAAATATCTGCCGAGAACCATCCAATCGGAACGCGGAGACATGAGTAGCTGCACCAAAATGTATTCATCAAATATGAAATTGACCGTTTGTTGTTTTGTGCGCATGTAAATCTGTACACGTAGAGCACATTGCGTCTGAAAGGATCAATTTGTGCTCATTCACTGCGTTATGTTATTTTCACAGACATCGAAAATCTTTCTATTTTTTTTTTGCACTTCCGCCGACTTCTACTGTCGGGATTTGTCGGCATGGTCTGAAAACTTAGGCTTTGTCATCCGTGTAAACTGCAGACTTTAAAGCTGTTTTAACTACATGATTTGAATGTTAATATAACTAGCACTTGCATCTTTAAAAGTGCAAGGGTTAACTTTTATATATATATATAATGGTGATCATGTGTTGTATAAAAGTTTAGTCATAATTCTTATTGTTCAATATATGTAAAAATAATTACATTTTGTTTTGAGTATGAGATTCTTCTGTTTTTCATATAATTGTATATGGGTTATTTGGCATTTTAGAATATGTATTAAACACAAAATTCTCTCTCTCTCTCTCTCTCTCTCTCTCTCACACACACACACACACACACACACTCTCCCTCCCTCTGTCCCCTCATCTCATTATCCCTCTAACTATCATTTTCTATATGAAATGGGCCACTTGACTTTTTGAAATTAATAGTTCAAAATTAACTTTACTCTATATCTCTCTATATTTCCATGTCCCTCTACATCTCTTTACCTATCCCACCTCATCTCTCTTCCTATCACATGTATGCATATATCTATTTGCATTTCTGTCATATACTACGTTGGAGCCACAACCAAAAGTTGTTAATTGTATTACAAATTATTTATGAATACTAATAAAAGGAATGAATCCATCTATTAGATATAGAATATTAAATATTCTACTATATATCTGTTTATCTACTATCCATATACCACCTCATATGTCTTTGTTCTATCTATTTATCTTGGCCATCTCCTCTGCCTATTTCTCTCCCTTCTTCTTTATCTTTCACTTCATAACTATCCTTATCTACTATCCATCTACCACCTCATATGTCTTTATTCTATCTATTTATCTTGTCTATCTCCTCTTGCTATTTCTCGCCCCACTCTTTATCTCTCCCTTCATAACTACACTACCTTTGATTTGTGACTTTTATTTTTTATTTCG
This sequence comes from Cupressus sempervirens, assembly GCA_028749045.1. Taxonomy (NCBI): domain Eukaryota; kingdom Viridiplantae; phylum Streptophyta; class Pinopsida; order Cupressales; family Cupressaceae; genus Cupressus; species Cupressus sempervirens. The sequence continues at coordinate 111,963,507 of CM053783.1, forward strand.
AAATAGCTCAAGATGAATCAATGGAATGTAAGCCAATTCAATTCCTATTTCATATTAATTTGAAATAATTGGAGAATTTTAGTATCTATAGTCACAAGGACCAAGGAAGTACTCTCACAACAATTTTTAATGACTTTTATTTTTTGGAAGAGCATTTTAGTATCTATAGTCACCATGACCAAGGAAATCACTCTCACAACAATTTTATGGCTTCTATTTTTATTTCCAAATAACTCAAGTTAAACCAATGGAGTTTTCAACCAATTGAGTTTCTATTTCATATTAATTTTCACTAAATTTAAATAGGAGGAATATTTCACTGAATATGAATAGGAGGGATGATTTCTAGATAAATTGTCTTTACTAAAATCTTTCGATATTATATTCCAACATCACCTTCTATTTTATAACTATTTGCATGGGAGTGGACAATTTTTAAAGGTAAAGAAACCAATATTTTAAAGGTAATTAAAATGAATGTCGAACTTTATCCATATAAAAGTATAATGTTGAAAAAATTGATATTATGCTTAAGCATCATATTACTCTTTTTGAATTAAAATTTAAGAATATCATATGTCTCTAAATGATTTATTTTTCTTTAAATTAAAATACTTCTACATTACCTGTTTTATACATCTTTTGTGCTAGAATATCTCTCTCTCTCTCTCTCTCTCTCTCTCTCTCTCTCTCTCTCTCTCTCACACACACACACACACACACACACACACACACACACACACACACACATAAGCACATAAAAACTAGACACAATTTGTTCCAAAAAAATGATTAAGCAAATTTGACTTCTTCCTAAATCTAATTATATAAAATAAAATTCGTCTATATATTTTAATTTTTTAATTTAAACTAGAGGTCTACTAATTTAATTTAAACTAAATAATCTATCTTCAAATAAAATTATATAATTATATTTTTCTTTTAATAAACATTTAATTAAGGAAAAAGACATTAATTCTATAGTAAAAATAAGCTTACACAAATCAATAATGTTGCCTTTCACAAATTATACTAATTATTTTTATATTTGAAAATCAAAATCAATAATGTTTCCTTTCACAAATTATACTAATTTTGATCTATCAAAAAATATAAATTTTTATAGATGTTTAGTTATAAATAAATTTATCAAACTATTTATTCAAATTGTGAAAATTGATTTAAATTTTTATAGATGATTACTATTAATGAATTTTGCAATGTACTCTCCAAAATGCAAATATTTACTGCTTTGCTATGGAATTATCAAATTTTCAATTATAAAAACTTGGAAGACAATTTACTCTTCATATTAAAATTTTAATGACTATTTAGAATCAAACAACTAACATTAAAAAAACTCTAAGCAATTCAAATGGTGGATTCAACTTGATGACAGGGAAAAGGATGATTTTCCCTCATTTCTTTCTTGATCTTGTGGACGTAATAATAATTTATTGGAACAATGTAGTGACTATAGTAGAGAAGAAATGACAGAGTTGAAGCTTGATGATGTGGCCTTGTTGAAGAGGAGAGACTTTGTGAATTCATGTGATACTAAGTTCTAATAATAAATGTACTCTTGATAAACATTTTAAAGAAATTATTTTCATTAGTAAGGATTCTAAATTTATAATAGAATTGGTGGAAAAAATATTTATTGAGATGACAGGCACAATGAGGGTTATATAGTTAGAAAAACTAATCATAGAAGAGGTTTAAGTATTGGGGCTAGTAATGATTCAGGTACTGAAATCACATCAAGCACTTTAAAATGCCAAGTTGTCCTATAAAATGAGGGGTTTGGAGAGAGAGAGAGAAAGAGAGAGAGAGAGAGAGAGAGAGAGAGAGCATAGAAAAACTAGACATAGTTTGTTCCAAAAAAATGATTAAGCAAATTTGACTTCTTCCTAAATCTAATTATATAAAATAAAATTCATCTATCTATTTTAATTTTTTAATTTATACTAGAGGTATACTAATTTAATTTAAACTATATAATCTATCTTCAAATAAAATTGCATAATTATACTTTTCTTTCAAGACACATTTAATTAAGGAAAAAGACATTAATTCTATAGTAAAAATAAGCTTACACAAATTTTATTGATTATTTTTATATTTTAAAATCAAAATCAATAATGTTGCCTTTCCCAAATTATACTAATTTTGATCTATCAAAAAATATAAATTTTTATAAATGTTTAGTTATAAATAAATTTATCAAACTATTTATTCAAATTGTGAAAATTGATTTAAATTTTTATATATGATTACTATTAATGAATTTTGCAATATACTCTCTAAAATACAAATATTTACTGCTATGCCATGGAATTATTAAATTTTCAATTTTAAAAACTTGGGAGACAATTTACTCTTTATAATAAAATTGTAATGACTATTTAGAATCAAACAACTAACATTGAAATAACTCTAAGCAATTCAAATGGTGGATTCAACTTGATGATAGGGAAAAGGATGATTTTCCTTCATTTCTTTCTAGATCTTGTGGAAGTAATAATAATTTATTGGAACAATGTAGTGACTATAGTACAGAAGAAATGGCAGGATTGAAGCTTGATGATGTGGCCTTGTTGAAGAGGAGAGACTTTGTGAATTCATGTTATACTAAGTTCTAACAATAAATGTACTCTTGATAAACATTTCAAAGAAATTATTTCATTAGTAAGGATTCTAAATTTATAATAGAATTGGTGGAAAAAATATTTATTGAGATGACACGAACAATGAGGGTTATATAGTTAGAAAAACTAATCATAGAAGTGCTTTAAATGTTGGGGCTAACCATGATTTGAGTACTAAAATCAAATCAAGAACTTTAAAATGCTAAGTTGTCCTATAAAATGAGGGGTTTGAAGTATTTTTTGTCATTGCCTACACCACAGATGACAAAGTGTTTCATACCTTACATGCTAAGGTATATCTCATTTTGTGTCTTTTAACATTGTTTTCTCTATTGATTTGAACTTAGGTGAAAACATTTGTGATTTCTGTAGGGGACTTTTATACAACTTATAATTTGTGACTTATATGAGGCATTGATCAAATGGATTTCATGACTTTCTTTTCTATTATCATCAAACCTCTAAAATCTGCCATGTTTATAGTTGCATTGTAGGCTTTAGATTTTGATGTATTATCATAATAAATCTCCTTTATAGGTACCATTGTCTTCTCAAGGAATTATAGCTATTGAATAGGCAAGGATGTTAGAGTAATTGTCATTATTTGTTTAAATGGATTGTTAATTGATTTGAGGGAACTCTCATGATTATTTGGTAAACTATTGAGGCTCATCATCCGTATGTATGATAAATAATAGTTAAATATGATTGTAAATTTAAAGATAGGGAAAAGATTAGACTAAAAGTATTGGGGCCATTACTGTAAGAGCTTTCACTATGATGAATTTGAATGTGAGCAAGAGATTAATATTGGCTGGTGATGATGAAGTAATTGTATGATAGGAGATGTTTTTTTTCAAAAGATCCTTACTATTATATACTTAATTTATGTTGCATACAAATAAACATTTTGAGCTTCATTAATTTGTGATGTAGATTTCATGTAAATATGAAGAACTGGGATGAAATAAGCATGCTAAGATTCATGTGAAAATATTAAACTAATAATATCCACTCTATTTTTATTGCTGTGCTTTGCCCCATTCTATATTCAAAATAATTTGTATGCCTTCAAATTAATAGCTGACAACCTTCTTAAAAAACTCAATTGCAGTATTGCTCTTGTTTTAGTGGTATGCTTAGTTGCATTTCAAATTCTAACTTATTTGTATGCAGTTGAATTCATATATAATAGTCTTCATTCGAACCCAAATTGTTCTATTACTTTAGATTAGTGGTAAATTGTACACAAATTATTTTTTCATGGCTTGGCTTATAGGAGAGGGGATACCACATGATTAGAATGGTAATATCATTAGAAAGTTGTTGCTGACATTGCAAGAGATCCGAAATGCTTCCATGAAGTGTATCATGGAGGTTCTATAACAACTATTAAAATAGAAAAATATTAATAATTAATAAACAAATACTAACACAACTATATAATAATTATTAAATATTTAATCAACCACTTATAGAATTATTAAGATCAAATCAACAAATGATATAAAATTATTCCAACTACCAAAAAATTAATAAAAAATAAATACTTTAACAAAGAGATTCTAAGCCTACATCTATTGAAATAGAATTAACTACTGAATCATCTCATCGCTAAAGACTCCTATTCTATAACTCTTGATCACCATAATCTGGGTTAAAATTCATGGATAAGAATGAAGGTACATGATCGCAAGACAATGATTCATTAACACCAAACAACCATCATTGCAAACTAAATGTCAACACAAAAATGGACTCCAAATTAATTATCAATGCTAACGGCACCTACAAAAAGGTATTTGGCCTATTCAAATCTAACTCGGTAGGCATGGTGTTTGAGTCCTCCTTGGAAAGAAGGGATGTCCAACATAGTGGGAGAAAAGCCATATATCCACACAGTCAAGCTGAAAGACATGGTTGTACTAGGTAAGCAACCACACTAATTTATAAACTTTATCTTTACATCATGAAAACTAATTTAAAATTAAATAAATTTATAAAATTATTTAAACAAACTAACTTATACTAAAACTAGGAAAAAGATTCTTATAAGAAATCCTATGTACCCTACCTCTTAACTTTGTTTTAAAATAAAAATAAAAATAAATGAAGTGAAAGTAAAGAATGCATTCTAATTTAGCCAATAGGCTATTTGTGCTCCCTAAATTTAAATTCTTACGAGAAATATATGTTGTACTCCTAATTGTTAGATTTTTTAGTGGTTTTTGTGATAATGTTCTTTAAAATGATTTTTTTAAAAATTACTAAGAGATAAACTTAATTTTCCATAAGTAAAATTTTAATTTCATTTTGTGTCAAAATAAACTTTCTAATTTATGTTTTATCTTTGTTTCCTATATGTTGTTCCATGCCTTTTCTTGATATAGAATAGATACTTTCATTTTAAATTTGTTTTATTTTCATTTTAAATTTGATGATGATATAATCAAATACATTTTGAGAAAAAATAATGTTGGTAATTGAATTTACATTCTCTAAATGTTGTAAAGTTTTAATGTTTACTTATTATTATATTAATCTAATTTAATGTTTCTATTTTCTATTTAGCTATTATTATTACATATCTAAAAAAATATAGAAAGATTCTATTTGCATTTAATTTTTAATTTAAAACTATTTAATATTTAATATAAAAAAATAATACAATAAATTTAATTGATTTGCATGTAATAGAAATATTGTTTAAATAGGCATTTCTAATAAATCTATAAGTGGCTTGTTTCTATTTTCTATTTATCAATTATAAATTATAGTAAAAAAATAAGATTTTTTTTTTAAATATGAAGAAACAAAAATTTTAAAAAAATCATTATGAATATATATTTATTTTAAAACTATTATTAATTCAATAACACCAAATTTTTTGAAAATAGTTTAATGATGAACTTTGGATTATGGGCATGTAATTGAAATATTGTTTACAAAAGTTAGCAAATAAAAATTGATTTGCATGTAATAGAAATATTTTTTAAATTATATTTGTAATAAATCTATAAGTACCTTGTTTCTATTTCATATTCAACAATTGTAAATTATATTAACAATAAATTATAAATAGTTCTTAAATTTTGAAAAACTAATCCAAAGATTATATTAAAATACTAGGTTTACCACAAACCCTTTAGGATCGAGCTCCTTGTTGAGCTCTCCTTGTTGTATTCCTTTCTGTCTTAATAAATTTTTACCCCTCTTTTTGCACATATTTTACTTGAAAATTATTAATGATTCAAGGAAAAAAGAAGAAGAAAATACAGTTTAATGATTAACTTTGAATTGAGGCAAAAGCTTACAACACAATGGTAATTTGCGAGCCTCTCATGGGTTTGAATCTACCTTTTCTTAACATATAATAATAATTAATTCCAAAAATTAATAATAATTAATCTAGGCTTTAACAATTTACCAATCAAAAGAAAACTTTGAATCAATCCGCATGCACTTAGAATATTGCTCAACTATTTTAACAAATAGAAAGAATGCACTGATAAATACATTTTTTAATTGTTAAAATTTAATTAAAATTCAATTCTTTTCAAGTTAATATATTATTTAAACCTAGGATTCAATTAGAATAAGAGCTAACATAAATATTAAATTTTAATTATGTTTAGAGTTTTATAATAGTTTAATTAGATACAATTTATTAAATTAAGTTTAGAAATAGATATTAATTAGAATTGTGATTATGATAAGGATTAACAAGGGTAGTTACTTAGATAATTAGGCTTAGAGTTAGAAATTTAGGATGAGCTTAGTTAGCATTCCCAAAATATTAGGATTATAATTTAGGTTACACTTCTTTGATAAAACTAACTTAAATACAATTCTTTTCTTTTACCCTTAATTTCCTAACCCATTTTCTACATCACAATATAACCTCATTCTTATTTACATCTCCATCTTTAATTATAAGATTCTAACATCCATTCCAAGTTTAGATGAACAAAATAGTGTCACTTCATATGTTAAACCTAAAACTAATTGTTACCATTACACTAAACCAAATTTAATAATAACATTAATTTTAAACCTAGTGAAACTCTAACATAAAATATGAACAAGATGACCATAATTTTAAATTATATTATTAAGTTTAAGGGACATAGATAAACCAACCAACTTGAAAATTACCCCTAAATCTAAATTATTTTTTTTCACAACCCTAATTCTATGTCTAATTGTACTCTAATCTCATCATTTAGTATAATTAAACCATATTAATAATCAATTTCCTACAATAATCATACTAATATTTCCCTCCAATTATACCCAAACCCTAATCTAATCTTAAATCTATCCCTAATTTTCCTTCAATAATATTAATTGAACTAATCAATCCCTATTTGAACTATATCCATAATCGTAATCTTAACCACAACACTAATATCCATGTTAGTTGAACCTTAATATGAAACCCAATAAACACCTAATTTGACCCCTAACCAACGAATAGAAGGAAACCTTAATCATAATTCTAACATGAATCATAATTCTAATCCTTTCTCAAATAAAATTGCTAACCCTAAACCTAATCCTAAAGATGATTTAAATTGTAACCCTAAGCACAACCCCAATCATATACTTAAACTATATTGTATCCCTAAACCTATTCCTATTACTAACTCTAATATTTTATACCCCTACCTCAACCTTAAAAGCTAACCTTAAACTCTATGCATAACTATAATCCTAATTGATAAATCTTAATCCTAACCTTATTAATAAAGTTTAAATCCTAATTATAAATGTTCATCGTAAAATTTCCTATATCTAAATATACATTTCTACAATAAAAATTCAATGAAACATTGCATGAAAAGAACCTCCAGCTAACTTAAAATGATTCTAATGTTCTTTTGCAGATCACAGTATGTCACTTCACAAACTAGAAGCTTTCTTATAACATCTCATATGCTAGACATCATAATTTTGAACACTTGAAACTTTACACTCTTTACTATTATATTTTAGATCAAAGAGATCAAAAGTTAATGAATTATTACAAAGAGATCAATCCTCATAAAGGAGATCAAAACCATAAAAGGTAAAACCTATGTTGCATGATAATTAATAAAAGAATTTGTTATTACATGCCCAAAGTTTAGCTTAAGTGAACTAGAGATAATAAGTGACTTAATAATTAAATCAATATGATTAAAAAAATAAGAAAAAACTTTATTACTCTAACAACCCCCCTTAAGATAAACTTATCTAGAGTAGCTAAAAACCTAGAAACTACTACTGAAAGTAGAATTGGGCTCTGACAATAAGGTTTGAAGAGGTACCCAAGCACAACCAAATCTCCAAAAATAGGAGAAATAACTAAAACCACATAGGAAAACCCCTACTCCAAAAAGAGATGAAAAACATGTTGAAAGACACTAGTGACAGACTAAAGAAGCCTCCAAGCTAGGGAATATCCCATAAGAGAGGAACAAGAGGTGATCATGAAGAACACCATTGAAGCATGTAGATTTTGCAAAGCTCTATCAAAAGTAACTATTGATCTAGAGAACCTCCATTGAAATAGAACCTAACCAGACAGAGAAAAGTATAATCTGCATCAAACCAAAAGAAAGACAAAGGCAAACAAGTAAACTCAAAGATACAAATGACATGAAACACCAAAGCCTAAGGAGTTGATCAATCAAACATGGAAGGATTCAACCAAAGTAGGAAGGAAAACAAAAAGTGTCTATATGGTAAATGATCCATATCACCAATATTTATAGGTACCCAGCCAATGCATCCACCTAGTACATAGGAACAAATATTGAATACATATCTCACTTCATCAAACTAGGGAAGCATAAGAAACAATAGAAGAACCACTCCCCCACCCCCCCAATGTAGAAATGGGTGAGGTGACATGCAACTGGAAAAATGGGCCAAAAGAACTACATGTCAAGGAACAACAATCAAGATGCACAAAAGAGTACATATGTGTGTACTGACATGATCAATCTTAGACATGTCATGAGGCCAATATCACGGATGGAATACTCACTGAAAAAGGAAGATGACAAATAAAGGAAAAACATCAACCATGCGTGTCATGTTAACCAGAGTAGTGCATGTATAATAAGGCACAAGATATGGTGAATCCCAAGAATACAATAATATGTACAAGTGTCCTCAAATGACACTACTTGAACCAGAATGCAAAACTACTAAAATGATAATACAGATGCAATATGACATTTTATCTCAGTGTATTTGCAAGAATGCATACAAATGATGTCTAAATAGACCAACAAAGGCATAAGGTTGATACAACATATAGTAAAACCCATAAAAAATCATCTGAGACAACAAAATCCATCCCTAGACTAGATACAAGCAAGATATTCACTAGAATACAAAAATGCAAAAGATTGAATAGAATGTGTTCGGAGAAGAATTTGGAAAAACAACTAGCATCACTAGAAAGATCTCTCAAAGATATTTCCAATGATATAAAGAATTCCCAAATTGGAGATTAGATGCTTAATATATGTCTCCCAGAGTGCAACAAAGGAATCCTAACTTTGACAACAAAACAAGTCAAACAATTATCAAAACCGAATATCACCTACACCAATGGAGCAACTTGGAACCAACTTTTTGGCAATATCTCATTTGCAAAAAAAAGAATCTAGATGAACAAGTTACGGCCAAAAATCTACAAGTAGGTCAAAAAAGAACCGAAAGGGCAAGTACAGGTGAAGCACCTCAGTTTTTGTGCCAACATACGTCAATTTTTGAACCAAATTACCTCATTTACATGCCAAAGTGAATTGGTTTATGTGCCAAAGTACTTTGATTTTTGTGCAAATGCACCTCAATTTTTGTGTAAATATGCACAAGTTGACTCAATTTGTGTGCCAAAAACCTCAATTTTTGTGCCAAGAAAGGTTGATTTCTATGACAAAATTCTTTGTTTTGGTGCCAAAAATTTTGATTTTCAAGCAAAAAATCTTGATTTCTGTGTCAAAAAATCTCAATTATCTAGCTAAAAAATCTTGATTTCTATGCCAAAAATCATAAAATCAATGCCTTGGGAAATTTATGCAATATGGGATCAATTTATTTTTTCCCTTAGATTCCAACTGTGTCCAAACTGGATAAATTTTATATAAAAATAAGGGTTTTTGGATGCTGTAAGCTCAATGGTGAGGTCTCTTTGGGCTCAAAGTGCACTAAAAAATGCAAACCCCCTAGCAAAAATGCAAAAAAAAAATCCTAAAAAATGAAACCCTCTAAAAGAAATAAAAATAGATTTGAAAGTGAAACCAAATCTCTCATAAATAAAACAGGGGCATGGAGATTTAGGACTTTTATACCTTGTTGAAATTGATGAAAGATCAACCCCATAGCTTCTAAGAATCACCTACATGCAAATACCTATTAGAGAAAGAGAGGAGCAAGAACTATGGAGACTAGAAATGCCAAATCCACAGATGAGACATTCTTGATGAGAAAAAAGAGAGATTGCTATTATCAAAAGTGAATGAATTATTACAAAGAGATCAATCCTTATAAAGGACATCAGAACCCTAAAAGGTAAAACCTAGGTTTCATGATAATTTAATAAATGAATTTAATTATTAAATGCCCAAATATTAGCTTAAGTAAACTACAGATAATAAGTGAACTAATAATTAAATCAAATGAATTAATTAATAAGAAAAACCTTTATTACTCTAATAGTTTCTTTTTTACATTATTCTTTCTTTAATGCTAGTAAAAAATGAATTCCTAATTTTCCATTTATAAATTACATGCACTTTACAAAATTTATAGAAAAAAAACACCAAACACATTTCAAAAAGAGAAATAACCCATGAAATGATATAAGAAAAATAGAAAAGGCTTATCTTCATTGGCACATGAGATAGAAACCTATGGTATGCACAAGTACTTTAACAATTTTTACTCTAAGAAAATTATATGTCTTCCCTATTTATTAAGTTATGGTAACTAATAATAGTCAACTATTACATTTTAGCTTCTACCCGTCAAATCTACAAAATATGAGGCAATAAAGGTTTAATTTGCATGCAAAAAAAGAAGTATTTCATTTACCCATTACTGTCTACTATATATTTAGAAAGAAAAAAAGTCACTGACTTGTTAAATTGAAATTCGCTACAAAGGAAAATGGAAATGAATCACATTACAAAGAGAATATGAAGTTCATGTTAATTTGGAATAAGAGGAGCATTTTAGTATCTATACTCACAAGGACCAAGGAAGTACTCTCACAACAATTTTTAATGACTTCTTATTTTTTTGGAGAAGTATTTTAGTATTTATAGCCACCATGATCAAGGAAATCACTCACACCAATTTTATGGGTTTTATTTTTTATTTCTAAATAGCTCATGTTAAACCAATGGAGTTTTGAACTAGTTCATATTTACTTTCATTGGATTTAAATAGGAGGAATATTTAACTAAATTTGAATAGGAGGGATAATTTCTAGATAAATTGTCTTTAGGAAAAATTATCAATATTATATTCCAATATCACCTTCTATTTTATAACTATTTGATGGGAATGGAAAATCTATATAAAAAAAAGAATGTTGAACAAATTGAGATCATGCTTAAGCATCATATTACTATTTTTGAATTAAAATTTAAGAATCTCAAATGTCTCTAACTGATCTATTTTTCTTTAAAATAAAATACTTCTACATTACGTACTTTATACATCTTTTCCTTCCACAAAACTAGAATTACACTATATATATAGAAAAACAAGACACAATGTGTTCCCAAAAAATGACTAAGCAAATTTGACTTCTTCCTAAATTTAATTATATAAAATGAAATTCATTCTATTTATTTTAACTTTTATATTTAATGTATAAGTGTACTAATTTAATTTAAAACTAAATAATCTATATTTAGATAAATTACATGATTATACTTTTCTATAAAGACACATTTAATTAAGGAAAAATACATAAATTCTATAGTAAACATAAGCTTACACAAATTATACAAACTTTAAAATTGTCAAAAGTATAAATTTTTATAGATGTTTAGTTATAAATAAATTTATCAAACTATTTATTAAAATTGTGAAAACTAATTTAAATTTTTATAATTCTAATAACTTTGAGGCGGATTTACTCTTCATATTAAAATTCAATTTATCTTCATACAATAAATTCGGCACGTATGTCAATAGTCGTGTTCAATATTCTCTAAAGGAAATTATCTCAACATTGGTTGATAACTAACACAAGTCTTATAAATGAAAGTGCAAGATCACTTCAAGAGAATAGCCCTAGAAAGCCTCATAAATCTTGTGTACCTCTTCCCATGTTCATTCCCACCCCTTTCCTCTTCATTTTCTCAACTCCATTTCTTTTTGTATATTTATATTTTCTCTTATTATGTGTTTCTCCCTTCACTCTCTCCCACTCTGTGCTTTACATCACTCTCTTTAGTGTCTTTGTTTCATATACTTTTTATGCTTGTTGGCCATATGTTGGAGAAAATAGAAGAATCTGACTTTATCTTGTTGATTTGCATTTTCCTATAATTTTTAAAGACTCTTAACTAACCGATCTGTGCATTTCTTGGATATTAGTACAATATGGATTAGAGATACACCTGCACTACTACAAGACGAGGCACTTTAAGATGTCTTTTTAAAGATAATATTAATATATTTTTTAAAATGTTTCAATTATTCTCTTATTTTTTAAAATTGAAAATTAAAGGTTTTATATTCTCTTTAATAAAAAAGTTAAGACAACACAAACATGCATTTTTGGTGACAGGGAGAAAAATAGCAGGAAGTGTATCCCTTTTTTTAGTTTTGGAAAATTAATGATTTGCTTCACTCTTGATTCTTCCAATCCTCAAATGGCTCACGTCTACACAATATCACATCATTTTATTCTTTCATTTTAGGTATGAGATGGATCCAACAAGATTTTCATTTATCACAGAAGTTTTAGAACATTGCAAAGTTAATAGTTATTTTTGTAAACCTATTATTGTAAAATGATTAAAACATGGAACATGTAAGTCTTTGCTAGAAATTTTTACACATTTCCTACATATTTAGCAACTTTACTATTTGTAGCTACATCATATGTTATAGTTTACTTGTCTGTTGGCTACATTTTCTACCCCTCCTTACTGTGTTCAAAAGTAATATCGTTGAACTCCTGCACTTTGTGTTCCCCTATCCCATCGTTGTGTTGCCATCGACAGTTAAGACAATTGGGGCATCCATGGCTAATTGTCCCATGAGAGAATGAGAGTCAAAATTGCAACAGTTAAAAGGGATAGAAAATGGGGAGGACTTCACCATTAAGATTCTCAAGTTAAGTTATGACTCTCTTCCTTCCCATCTCAAAACTTTCTATGCTTATTTCTCTTTGTTTCTAGAGGATATCAACATATTTTAAAATTTTAATGAGTTGGGAAAAAATCCCTGATTCAAATTCTGACAAACAGCCCTTGGCACTACTAAGTGGCAAGTGCATTGGGCTTTTTTAAAATTGTGTCTTTTTAACTAAGGGATTGATAATGGGGTAACTGACTAATGGGAAGGATAAGGCAGGGACCTAATTTTTTCATTGGTAATTGCTAAAAGTGGCCTTGTATGAGAATCACTAAGTGCCATGGGAATATCACCTTGGTTTACATCTTTTGAAATACATAACTTCTTTGTTATATTTTTCCATTTTGTTTGATAGATCGGATTCAGGAGACTAGCTTGATATGGAAAAGTTGAATATATTTTTTCTAATATGTTATGTAGTAAGAGTTTTTTATTTTTTTCATCAAACCTATTTGGTTCAATGTTTGTTTAAATTATCCAAATTTAATGTATATAAACTATATTATGGCTAAAGTTATGATTGTATCATTATATTGTTATTTTTGTGGACAACCAACTAGATGAATTTTACAGAGTGGTGAAATCAAGTGATAGTAGGATTGATGGTGATGCTTATGATAGGCATAAGTAGTTTCTAATAACTATTTACAATCAAGCAACTAATATTGAGAAAACTCTAAGAAATTCAAATCGTGGATTCAACTTGATGATAGGGAAAAGGATGATTTTTCCTCATTTCTTTCTAGATCTTCTAGAAGTAATAATAATTTATTGGAATGATGCAATGACTATAACACAGAAGAAATGGTGGAGTTGAAGCTTGATGATGCGCCCTTGTTGAAAGAGGAGAGACTTTATGAATTTATGTGATACTAAGCCCTAACTTGATAAATGTATTCTTGATAAACATTTCAAAGAAATTGTTTTCATTAGTAAGGATTCTAAATTTATAATAGAATTGGTGGAAAAAATATTTATTTGGATGACAGGCACAATGAGGGTTATATAGATAGAAAAATTGGTCATATAAGAAGTTCAAGTGTTGAGGCTAACCATGACTTGGGTACTGAAATCACATCAAGCACTTTAAAATGCCAAGTTGTCCTATAAATGAGGGGTTTGAAGTAGTTTTTGTCATTCTCTACACCATAGAGGACAAAGTATTTCATACCTTATATGCTTATAAGGTATATCTCATTTTGTGTCCTTTTAACATTATTTTCTCTATTTATTTGAACTTAGGTGAAAATATTTTTGATTTTTGTAGGGGACTTTTGTAAAACTTATAATTTGTGACTTATATGAGGCATTGATCAAATAGATTTCATGACTTTTTTAATTATTATCATCATTCCTCTAAAATCTACAATATTTGTAGCTACATTCCAGGCTTTAGATCTTGATGTATTATCATGAAAAATATTCTTTAGAAGTATTCTTATCTTTTCAAGGAAGTATAGCTAATGGATAGGTGAGGATGCTAGAGTAATTGCCATTATTTGTTTAAATGGATTGTTAATTGATTTAAGGGAACTCTCGTGATTATTTGGTAAAATATTGAGGCTCATCATTCATATTTATAATAAATATTAGTCAAATATGACTGTACATTTAAATACAAGGAAAAGATCAGACTAAAAGTATTGGGGTCATTACTGCAAGATCTCTCACTATAAAGAATTTCAATGTGAGCAAGACATTAATATTGGCTGGTGATGATGAAGTAATCATATGAGGGGAGAGGTTTTTTTTTTTAAAGATCCTTACTATTATATACTTAATTTATTTTCCATACAAATAAATTTTTTGAGATTCATTAGTTTGTGATGTATATTTTATGTAAATATGAATAGTTGGGATGAAATATGAAGGCTGAGATTCATGTGAAAATATTAAACTCATAATATCCACTCTATTTTTATTGGTGTGCTTTGCATGCCCCATTCAATATTCAAAATAATTTGTATGCCTTCAAATTAATAGAGGAAAACCTTCATTAAAAACTCAATTGTAGTATTGCTCTAATTTTAGTGATATACTTAGTTGCATTTCAAATTTAAACTTATTTGTATGCATTGGAATTCATATATAATAGTCTTCATTTGAACCTAGATTGTTCTATTACTATAGATTAGTGGTAAATTGTACACATTATTTTTTCATGGTTTGGCTTACAAGAGAGGGGATACCACATGATTAGAATGGGAATATCATCAAAAAGTGGTTGGTGATGTTGCAAGAGATTTGAGATGCTTACATGAAGTGTATCATGGAGGTTGTATAACAACTATTAAAATAGAAAAAATATTAAGAATCAATAAAAAAATACTGACACAACTATATAATAATTATTAGATATTAAATCAACCACTTCTAGAATCATTAAGATCAAATCAACAAATGATATAAAACTATTCCAACTACTAAAAAAATTAATAAAAAATAAATAATGAAATTTGATTCCACAATCCATTGGTAATATGTTCAAATTTTTTTCTAGAGTCTAATTGTGTAAAAAAAAATTTAGCATCAACATTTCGGATCACACACAGTGATCAATCATCAAGATGAACAACTAGAGAATAGAAAAAATCTATTCTGGAGCCAGCTATTCATCCTGATGATGGATCACTATGAGTAATCTGAAATTTTGATGCTAAAAAAAATTTCACACAATCAAACTCCGAAAAAAAAATTGAAGAAAAACAAAAACTTTAACAAAGAGATTCTAAGCCTACATCTATTGAAATAGACTTAACTATTGAATCCTCTTGTCCCTAAAGGCTCCTATTTTATAACTCTTATTCCTCCTTATCAACATAATCTGGGTTAAAAATCCATGAATAAGAATGAAGGCACATGATCTTAATATGATGATTCATTAAGTAACACCAAACAACCATCATTGCAAACTAAATGTCAACACAGTCAGTGTGAATGGTAGGGTTGCTCCGCACTAATTTATAAATTTTATCTTTACATCATTTATATAAATGAAAACTAAGTTATAACTAAATAAATTCATAAATCATTTAAACAAACTAACTCATGATAAAACTAGAAAGAAATTATTATAAGAAATCCTACGTACCCTCCCTCTTAACTTTGTGCCACCCATCAAGCCTCTTATGCAAGTGAGTAAAGAATGCATGCTAATTTAGTCGATATTTGTGGGATCTTTGCTCCTAAAATTTAAATTCTTGCTATAAGTACTCCATTTTTCGTACTCTCCATTATTAGATTTTTCAACCAACTTTTTAGTGATGCTCTTTAAAATGATTTTTACAAAAAAACTAATTAGAGATAAAATTAATTCTTCATAATTAAAATTTAATTTCCTTTTCATCTCAAGAGAAACTTTCTAATTTATGTTTTTGTCTTTGGTTTCCTATATGTTGTTCCATGCCTTTTCATGATATAGAATAGATACTTTCATATTTTAAATCTATTTTATTTTCATTTTAAAATTTGATGAGGGCATAGTTAGAACAATTTGAGAAAAAATTATGTTAGTAATTGAATTTACATTCTCTAAATCGGGTCTAGAATTTGACTGTCACCCTTGCCTATCATACATTTGTTTATGATGGTTTAATCATTTTAGTGACCATATTACATTTGAAAGAAATTATTGATTGTCAATATTTTTTAATTTATGAATAATTTAATATATAATTTTAATTTTTTTAATCAATATGCTTTTGTATTATATATTAAAAATATAAAAAATCAAGTCTTAATAAAGTCTTGCAAACAATCTAATTATTATTTTTTGAATCAAACACGTGGTTTTTTTATAAACCAATCAAAATAAAACAAGATTTCTAAGAATCTAATTTATAAGTGTATTATATTCATTTGAAATTGTGATATAAAACATAAAATAATATTAAAAAATACTATCAAAGATGAAGATATTTTCTTGATTATTTGTGTAAGAATTTTCCTTAGGGAAAAATTTAGCCAAGATCGAAGAACTCAAGCACAAGCACAAGAATAGATCAGAAAGAGTATGATTAGAACAATATAGTATTCAATTCGATGTGAAAGTGCACTAGGAGTGCCTACATATAAAGGCCTTCGGAATGCTTCTAGAATGCCTAGGAATCAGCAACATGATAATTCATACAACTGGGCACATGTCCACTAGGTGTGGGTTATCCTCCATTAAGCACAGGAGTTAGTGCAATGATGAGAGGATAAGCCTACAAAGGTGTAGCACACAAAACTATGTTGTAGGCACCATGTGCTAAAATAAGAGTGCAAATAACTATGTTGTCTACAGGACAACTCAGTTAATTATACAAACTCCAGTGTTGTAGACACCATGTGCTAAATTAGAGTTGCTTACTTTTGTGTTGTCAACTTGACAACTCATAAAAGTATGCAAACTCCTAAGTGTCTCACTAATAAATAATAAAATAATGCATTGACCTAAGTAAACTTAAGTAAGTGTAAATAGTGAATAATTATTTACACCAATACCCCCCCTTAAGTGCAACTTAGTAGAATGTACTTAAGTTCACAAAAACCTAGGATGAAATGCATGTTGGATACAATTGTCTAATTGTGTGTTGTCTTTGATGTTACACAAATGTCATATCAGTTGTCAGTTAGTGCTTACCAAGCTCACTTCGTCGGCAAGACATCTTTCCTTGTCTACCAAGCATTTCTAGATATTACTCTACAAAGATAGTGTCTACCAAGCTCACTTAGGCATTGAAGAAAATTATGGCAAAAAGCAATGTTAACCGAGTTCTCATGGTTAGTGAAGGAAAGTTGGTCAGAGTTAGTGTTAACAGAGTTCACTCAATTGTCAATGGATTTTGCAAGTTCACAACGTTAACCAAGCTTATGTTGGTTAACCCAAGAAATCATTTTAGGACCAGTGTTTACTGAGCAGGGTTGGCCAATGAAGGATTTCATTATTTTGACATAAGAAGTTTAATTATTTCAAGTATTGATTCCAACAAGCTATGGTAATGATTATTGGTCATTGTAATTTGTAATTGAGCCAACTTTATAATCTAGATGATATAAATGAAGGTCAAGTTGTGATTTTCAATAGTGTGCAAGTGCATTGATTGATTGACAAGGGAAGTGTGTGAGCAAACTTGGAGGATGGTCAGATATCCTTGTGGAATATCAAAGAAAAATTCAATTAGGAAGGATCTAGTATGAAGCAAAATAGAGATCTATAATCAGCAATTCAGTTGCATCTTAATCAAGTCATTTCATTGTTACTTTCTTACCATTGTAGCAGCAATCCAAAATCTCTTAACATAGTTGGTTTAACAGCCAGTTGTAAATCTTCTAACAAGGTGAAAATTCTATTGAATTATTCTAAGACCTCTTGCAAGGCCACTCCTAACAGGGTGATTAAATCCTCTAATAAGGTCACACCTAACAGTGTGTTTTCTAACCTTTAGTCAGGTTGGCTCCTAATAGGACTCACTTTAGAAGAGTGAAAAATAGTAACTAGTTACATTGGTGGTTTTTTTTTATATTGAGTTTCCACGTTAAATCCCGGTGTCTCATGTGTTTTATATTATTTCTTTCATGCTTTCAAGTTAATCATTGTGAATGTTTAAAATTAGTTAAAAGTAAATCACACTCTGCATTTACCGAGTTACAACATTTTCTATGTGTTTACCGAACAACAACAACAATCAGTTTTATTGTTAACATCCAAGGGATCTAAAATATTTTAGTGCTAACTGATTCACACCCCCCCCCCCCCCCCCCCCCTCGCTTAGTTACTTCTATATTTCCAAAAATTGGTATTAGAGCTTTTGGTGCTTGCAAGAAAGGTTTCAAGGACCTAAGCTAAAGATCAAGATGTCTTACAAGAGAGAACTTACAAAGCTTAAGAAAGATAAATTTTTAGCATGGCAAAGACATATGAGACTTCATCTGGCTTCCATTGGTGATTTAGGATTGAAATACCTTGATGAAGAATACACAACTCCTACCGGTACATTATCTGTTGGAGATATTGCTGAGAAAAAGAACCATAACACCATGATGATAGATATTGCATCTTCTCTTAGCTATGATGAATTTGATGAGATCAAGGACTGCAAAATTACTTTTGAAATGTGGAATAAGCTAAAGGAGATCTATGGTTGTGATGACAATGTGAGAAGAGCTGAAGCAGAAAGCTTTAGAGGAAAATTTGATCAGATAAGAATGAGAGAAGATGAAAATATTGCCAAATATGTGGAAAGAATCAAAGCCAATGTCAATGCAATTAGAGCATGTGGAGGAGAAATCAAAGAAGAAACTATTCTAAGTAAAGTTCTTAGAACATTACTTCCTATTTATGCAATTAGAGTATCTACTATTCAAGAAAGGAGGTGTGAAACAAATCATAAGATAACTTTGGATACCTTAGTAGGAAGATTGATAGCTTTTGAGCTAGACAACTTTGAGAATTATATTCTAGTTTCCAAGAATATTGAATCTGTATTTGAGGCCAAGCTTTCACTTAAGGAGAAAGGCAAGAAAATAAAGGACATTTAGTCAAAAAGTGAAGAGGAATCGGAGGAAAGTTCTAATAGTGATCTTGAAGTTGTTGAAGCTTTACTTACAAAGAAATATTCTAAAGGCGGAGGAAAATAAAAAGGTAAAGTTCCCCTAATCTCTTTTTCATGTGACGAAATTGGTCATATTGTTGCTAGGTGCCCAAACAAGGAAAGCAAGGATGAGAAGAAAAGTCACAAGTGCAATGGCAAGAAGGATTTCAAAATTCACAAATCATTCAAGGACAAAGGTAAGAAGACTTGTTTTATGGCTAAAGATTTTGATAATAGTGAAGATGAAATAATTTACATTGCTGTAAAAGATGAATCTAATGATGAAGGAGATAAGATGGTACTCATCTCTCATGTCAGTAAGAATGACACATGGATCATAGATAGTGGATGTTCACATCATATGACTAGAGATAAAATAAAGTTTGAACACTTTGAAGACTATGATGGTGGTAGTGTAAGGTTTGGAAACAATGAACCTTGTTGCATAAAAGGGAAAGGCTGAATCTCATTAACCAAAGAACTTGTATGTGACAATGCCTATTGGGTTGAAAGACTAAAACATAATATGCTAAGTGTGGCACACCTTACCAACATTGGATTCAAGGTGGAATTTATGCATGGCAAGGTAAGGCTATTGGATGACAAAGGAAAACTAATTGGATCAGGCAAACAAATAAAAGGTAACCTATTTTATCTTGATCTTGGTGATTGCTCATGTTTTATTGCTCAAGTAGAAGAAAGTTGGTTATGGCATAGATGTCATGTAAATTTTGATAACATGGTGAAAATGAGAAAATTTAGAAAAGTGAGAGGTATTCCTAGTTTGAAGAAACCAGATGTTGGTTTATGCAAGAACTGTCAGATTGGCAAAATGGGAAAACTAGTTTTAAGCAAAAACTATCAATCTGAAGATATCTTGGAAATTGTGCATACTAATTTGTGCAGACCTATTGGAATAGAAATCTATAGTGTAGAAAAATTCTTTATTCTTTTTGTTGATGACTATTCAAGAATGATGATTGTTATGTATCTTAGAGAAAAGTCAGAAGCATTTGAGAAATTCAAATGGTATCTAGCAAGAATAGAAAAGTACACAGGTAACATATTGAAATGCTTAAGATTAGACAGAGGTGGTGAATTCATCTCCAATTAATTCAACAACTTTTGCATTGAAAGAGGAATCAAAAGATAGGTATCAACCTCTGGAACTCCTGAGTAGAATGGAATAGTTGAAAGGAGAAATAAATCCATCATGGCTTGTGCAAGGACTCTAATGATTGAAAAGAACATCACTATCAAATACTGGAAGGAAGTTATTAGCACTGCAATTCATACCTTAAACCAAGTATAGTTGAAGAAAGACTCATATAAAACTCCCTATGAATTATGGTATGGCTATAAACCCAATGTAAGTTACCTGAAAGTATTTGGAAGTAAATGTTATATCAAGAAAGAATCTAGAAAAGGAAAATTTGATGTGAAAGGTGATAAAGGTATATTCTTAGGATATTCTTGTAGAAGTAAGGCATATAGATGTTTGAATTTGTCTACTCATAAAATCATAGAAAGTGCACATGTGAGAGTTGATGAGTTTGCAAAAAGGACTAAAGAAGAATTCAAGAAGGAACTAGAAGATTATAGGGAATTTGTTTACATTGAACCTGATACATTTCCAAATACATCTATCAATAAGGAGACTTCAACTCCCGAGTCTTCCTTAGTTACCAAGTTGCAAGAAGTTCAAATTGAGTTGCAAGGACTCGAGTCACATTCTAAAGCTACCCAGCCAATGCCTACCAAGTCTGAGCAACCAAAGCCAGAAGTTGAAATTCAAAATGAAGATAGTGGAATTCATTCAAAAGGTAAGAAACCTGTATTGGCTAAGTATGTCAGAAGGCATCATGCACCAAATCAGATAATTGGAGATAAATGAGAGGGTACTATGACAAGAAGTAAGCTAAAAGTTACATGTTTACTTGTTGATTTTGAACCTAGAAATGTTAAAGATGCATTAGAAAATGAAATTGGGATTGAGGCTATGAATGAAGAAATTGAACAAATAGAGAAGAACAAAACCTGGAATCTTGTACCTAGGCCCAAAGACAAAAATGTGATTGGCACAAAATGGGTATTCAAGAATAAGTTGAATGAAGATGGTAAGGTATCAAGAAATAAAGCTAGATTGGTATGTAAAGGCTACTCTCAAGAAGAAGGCATTGATTATGGTGAAACTTTTTCTCTTGTTGCAAGATTGGAAGGTGTCGAGACCTTACTTGCATATGCAGCACACAAAGGATTCAAAGTATATCAGATGGATGTTAAATCTTCATTTCTCAATGGTATTCTTGATGAAGAAGCCTACATTGAACAACCAAAAGATTTTGTTGATCCAGAAAAAAGGGATATGGTATACAAAATACACAAAGCATTGTATGGTCTAAAACAGGCTCCTAGAGCATGGTATGAAAGATTACATAACTACCTTATACAGATTGGTTTCCAAAGAACTAATGATAACAATAGTTTATGCATCATGGAAGGACCAGATAACAAAATTGTATTGGGAGAAATAATTGTGGATGATAATTTATTCACAGGAAATGATGATCTATGCAAAGAACTTTTAGAGCAAATGAACAAAGAGTTTGAAATGTCTATGTTTGGTGAGATTAAGTTCTTTTTTGGATTGTAGATACAATAGAGTAGGAACGATATCTACATCACTCGGTCTAAGTATATCAAAGAGATACTCAAGAAATTTGGCATGGAAGATTCAAAACTAGCTGGAACCCCCATGTGTACTAGATTAAAGCTTACCAAATATGATAATTTAAAAGAGGTAGATTAGACCTTATATAGATCAATGATTGAAAAATTATTGTATGTAGTTCATACAAGGCTTGATATTGCTCTTGCAGTTGGGATAGTGGGAAGATTCTCACCTAAACCCAGAGAAAATCATATGATGCCAATCAAAAGAATCTTGAGATATTTCAAAGGCACTAAAGACTATGGTTTATGATATAAACTTGGAGTAAATCTAGACCTAAAAGTATTTATTGATGCTGATTAGGTAGGAAATATTGATGACAGAAAAAGCACAAGTGGTGGAGCATTCTTTCTTGGTAAAAGGTTGGTATCCTAGACAAGCAAAAATCAAAACTACACATCCCAATCTAAAGTAGAAGCATATTATGTTGTAGTAGTAGTGAATTTTCCTAACATTGTTTATTTTAAATAGTTGTTGGAAGGTATGAAGGTTGAAATGAAAGAACCAATTGTCATGTTTTGTGATAATACAAGCACAATTTACATATCAAAGAATCCAATGATGCATTCCAAAACCAAGCATATTGCTATAAAATATCATTTTGTCAGAAAATTGGTGTAGGATAAAGAAATCAGATTGGAATATGTCCATACAAAAGAACAAATTGCAAACATATTTACCAAGCCATTAACTGAGGATGCATTCTTGTATCTAAGAGGTAAATTAAGGGTCATTCCCCTATCTGAAGCTCACTAAATAAAGTTTTAGTGATGCATCAATAGGAACCAAGTTGAAGATCTATTAGTTGATGCAACATAATCAAGGGAATATTGCATGTGAATCAGTACTCAAGGTACATTGATACTAATTTGGTATGTGTTGTCTTTGGCATGTGTTGTCAAAGAGGGAGAGTTTACTGTCATATCTTTTTGAAATTTGTTTTGAAAAAGAAGTTATGTAATTCCTTCATAGAGGGAGATTACTACATAAAAGAGAAGCTTGTAGTATAAAATCTAAGAGGGAGTAAATTTTTGTTAGAAAATTCTTATTCTCAAATTTCATTGTGCTATGACATCTTGTGTTGCTATCAATGCCAAAGAGGGAGATTGTTAGATACAAATGTCTAATTGTGTGTTATATTTGATGTTACACAAATGTCATATCAGTTGTCAGTTAGTGCTTACTGAGCTCACTTGGTTAGCAAGATAGATTTCCTTGTCTACTGAGCATTCTTGGAGATTACTCTGCAAAGAGAGTGTCTACCAAGCTCACGTGGGCATCGAAGGAAATTATGGTAGAAAGAAGTGTTAACCGAGTTCTCATGGTTAGCAAAGGAAAGTTGGTTAGAGTTAGTATTAACTAAGTTCACTTAGTTGCCAAAGGATTTTTTAAGTTTGCAGTGTTAACCAAGCTTCTGTTGGTTAACACAGGAAATCATTTTAGGACCAGTGTTTACCAAGCAGGGTTGCAAAATGAAGGATTTCATTGTTTTGACATAAGAAGTTTAATTATTTCAAGTATTGATTCTAGCTTACTATGGTAATGATTATTGGTCATTGTAATTTTTAATTGAGCCAACTTGATAATCTGGATGATATAAATGAAGGTCAAGTTGTGATTTTCAGTAGTGTGCAAGTGTATTGATTGATTGAGAAGGGAAGTGTGTGAGAGAACTTGGACGATGGTCAGATATCCTTGTGGAATAACAAATAAACATTCAATCAGGCTGGATCTAGTATGAAGTAGAATAGAGATCTGTAATCAACAATTCAATTGCATTTCAATCAGGTCATTTTATTGTCACCTTTTTTCCATTATAGTAGTGATCCAAAATCTCTTAACAGAGTTGGTTTAACAACCAGTTGTAAATCCTCCAACAAGGTGATAGTTCCATTGAATTGTTCTAAGAACTCTTGCAAGGCCACTCCTAACAAGGTGATTAAATCCTCTAATAAGATCACACCTAACAATGTGTTTTGTAACCTTTAACTAGGTTGGCTCCTAACAGGGTTCACTTTAGAAGAGTGAAAAATAGTAACTAGTTACATTGGTGGTTTTTCCCATATTGGGTTTTCATGTTAAATCCTGGTGTCTCATGTGTTTCATGTTATTTATTTCATGCTTGCAAGCTAATCACTATGAATTTTTAAAATTAGTTAAAAGAAAATCACACTCTGCATTTACCAAGTTATAGCATTTTTTGTGTGTTTACCGAATAATAGCAACAATTAGTTTTATTGTTAACATCCAAGGGATCTGAAATATTTTAGTGGTAACTAATTCACCCACCCCCCCCCTCCCCCCCCCCCCCCACCACCTTAGTTACTTCTTCTATATTTCCAAAAATGCATAATGGGTCCCAGCTACTAGGCCATGTTAGGCACCCATGTACATAATGGAATGCAATCTTTATAAAGTGGAGAAAGAGGGAAAACCTCATGGGAAAAACCTTTCCCCAAAGAGAGAGATGAAAAGACAAGATGCATGGATGGATGGAGTAATCAAGACCCCCCCCCCCATTACAACATACATCAATTATATACAAAAGAGAAGTATGAGAAGGACAAAACCCCATAAGAAAAGAGAAGAAGAAGAGAGACAAGGTAGTCCCCCCCACTAATGTAGAGTATCGATCAGTGATAGGTGCTCCAATGTGGAAGTTGATCCATGAATGTTGAATAATGTTCCTACCCTTTGCAAACAACAATATCATAGGTACAACTGAGATGCTTCCCCAATGTGTGGAAAGAATATCAATAATCAATGATGCCTCTAGAACCTTCTCAACTACCCCTATGTTGATACTGACTAGCACTCCTTCCAATACTGCTGAAAAAAAAAATATCGAATCTAGCACTTGGATGGATGTAAAACCTATCCCAAAGAACTTATAATTGTCTCCTCGAATGATAAAGAGACCTCCTACAACTATTGTAGATAAGGATCCACAATCATATCAACCTACAAAGATTGATCATGTAGAGAATGGACAAGAGGGTCAAAGTGAACCCTCACGACAACCAAAGAAGTATCTACTTCATCAAGAGAAGATGTAGATCATTAATGATGTCTCCCAAATCTGTGATGTGTGACTCCACAAAAAAACTTGAAATATCTGTCAAGAAATCATCCCCTAATACTGGAGCTAGAAGACAAGGTGTATCCTATTGTGTTGGGCCTATCACTATGGCAATGTATGCATGTGAAATGTGCTAATGATGTGACCTTGGACTACAATTGTCAATAGGACCCCACACATCTGAATTTGTTGAATCACTATCGTTGGTGTCACAATCAATTTCCACAATGTATGAAGTGTAGAGAGGATTAGAGTATAAGTTGGGTGAACCTTCCTCAAAGTACATACATTCCTCTAGAAAAAAATCGCATGAGCCTTAGGATCCATAAGTCTTTATGCCTTAACACTCTCTTCATATCCAATGAAAGTACAAGGTTGTGGTGGTGGTGCCTTGCATTCCCTGGAAGATGTGTTTTCCCATGTTGGACAACCAATGATCCTAAAGTGTTTCACAACTGGTTTTCTACCACACCATGCCTCAAAAGGAGTCTTCCCATCTAAGGAATTATCAGAAGACCTATTAAGTATGTGAGTGGCATTGCTTATAGCTTTGACTTCAAGTGTTGGATCAGGAGACTTGGCTTGTATCATGCAACTTGCCATTGACCTTAAGAGTTTGCATCCTTAGTGCTGCAACATATGTCTTATGTAGACTAAATGGTGGTGGATTCTGAAGATCAATACCCTCAAGTTTACAAAAGTCTTTTTTTCACATATCTTTTTTCATTGTCCATCCGAAGAACCTTGATGGCTTTCCTTGATTGTTGTTCAACATGACTCTTGAAGGCTTGAAGCTTATCAACCACTTCATTCTTGTGATGAAGAAAGTAGACCCATGTGTAGCATGAAAAGTTATCAATGAAACTAAGTATGTAGTGACCCTAGCTGACTAATGTCACTACAAAAGGACCTACTAGTACAATGTGAACCAACTGAAGAACAACTGGTGCTCTTGAAGACTTCCCTTTATCAAACTTCTCCTCTAGATTCATATCCACTGAACATGTTGAACATTCACCCTTAGAAAAGTTTATTATAGGTAGATCTTTGACCATGTTTTTTCAGCAAATTTTCTGAAGATAGGAGAAGGCAAGATGTCCATACTTCTCATGCCATAATTTGGTTTGTGGATGATTTTGAGTCAACAAGGCTTGTGAAGGAGACTTAAGAAAAATGTGGGAGAAGGAATAAAGGCCTCTTGTCATGATTGACTTTTCCCACTGCAAGCAATGAATCATCTTTTAAATTTCACACCATTACAAAATCAAGAAGGAATTCAACTTTGTTGCCATAGAGAACATCTTTGAATTCCCCATTTTCCATCTCCACTTGTCCTTTCCTTCAACTTCCATTTTTGTATCATCTCCTACAAAGATGTGTGGTACCTATGACTTCTTTAATGAAGAAAAGTCTCCTTTTGAAGAACCCATATGATATGAGGCACTTGAGTCAAGAATCCATTCCAATAAAGAACTTGAACCAACCATAAGTGCTTTCCCTTTTCCCTTTAAAGTGGTGGGAATTGAATCCTTGGAAGCATTTGGCACATTAATTTTTTTTTTCTTGAGTAGGTTTTCCAACTCATTGTTTCTCTTAGTCTTGCAATGATGCTCATTATGATTCAGTTTCTTGCAATATGCACAAAAAAGTCTGTCCTTCTTTTCATTGTTTCCATTCTTGTTGGAAGAAGAATTGCCTTGCTATGAGGAGGAAGTTTGTTGTGTCTCAAATTGTGATTTTTTCTTCCATTGCTTCTTCTTGTTGTTGCTAGAACTTTTTCCTTGTTAATTTGATTGGTTCTCATTGCTAGCCACCAATTCTTTGGTCTTTGATGACATGAGAAATCCCATATCTATCAACTTGATTTGTTCAAAAATTAGCATTTCTACAAATGCATTAAATGTAGGCTTTTGCAAAGCATTTCCCATGGTTAACCTATGAATGTTGTAACTCAAAACAAAGGAAGCATACTCTGAAGGTAGCCTCTTAAGGATGTGATGAATTAATCGATCATCCTTCATGGGATTACCACAATCTTTAAGAAGTGCTACAAACTCATTGGCTTAGTTTCTTTAATCTTGACTTGTGTAAAAATTCTTTGGATCTAAGAGAAGTAGTTCATCCTCAATCTAGTATCCCTTTTCTTTATCCACCTTACTATATAATGATTCAATTTTGTCCCAAGCAGGCTTGGATTCCTTAAAACAAGAAATGTGGAAGAAGAGATCTATATGAACACAACTCCTGATAATTCCTAAAGCCCAATTGTCTTTAATTTTCCAATCAAAGAGTTCTATAGCATCAATCGGTTTGGGAATTGTACCACCAACATACAAATTTATACCTTTTTCCATTAATCTACTCCATACAATATCTTTCCATGTAGAATAATTGTGTGAAGTTTGAAGTAGACCTTTAGGTGAACCCATGATGTAGAAAATGAAAAGAGCACAAAAGAGAGATACAAAAAACACAATACACACCCCCCCCTTATTCACTCAATCAAAGAACCTCCCAAAAAAAGATTCTTTTTGGTACTTTATATGTAGTGCGTGTACAATAGGCCACTTGTCAAAATGTACAAAGTGGACTTCTAATTTTTCTATTTACAACTACCTTTTGAGGTTCATATCTATCACTAAGCATTGTAGCTCAAATCTACAACAATTTTGAAAAGTAATAAAAGAAATACAATGCAAAAAAGGCCCTAAGTCTGAAAGTTATATTTTTTCCACACAACCTTATAATCTGATTGCAAATCTAGAAATCAGATAAAAAATTATGCACTTTCAAACAAAGGAACCTATTTTCAAGTGTAGAGGAGCCTGTACCGAGCATTTCAAGATACAAAATGCAGGATTGGATAGGTACAGTCACCAAAAAAATGTAATTTTTGACAAATCCATGCACCAAACTAGAAAAGAACTATACCACTGAAAAGTTTAGGAAATTCTACCCAAAATTAAAAAAATTGCACTTGATTTGGAGTCTATATGACTGAGTTATGGCCTCACAAATTTAGACTATACAATCAAAACTATATCTAGAGGGGGGTTAGGGCAGCAAACTACGAGATTAAATTTGATGGTCAAATAACTATCATAGTAGTTCAAATTTGCCTAGTAATGAAGGTTAAATGGCTATCAAATTTAATGTCGTGAAAAGGTGACATCAGAAAAAAAAAGTCTCCCTTGCTAATGTGGTAGTACGAATCACTAACTGTGCATATAGATCAGGTGTCTGTACAGGTATGATGCCACATGGCAATATAGCTATTTTATTAGGACATCGTGTGGTGGCTAATGTAGCAGTCTAACTAGTTGAGTTGGCTTTCATGGCGAAGATATGTCAATGCTTAGTCAGATGCCTATGTGGCTAGGCTGAGTTCTAGTAGTGACGTGGACTTTGATAGTGATGAGGTGTCTATGGGCAAAAGGGTCCACATGTCATGGCACAGTCTAGCTGGTAGGTATGATAGTCATATGACTTAGTGTTGACAGATGTGACCATTTGATGTGGATCTACGTCAATATAGGCTATGTGGCCGATGTTGACAAATCTATTTGGTGGGCCAGAAAGACAAGCAGTGGCCAAGAGTTAAATCAGCGCCAAAATCTCAAATGATGTCACCAAAATCCGTGTAGCGATGATTGAAAAAGAGACTGCCAGGAGAAGAGGATCTGCCACCAGGAAATGCAAATAGTCGTCATGGGTGTGATTCTATTGTTGGAAATTTGAAAATTAGTCCCACATTGATGGGAGAGGACCCAATGGGGTGTATAAAAGGACTTCACTATGGAGAGGTAATAACAAAGCCACTGTGAGTCTTGGACAAAATTTGTGTGAGTTGCTAGTTTGAAATGTGACCTATAGTAGGACTCGATCAGATTGTATGCAGATGTCATCATAAATGAAAGAGGAATATTTTGAGTGCACATTGAATATTCCCTACAAGGGCCAAGGTTTCACCACTCGGTTCCTACAAAAAAAAAGTTCTCTGTAGGGCCAACTGGTTGACAAAAAATTCTAAAAATATGTAAAAAATATTTGACAGATTGCAAAGAGAATTAAAATACTAATCTAAATTTAAAATTTGTAGACCTAAAGAACAATCATATTGTACTTGCAAATCAGGCCTTTGGATTCTAATTTGCAAAAAAAATTTGCCTCAAATTTGACTATGGCCTAGGGTGGTGAATTTATAGTCCATTTTCACTGAATCAATTTTTTGGATGCAATGGCGAGGTCCACTTTGGCTCTAGATGCTCCCAATGACTGTGATACTCTTGATCTAGGTCAAGGTGCTGAAGCAAGAATGGTCTCAAGTGGCTATGTAAAGAGAAATTCTCCAAGCTCTGATACCATGTAAGAATTTTCCTTAGGGAAAAATTCACCTAAGATCAAGGAACACAAGCACAAGTACAAGAATAGACTAGAAAGAGTATGATCAGAATAACAATATAGTATTCAATTTGATGTGAAAGTACACTAGGAGTGCCTGTATATAAAGGCCTATGGAATGCTTCTAGAATGCCTAGGACTCAACAATATGATAAGTCATACAACCAGGCACATGTCCACCAGGTGTGGATTATCCTCTATTAAGCACAAAAGTTAGTGCAATGATGAGAGGATAAGCCTACAAAGATGTAGCACGCAAAATTATGTTGTAGACACCATGTGCTTAATTAGAGTTGCTTACTTTTGTGTTGTCAACATGACAACTCCTAAAAGTACGCAAACTGCCAAGTGTCTCACTAATAAATAATAAAATAATGCATTGACCTAAGTAAACTTAAGTAAGTGTAAATAGTGAATATTTATTTACACCAACAATTTGTTCTTCCATATCTCTATGCTTCATTTGAATTTTTATCATTTATTTCAAATTGATTTAAAATACATTCATTAATGCATCTAGTGCATCCAAACCTATCTTTGACTTTTTGACATCTTTGATGATAATTTGTTTTGAAATCATGCTTCACAATCAACATTACTTGCTAGAATAGTAAGAAAAAACCTTCCATAACCTCATCATATGAGGATGACTTCTATGTCATTATTCTATATTATGAAAGAATTTGCATGCATGTTCAATTTTTGACTCCTTACATCTGTCAAATAGTTGTTTGTGTTATTCCATTTGAAGACTTTTTTTTGAAATAACTAAAAAAATTAAGATAGTTTAATCATATGCAAAACATTGTTCTATACAATCATTGGAGATATGCAAAAAATAATTTATAATGTAATTTTATTATGAAGAAGTTACCATAAATTTATTTCTATGATTCACTATGTTATGAAGAAAAAGATTAGCTACTATACAAGTGAGATGCAATTGTCTCTTCATAAGAAATGATAGTTCTTGTTGACATAATTTTTTCAAATAGATGTAAAGAATATAAAATAAAAAAATAAGTAAAAATTGGTAACATAAACAAAAATATTTAAATTATAGACAAAAGCTTCTAAACTTATTAGATTTGATTTTTTTTAAATCTCATTAGGATTTTTTAAATATGAATTAGCAATATATTTTAAAAATTTAATTAACTATGCATGTTTCTAAATCAAAACATAAGTAAAATTGAAATCATAGAAATTTTTAAGAAGATTCTAAATTAATATTAGTGTATTAATAAAATAAATATATTTTATTTAGCATATATATGTCATATATATTATCAATCATATATTTATATTACTAAATAAAATATTAGATTTTTTGTAACAGATTTTGATGCTTTATTATAAATTTTAAATGTAAAACTTACTGGTTTAACCTATCAACATGTATGGTCTACTAATTTTCTAGCCTATCATATATGGTTCAAAAATGGGAAAACAACCAATACGGCCATTAAATTCCAAGGCAACTCTAAATGTTGTAAATTTTTAATATTTAGTAATTATTATAGTAATCTATATTTGTAATTTAATGCTTCTATTTTCTATTTATCAATAATAAATTATAGTAAAAAAAATTAAATATGAAAAAAAGAATAGAAAGATTTCATTATAAATATATTTTATTTTAAAATTATTATTGATTCAATAAAAAAAATGTTGAAAAATAGTTTAATGATTAACTTTGAATTATGGGCATGTAATTGAAATATTGTTTAAAAAATTTAAGAAATAGAAATTGATTTGCATGTAATAGAAACATTTTTTAAAGTTATATTTGTAATAAATCTTTAAATAGATTGTTTCTATTTCATATTTAGCAATTGTCAATTATATTAACAATAAAATACAAATAGTTCTTAAATTTTGAAAAAACAATCCAAAGATTATATTAAAGTTATATTTTACTTTTTAAAACTATTAATGATTCAAGGAAAAAAGAAGAAGCAATATTTTAACAAATAGAAAGAATGTACGGATACATAGATTTTTAAATTGTTAAGATCTAATTAAAATTCAATTCTTTTCAAGTTAATATATCATTTAAACCTAGGATTCAATTAGAATAAGAGCTAACATAAATATTACAATTTAATTATGTTTATAGTTTTATAATAGTTTAATTAGATACAATTATTATTAAATTAAGTTTGGAAATAGATATTAATTAAAATTGTAATTATGATAAGGATTAACAAGGGTAGTTACTTAGATAATTAGGATTAGTGTTAGAATTATAGGGTGAGCTTAGTTAGCATTCCAAAAATATTAGGATTATAATTTTGGTTACACTTCTTTGATAAAACTAACTTAAATACAATTTTTTTTTCTTTTATCCTTAATTTGCTAAACCAATTTCTACTTCAAAATATAACCGCATTCTTATTTAAATCTCTATCCTTAATTTTAAGCTTCCAACATCCATTCCAAGTTTAGATAAACAAAATAGTGTCACTTCATACATTAAACTATAAACATAATTGTTACCCTTACACTAAACTAAATTTAATAATAACATTAACTTTAAACCTAATGAAACCCTAACATAAAATATGAACAAGATCACCATAATCCTAAATTATATTAATAAGTTTAAGAGACACAGATAAACCAACCAACTTGAAACCTACCCCTAAGTCTAAAATTATTTTTTCACAACCCTAATCCTATCTCTAATTTCACTCTAATCTCATCCTTTAGTACAATTAAACCATATCAATAATCAAGTTCCTACAGTAATCATACCAAGATTTCCCTCCAATTACACCCCAACCCTTACCTAATCTTAAATCTATCCCTAATTGTCCTTCAATAATATTAATTGAACTACTCAATCCCTATTTGAACTATATCCATAATCATAGTCATAACCACAACCCTAATATCCACATTAACTAAACCTTAATATGAACCCTAATAAACACATAATTTGACCCCTAACCAAAGAATGGTAGGAAGCCTTAATCATAATTCTAACCTTGCTCTAATAATATTTCTAACCCTAAACCTAATCCTAAAGATTATTTAAATTGTAACCCTAACCACAACCCCAATCTTAAACTATATTGTATCCCTTAACCTATTCCTATCACTAACTTTGATATTTTATATCCCTGCCTCAATCTTAAAAGCTAACCTTAAACTCTATGCATAACTATAATCCTAATTGATAAATTTTAATCCTACACTCTTTACTATTATGTTTTAGATGAAAGAGATCAAAAGAGAATGAATTATTGCAAAGAGATCAATCCTTATAAAGGAGATCAAAACCCTAAAAGGTAAAACCTAGGTTGCATGATATTAATTAATAAAAGAATTAATTATTATATGGCCCAAAGTTTAGCTTAAGTAAACTAGAGATAATAAGTGACTAATTAAATCAATATGATTTAATTAATAAGAAAAGAAATTATTACTCTAATAGCCCCCCTTAAGATAATCTTAGGGAGTAGCTAAAAACCTAGAAACTACTACTGAAAGTAGAATTGGGCCTCAACAATAAGGCCTAATGAGGTACCCAAGCATAATCAAATCTCTGAAAAGAGGAGAAATAGAGAAAACCACATGGGAAAAACCCTACTTCAAAAGGAGATGAAAAATATGGTAAAAGAAACTAGTGAAGGACTAAAGAATCCTCCAAACTAGGGAATGTCCCAAAAGATAGGAACAAGAAATGATCATGAAGAACACTATTGAAGTATGTAGAAGCCACAATGCTTTGACAAAAGGTAACATCTGATCTAAAGAACCTCCACTAAAATAGAACTTGACCATGTAGAGAAGACTATAATCTGCATTGAATCAAGAGGCACACAAAGGCAAGCAACTAAGCTCAAAGATACATATGACATGAAATATGAAACCTGAAGAGTTGATCAATCAAATAAGGAAATTTGTGTTAGTTGGCATTCTAAACCCCAATTTTAAACCCTAAAATCCCATCCTCATGATGATCTTTTCCTTCGTTTTCTTGAAATCTCCTATAGTCTATTTTGAAAATGTTGTGTAAAGTAGGTTTTAGATGAAGTTTCATGATAATGAATCAAAATTCTCAAACACACAAGTTCAAGGCTTTCCTTTCTTGGTTTGGAACCAATTGAACAAGGTTCAATGGTTCAAAGGTTCAAATGGTTTGACAAACTCATTGGTTTGATATGACAGAATAGTTGTGTTCAAGTGGTTGTTTCTAGAATGTGTACGACCATTGTTGGATTCTCAATAAGTTCAAAGGTCAAGTCCACCTATTCAAAGATGTAGTCCCGTAGTTTAGATTTGCAAACCTAAAGGTACAAGTGTCAAGTGCAATGTTCAAGTTCAAAAACATAGTTCATGGTTCAACAATGCAAATTCAGGTATAAGACTCAACTCAAAATCAAAGATTTGGAATGTCTAAATTCACTTATCTAAAGGTGTAGGCCATGCCTAGATTATCAATTATAGGCAACACAATAATTCATGGTCAAATATTCAAAAACCCAACTTTATGTGGTCAATCATTTATTGAACCAAAAGAAAGAAAGATGTTAAGAGAATTAGAAATCCTCTCTGGTAAGAATTATTAGATGAAGATATTTTTAGCAAGAATGGAGACTAAGAAATGTGTACATTGAAGTCTTGAAGACATCCCTATCATCACAAAACACTCAGAGCCAAATCAAATTGTGACTTAAAGTTCAAGCACATCCTTTCAAAAATATAGATGAACCATTAGTAAGAATTTGACTAGATTCAAAATTGGTGATGATAGTCGGCAATGTTATTGATAGATGTGGAAAGTCAGTAATAAATTTCTAAATGAAGCAATATGAAGTGCCATCTAATCATAGAGACCTGAGACATCAAGGTCAATGCAAGAAGTTGGGTCTCACTTTTGGCCAAAAAGTGGAAGTGTTTTTCCTATTTTTGAAATATTTTGTTAATTGATGCCAAAATTTGAGCCATTTAGAGATTAAAAATAAAAAAATTCAGAAATAAAAATTGTAGTGTTTGAGATCTTTTTGAATATGTAATTTATTTTTATATTGATATGATATATTATTTTTTTGGTATGGATCTTTAAAAACCACTTTTTCAAAATGCCTATTTCAGGACCATACCACACTCATGTACAGACACCATAATTTTGTTGAGATAATGGGTGTTGCACACATTGCATAATATTGTTATATTTTATTATTTTATTTTTATTATGTAATGTTGTGCCTAGATGGACGTGCAACATGTAAAGATTTCCATAGAATATTCTTGATGAGTTGTATTGTAACATTGTAAAAATATTTCATGTAATTATTTAATATTGGGGAAAAGAATTAAATGCCCAATATTAAATGTGGGGTCATTGGGTTAGGTAGCACATGGTTTTAGCACACGGTTTATGTAATACCACTTGGTGGTTTTGTGGGACTTGCTACTATATAAGCAGCCACAAGGGTAGTTGTTGTAGAGAGAGAAAGAGAGTGACAAGGAGAAGAAAAAAGGCAAGAGTCGAGTGGGAGAAGGCTTGACAAGTTAGCCAAGGGAGCATTTGTGAAGGTTGAAAGCATGGCATGGGATGTGTGGATTCATGCTTGTTCACATAGTTTGCTCGGTTGTGGCTATGGCCATGAAGGCTTCCATGGTTGTATGGCAATGGTATTTTTTACTGAATAATACATGGTGATGGATTCTTTTGAAGGCTGGGTTTTTCCTTCAATGAAGGTTTCCCAAGGTATATCTTGTGTCACAATTTTGTGGGTATGTTGTCTATTCTCTTGCATGTGGATTTTAATTCCGTGTTTTTTTTTTTTTTTTTCTATTATGGGTTATGTGGAAATGGTTATATTC
Organism: Cupressus sempervirens; assembly: GCA_028749045.1. Taxonomy (NCBI): domain Eukaryota; kingdom Viridiplantae; phylum Streptophyta; class Pinopsida; order Cupressales; family Cupressaceae; genus Cupressus; species Cupressus sempervirens. The sequence goes on from CM053783.1 coordinate 111,999,150, forward strand.
TTTATTGCCAAGTTTCCTTACAAGTGGTATCAGAGCTATGGTTTTATTATTGTAACCCTAGATTGAATCCATGGGAATGCATGAGAGGATAAAAGAAAGGGCAAGATATATGAATGATTTATTGCAAATCTAAGGGTTTTGGGTTTGCTGTTATGATGGGATGTTAAAATATTTTGGGCATGTGAAATTGTTGGAGAAAAGGATTTTTTGGATGTTTCATTTAAATGAGGGTTTTGGGGGGTAGCTTGCAGAAATGACCTCCTGGGTAAAAATAGACCTCACCATTGGATCCAGGTCGACATTTCCATAAAATTTGATATATAATATGCCCTAGTTTGGCCATGTTCAGAGGAAATGAAAGAGTTTTTTGGTTTCAGCCCATGATGGCCGTCAAATTTAATCCCGTCAGAATTTTCATCACTGAAAAAATAAAAAAATGAAAAATCGTACTGAAAATGGTAAAAAGACTGCCTTAGTAAAATGGCCATAACTTTCTCTCAGAATATCGGATTTCAGAGTTCTTATAGGCGTTGGAATGCTAATTCAGAGCACTACAAGATGGTGTAGGTTTGGTTCTGTGATTTTGAAATTTTGTCAAGTTTTGAGAGCCCTAAAATCAGATGTTGTTTATTTTGAGCACGGATTAGGGCATAACATGGGCATACGGAGTCAGATTTTGGCTTTTGAGTACTCAACGGAAAGCTCTTAGAGAGCTCTACACATTGGTTCATATTTGGTGCAAGTTTGGCATGATTTATTTGTTGATATATTGATCTGAACAATTTATAGGTATATTTTGACTATGGTAACATTGTGAGTTTATGGCATTGGAGATTTAAGTTTTGATGTCATTGTATACTCAGTTCATATTTTAGATTGGTCTCATGATGATATGGTTATCAGTGTTTGGTTTGGATATGCATGATGACTTGTTGGGTCTACAAGTTGTGCAGTGTTGTAAGTGGTCTATACTTACAGGTTGCATTTATAGCTTGGTTATGAGTTGTCTTTGCCCATTGATCTTTCATTATTGATGCATATTCAGATTGGTGGCTTGGATTTGGGTTGTCTATGCCTTAAGTCACATGATTTTATGATTTTATCTTCATGTAGAAGGGATGAGATGTTGTTACCAGGTATAGTCATGGCAGAGGATTGTGGTTGACTATGCTGACAGGTTGGACACTTTTAGAGCCAGATGCTCGGTTCATGGATGTGATCATGGTGTCATGGATTTTAGCATGACATGATTGGTTATACAGGTACATCCTTGATGTTCATTAGCTTGGATTTCTAATTTAGTTATGGTGGTATATCTTCTTGGTTGAGGAAAATGGTTATTTGGTTTTCTTTTAAAGAGCTCATGATGTGCATTTTGAGTTCTTTGATGGTTTGATGCCTTGGTTTATTCTCATGGTTAGAGAATGGTTTTTCATCATGATGTCATGGATAGCTTGGATACACGATTTAGTGGGAGCTTGTGACAGTGATGAGGTGACAGTGCAGGATTAGTTCCTGGTTTGGTTTATATCTTCTTGGTTTGGAGAGGATGGATTTTATGATGACATAGGTGACTTGGTACCATAGTTGAGTGGGAGTTGTTGGCATTGATATATTTATTGAGTGTTTGCAGATGTTGGAGGTTTGTCTTAGATCCTGTTGCTGCAGAAGCGTCTTTGACATTTGCATGGTGCACTTGTTATCTTCATGGTGTTTGAAGATGGTTAGATCTTGAGGACTCATGGAGTTCTTGGTTATCTTCATGGTGTATGGAGATGCTTCTTCATGGTATGTGGAGATGGTTTTTTCTTCATGGTGTGTGGAGATGGTTGCATCTTGAGGACTCATAGGGTTCTTGGCAAAGGTGTGGTTTATGCTTTTATTTGGCATGTTATCCTTGGTATGAGGATGGTTTCATTATTACATCATGGTATACTCTTGATACGCGTTTAGAGTTGTGACATGTTATGATGTGTTCATGTGGAGCATGTTATCTCTTTAGTTGAGATGGTTAGATCATGTTGTCATGTTTATGTTCCTGAGGCCATGGTTGGAACTTTGACATTGATCTTGGTTTAGTTTCTTGGTATTGAGTACACTGATCATAAGCTGGATACTTCATGTTATTGCTATGTTGCATTTGGAGTTGGCATGGATTGATTGGTTACAGGTGCTCATGGATACTTAGAGATAGTGGTGACGCTGATTTCTCTTGGATTACAGAAGTATTTGTTGGGACGGTTGATGGTTTCAGCAGGAAGTCTGAGGGGCAGTCACCTGATATGGACTTGAGAGGAGATTGTTCTTAGCTGAGTCTTGGTTGGAGACTTGGGTATCTTGATGAGCATTCTCATTCCCCACTCTTGGTCTACTCGGCGGTTTGCTACTTGAGAGGTATAGCCCATTTTTTTCTCTCAGTTGCATTATATTTATGCTTGTCTTTCATGGATATGGATCTTGAGCTATGGTACATGAGTTATTTCTGGAGGGTTCATTTGAAAGATGGTTTAGCATTGGTTATCTCCATGTGCATATGTTGTTATGCTGGTTGAGTTTGGGAGATGGTTTTATATTGGGCATTTTCCTTGGATTAGGAATGGTTATTCCTTGGTTTAGGAATGGGTTTATTGAGTTTGATCTTCTTGTGAGAGGCTTACATCCATGATGAGTTATATGGTATGGTTTGGGTGTTGTTGAGGCTTCTTGTTGGGGTTTTATGGAGGAGATCATACTTGCACAGTTTACATCTAGAGGTGTGTGTAGAAGGACATGATACAGGTTATGATTTGCATGGTTTCTCTAGTCTTGGTTATCTTCCTAGATGTTCAGTTTTGACTACATTGGATTTGAGATTGGTTGGAGATTGTGATCACTAGTTTGTTCTCATGTATGTCATGTGAGAGATGACATGGTTATTTCTTTATCTCTTTCCTTTGTAGGTTGTGGTGAACTAGGGAGAGCATTGGAGACTTGTTATGAGAGTTGTTCTTGTAGGATATTAGTTTATGTATTGTGGATGTCCTTGATACTACATGGATTCACTTCTTTGAGATGTGTTGAGTGGATTGGTTATAGATTTGACATTATCTTTTGCAGTGGGAGCTTCTTGGTATATATGTGGCAGGTATTGCTCTTGAGGCTTGTGATTGCAGGTTATAGATTGGATATGTTGGTGATATGACATTCACTTGTTATACCTTTGAGGTATGGATAGTTGGATGGGTTTGGCACTTGCTATGGGTGCTATTTCAGCTATGGATATTTTGACAACTATGGATACATGTGATTACCTTTGGATCAAGTTATTTGTGCTTGGAATTTTAGTTGGTACAGGATTTTATGATCTTCTAATGCAACAGGTTGGGTGGCTTTCTCTTTGGATGGCTTCTATGTATGTCCAGTGGGAGTGGCATAATAGGAGGTGAGATCATTCATGTTCGAGATGCTGGATACTTTGATTTTTTTGCGTGTACCAGGATGGAGCACTTGGTGTATTTTGATCCATGATGGTGGATGTGCTGGGAGGGATTGTTCCCTTGTTCATTTATGTGGCTACAGATTGACCCTATGCAATGTATACAACAAGTGGGAGATTGTTGAGATAATGGGTGTTGCACACATTGCATAATATTGTTATATTTTATTATTTTATTTTTATTATGTAATGTTGTGCCTAGATGGACGTGCAACATGTAAAGATTCCTATGGAATATTTTTGATGAGTTGTATTGTAACATTGTAAAAATATTTCATGTAATTATTTAATATTGGGGAAAAGAATTAAATGCCCAATATTAAATGTGGGGTCATTAGGTTAGGTAGCACATGGTTTTAGCACATGGTTTATGTAATACCACTTGGTGGTTTTGTGGGACTTGCTACTATATAAGCAGCCACAAGGGTAGTTGTTGTAGAGAGAGAAAGAGAGTGACAAGGAGAAGAAAAAATGCAAGAGTCGAGTGGGAGAATGCTTGACAAGTTAGCCAAGGGAGCATTTGTGAAAGTTGAAAGCATGGCATGGGATGTGTGGATTCATGCTTGTTCACATAGTTTGCTCGGTTGTGGCTATGGCCATGAAGGCTTCCATGGTTGTATGGCAATGGTATTTTTTGCTGAATAATACATGGTGATGGATTCTTTTGGAAGCTAGGTTTTTCCCTCAATGAGGGTTTCCCAAGGTATATCTTGTGTCAAAATTTTGTGGGTATGTTGTCTATTCTCTTGCATGTGGATTTTAATTCCGTGTTTATTTTTTTTATATCTATTATGGGTTATGTGGAAATGGTTATATTCTTTATTGCCAAGTTTCCTTACAAATTTGACATACCAAATATTGGTGAGAATATTTTTCTTAAATTTTTTTAATGAATATATCATTATTATTAATTTTTAATTGGCCATAAAGGTAAATTTTAAAACCTCTCGTGTATGGACACCATTATTTGATCAAAATTTGACTTTTTTCAATTTTTTTTTAACTTCAAAAGAATTGAATGTAGATTGATGATATATAAATTAATTTAAGAAAAATTATAAAATAAAAAAGTTATTAAAGATTTAGTGAACATTGCTATTTTACATTTAAGTACCACCTTTGATTAAAAATAATAATAATAATAGTAAATAAAATTATAACACTATAAAATTTATATTTCTAAAATCAGGATAGTGAGAGCTCTAATGTGTTTTTTTTTTGTAAAGAAATTGATCCGAAAGACCCTCTAAAAATTATGGCAAGGCATGAATTTGTCAGTTCAATGCCTTAGCCAAATCTTGAGAGGCCAAGGCATAAGCTTGGTCTCACCAAGCCTGTCACAAACCAAAATTTGAGGTAGGAAAAAAAAACCCTACCTCATGTTGTAAGAAATGGGCACCTATTATTTGAATTTCAAAAAATAGGTACCCGTTTTAAAAAACTAAAAGTGGCATGTAAAATCCCCTTTTAAGAAACGGATACCTTTTTTTACTTTTAAAAAATGGGTACCTAATTTTTAAAAATGAGTACCTGATTTTCAAAAAGATGGGTACCTATTTTTTTAAATTTAGGGTCGCATACCCAAGCTGAAAATGGGTGCCCATTTTTTTAAATCGGGTACTCGTTTCCATGAGGTCTCATTCCGTGGATATGACTTCCACAAAATTGCAACCCAACTTTGTGCATTCACCCATCACTAATTCTCAATAAATAAAATCTCTTCCCTAGGTTTGAGTATATTGTAGATGATGGTTTCTACTGTGTGACTTTTTTTTGAACTTAGATGTGGCTCCCAAAACTTGATGGATAGGATGTGAAATGAGTAAAGAGATAATAACCATCGACCTAGAATGATACCTCAATCCTATCACCAATATGGGTGATCTATGTTTTCAAACCAATTGTAGTTGATCTCAGAACATGCTTATAGAAAATTACACCAAAGGAAACCATACTACTAGTGATGGTGAGCATATGAGAATAGCAAAAGGTTGTACCCGAAATGATTAAATGGAATATTCAAAGTTCAAATAATACATCTCTGAACCGGATTCACTCATCCATTTGGAATTCCAATAAACATATAGCTTACACATGCTCTGTGGTGCTCATGATTATAAATGCAGAGTATTACACCATCATGAGTCAACCCAATTGACCAATCATATCCCTAGTCATTGCCATCGAGATTGGCATCAAGTTCATGATGGACATCCTTGGTTGACATCACTCCTTACATCAATTTAAAATGTGATTGAAGAAATCGGAGCCTCATCTTAATGCTAATAGGAAGGCAGGAAGGATAAGGAAAGCCCAAACTAAAGGTAGAGATGAAATCAAAATCGAGCATACAAAACTGATGCACATAGAATATGTATTGACCTAGTAACAAAGATGGGCTCACAAGCTTCTTCATTTTAATAGTTGATTAGTGTTTTCACATAATATCTCAACTCAAAGACTAGATGATACTCATAAATGTTTGATAGGATGTCATCACTATCAAAGGCATGGTTGGAGAGCCTAAGCTATAGAATGTGAATACCATGGTGATGTAGATTGCGGCATCCAACATACACAATAAGGGTTTGTTTGGCCACGGGAATACAATAATGGGAATAGGAATACTTATTCTCAAATACTTATTCTTGAATACAAAATTGGGTTATGTATTCCTATTCTTGTTTGGTTCACCTAGAATTTGATGCAGAATTCACGGACTCAAAAATGTATGTTTTCTAAAATTAAAAAAAATTGAATAGGAATACATATTCCTATTCAACCTATTTAGGTGGAATAGAAAATCCTCATTTTTGGGCCAAAATTGGAATATGTATTCCAATTTTATTCCTATTCCAATTCCAATTTGGTGCATCAAAATAGAGAATTCAAAATTTTAAGAATATACATATGCTTATTCCACTTGTATTCCTATTGCCAAATGGGCCCTAACTAGATAGCTGAATAATAATGCAGTCAATATGGTCACAACTTGTGCAAACAAATGTAAAAATTGGATCTCTTGTAAACACGAATTTTTCTACCATCAAGTACAGAGGTAATGTACAAGATATCTTTATCATCAAAAGATCTTGACCCTCATCCTATGTAAACAAGAAGGAGGAAATAAAAAGCTCAACTACAAACAATGGCACTCCAATCTAATTCTACTCCACCAAAATCAATCTTGGGCTTAGGTGCCTCTAGTTTGGGAAGCCACGAATAAGAGATGCCCAAATAGAGAATACATGTGAAGTTCATCATGTCCACACTCAAAAATGGTAGAGGAGCTCTTTAAACCAATATGGAAAGGCACTAGCCACATTTGGATAGTGATACAAAACAAAGATTTGGTGGATCGCCAAATTCAATTGAAGTATGCAAAAGAACTTGATATGAAAAAGCATGGACAACTCATGTGAAATGTTTGACAAAGTGCAAGCACTTTGGTGGAGACAACCCAAATGGTAGCTTGATTAAGAAATTTGGATCATCAAATAAGGAGGATTCTCCAATCAATGAAAAGCATTGAATTATAAAAGACTTAAGTGACACAATCAATTTGAGTGCAAAAGCAATACAAATTAAGTATTAATGCAATCAGACCTCAAAATGAAGCCGAGAAAGTCATTTTAGTATGATCAATTTGATCATCACATTGAAATTAATACCTAAAGTTGACCATGAAATATCAAAAGTATATTGGGTTAAGTCATTAATCCATTTATCTCCTCATACATCATGTGAAGTTAAATGAATTATATGAATTCCATCAAGCCCAATTATTAATTGGAAACTTTAATGATGTTGTAAGTTGTGATGTTTGATTACTATAAAGGAGATGGATGTTATGTCACTAGGGGATGAGGATATAAGGAAGATGTAAAACTACACATTCCCAAGAATTAGTTATCTAAACTGAATGGGAATAGATAGAGGAAGATAAATAGGAGTAGAGGGTTTCACTTTTCTACAAGTAGGATTGTCAAATGATAGGGGAAGTCTTTCTTTATGTTTTCTTATCTTACCAAATTGTATTTTGGGAGGGGAAAGGAATGGAAAGATAAATAGTAGTCTTTGTTTCTTGTATTTTTCTAAATAATGAAGTTGTACATGATTTTGTATGATATGCTTATTTTTGAAATAAAAAGATATCTTGAAGAATATTGAGACTATGTGTTCTATTCTTTATTTCATGGTTACAGTGTGAATCATGGAGTATTTCAACATCTTTGTTTCCTTGTGATTGATTTTGTTCAAGATTTGCAAGTGTATCATTATTACATATTCATTGTCTCTTTTATGCTCTTAACTCATAACAGAGTAAGGGATTGTATGTATTTACCTTAGTTGTGAGGTGTTTATGTGAAGAAGGTAATGGTTATTTTCCCTCTATCCAAGAAAAGTGAGGGTAGACATCTCTTTTAGATTAATAGTATTTCTTAAGTCTTATTCATTATATATCCAATCGAGGAGCTGTACCCCATAAAATTTAGAGGGCCCTTGCATAATTCAATGGCAAAGAGACCCAACTATTGGTATCTTTTTATGTCTTTACTTTTGGGCAAATAAGGGTTGTTATGATGGTTTATTGTGTGAAGACAAATTTTTTTACTAATAGGCTGCAACCAAAGTATGAATGAAAATAAAAGACAGTGTCTATATGGTAAATGATCCATCTCACTGAAATGCTTAGGTACCCAGCCATCGCATCTGCCTAGTACATGGGAACAAACATTGAATACATAGCTCACATCATCAAACAAAGGAAGGATGAGAAAAAATAAAAGAACCCCTCCTAATGCAAAAAAGGGTGAGGTGACATGCAATTGGAAAATGGGCCAAAAGAATTGCATGTCAAGGAACCACAATCAAGATGCACAAAAAAGTACACATGTGTCTACTGAGGTGATCAATCGAACATATGTCATGAAGCTAATGTCATGGATGGAATATTCACTAAGAAAGGAAGATGGTAAACAAAGGAAAAACATCAAGCCCCCATGTCACTTTAATCAGAGTAGTGCATGTACAATAAGGCATAGGATATGGTGAATCCCAAGAATACAAAAATCTGTACAAGTGTCCTTAGATGACACTACTTGAATCAAAATGCAAAACTACTCAAATGGAAATATAGATGCAATATGATACTTTATCTCAGTGCATTTGCAAGAATACATACAAATGATATCTAAATACACTAGAAGTGGCATAAGCCAACATATAGTACAACCCATGACGAATTATCTGAGGTAACAAAATTGATCCCCAAACCTAAAACAACAAAGATTCCTCCAAAATGAAAAAATGAAAAAGATTGAATAGAATGTGCTAGGAGAAGGATCTACAAAAACAACTAGCATCACTAGAAAGAGCTCTCAAAGACCTTTCCAATGATATATATATTTTCCAAATCAAAGATCAAATGCTCAAGATATGTCTCCTAGAGTGCAAAAAAGAAATCCTAACTTAGACAACAAAACCAACTATCAAAAAGGTATCAAAACTAAAATCACCTACACCAATGCAGTGGGCCTTGAACCAACTTTCTGGTAATATCTCATTTGCAAAGAATAGAGTCTAAATGAGCAAGTTATGACCAAAAAACCAAAAGTAATTCAAAAGAGAACCAAAAGGGCAAGCAGAGGTGAAGCACCTTAGTTTCCATGCCAACATGCCTCAATTTTCATAACAAAATAGCTTGGTTTCCATGCCAAACTGAATTGGCTTATGTGCCAAAGTGCCTTGATTTTTGTGCAAATGTACCTCAATTTTTGTGCAAACATGCATAGGTTGCCTCAATTTCTGTGCCAAAAGCCTCAATTTTTGTGCCAAAAAAGCTTGATTTCCATGACAAAAATCTTTTTTTTTGTGCCAAAAAGTCTTGATTTTTGAGCAAAAAATTCTCAATTTCTGTACTAAAAAATCTCAATGTTCCAGCCAAGAAATCCCAACTTCTGTGTCAGAAATCATAAAATCATTGCCTTGGAAAATGTGCCCAATATGGGAGCAATTTTTTTTGCCTTAGATTCTGATTATGTCTAAATTGGACAAATTTTATATGAAAATAGTGGTTTTTGGAAGCTTTGAGCTCAATGGCGAGGTCCATTTGGGCTCAAAGTGAATTGAAAAAAGGTAACCCCCAAATCCAATACAAAAAAAACTCTGATAAATGAAACCCACTAAAAGAAAGAGGACAGGGGCATGAAGATCTAAGGCTCTAATATCATGTTGAAGTTGATGAAAGATCAACCCCACAACTCCCAAGAATCATCTGCATGCAAAAACCTATCATAGAAAGAGAGGAGCAAAAGCTATGGAGGTTGGAGTTGCCAAATCCATAGATGAGCCATTCTTGATGAGCACAAAGAGAGATTTCTATTATCAAAAGTGAATGAAATATAGAAAGAGATCAATCCATATAAAGGATATCAAAACCCTATAAGGTAAAAATTAGGTTGTATGATAATAATTAGTAAAAGAATTAATTATTATATGCCCAAAGTTTAACTTAAGTAAACTAGAGATAATAAGTGACCTAATAATTAAATCAGTATGATTTAATTAATAAGAAAAAACTTTATTTCTCTAACAATTTAATGTTTACGTTATTCTCTCTTTACTACTTTTAAAAAAGGAATTCCTAATATTTCCATTTTAAAATAAATTCATGAAAAACGTTACAAAATTTACCAAAAAAAATAACAAACACATTTCAAACAGAGAAATAACCCATGAAATGATACAAGGAAAAAAGAAAAAGCTTGTCTCCACTGGCACAGAAGATAGAAACCTATGGTATGCACAAGTACTTCGAAAATTTTTACTCTAAGAAAATTATTTGCCTTCCCTATTTATTAAGTTATTGTAATTAATAATAGTCAACTACTATATTTTAGCTTCTACCTATCAAATCTTCAATATATGAGGTAATGAAGGTTTAATTTGCATGCATAAAAAAGAGTATTTCCTTTACCCATTAGTGTCTATTGTATATTTAGAAAAGAAAAGAAAAGTCATTGACTTGTTACATTTAAATTCACTACAAGGGAAAATGGAAATGAATTACAATATAAAGAGAATATCAAAAAATTAAAGAACATTGATTGCTCACCATTGGACATCTTCTACAATGGCCAGTATAGTAACATCTCTAATACATTCTCAAGATGATTAGTTCATAACCAATATGTGAAAAGTCAAATTACAAAGAACCACCTTCCCATCTATCCAAGAAAATACATATTACAACTTCAAATAGAACCATCACACTCTACTCAATGGGATTTCCAACTGATAAATACCTAATGCACATCTACAGAGATAAAATCTTGCCTACAATTACCCTAGAAAATAGGTAACTTATGAATGTAAAATTAGTTCTACAATATTTATACAAATAAGATTGTATTGTATTATTCTTTATTACATAATAGTTACTATTGGTAATAAAATACTAAGTCCAAGCTCTTCCAAATTAAGTCAATACACAATCTCATTTAGCTAAATTTATCATTTCACCACTATGTGAAGCAAGAAAGAGAGAAATTCAAGATTTACTTGGCATCTTTAAAAAAGGTTTATTATCCCACCATGTTAACGTCTCCTCAAAATCTATAAATACATTATTTTGAATTTAGTTAGATTTATTTTTAGAAAAAGATAATTTTGATGCGACTGACAAAAGGAAGGCAATGATCCACAATACAAAAAGGTATGCTTGAGAATGATTAGATACCAAACAAAATGATCACATGCTTACAATAGTCTCTTCATTCCAAATACAATAGATAGACAAAGACAAAGGTACCAAAAAAAAGGTAACCTATGTATGGAAAACTATTGTTGTAGCATTCATACTAAAAGATTGTATATTTTTAGCTTCTTTATTATGGTAAAAGTACAAAGCTATGTCACCTTTCAGGTTGACATATCAGAATGATTGGATTTGAGTATTTTTATCCAAAAAATTATTTTTCTAGATAACCTCATTGTAGCTAATTTATATATGGTCTCACACTTTTCCAATTGGAAATGTCAATTAAATGCATGTTTCATACTAGTTTGTATCCAATTACTAAAGAAATAAAATTATTTTAGAAAACCAATGTTTCAATAACTCTTACTATTTTTTATGGTATTTTTATAATAACATATAACCACCTTTTTATAGAGCTCAAAGTCAATAATATTTTCATATAGAATTTATAATGTTTTAATTATATATAGTATATTGTAATTAAAAAAATTCTACAAGCACATATTTTAACACACGAAATTATGTTGATTTTGAGAAAGAAAAAAATATTTAAAATCATTTCAATTTTTTTTTAAAATTATAGGAAATTCTAGAGAAGAGAGTCCTCTTTTAGAATGTATAATTTTTCTTCTAGTTATAATAGATTTGTATAGAAAAGTGTGGTGGGGGGTGAAAACTATTGATTTTATGTGAGTTGAAATTTGAATCATTATAAAATAGAAAATATAGGTCTAAAGTCATTTTCTATTATTGATTGTCCTAGATATATTTGTTATCTATAACATAGTCTGAGTTCAAATGGAAATAAGTTTATTTTCATATAGTTTTATGATGGGAGCTAAACCCCTAATTTTCAGTATTTTTCAATAGCTAAAAAATTATCTATAAAAATTAGAAAAATATATCAACTTTTATTCCAAATAACTATTAAAAATTCAATCCTAAATTCATCCATTTCTACACATTTCATTAGTTTACTTCATTTTAAAATTGTAAATAATAATACCACTTTTCTATCATTGAAGGTGAACAATTATACTTTTGTTAGCCTTTTCCTTTACAAAAGGGTGACATAGGTTTGTGCTTTTACCCATTACCTAATGGTTAGTACTACTAATCAACTACTAATTTAAAATTATTATAGATCAAATTAAAAATAATAATAAAGGAAAATAGTGGAGATCTACTTTGTGTCTTTGGGAAGGGATGCCTATATCATTTACACTTAAATGTCTACTACAAATTTAAAAAAGATGAACTCTAATTAAATTTATTTGTTTTCAATGTAGGAAAACTTGGAGATGACTTGCCAAAAAGGGAAACAACACACACAGAAAGAACTTCGCTCTCCCACAATTCAACATCAATTGGCATGGTCATACAAGCACAAAATTTCTAAAAATGAAAAATATATAAGATTTAGTTTTCTTCTTCAATGAAAATGGGTATAATCACCAACCATGTTAATGTCTATTTAATATTTACATATGAATTATTTCTAATTCTTACATTGATTTTCAAATACAAGATTATTTCGATGCGACTAAAAAAAGGAAGGAAACAATGAAAAGTACACTTCCAATTATATAATAAACAACAAAGTGATAATGTGATTAAAAACCCAAACATCATATATCTCTACCTGCATCACTGATTTATAATATTTCATGAAGTGGTAATTGAAAAAAACATACAAGCAACAAATTATTGGTATTTCTATGAATGGAAACATTGAGGTTTTGCACATATACACATATTCATCTGGCTACCCAATGAACCTAACATGGATGTACTCAATTGGGGAAATAAAGATAAAGTTATTGAAGAACATGATTTCTTTGACAAGTACATTATTTCATGGAACCCTTGTTCAAAAATATAAAGATAAAACATCATACACAAATATCCTAGAGAAGACCCATGCCTACTCAACACAACCAAAATATTCTCCACAAAACCCTACAATAATTAAGAGAAGTTATTCAATTATGTCCAAAGATACACAAAATGCATAGAGAAAACTTTCCTCCATAGAAAATGGAACCAAGTACAATGTAGAAATAAATCTCTATGAAAAGAATGCATCAAATCCACCTTAACATGCAAGGAATCCAACCAAAAATTATACAGACCATGCAGAAATAGTTATCGATTAAACATCCATAACCATGAGACACTCTCAACATGGAGAGCTAACATAGATTTCAAAACTATAATCTTGCGTCATATTTTTCTCAAATACATTTCCAAGTACACATCAAAGGTAGAAAGAAAATTATAGACTTGTGTTAATATGTTGGCAAGGATTCGCTCACATGAAACATTGTACAAAACCCATCCCTTAAAGAATTCCAAAAGTTCATGTTAGAGATTATTGTAGAGAGAGATATAGGAACACAACAAACCTATCATATACTTAAAAATTTATCACTTTTGATATGCAATCAACAATTTATATCAAGGACTTAAGATAAAAAGGTTCCTCGTCACCTAAAGAAAAAAAATGATGGCTACTCTTCATAACTACATACGCATAGAAGATTTAGTTTTCTTCTTGAATATTCACCAACTATGTTAATGTCTATTTAATATTTAGGGTGGGTGCAAGAAGTTGAGTCCCACTTTTGGCCAAAAGGAGGACATGTTTTTCCCATTCACTTAATGTCCAAATTTGAGGTACATTAATATTGAATCTCGAAAAAATTCACTTATAGAAAATGTAGTATTCAGAGACTAGATTTCAAATATGTATTTTTTTTGGAATACTTACATGGTATAAATTACATTTTGGTAGGCTTTTTAAAAACCCACTTTTCAAATTTGCTTGTTTTAGGATCATATCACACACATGTACAAGCACCCTTTTTTGGAGCAAAAAAATGAATTTTTCTAATTTCTTTTGGAAAAAGGTACCAAACACACCAAAGATTTATGAGAATATTTTTCCTTATTTCTTTATTGAATTTTTTTTTTCATAAATTTTTATTTGACCATAAAGTGGATTTTGAAAACCTCTAGTGTACGACCACCATAATTTGATGAAAAAATCACCTTTTTTAGTTCTTTTTTTAATATTGAAGTAAATTCTATATAGATTCGTGACATGTAATTCATTTTTCAAAAAATGTAAAATCAAAAAAGTTATTAAAATTTTAGTTAACCATACTATTTGAAGTTTAGGTACCAATTTGGCTTGATAAATATTGTAAAAATACTAAAATAAGTCATATTACTATTAAATTTTCATTTTTAGAAACTAGACAAAAAGTACTATAATGGGCTTTTATTTTGTCAATTTAAAAAATCGTTGGGGAAGTCCTCTAAAAAATTATGACAAGACAAAAATCTCATGTTTTTGTGCCTTAGCCATTTTTTCTAGAACAAGCACAGGCTTGGTCCAACCAAGTCTATCCCAAGCCAAAACACAACGCAACCCATGGCATGTGAAATTTGAATTTGAAGAAATGGGTCCAAGTTCCAAAATGGATACCCATTTCTAAAATTAGGTAAAAATGAGCTTTCAAGCACCAAAATTTTATTTTTTATTTTTTTAAGAAATGGGTACCCATGTTGAAATGCGTACTCATTTTGAAAATAATGGGAACCCATTTTGAAACAAGTAATCATTTTGAAAATGAAAGGTACACATTTTGAAATAGATACTCATTTTAAAAAAAATAGGTACCCATTTTTTGAATTTAAGATCAGACACCTAAGCCTAAAGCAGGTACCCATTTTAAAATAAATGAGTACCCATTTCTAGAAACAATTTTTTATCATCAAGGACTTCCACAGTTTTGGTACTCAACTTCTTGCATTTACCATTCACGTATATACATTATTTCAAAATTCTTACATCAATTTTTAGAAATAGGATAATTTGGATGCAACTGACAAAAGGAGAAAATAACAAATAGTAAATGCCCAAGCAATAATGTATTGATTCCAACTCTAGTGAAAGGAGATGGAAGAGATTGAAGGTAAAAAAATGTAAGAACTACAAGGAAGAAAGTAGAGAGGAAACCCATGACAAAAATGAGGAACATACCTATCGTACTAAGGTTGAAGAAACTCTAGAGAAAGCAAAGAATAGTGCCATAGAAGAGGAATTTAAAAGCAAAGTGAATGAAAAAGAGTTTGAGGAGGTTGAACAAGAGTCCTAGGAAGCCCTTATTGAGGTAATTATAGGGCCTAATGCTAAGGTCCCCAAAGCCAACGACCCTAATATGGACATAAAAGCCTACCTATTAATATGGAGACTAATGAGGAAACTAAGGTTGAAAAGATAAAAAAGGATTTGGAATATCAGATTAAGGTCCTTAATGAAAAAATGTTTGAATGACAAGTTTGATAATGTCATTACTGGTATTGAGCTGGGTGTGGCTATCTTGACTATATGCAAAGTCCATAAAGAGATGATGAGGAAGGTCATCTTTTGTATAGTCATGGGTCATAACAAACTCAAGAAAGTTGGCATATAGAATAAAAATGTTGTTTGTGGAACTAAAGAGCATGGAGGATGTTCACAACTCAACTGAGGATCTTAGGTACTTGGTCGAGGACTGGGAGTACATTAAACTAACCTAACTTTTCTTAGACTTGGCTTTCCTTTTATTCATTTTAATGATCAATACTTTTAATTTAATACTTTTATGGCTGAATATGGTCCTACTTTTAATTTTTTGGACATAATTTAAATATGGTTATGTTTAATTTGGTTTATGTTTAACTTCATTATTGGGTATGTGCAAGATCATGATGGGCCAAACTATACCCTTAAGAGGTAATGTAAAATTAGCAAATCAGATTTATATCAACTTGACATGCAATTTTGAGCTAGTTATGAAAATTATATTTAAAATTTATAAGATTAGAATTTTTAAGAAATTGAAAGTAGTTTCTAAACTACTAGGCCTTATTCGAAAATAATTTGATATAACTAGTGAAAAATGTATATTTTAATGCAATAATACAAAAATTTCATTACAAAACTAAGAAGTAGGTGTATGTCTAACCACCTTAATCACAATCATATAATACTAATAATTTTTATAAGATTCTAGATATAAGAAGTAGACTCATGTCTGGATGTGATGCATTTTTTTGGTAATTTTATTCTTAAAAAAATTAATTGTGAATTTTCTACTGCAAGATTTTCACCAAAAAAATGCTCATGTCTAACTACCTTAACTAATTCAAAACATTACCAATTCTTTTTTTTTAAATATTTATTATACTAGGTGAAGTGTAGAATGTGATGCATCTTTTAGATTTCACAAAAGTCTTACAGTTTGAAAGTTATAGTCATTTTTCAATTAGTATGCAAATCAACACTTTGTACATATCTTCATTTAAAAATAAATAATAATTACTTATTGAACTCATATTTTGATAGCAATTATATCACTAGAAAGTGAAGAACATCCTCAAGAAACCCTTTTTGTTTTAAAAAATTTGGTCATATTAAAAATCGTCATGTATCTCCTTGAAGTCAAATCACATTTTTTGAGTTAATCAAGGAGGCTTGGTAATTACCAAGCCTAATCTGGTATCTGATATATTAGGTATCTAAAAACTTAAATACGTTAAGGAATCAAATTGAAAATGGAGGGTGGGGATTAAAAGTGGAGGAATGGTCCTTATTATCCCATCCATGATCCATGTGAAGTGTACCAAAATTATTACAAATGGTATTTTTTTTTGTATGTTATAATATATTCATATTATACTTTGCTATATTATATTATATTATATTATATTATACTATATTTAAATATATTTTATTATATTATGAATTATATACCCTTAGGGACATATTCTAATTGATCATATGGGTTGTAAGGGGTCATAGGTTAACCTATGACCCCTTTTGACACATTTTATAATAACATATGTCCCTAGGGGTCCTACGATCCCTAAGATCATATTCTAATTAATCGTATGGTTCAAATGGGACCATATGTTAACCTATGACCCTTTTGACATATTTGTTGATAACATATGTCCCCAAGAATCCTACGACTCCTAGGGACATATTCTAAATGATTGTATGGGTCAAAAGGGATCATAGGTTAACTTATGACCTCTTTCGACACATTTGATGACAACATATCGCCCTAGGGGTCTTAGGACCCCTATCAATGTATTTTAATTGATCTTATGGGTCTTTCAATAGGTTTGATGACAACATATGTCTCTAGGGGTCCTAGATCCCCTAGGGACATATTCTAATTGATCTTATGATTTGAAAGGGGTCATAGGTTAACCTATTTCCCCTTTCGACACGTTTATTGACAACATATATCCTTAGGGATCCTAAAACTACTAGGGATGTATTTTTATTGACCTTACGGGTTGCAAAGGGTCATAGATTAACCAATGTCCCCTTTCAATAGGTTTGATGACAAAATATGTTCCTAAGGGTTCTAGGACCCCTAGGGACATATTTTAATTGATAGTATGGGTCGAAAGGGGTCATAGGTTAACTTAGGACCCCTTTTAACACATTTGATGACAACATATCTCCCTAAGGGTCCTAGGACCTCTAAAGACACATTCTAGTTGATAGTATAGGTCTCAAGGGGTCATAGGTTACACTTTGACCCCTTTCGACACATTTGATGACAACATATATGTCCTTAGAGTTTCGCTCCTAAGACCCCTCGAGACATATTCTAATTGATCTTATGGATTGAATTTTGACACATTTGATAACAACATATGTTCCTAGGGGTTGTCCCTAGGGGTCCTACAACCCCTAGGGACATATTCTAATTAATCGTATGGGTTGAAAGGGGTAAAACTATGACCCCTTTTGATTGATATGATCAATTAAAATATGTCCCTAAGGGTCATAGGGACATACATTGTCATCAAATGTGTCAAAAAGGGTCATACGTTAACCCATAAGATCAATTAGAATACATCCCAAGGGTTCCCTAGAGACATATGTTATCACCAAAAATGTCGAAAGGGGTCATAAGTTAACATATGACCTCTTGCAACCCATAAGATCAATTAGAATACATCCCTAGATGTTATAGGACCCCTAGGGACATATATAGTCAAAAAAATGTTGAAAGGGGCTATAGGTTAACCTATGACTCCTTGTGACCCATAAGATCAATTATAATATGTCTCTAGGGGTCCCAAGCCCCCTAGGGACATATGTTGTCAACAAAAGTGTTGAAAGGGGTCAAAGATTAACCTATGACCCCTTTCAACCCATAAGATCAATTGGAATATGTTCTTAGGAGTCCTAGGACCCCTAGGGACATATGTTGTTGTCAAACATGCGGAAAGGGGTCATAGGTTAAGTTATGACCCCTTTTGACCCAAATTGTCAATTATAATATGTTCCTAAGATCCCTAGGGAAATATTTTGTCATCAAATGTGTTGAAATGGGTCATGATGAAGAGTCCTCCCCTTAATTCAATAACACATAACAAAAACAAAGAAATAACAACAATTTGCAAGAATAAAATATAGGCTTCTTATTATCACCGCACATGTGAAATTACATATCTTAGAATTATAATATGCTAACCCACATGGAAGCCTTCATTATAGTAATCTGCAAGACAAAGCTATGAACTATCACTTTGAGCTCTCCTAGACAATATTCGAGCATTTCTTAAATATACAAGTGTATGCCACCCTGGTAGGTTCTAGACACTCAAACTTAATACCTAGTACCAACAAACTCTAATAATACATATTAAATCATCCAAATACATTTTTGACATTTATTTTAGAAGTTTTGCTTAGACCAACTTTAGAAGGCCATAGCATTCGAAGCATTGCTCTGATTGGCTATTAAAACCACTTTTTGGCATTCATAGCTTTTGATCTATAGGCTCAAATTTGTGCAAGCACCCATTCGTCCAGTGTCTGAGCCTCATTTGGGCACATTTAGGCCTTCAATGGTGATGCTAAAGTTTTTATACCAAAATTGCACACCAAAAATCTGTAATAAATCCCTGAATACTCATGATATGGCAACGAGTCTCAATTGGGTGATTGATAGATCAAAGATGAACATCCATCTTTCAAATTAGGACTTTTTGAGCTCGTATGACTGACTTACTAAGTAACAACCTCTAGAAACAACAACTTTGCATTGAGAAAACCCTTTCAAGAAATAAAAAGGAAATATTTATGAGTGATGCAAGATTACTCCTACACCCAAATTGCTCTTGCAACAAGTCATAGGTTAACCTATGGCCCCTTTCAACCCATACGATCAATTGGAATATGTCTTTGGGGGTCTGACGACTGCTAGGGACATATGTTGTCATTAAACATGTTGAAAGGGGTTATAGGTTAAACTATGACCCCATTCGACCTATAAGATCAATTAGAATAGAACCCCTAGGGACATATGTTGTCAAACTTGTTGAAAGGGGTCCCTTGCAACCCATAAGATTAATTAGAATATGTCCCTAGGGAGATTAATCTCAAATATGACATTGAAGGAAAATCATAAATTCAAAGAAAAGTTCAATGGTGTTCAAGTTGCATTGAGCAATGTTTTAAATGTAACCTTGTTGAAGAGGAGAGACTTTATGAATTCATGTGATACTAAGTTCTAACAATAAATGTACTCTTGATAAGCATTTCAAAGAATAGGTATTACATTGGTACTCATAAAATATGATTTTGAAGGTAAACCAAAAATTGAGAGGAAAGTTCAATGGTGTTCAAATTGCATTGAGCAATGTTGTAAATGTAAGAAATTCTTTAAGGGACACCACTAAGGGGTTTCGGAAGTTCAATGAGCAATCTAAAGTTGTTCATCAGATTTTAAAGATATTTCCTGTTCTTCTAGCTCTAGAGACATTCTACATGAAATTGACATACTGTAAGGTTGTATTTATTTTTTTTAGAATGAATGTAATAATGTTAGGGTAGCTACTTAAGAATAGATATTACATTGGTACTCATAAAATTTTATCAACTATCAATGCTTTCAATATAAAATCATATATTTTTTTAAAATATAACAAAATCTAAAATCTTTCAATAACCTATCGTTTTATCTTGTAACACTCAAAAACTACTGTTATAAAAAAATATGGAGTAGGAATTTCATGTGAAATATATAGAATTGTTGGAAAACTAACTTCAGTAGTCAAAAATGGTTTTTGTTTCATTGTATGTCCTATCTTCCCTTATTAACTTTGAAAATAACGTGAAAAACCTACACAATAATAAAATATTTTCTTCTATCTCTGACTGACGTGCATTTTGGGTTGTAGAAGCAAAAATGAAGAAAACAATTGAATTGAATGGGTATTAGGATGCAACGATCAGAATGGGTGACCATAAAATATTACTGTCGTGTAACTTGACAAACCAATCAGAAAGATTACGTTGGATTGAAGCTACCTGCAAATATCTGCCGAGAACCATCCAATCGGAACGCGGAGACATGAGTAGCTGCACCAAAATGTATTCATCAAATATGAAATTGACCGTTTGTTGTTTTGCGGCGCAGAGAGATTGTTGTTTTGTGCGCATGTAAATCTGTACACGTAGAGCAGATTGCGTCTGAAAGGATCAATTTGTGCTCCTTCACTGCGTTATGTTATGTACTTTCTATTTTTTTTTTTTTTTTTTGCACTTCCGCCGACTTCTACTGTCGGGATTTGTCGGCATGGTCTGAAAACTTAGGCTTTGTCATCCGTGTAAACTGCAGACTTTAAAGCTGTTTTAACTACATGATTTGAATGTTAATATAACTAGCACTTGCATCTTTAAAAGTGCAAGGGTTAACATATATATATATATATAATGGTGATCATGTGTTGTATAAAAGTTTAGTCATAATTCTTATTGTTCAATATATGTAAAAATAATTACATTTTGTTTTGAGTATGAGATTCTTCTGTTTTTCATATAATTGTATACGGGTTATTTGGCATTTTAGAATATGTATTAAACGCAAAATTCTCTCTCTCTCTCTCTCTCTCTCTCTCTCTCTCACACACACACACACTCTCCCTCCCTCTGTCCCCTCATCTCATTATCCCTCTAACTATCATTTTCTATATGAAATGGGCCACTTGACTTTTTGAAATTAATAGTTCAAAATTAACTTTACTCTATATCTCTCTATATTTCCATGTCCCTCTACATCTCTTTACCTATCCCACCTCATCTCTCTTCCTATCACATGTATGCATATATCTATTTGCATTTCTGTCATATACTACGTTGGAGCCACAACCAAAAGTTGTTAATTGTATTACAAATTATTTATGAATACTAATAAAAGGAATGAATCCATCTATTAGATATAGAATATTAAATATTCTACTATATATCTGTTTATCTACTATCCATATACCACCTCATATATCTTTGTTCTATCTATTTATCTTGGCCATCTCCTCTTCCTATTTCTCTCCCTTCTTCTTTATCTTTCACTTCATAACTGTCCTTATCTACTATCCATCTACCACCTCATATGTCTTTATTCTATCTATTTATCTTGTCTATCTCCTCTTGCTATTTCTCGCCCCACTCTTTATCTCTCCCTTCATAACTACACTACCTTTGATTTGTGACTTTTATTTTTTATTTTGAAATAGCTCAAGATGAATCAATGGAATGTAAGCCAATTCAATTTCTATTTCATATTAATTTGAAATAATTGGAGAATTTTAGTATCTATAGTCACAAGGACCAAGGAAGTACTCTCACAACAATTTTTAATGACTTTTATTTTTTGGAGGAGCATTTTAGTATCTATAGTCACCATGACCAAGGAAATCACTCTCACAACAATTTTATGGCTTCTATTTTTATTTCCAAATAACTCAAGTTAAACCAATGGAGTTTTCAACCAATTGAGTTTCTATTTCATATTAATTTTCACTAAATTTAAATAGGAGGAATATTTCACTGAATCTGAATAGGAGGGATGATTTCTAAATAAATTGTCTTTACTAAAATCTTTCGATATTATATTCCAACATCACCTTCTATTTTATAACTATTTGCATGGGAGTGGACAATTTTTAAAGGTAAAGAAACCAAAATTTTATAGGTAATTAAAATGAATGTCGAACTTTATCCATATAAAAGTATAATGTTGAAAAAATTGATATTATGCTTAAGCATCATATTACTCTTTTTGAATTAAAATTTAAGAATATCATATGTCTCTAAATGATTTATTTTTCTTTAAATTAAAATACTTCTACATTACCTGTTTTATACATCTTTTGTGCTAGAATATCTCTCTCTCTCTCTCTCTCTCTCTCTCTCTCTCTCTCTCTCTCTCTCACACACACACACACACACACACACACACACACACACACACACACACACACACACACACACACACACACACACACACACACACATATAAGCACATAAAAACTAGACACAATTTGTTCCAAAAAATGATTAAGCAAATTTGACTTCTTCCTAAATCTAATTATATAAAATAAAATTCATCTATATATTTTAATTTTTTAATTTAAACTAGAGGTCTACTAATTTAATTTAAACTAAATAATCTATCTTCAAATAAAATTATATAATTATATTTTTCTTTCAAGAAACATTTAATTAAGGAAAAAGACATTAATTCTATAGTAAAATTAAGCTTACACAAATCAATAATGTTGCCTTTCACAAATTATACTAATTATTTTTATATTTGAAAATCAAAATCAATAATGTTTCCTTTCACAAATTATACTAATTTTGATCTATCAAAAAATATAAATTTTTATAGATGTTTAGTTATAAATAAATTTATCAAACTCTTTATTCAAATTGTGAAAATTGATTTAAATTTTTATAGATGATTACTATTAATGAATTTTGCAATGTACTCTCCAAACTGCAAATATTTACTGCTTTGCTATGGAATTATCAAATTTTCAATTATAAAAACTTGGAAGACAATTTACTCTTCATATTAAAATTTTAATGACTATTTAGAATCAAACAACTAACATTAAAAAAACTCTAAGCAATTCAAATGGTGGATTCAACATGATGACAGGGAAAAGGATGATTTTCCCTCATTTCTTTCTTGATCTTGTGGAAGTAATAATAATTTATTGGAACAATGTAGTGACTATAGTACAGAAGAAATGGCAGGATTGAAGCTTGATGATGTGGCCTTGTTGAAGAGGAGAGACTTTGTGAATTCATGTTATACTAAGTTCTAACAATAAATGTACTCTTGATAAGCATTTCAAAGAAATTATTTCATTAGTAAGGATTCTAAATTTATAATAGAATTTGTGGAAAAAATATTTATTGAGATGACACGAACAATGAGGGTTATATAGTTAGAAAAACTAATCATAGAAGTGCTTTAAGTGTTGGGGCTAACCATGATTTGAGTACTAAAATCAAATCAAGCACTTTAAAATGCTAAGTTGTCCTATAATATGAGGGGTTTGAAGTATTTTTTGTCATTGCCTACACCACAGAGGACAAAGTGTTTCATACCTTACATGCTAAGGTATATCTCATTTTGTGTCTTTTAACATTGTTTTCTCTATTGATTTGAACTTAGGTGAAAACATTTGTGATTTCTGTAGGGGACTTTTATACAACTTATAATTTGTGACTTATATGAGGCATTGATCAAATGGATTTCATGACTTTCTTTTCTATTATCATCAAACCTCTAAAATTTGCCATGTTTATAGTTGCATTGTAGGCTTTAGATCTTGATGTATTATCATAATAAATCTCCTTTATAAGTACCATTGTCTTCTCAAGGAATTATAGCTATTGAATAGGCAAGGATGTTAGAGTAATTGTCATTATTTGTTTAAATGGATTGTTAATTGATTTGAGAGAACTCTCATGATTATTTGGTAAACTATTGAGGCTCATCATCCGTATGTATGATAAATAATAGTTAAATATGATTGTAAATTTAAAGATAGGGAAAAGATTAGACTAAAAGTATTGGGGCCATTACTGTAAGAGCTTTCACTATGACGAATTTGAATGTGAGCAAGAGATTAATATTGGCTGGTGATGATGAAGTAATTGTATGATAGGAGATGTTTTTTTTCAAAAGATCCTTACTATTATATACTTAATTTATGTTGCATACAAATAAACTTTTTGAGCTTCATTAATTTGTGATGTAGATTTCATGTAAATATGAAGAACTGGGATGAAATAAGCATGCTAAGACTCATGTGAAAATATTAAACTAATAATATCCACTCTATTTTTATTGGTGTGCTTTGCCCCATTCTATATTCAAAATAATTTGTATGCCTCCAAATTAATAGCTGACAACCTTCTTAAAAAACTCAATTGCAGTATTGCTCTTGTTTTAGTGGTATGCTTGGTTGCATTTCAAATTCTAACTTATTTGTATGCAGTCGAATTCATATATAATAGTCTTCATTCGAACCCAAATTGTTCTATTA
Source organism: Cupressus sempervirens (assembly GCA_028749045.1). Lineage (NCBI taxonomy): Eukaryota > Viridiplantae > Streptophyta > Pinopsida > Cupressales > Cupressaceae > Cupressus > Cupressus sempervirens. Next base: position 112,023,809 of record CM053783.1, read on the forward strand.
CTTTAGATTAGTGGTAAATTGTACACAAATTATTTTTTCATGGCTTGGCTTATAGGAGAGGGGATACCACATGATTAGAATGGGAATATCATTAGAAAGTTGTTGCTGACATTGCAAGAGATCCGAGATGCTTCCATGAAGTGTATCATGGAGGTTGTATAACAACTATTAAAATAGAAAAATATTAATAATTAATAAACAAATACTAACACAACTATATAATAATTATTAAATATTTAATCAACCACTTATAGAATTATTAAGATCAAATCAACAAATGATATAAAATTATTCCAACTACCAAAAAATTAATAAAAAATAAATACTTTAACAAAGAGATTCTAAGCCTACATCAATTGAAATAGAATTAACTACTGAATCCTCTCATCGCTAAAGACTCCTATTCTATAACTCTTGATCACCATAATCTGGGTTAAAATTCATGGATAAGAATGAAGGTACATGATCGCAAGACAATGATTCATTAACACCAAACAACCATCATTGCAAACTAAATGCCAACACAAAAATGGACTCCAAATTAATTATCAATGCTAACGGCACCTACAAAAAGGTATTTGGCCTATTCAAATCTAACTCGGTAGGCATGGTGTTTGAGTCCTCCTTGGAAAGATGGGATGCCCAACATAGTGGGAGAAAAGCCATATATCCACACAGTCAAGCTGAAAGACATGGTTGTACTAGGTAAGCAACCACACTAATTTATAAACTTTATCTTTACATCATGAAAACTAATTTAAAATTAAATAAATTTATAAAATTATTTAAACAAACTAACTTATACTAAAACTAGGAAAAAGATTCTTATAAGAAATCCTATGTACCCTACCTCTTAACTTTGTTTTAAAAAAAAATAAAAATAAATGAAGTGAAAGTAAAGAATGCATTCTAATTTAGCCAATAGGCTATTTGTGCTCCCTAAATTTAAATTCTTACGAGAAATATATGTTGTACTCCTAATTGTTAGATTTTTTAGTGGTTTTTGTGATAATGTTCTTTAAAATGATTTTTTTTTAAATTACTAAGAGATAAACTTAATTTTCCATAAGTAAAATTTTAATTTCATTTTGTGTCAAAATAAACTTTCTAATTTATGTTTTATCTTTGTTTCCTATATGTTGTTCCATGCCTTTTCTTGATATAGAATAGATACTTTCATTTTAAATTTGTTTTATTTTCATTTTAAATTTGATGATGATATAATCAAATACATTTTGAGAAAAAATAATGTTGGTAATTGAATTTACATTCTCTAAATGTTGTAAAGTTTTAATGTTTACTTATTATTATATTAATCTAATTTAATGTTTCTATTTTCTATTTAGCTATTATTATTACATATCTAAAAAAATATAGAAAGATTCTATTTGCATTTAATTTTTAATTTAAAACTATTTAATATTTAATATAAAAAAATAATACAATAAATTTAATTGATTTGCATGTAATAGAAATATTGTTTAAATAGGCATTTCTAATAAATCTATAAGTGGCTTGTTTCTATTTTCTATTTATCAATTATAAATTATAGTAAAAAAGTAAGATTTTTTTTTTAAATATGAAGAAACAAAAATTTTAAAAAAATTATTATGAATATATATTTATTTTAAAACTATTATTAATTCAATAACACCAATTTTTTTGAAAATAGTTTAATGATGAACTTTGGATTATGGGCATGTAATTGAAATATTGTTTACAAAAGTTAGCAAATAAAAATTGATTTGCATGTAATAGAAATATTTTTTAAATTATATTTGTAATAAATCTATAAGTACCTTGTTTCTATTTCGTATTCAACAATTGTAAATTATATTAACAATAAAATATAAATAGTTCTTAAATTTTGAAAAACTAATCCAAAGATTATATTAAAATACTAGGTTTACCACAAACCCTTTAGGATCGAGCTCCTTGTTGAGCTCTCCTTGTTGTATTCCTTTTTGTCTTAATAAATTTTTACCCCTCTTTTTGCACATATTTTACTTGAAAATTATTAATGATTCAAGGAAAAAAGAAAAAGAAAATACAGTTTAATGATTAACTTTGAATTGAGGCAAAAGCTTACAACACAATGGTAATTTGCGAGCCTCTCATGGGTTTGAATCTACCTTTTCTTAACATATAATAATAATTAATTCCAAAAATTAATAATAATTAATCTAGGCTTTAACAATTTACCAATCAAAAGAAAACTTTGAATCAATCCGCATGCACTTAGAATATTGCTCAACTATTTTAACAAATAGAAAGATTGCACTGATAAATACATTTTAGAATATGTATTAAATGCAAAATTCTCTCTCTCTCTCTCTCTCTCTCTCTCTCTCTCTCTCTCTCTCTCTCTCTCTCTCTCTCTCTCTCTCTCACACACACACACACACACACACACACACACACACACAAGCACATAAAAACTAGACACAATTTATTCCAAAAAAATGATTAAGCAAATTTGGCTTCTTCCTAAATCTAATTATATAAAATAAAATTCATCTATCTATTTTATTTTTTTAATTTAACCTAGAGGTCTACTAATTTAATTTAAACTAACTAATCTATCTTCAAATAAAATTATATAATTATATTTTTCTTTCAAGAAACATTTAATTAAGGAAAAATAAATTAATTCTATAGTAAAAATAAGCTTACACAAATTTTACTGATTATTTTTATATTTGAAAATCAATAATGTTGCCTTTCACAAATTATACTAATTATTTTTATATTTGAAAATCAAAATCAATAATGTTTCCTTTCACAAATTATACTAATTTTGATCTATCAAAAAATATAAATTTTTATAGATGTTTAGTTATAAATCAATTTATCAAACTATTTATTCAAATTGTGAAAATTGATTTAAATTTTTATAGATGATTACTATTAATGAATTTTGCAATGTACTCTCTAAAATGCAAATATTTACTGCTTTGCCATGGAATTATCAAAATTTCAATTATAAAAACTTGGAAGACAATTTATTCTTCATATTAAAATTTTAATGACTATTTAGAATCAAACAACTAACATTAAAAAAACTCCAAGCAATTCAAATGGTGGATTCAACTTGATGATAGGGAAAAGGATGATTTTCCCTCATTTCTTTCATGATCTTGTAGAAGTAATAATAATTTATTGGAACAATGTAGTGACTATAGTAGAGAAGAAATGGCAGAGTTGAAGCTTGATGATGTGGCCTTGTTGAAGAGGAGAGACTTTGTGAATTCATGTGATACTAAGTTCTAACAATAAATGTACTCTTGATAAACATTTCGAAGAAATTATTTTCATTAGTAAGGATTCTAAATTTATTATAAAATTGGTGGAAAAAATATTTATTGAGATGACAGGCACAATGAGGGTTATATAGTTAGAAAAACTAGTCATAGAAGAGGTTTAAGTATTGGGGCTAGCCATGATTCAGGTACTGAAATCACATCAAGCACTTTAAAATGCCAAGTTGTCCTATAAAATGAGGGGTTTGAAGAGAAACTAGACATAGTTTGTTCCAATAAAATGATTAAGAAAATTTGACTGCTTCCTAAATCTAATTATATAAAATAAAATTCATCTATCTATTTTAATTTTTTAATTTAAGCTAGAGGCCTACTAATTTAATTTAAACTAAATAATCTATCTTCAAATAAAATTACATCTACTAATTTAATTTAAACTAAATAATCTATCTTCAAATAAAATTACATATTTATACTTTTCTTTCAAGACACATTTAATTAAGGAAAAAGACATTAATTCTATAGTAAAAATAAGCTTACACAAATTTTATTGATGATTTTTATATTTTAAAATCAAAATCAATAATGTTGCCTTTCCCAAATTATACTAATTTTGATCTATCAAAAAATATAAATTTTTATAGATGTTTAGTTATAAATAAATTTATCAAACTATTTATTCAAATTGTGAAAATTGATTTAAATTTTTATATATGATTGCTATTAATGAATTTTGCAATGTACTCTCTAAAATACAAATATTTACTGCTTTGCCATTGAATTATTGAATTTTCAATTTTAAAAACTTGGAAGACAATTTACTCTTTATAATAAAATTGTAACGACTATTTAGAATCAAGCAACTAACATTGAAAAAACTCTAAGCAATTCAAATGGTGGATTGATCTGATTACTAGGATCTAGGACTATTATAGAGAAATGCTAACTGATTACATAAATTTGATTTAAACCTTTAATGAATCAAATTAACGTAATGGAAACAAGAGAACAACAATATTAAGCTGATAAAAGAGAAATTGGGAGAAAGAAGACACAAACAATTTGATCTCAGAGTTCATCCGTATGGACTATGTCTCTGGGTCCGGCTCCAATAGGGGGACCGATCCAATTATCTCCAAAAATTAGGTACAAATGTTTACAAAGTCATTCCTTTGAAGTACAACAACATCACGCTGTTTCAAAGTACATGAATAAACACTTCAAAAATCTCCCTTACTCTCAGCACTTCGACATTCTCTCCTTTTTCTGAATGCTCTTAAGAGTCTCCTAAACCCCCTTTTATACATGAAATTAGCCAAAATAGGCTCTTCAACCTATTTCCCTCTCGGAATAACCCTTTACCCATTTTAGAGGATTTGGCCCCATGTCATTTTTGGGGTAAAAAATAAACAATAACCTTATTTTACTAAGGTTAGGTGAGATTGAGATAAGAGATAAATAAAACAATGCGCATATCTATCTCCAAGCACTGAAATAGTGCAGCGGCGGGTAACTATTTTGAACGGCCGGTGGTCGGTAGTTCAAACCCCACTGCCGGTAGCCTTTTTTAGCCAAAATTAGTGATAAAGCATAATTAAATATGATATCACACAATAATATTTTAAATAAGATGTGCGCTAAGATGGTCATCGGCTAGGTTTTAGACGCTAGAGGTCAAGGGTTCAAATCCCACAAAATTTTTGCCATCTGCTGGTCTATGTCAATAATGAGGTCATGCTGACATCATCCCCATTTATACTTCTTTGTTAATTTCAAACTGCCATATCTTTTACATACAGGCTCCAAATTTGATGAAACGAACACCGCTAGAAATCTCTTGACGAGATCTTCAATTTGAAATCCACTGTTGTGCACTTTGGAGATGATTATTTTTTTTACCTTTTTTATGACTTCTATACTCAGTTTGACCAACCTTTGACTGACTGTAACTTTTGCATATGGACTCCATTTCTGTCCATTCAAATTGCATTGGATTTAGAATTTCGAGAACTTTAACTTGACGCTTATTATTGGAGTTTTGGAGATACTTCAATTTTGATGAAAGTATCCCTCAGGTCAAGCCTCCCCACTGAGAATCTTTCAGACCACCGAAAGTTTGGATTACTCAGAAAGAAGGTGAGGGTATAGTTCCCTCACTTTACCAATCTCCATCCATCTTGCCTTGCTTGGATGCATCCCCTTCAATCCAACTCGGAGGTATTCAACTGGTCCTCTTCGTGAAGTTCTGACATTCCTTTCAAGGATGACATCTTGTGGCAATTCTGACATGTACTCTGGTGAAAGGTCATCAACTGATGGAACCTGAACACTGACGCCTTCATCCAAGATCATAGGAGGCTCATACAACTTCAGATTCTCAAAATTGACAACTGAGTAAATTTGCATGTATGGAGGAAGATTAAGGCGAAAAGCATTGGTACCGATCTTTTCCAAGATCTCAAAAGGACCATACCTGATAGGTTTGAGCTTCCTTCCTTCACCTTGCATTCTTTCCTTGCTGATATGTAACCAAACTCTGTCACCAACTTGGAATTGGTGATCAATGCGATGCTTATCATGGCGAGCCTTGTATTTTTCTTGGCTCTGCTCTAATTGTGCTTCTACTACCTGATGGATTGCTTGGACCTTTTGGATGAACTTTAAAGCCTTTTCTGCATCATGGCGTCCATCTACAACATCGTCCTTCCCAAAAGCAAAATCCATTGGTGTCTTAGGCAAGTAACCAAAGCAAGTCTCAAAAGGAGACCTCTTTGTAGAAGAGTGTGCCACATGGTTGTAAGCATGTTGCACATAATGAAGACTTTCATCCCACAACTTAGGATGTTTGCTGTAGTAGCCTCTAAGTAGATGCACAATTGTCCTGTTCACTACCTCTATCTGTCCGTCGATCTGCAGATGGAAGGCTGTACTCTTCTTCAACTTGGTGTCCATGAGTCCCCACAAAGATGACCAAAATTCCCCTAAGAATCGAGAATTCGATCCGATACGATAGAAGTGGGTAACCCAAAATGAACCCATACATTTTGAAAGTACAAATAAGCAGTCAGTTCAGTAGTAACTTGCTTTTTACAAGGCATTAAAATACATATTTTGCTGAACCGATCAACTACTACATACAAATAATCATGACCCTTCCTAGAAATAGGTAAACCTCCCACAAAGTCCATAGATACACTTTCCCATGGACGGGATGGTATAGGTAATGGTGTGTACAAACCTAATTTCCTATTACTTGGTTTACTATTTGCACACATTACACATCCTTTTATATACTTGGTGATAGTTTCCTACATACAAGGCCAGTAACAATATTTTTGCAATTGAGCTAATGTCTTACTTACCCCAAAATGTCCTGCAATCAACGAGGTGTGTGCTTCACGAATTACATGTGCTTGTTCATTTCTAGGAATACATAATTTTCCCAAGTGGTACAACAAATTATCCTGCACATAGTAATCTTTCTCTTCTACATGTTTACCCTGGATTAAAGCTGCATAGATATCCTTAAAGTTCTCATCATTAGCATATTGTTCCTGAAAACTTTCATGAACCATAGAACTATTTTGAAGGATTATCAAAGCATTCTAAATAGGAGGCCTAGAGAGCATATATGCTACTTTGTTATGGGAACCCTTCTTATACTTAATTACCAAATGAAACTGTTGCAGAAAACCCATCCACCTAAAGTGCCTACTTTGTTGCAACTTAGATTGTGAGTACAAATATTGTAGTGGTTGGTGATCAGTGTGGATTACAGTTTCCTTTCCCATTAAGTAGTGCTTCCATTTTTTAACACTCTGAACTAAAGCATAAAGTTCTTTATCATATGTAGGATAGTTACTTACTGCTCTTGAAAAAGTTTCAGAGTGGTAGTAGACTAGTTTACCTCCTTGCATAGTACAACTCCCAAGGCAAACCTGCTCGCATCTGTCTCAATCTCAAATGGTTGATGTAAATCAGGTAGAGCTAGAACTGGTGCGGTGCTCAACTTTTCCTTCAAAGTGTTGAAAGCCTTCTATTGCGGACCTCCCCATTGAAAAGTTTCCTTGGTACTGGTTAATGCATGCAATGGTGATGCAATGAAAGAGAAATTTGCAATGAACTTCCTCCAGTACTGAACTGCACCTAAGAAACTCCTAATTTCTGTAACTGTACTTGGCTTAGGCCATTTTACAATACATTCGACCTTCGCAGGGTCTACTTTCAGTTGACCATTCCCTATGACATAGCCTAAGTACACTAAGGATGTCTTTGCAAATTCGCATTTTGACATCTTTACATATAGTTTTTCTTTTCTCAGTATTTCAAATACTTTCTTTACATGAATTACATGATCATCCCAAGACTTACTAAATACAAGAATATCATCTAAATAGACTATGAAAAAATCATCAATAAAGGGACGAAAGACATCATTCATGACTCTCATGAATGTAGCTAGTGCATTACAAAGCCCAAATGGCATGACCAACCACTCAAAAAGTCCCTGTTTTGTCTTAAAAGCAGTTTTCCAAATATCACTTTCTGCAATTCTTATTTGATGATATCCACTACGTAAGTCTAGCTTAGTGAAATAAATTGCATGTTTCAACTGATCAAGTAAATCATCAATTCTAGGAAGAGGGTACCTGTTCTTTACCATTATCTTGTTCAGAGCCCTGTAGTTAATACACATTCTCCAAGTCCCATCTTTCTTTGGAACCAACACAATAGGAGAACCACAAGGAGAAGTACTAGGACAAATAACTCCTTTCTCGACCAACTCTTGAACTTTCTTCTTGATTTCTTCATTCTGCAACACTGATAAGCGGTACATGCCAATATTAGGAAGTGGTGCATCTTGCTGCAATTGGATCTCAAGTTGTATCTCTCTCTTAGGAGGCAATCCTTTCGATTCCTGAAACAAGTCATCGTAAGCGGAAACAACTTTGACTATTTCAGCCTTATGTTTTGGATCACATCCCTTAAATGCCTCAAATGTTTCATCTTCTTTGGCTTTTACAAGCATCAACACAAAATTCTTACTAGAGTTGACTAACCTTTTCATTTGACCAGCATTGACTAATGCCAGATTAGTCTTAACCTTATGTGCCCATACAATGTATTCAATCTTGTCTTTAAACAAATGATATTTATTTTCCCCCCTTATAAAAGATAGCTTGACGATCAAACAAATAGGGACTCCCAAGTACAAGACCACATATATCTAAAGGGACTACATCAGCTTCTACCTCATCTACAAAGTTTGTAGTGATAGCAAATCTTAACTTGCATTGTTTAGTTACCTGTAACTTTGCATCATCGCAAACCCATCCAAGAGGGTATGGTTTTGGATGAGGTGTTGTAGTCAAGTTAAGCTTTTTAATAACTTCCTCAGATATCAAATTAACTTGGGAACCCGTATCGAATAATGTATCAACCTTATTATGCTTGATAACAACTCAAATGTGAAATAATTCATTCCTTGCTTATCATTCTTAGGAGAAGATTCTTTACTTGTACTTGCACTTATGCTAGAAGAACTTGGAGCTGATGAAAGAGATATACCTTTTCCTTTACCTTGAATCCCGGTAGCAACAATCTTTGTCTCATCTCCGGAGTCAGATCCAAGATCTTGTTGAATTACAGCAGCAGTTTTCTATTTACCTTTGTTTCCACCATATCGCTTTGGCCTCTTTTCAGGATGTAACTTCCAGCACTTAGAATCATCATGCCATTCTTTCTTGCAATGTGAGCATGTGGGTTTCTCACCCTCTTTCTTTATTTTTGCTGTATTTTTACCCTTTCCTTTGCCTTTGGACTTTTCCTTAGACTTAGATGGTTTTTTATCAAACTTATCAATGAAAGTGCCCTTACCCCTTGATTCTAAATGTGTTGCTTGGACACATACTTCATCCAAATTACAAGGATTTAGGACGAGAATATAATGCCTTAGGTAAGAATGAAGACCACCTATGTACTTGAGTAAAGTGTCCTGGGTATATAATGGGAAATTTAATGAAATAGCCTTTTTATGAAATTCATGGGTGTAATCCTAGACAGACTGACCTTTCCCTTGCCTAAAATGTTGCCAATTCATCATTAACTGTTGCATATGGCCTAGGGGGTAGAATTGCTTCTTTAAAGTAGTAACAAATTCTGACCAAGACAAATTAAACTTACCATGTTGTGAAGTTTCATCCCGAGACCTACTCTCCCACCAAGTTAAGGCTACACCACCTAACCAAAGAGTGGCTAACTGAATTCTATCAACATCATCTACAAGGTTTTGAACTCTACAGTAGACTTCTACCTGCTGAATCTAGTCATCTAGTTTGTCAGCATTTAACTCCCCACAATATTTTGGCAAGTCAAACTTTACATCCAACTTGATTCGAGGCTTATGTCCTCCTTTGAAAATATTAGAAGACTCAGAATGGGTAGAAGAAGGAGAAGTGGGGAAAGAAGGAGAAGAGGGAGAAGGAGAAGAAGGAGGTGTCTTTGGTGGATCACGATCAACACCTTTCTTTTTCCCTTTGTCCTTTCGAGCTGCATGTCTTTGCATCTTCTCTTCTCTTTCTCGTACCAAAACTTCTACCATTGTCTGCAAATTCTGAAGAGTCTTCTGAATACTCTTATCTTGAAAAGCTTGTCCACCTTCATCTGCCATTTGTGATGATGGTTTAGTCCCTCATTTTCCAATCTTAGGATTGTATTCCTCAAGCTTTCCTTCACCTTTCTCAATCCTGGATCTTGTTAGCATTCAAATCTGCAATACTAGTCCAACAAAGGCTCTGATACCAAATTTGATCTGATTACTAGGATCTAGGACTCTTACAGAGAAATGCTAACTGATTACATAAATTTGATTTAGACCTTTAATGAATCAAATTAACGTAATGGAAACAAGAGAACAACAATATTAAGCTGATAAAAGAGAAATTGGGAGAAAGAAGATGCAAACAATTTGATCTCAGAGTTCATCCGTATGGACTACGTCTTCGGGTTCGGCTCCAATAGGGGGACCGATCCGATTATCTCCAAAAATCAGGTACAAATGTTTACAAATTCATTCCTTTGAAGTACAACAATATCATGCTGTTTCAAAGTACAGGAATAAACACTTCAAAAATCTCCCTTACTCTCAGCACTTCGACATTCTCTCCTTTTTCTGAATGCTCTTAAGAATCTCCTAAACCCCCTTTTATACATGAAATTAGCCAAAATAGGGCCATAACAAATAATTGTAAAATAGGCTCTTCAACCTATTTCCCTCTCGGAATAACCCTTTACCCATTTTAGAGGATTTGGCCCCATGTCATTTTTGGGGTAAAAAATAAACAATAACCTTATTTTACTAAGGTTAGGCGAGATTGAGATAAGAGATAAATAAAAGAATGCGCATATCTATCTCCAAGCGCTGAAATAGCGTAGCGACGGGTAACTATTTTGAATGGCCGGTGATCGGCGGTTCAAACCCCACCGCCGACAGCCTTTTTTAGCTGAAATTAGTGACAAAGCATAATTAAATATGATATCACACAATAATATTTTAAATAAGATGTGCGCTAAGATGGTCATCGGCTAGGTTTTAGACGCTGGAGGTCAAGGGTTCAAATCCCACGAAATTTTTACCATCCGTTGGTCTGTGTCAATAACGAGGTCATGCTGACATCATCCCCATTTATACTTCTTTGTTAATTTCAAACTGCCATATCTTTTACACACGGGCTCCAAATTTGACGAAACGAAAGCCACTAGAAATCTCTTGACGAGATCTTCAATTTGAAATCCATTGTTGTGCGCTTTGGAGATGATTTTTTTTTTACCTTTTTTATGACCTCTATACTCAGTTTGACCAACCTTTGACTGACTGTAACTTTTGCATATGGACTCCATTTCTATCCATTCAAATTGCATTGGATTTAAAATTTCGAGAACTTTAACTTGATGTTAATTATTGGAGTTTTGGAGATACTTCAATTTTGACGAAATTATCCCCTGGATCATGGATTCAACTTGATGACAGGGAAAAGGATAATTTTCCTTCATTTCTTTCTAGATATTGTGGAAGTAATAATAATTTATTGGAACAATGTAGTGAGTATAGTACAGAAGAAATGGCAGAGCTGAAGCTTGATGATGTGGCCTTGTTGAAGAGGAGAGACTTTGTAAATTCATGTGATACTAAGTTCTAACAATAAATGTACTCTTGAAAAACATTTCAAAGAAATTATTTTCATTAGTAAGGATTCTAAATTTATAATAGAATTGATGGAAAAAATATTTATTGAGATGACAGGCACAATGAGGGTTATATAGTTAGAAAAACTAATCATAGAAGAGCTTTAAGTGCTGGGGCTAACCATGATTCGAGTACTAAAATCACATCAAGCACTTTAAAATGCCAAGTTGTCCTATAAATGAGGGGTTTGAAGTATTTTTTGTCATTGCCTACACCATAGAGGACAAAGTGTTTCATACCTTACATGCTAAGGTATATCTCATTTTGTGTCTTTTAACATTGTTTTCTCTATTGATTTGAACTTAGGTGAAAATATTTGTGATTTCTGTAGGGGACTTTTATACAACTTATAATTTTTGACTTATATGAGGCATTGATCAAATGGATTTCATGACTTTCTTTTCTATTATCATCAGATATCTAAAAGCTGCCATGTTTATAGTTGCATTGTAGGCTTTAGATCTTGATGTATTATCATAATAAATCTCCTCTATAAGTACCATTGTCTTCTCAAGGAAGTATAGCTATTGAATAGGTGAGGATGTTAGAGTAATTTTCATTATTTGTTTAAATGGATTGTTAATTGATTTGAGGGAACTCTCATGATTATTTGGTAAACTATTGAGGCTCATCGTCAATATGTATAATAAATAATAGTTAAATATGATTGTAAATTTAAAGATAGGGAAAAGATTAGACTAAAACTACTAGGGCCATTATTGTAAGAGCTTTCACTATGACGAATTTGAATGTGAGCAAGAGATTAATATTGGCTGGTGATGATGAAGTAATTGTATAATGGGAGATGCTTTTTTTCAAAAGATCCTTACTATTATATACTTAATTTATGTTGCATACAAATAAATTTTTTGAGCTTCATTAATTTGTGATGTAGATTTCACGTAAATATGAAGAATTGGGATGAAATAAGCATGCTAAGATTCATGTGAAAATATAAAACTAATAATATCCACTCTATTTTTATTGGTGTGCTTTGCGGCATTTTATATTCAAAATAATTTGTGTGCCTTCAAATAAATAGTTGACAACCTTCATAAAAAACTCAATTGCAGTATTGCTCTTGTTTTAGTGGTATGCTTAGTTGCATTTCAAATTCTAACTTATTTGTATGCAGTGGAATTCATATATAATAGTCTACATTCGAACCCAAATTGTTCTATTACTTTAAATTAGTGGTAAATTGCACACAAATTATTTTTTCATGGCTTGGCTTATAGAAGAGGGGATACCACATGATTAGAATGGGAATATCATTAGAAAGTTGTTGCTGACGTTGCAAGAGATCTGAGATGCTTACATGAAGTGTATCATGGAGGTTGTATAACAACTATTAAAATAGAAAAATATTAATAATTAATAAACAAATACTAACACAACTATATAATAATTATTAAATATTTAATCAACCACTTATAGAATTATTAAGATCAAATCAACAAATGATATAAAATTATTCCAACTACCAAAAAAGTAATAAAAAATAAATACTTTAACAAAGAGACTCTAAGCCTACATCTATTGAAATAGAATTAACTACTAAATCCTCTCATCCCTAAAGACTCTTATTCTATAACTCTTCATCCTCTTGATCACCATAATCTGGGTTAAAATCCATGGATAAGAATGAAGGTACATGATCATAAGATGATGATTCATTAACACCAAACAACCATCATTGCAAACTAAATGTCAACACAATGCTAACGACACCTACATAAAGGTGTTTGAGTCCTCCTTGGAAAGAAGGGATGTCCAACATAGTGGGAGAAAAGCCATATATCCACATAGTCAAGCTGAAAGACATGGCTGCACTAGGTAAGCAACCACACTAATTTATAAACTTTATCTTTACATCATTAATATAAATGAAAACTAATTTATAACTAAATAAATTCATAAAATTATTTAAACAAACTAACTTATACTAAAACTAGGAAAAAGATTCTTATAAGAAATCCTATGTACCCTACCTCTTAACTTTGTTTTAAAAAATAAAAATAAAAAATGAAGTGAAAGTAAAGAATGCATGCTAATTTAGCCAATAGGCTATTTGTGCTCTCTAAATTTAAATTCTTATGAGAAATGTTGTACTCCTAATTATTAGATTTTTTAGTGGTTTTTGTGATAATGTTCTTTAAAATGAATTTTTAAAAAATTACTAAGAGATAAACTTAATTTTCCATAAGTAAAATTTTAATTTCATTTTGTGTCAAACATAAACTTTCTAATTTATGTTTTATATTTGTTTCTTGTATGTTGTTCCATGCCTTTTCTTGAAATAGAATAGATACTTTCATTTTAAATTTGTTTTATTTTCATTTTAAATTTGATGATGATATAATCAATACATTTTGAGAAAAAATAATGTTGGTAATTGAATTTACATTCTCTAAATGTTGTAAAGTTTTAATGTTTACTTATTATTATATTAATCTAATTCAATGTTTCTATTTTCTATTTAGCTATTATTATTACATATCTAAAAAAATATAGAAAGATTCTATTTGCATTTAATTTTTAATTTAAAACTATTTCATATTTAATATAAAAAAACAATACAATAAATTTAATTGATTTGAATGTAATAGAAATATTTTTTAAATTATATTTGTAATAAATCTATAAGTACCTTGTTTCTATTTCATATTCAACAATTGTAAATTATATTAACAATAAAATATAAATAGTTCTTAAATTTTGAAAAAATAATCCAAAGATTATATTAAAATTATATTTTACTTTAAAATTATTAATGATTCAAGGAAAAAAGAAGAAGAAAATATAGTTTAATGATTAACTTTGAATTGAGGCAAAAGCTTACAACACAATGGTAATTTGCAAGCCTCTCATGGGTTCGAATCTACCTTTGCTTAACATATAATAATAATTAATTCTAAAAATTAATAATAATTAATCTGGGCTTTAACCATTTACCAATCAAAAGAAAACTTTGAATCAATCCGCATGCACTTAGAATATTGCTCAAATATTTTAACAAATAGAAAGAATGCACTGATAAATAAATTTTTTAATTGTTAAGATCTAACTAAAATTCAATTCTTTTCAAGTTAATATATTATTTAAACCTAGGATTCAATTAGAATAAGAGCTAACATAAATATTAAAGTTTAATTATGTTTAGAGTTCTATAATAGTTTAATTAGATACAATTTATTAAATTAAGCTTAGAAATAGATATTAATTAGAATTGTGAATATGATAAGGATTAACAAGTGTAGTTACTTAGATAATTAGGCTTAGAGTTAGAATTTTAGGATGAGCTTAGTTAGCATTCCAAAAATATTAGGATTATAATTTAGGTTACATTTCTTTGATAAAACTAACTTAAATACATTTTTTTTCTTTTACCCTTAATTTCCTAACCCATTTTCTACATCACAATATAACCTCATTCTTATTTACATCTCCATCTTTAATTATAAGCTTCTAACATCCATTCCAAGTTTAGATGAACAAAATTGTGTCACTTCATATGTTAAACCTTAAAACTAATCGTTACCATTACACTAGATCAAATTTAATAATAACATTAATTTTAAACCTAGTGAAACTCTAACATAAAATATGAACAAGATGACCATAATTTTAAATTATATTATTAAGTTTAAGGGACACAGATAAACCAACCAACTTGAAAATTACCCCTAAATCTAAAATTATTTTTTCACAGCCCTAATTCTATGTCTAATTGTACTCTAATCTCATCCTTTAGTATAATTAAACCATATTAATAATCAATTTCCTACAATAATCATACTAAGATTTCCCTCCAATTATACCCAAACCCTAATCTAATCTTAAATCTATCCCTAATTTTCCTTCAATAATATTAATTGAACTACTCAATCCCTATTTGAACTATATCCATAATCATAATCTTAACCAAAACACTAATATCCATGTTCGTTGAACCTTAATATGAAACCTAATAAACACCTAATTTGACCCCTAACCAAAGAATAGTAGGAAACCTTAATCATAATTCTAACATGAATCATAATTCTAATCCTTTCTTAAATAATACCGCTAACCCTAAACCTAATCCTAAAGATGATTTAAATTGTAACCCTAAGCACAACCCCAATCATATACTTAAACTATATTGTATCCCTAAACCTGTTCTTATTACTAACTCTAATATTTTATACCCCTACCTCAACCTTAAAAGCTAACCTTAAACTATATGCATAACTATAATCCTAATTGATAAATCTTAATCCTAACCTTATTAATAAAGTTTAAATCCTAATTATAAATGTTCATCGTAAAATTTCCTATGTATAAATATACATTTCTCTAATAAAAATTCAATGAAAGATTGCATGAAAAGAACCTCTAGCTAACTTAAAATGATTCTAATGTTCTTTTGGAGATCGCAGTATATCACTTCACAAACTAGAAGCTTTCTTATAACATCTCATATGCTAGACATCCTAATTTTGAACACTACAAACTACAACACTTAAAACTTTACACTCTTTACTATTATATTTTGGATCAAAGAGATCAAAAGTGAATGAATTATTACAAAGAGATCAATCCTCATAAAGGAGATCAAAACCATAAAATGTAAAAGCTAGGTTGCATGATAATTAATAAAAGAATTTGTTATTACATGCCCAAAGTTTAGCCTAAGTGAACTAGAGATAATAAGTGACTTAATAATTAAATCAATATGATTAAATAAATAAGAAAAAACTTTATTACTCTAACAACCCCCCTTAAAATAAACTTACCTGGAGTAGCTAAAAACCTAGAAACTACTACTGAAAGTAGAATTAGGCTCTAACAATAAGACTTGATGAGGTACCCAAGCAAAACCAAATCTCCAAAAAGAGGAGAAATAAATAAAACCACATAGGAAAACCCCTACTCCAAAAAGAGATGAAAAACATGTTGAAAGAAACTAGTTATAGACTAAAGAAGCCTCCAAGCTAGGGAATATCCCAGAAGATAGGAACAAAAGGTGATCATGAAGAACACCATTGAAGCATGTAGAATTTGCAAAGCTCTATCAAAAGTAACTATTGATCTAAAGAACCTCCATTGAAATAGAACCTAACCAGACAGAAAAAACTATAATCTGCATCAAACCAAAAGAAACACAAAGGCAAACAAGTAAACTCAAAGATACAAATGACATGAAACACCAAAGCCTAAAGAGTTGATCAATCAAACATGGAAGGATTCAACCAAAGTAGGAAGGAAAACAAAAAGTGTCTATATGGTAAATGATCCATAACACCAATATTTATAGGTACCTAGCCAATGCATCCACCTAGTACATAGGAACAAATACTGAATACATATCTCACTTCATCAAACTAGGGAAGCATAAGAAATAATAGAAGAACCACTCCCCCCCCCCCCCCAATATAGAAATAGGTGAGGTGACATGCAACTGGAAAAATGGGCCAAAAGAACTACATGTCAAGGAACAACAATCAAGATGCACAAAAGAGTACATATGTGTGTACTAACATGATCAATCTCAAACATGTCATGAGGCTAATATCATGGATGGAATACTCACTGAAAAAGGAAGATGACAAATAAAGGAAAAACATCAATCCTGCATGTCACGTTAATTAGAGTAGTGCATGTACAATAAGGCACAAGATATGGTGAATCCCAAGAATACAATAATATGTACAAGTGTCCTCAGATGACACTACTTGAACAAAAATACAAAACTACTAAAATGAAAATACAGATGCAATATGACATTTTATCTCAGTGTGTTTGCAAGAATGCATACAAATGATGTCTAAATAGACCAAAAGAGGCATAAGGTTGATACAACATATAGTACAAACCATGAAAAATCATCTGAGAAAACAAAATCCATCCCCATACTAGATACAAGCAAGATATTCACTAGAATGCAAAAATGCAAAAGATTGAATAGAATGTGTTGGGAGAAGAATCTGGAAAAAAAACTAGCATGATTAGAAAGATATCTCAAAGATCTTTCCAATGATATAAATAATTCCCAAATTGGAGATTAGATGCTTAATATATGTCTCCCAGAGTGCAACAAAGGAATCCTAACTTTGACAACAAAACAAGTCATCAAACAATTATCAAAACTGAATATCACCTACACCAATGGAGTAGCTTGGAACCAACTTTTTGGCAATATCTCATTTGCAAAAGACAGAGTCCAGATGAACAAGTTATGGCCAAAAATCTACAAGCAGGTCAAAAAAGAATCGAAAGGGCAAGTAGAGGTGAAGCACCTCAGTTTTTGTGCCAACATACCTCAATTTTTGAACCAAAATACCTCATTTACATGCCAAAGTGAATTGGTTTATGTGCCAAAGTACTTTGATTTTTGTGCAAATGCACCTCAATTTTCATGTAAATATGCACAAGTTGCCTCAATTTGTGTGCCAAAAACCTCAATTTTTGTGCCAAGAAAGGTTGATTTCTATGAAAAAATTCTTTGTTTTGGTGCCAAAAATTTTGATTTTCAAGCAAAAAATCTCAATTATCTAGCTAAAAAATCTTGATTTCTGTGCCAAAAATCATAAAATCAATGCCTTGGGAAATGTATCCAATATGGGATCAATTTATTTTTTCCTTAGATTCCAACTGTGTCCAAACTAGATAAATTTTATATAAAAATAAGTGTTTTTAGATGTTGTAAGCTCAATGGCGAGGTCTATTTGGGCTCAAAGTGCACTAAAAAATGCAAACCCCCTAGATTCAACATAAAAAAAAATCCTAAAAAATGAAACCCTCTGAAAGAAATAAAAATAGATTTGAAAGCGAAACCAAATCTCTCATAAATAGAACAGGGGCATGGAGATCTAGGACTTTATACCTTGTTGAAATTGATGAAAGATCAATTCCATAGCTTCTAAGAATCACCTACATGCAAATACCTATTAGAGAAAGAGAGGAGCAAGAACTATGGAGACTAGAAATGCCAAATCCACAGATGACACATTCTTGATGAGAAAAAAGAGAGATTTCTATTATCAAAAGTGAATGAATTATTACAAAGAGATCAATCCTTATAAAGGAGATCAGAACCCTAAAAGGCAAAACTTAGGTTTCATGATAATTTAATAAATGAAATTAATTATTAAATACCCAAATTTAAGCTTAAGTAAACTACAGATAATAAGTGAACTAATAATTAAATCAAATAAATTAATTAATAAGAAAAATTTGTATTACTCTAATAGTTTCTTTTTTACATTATTCTTTCTTTAATGCTTGTAAAAAATGAATTCCTAATTTTTCCATTTATAAATTACATGCAGGAAATACTTTACAAAATTTATAGAAAAAAAACACCAAACACATTTCAAAAAGAGAAATAACCCATGAAATGATATAAGGAAAATAGAAAAGGCTTATCTTCATTGGCACATGAGATAGAAACCTATGGTATGCACAAGTACTTTAACAATTTTTACTCTAAGAAAATTATATGTCTTCCCTATTTATTAAGTTATGGTAACTAATAATAGTCAACTATTACATTTTAGCTTCTACCCGTCAAATCTACAAAATATGAGGCAATGAAGGTTTAATTTGCATGCAAAAAAAGAAGTATTTCATTTACCCATTACTGTCTACTATATATTTAGAAAGAAAAAAAGTCACTAACTTGTTACATTGAAATTCACTACAAAGGAAAATGGAAATGAATTACATTACAAAGAGAATATGAAGTTCATTTTAATTGGAATAAGAGGAACATTTTAGTATCTATACTCACAAGGATCAAGTACTCTCACAACAATTTTTAATTACTTCTATTTTTTTTGGAGAAGCATTTTAGTATCTATAGCCACCATGATCAAGGAAATCACTCACACCAATTTTATGGGTTTTATTTTTTATTTTCAAATAGCTCATGTTAAACCAATGGAGTTTCGAACTAGTTCATATTTACTTTCATTGGATTTAAATAGGAGGGATATTTAACTGAATTTGAATAGGAGGAATAATTTCTAGATAAATTGTCTGAAGGAAAAATTATCAATATTATATTCCAATATCACCTTCTATTTTATAACTATTTGATGGGAATGGAAAATCTATATAAAAAAAAGAATGTTGAACAAATTGAGATCATGCTTAAGCATCATATTACTATTTTTGAATTAAAATTTAAGAAACTCAAATGTCTCTGATCTATTTTTCTTTAAAATAAAATACTTCTACATTACGTACTTTATATTAACTTTTATTTTAACTTTTATATTTATTTTAACTTTTATTCTTATTATAAAATTCATTCTATTTATTTTAACTTTTATATTTAATGTATAAGAGTACTAATTTAATTTAAACCTAAAGAATCTATTTTTAGATAAATTACATGATTATACTTTTCTATAAAGACACATTTAATTAAGGAAAAATACATAAATTCTATAGTAAAAATAAGCTTACACAAATTATACAAACTTTAAAACTGTCAAATGTATAAATTTTTATAGATGTTTAGTTATAAATAAATTTATCAAACTATTTATTAAAATTGTGAAAACTGATTTAAATTTTTATAATTCTAATAACTTTGAGGAGGATTTACTCTTCATATTAAAATTCAATTTATCTTCATACAATAAATTCGGCTCGTATGTCAATAGTCGTGTTCAATATTCTCTAAAGGAAATTATCTCAACATTAGTTAATAACTAACACAAGTCTTATAAATGAAATTGCAAGATCACTTCAAGAGAATAGCCCTAGAAAGCCTCATAAATCTTGTGTACCTCTTCCCATGTTCATTCCCACCCCTTTCCTCTTCATTTTCTCAACTCAATTTCCTTTTGTATATTTATATTTTCTCTTATGATGTGTTTCTCCCTTCACTCTCTCCCTCTCTGTGCTTTACATCATTCTCTTTAGTGTCTGTGTTTCATAAACCTTTTATGCTTGTTGGCCATATGTTGGAGAAAATAGAAGAATCTGACTCTATCTTGTTGATTTGCATTTTCCTATAATTTTTAAAGACTCTTAACTAACCAGTCTGTGCATTTCTTGGCTATTAGTACACTATGGATTAGAGATACACCCGCACTACTACAAGACAAGGCACTTTAAGACGTCTTTTTAAAGATAATATTAATATTTTTTCTTAAATGTTTGAATTATTCTCTTATTTTTTAAAATTGAAAATTAAAGGTTTTATATTCTCTTTAATAAAAAAGTTAAGACAACACAAACATGCATTTTTTGTGAGAGGGAGAAAAATAGCGGGAAGTGTATCCCTTTTCTTAGTTTTGGAAAATTAATGACTTGCTTCACTCTTGATCCTTCAAATCCTCAAATGGCTCATGCCTACACAATATCACATCATTTTAGTCTTTCATTTTAGGTCTGAGATGGATCCAACAAGATTTTCATTCATCACAGAAGTTTTAGAACATTGTAAAGTTATAGTTATTTTTGTAAACCTATTATTGTAAAATGATCAAAACATGGAACATGTAAGTCTTTGCTAGAAATTGTTACACATTTCCTACACATTTAGCAATTTTAGTATTTGTAACTACATCAGATATTATAGTTTACTTGTCTATTGGCTACATTTTCTACCCCTCCTTACTGTGTTCAAAAGTAATATGGTTGAAATCCTGCACTTTGTGTTCCCCTATCCCATCGTTGTGTTGCCATTGACAGTTAAGACAATTGGGGCATCCATGGCTAATTGTCCCCTAAGAGAATGAGAGTCAAAATTGCAACAGTTAAAAGGGATAGAAAATGGAGAGGACTTCACCATTAAGATTCTCAAGTTAAGTTATGACTCTTCCTTCCCATCTCAAAACTTGCTATGTTTATTTCTCTTTGTTTCTAGAGGATATCAACATATTTTAAAATTTTAATGAGTTGGGAAAAAATCCCTGATTCAAATTCTGACAAACAACCCTTGGCACTGCTAAGTGGCAAGTGTGTTGGGCTTTTTAAAAATTGTGTCTTTTTAACTAAGGGATTGATAATGGGGTAACTGACTAATGGGAAGGATAAGGCAGGGACCTAAATTTTTTCATCAGTAATTGTTAAAAGTGGCCTTGTATGAGAATCACTAAGTGCCATGGGAATATCACCTTGGTTTACATCTTTTCAAATACATAACTTGTTTGCTTATATTTTTCCATGTTGTTCGATAGATCGGATTCAGGAGACAAGCTTGATATGGAAAAGTTGAATATATTTTTTCTAATATGTTATGTACTAAGAGTTTTTTATTTGTTTCATCCAACCTATTTGGTTCATCTTTGTTTGAGTTATCTAAATTTAATGTATACAAAATGTATTATGGCTAAAGTTATGATTGTACCATTATATTGTTATTTTTGTGGACAACCAACTAGATGAATTTTACAGATTGGTAAAATTAAGTGATAGTGGGAGTGATGGTGATGCTTGTGATAGGCATAAGTAGTTTCTAATGACTATTTACAATCAAACAACTAACATTGAGAAAACTCTAAGCAATTCAAATCATGGATTCAACTTGATGATAGGGAAAAGGATGATTTTTCCTCATTTCTTTCCAGATCTTCTAGAAGTAATAATAATTTATTGGAATGATGTACTGA
Source organism: Cupressus sempervirens (assembly GCA_028749045.1). NCBI lineage: Eukaryota > Viridiplantae > Streptophyta > Pinopsida > Cupressales > Cupressaceae > Cupressus > Cupressus sempervirens. Next base: position 112,045,924 of record CM053783.1, read on the forward strand.
CTATAACACAAAAGAAATCATGGAGTTGAAGCTTGATGATGTGCCCTTGTTGAAAGAGGAGAGACTTTATGAATTCATGTGATACTAAGCCCTAACTTGATAAATGTATTCTTGATAAACATTTCAAAGAAATTATTTTCATTAGTAAGGATTGTAAATTTATAATAGAATTGGTGGACAAAATATTTATTTGGATGACAAGCACAATGAGGGTTATGTAGATAGAAAAACTAGTCATATAAGAAGTTCAAGTGTTGAGGCTAACCATGACTTGGGTGAAACCACATCAAGCACTTTAAAATGCCAAGTTGTCCTATAAAATGAGGGGTTTGAAGTAGTTTTTGTCATTGTCTACACCATAGAGGACAAAATATTTCATACCTTATATGCTTATAAGGTATATCTCATTTTGTGTCTTTTTAACATTATTTTCTCTATTTATTTGAACTTAGGTAAAAATATTTGCGATTTTTGTAGGGGACTTTTGTAAAACTTATAATTTGTGACTTATATGAGGCATTGATCAAATAGATTTCATGACTTTTTTAATTATTATCATCACACCTCTAAAATCTGCAATATTTGTAGCTACATTCCAGGCTTTAGATCATGATTTATTATCATGAAAAATATTCTTTAGAAGTATTGTTATCTTTTCAAGGAAGTATAGCTAATGGATAGGTGAGGATGCTAGAGTAATTGCCATTATTTGTTTAAATGGATTGTTAATTGATTTAAGGGAACTCTCATGATTATTTGGTAAATTATTGAGGCTCATCATTTGTATGTATAATAAATATTAGTCAAATATGACTATACATTTAAATACAAGGAAAAGATCAGACTAAAAGTATTGGGGTCATTACTGCAAGAGCTCTCACAATAAAGAATTTCAATGTGAGCAAAAGATTAATATTGGCTGGTGATGATGAAGTAATCATATGAGGGGAGAGGATTTTTTTTTTTTAAAGATCCTTACTATTATATACTTAATTTATTTTCCATACAAATAAACTTTTTGAGATTCATTAACTTGTGATGTATATTTTATGTAAATATGAATAGTTGGGATGAAATATGAAGATTGAGATTCAAGTGAAAATATTAAACTCATAATATCCACTCTATTTTTATTGGTGTGCTTTGCATGCCCCATTCAATATTCAAAATAATTTGTATGCCTTCAAATTAATAGAGGACAACCTTCATTAAAAACTCAATTGTAGTATTGCTCTAATTTTAGTGATATACTTAGTTGCATTTCAAATTTAAACTTATTTGTATGCATTGGAATTCATATATAATAGTCTTCATTTGAACCTAGATTGTTCTATTACTGTAGATTAGTGGTAAATTGTACACATTATTTTTTCATGGTTTGGCTTACAAGAGAGGGGATACTACATGATTAGAATGGGAATATCATCAAAAAGTGGTTGGTGATGTTGCAAGAGATCTAAGATGCTTACATGAAGTGTATCATGGAGGTTGTATAACAACTATTAAAATAGAAAAATATTAAGAATCAATAAACAAATACTGACACAACTATATAATAATTATTAGATATTAAACCAACCACTTCTAGAATCATTAAGATCAAATCAACAAATGATATAAAACTATTCCAACAACTAAAAAAATTAATAAAAAATAAATAATGAAATTTGATTTCCACAATCCATTGGTAATATGTTCAAATTTTTTTCTAGAGTTTGATTGTGTAAAAAAAAATTTAGCATCAACATTTCAGATCACACACAGTGATCCATCATCAAGATGAACAACCGAAGAATAGAAAAAATCTATTCTCCAGCTATTCATCCTGATGATGGATCATTATGAGTGATCCAAAATGTTGATGGTAAAAAAAATTTTACACAATCAAACTCCAAAAAAAAATTTGAAGAAAAAAAGAGAACTTTAACAAAGAGATTCTAAGCCTACATCTATTGAAATAGACTTAACTATTGAATCCTATTGTCCCTAAAGGCTCCTATTTTATAACTCTTCTTCCTCCTTATCACCATAATCTGGGTTAAAAATCCACGGATAAGAATGAAGGCACATGATCGTAATGCGACGATTCATTAAGTAACACCAAACAACCATCATTGCAAACTAAATGTCAACACAGTCAGTGTGAATGGCGGGGTTGCTCTGCACTAATTTATAAATTTTATCTTTACATCATTTATATATATGAAAACTAATTTATAACTAAATAAAATCATAAATCATTTAAACAAACTAACTCATGCTAAAACTAGAAAGAAATTATTATAAGAAATCCTACATACCCTCCCTCTTAACTTTGTGCCACCCATCAAGCCTCTTATGCAAGTGAGTAAAGAATGCACGCTAATTTAGCTAATATTTGTGGGATCTTTGCTCTTGAAATTTAAATTCTTGCTATAAGTACTCCATTTTTTGTACTCTCCATTATTAGATTTTTAAACCGACTTTTTAGTGATGCTCTTTAAAATGATTTAAAAAAAAAACTAATTTGAGATAAACTTAATTCTTCATAATTAAAATTTAATTTCCTTTTCATCTCAAGAGATACTTTCTAATTTATGTTTTTGTCTTTGGTTTCCTATATGTTGTTCCATGCCATTTCTTTATATAGAATAGATACTTTCATTTTAAATCTATTTTATTTTCATTTTAAAATTTGATGAGGGCACAGTTAGAACAATTTGAGAAAAAATTATGTTAGTAATTGAATTTACATTCTCTAAATCAGATCTTGAATTTGACTTTCACCCTTGCCTCACTCTTGCCTATCATACATTTGTTTATGATGGTTTAATCATTTTAGTGACCATATTACTTTTGAAAGAAAATATTGATTGTCAATATTTTTTAATTTATGAATAATATAATATATATTTTTAATTTTTTTAATCAATATGCTTTTGTACTATATATTAAAAATATAAAAAATCGAGTCTTAATAAAGTCTTGCAAACAATCTTATTATTATTTTTTGAATCAAACATGTGGTTTTTTTTATAAACCAATCAAAATAAAACAAGATTTCTAAGAATCTAATTTATAAGTGTATTATATTTATTTCAAATTGTGATATAAAACATAAAATAATATTAAAAAATACTATCAAAGATGAAGATATTTTCTTGATTATTTGTGTGAGAATTTTCCTTAGGGAAAAATTTAGCCAAGATCGAAGAACTCAAGCACAAGCACAAGAATAGATCAGAAAGAGTATGATCAGAACAATAATATAGTATTCAATTCAATGTGAAAGTGCACTAGGAGTGCCTATATATAAAGGCCTTTGGAATGCTTCTACAATGCCTATGAATCAGCAACATGATAATTCATACAACTGGGCACATGTTCACTAGGTGTGGGTTATCCTCCATTAAGCACGCAAAATTATGTTGTAGACACTATGTGCTAAAATAAGAGTGCAAATAACTATGTTTTCTATAGGACAACTTAGTTAATTATACAAACTCCAGTGTTGTAGACACCATGTGCTAAATTAGAGTTGCTTACTTTTGTGTTGTGAACTTAACAGCTCATAAAAGTATGCAAACTCCTAAGTGTCTCACTAATAAATAATAAAATAATGCATTGACCTAAGTAAACTTAAGTAAGTGTAAATAGTGAATAATTATTTACACCAATAACCCCCCTTAAGTGCAACTTAGCAGAATGCGGTTAAGTTCACAAAAACCTAGGATGAAATGCATGTTGGATACAACTGTCTAATTGTGTGTTGTCTTTGATGTTACACAAATGTCATATCAGTTGTCAATTAGTGCTTACCAAGCTCACTTGGTCAGCAAGATGTCTTTCCTTATCTACCAAGCATTTCTAGATATTACTCTACAAAGACAGTGTCTACCAAGCTCACTTAGGCATTGAAGAAAATTATGGCAAAAAGCAATGTTAACCAAGTTCTCATGGTTAGTGAAGGAAAGTTGGTCAGAGTTAGTATTAACCAAGTTCACTCAATTGCCAAAGGATTTTGCAAGTTCACAATGTTAACCAACCTTTTGTTGGTTAACCCAAGAAATCATTTTAGGACCAGTGTTTACTGAGCAGGGTTGGCCAATGAAGGATTTCATTATTTTGACATAAGAAGTTTAATTATTTCAAGTATTGATTCCAACAAACTATGGTAATGATTATTGGTTATTGTAATTTATAATTGAGCTGACTTGATAATCTAGATGATATAAATGAAGGTCAAGTTGTGATTTTCAGTAGTGTGCAAGTGCGTTGATTGATTGAGAAGGGAAGTGTGTGAGAAAACTTGGAGGATGGTCACATATCCTTATGGAATATCAAAGAAACATTCAATTAGGAAGGATCTATTATGAAGCAAAACAAAGATCTATAATCAGCAATTCAGTTGCATCTTAATCAAGTCATTTCATTGTTACTTTCTTACCATTGTAGCAGTAATCCAAAATCTCTTAACATAGTTGGTTTAACAGCCAGTTGTAAATCCTCTAACAAGGTGACAGTTCTATTAAATTTTTCTAAGACCTCTTGCAAGGCCACTCCTAACAGGGTGATTAAATCCTCTAATAAGGTCACACCTAGCAGTGTGTTTTCTAACCTTTAGTTGGGTTGGCTCCTAATAGGGCTCACTTTAGAAGAGTGAAAAATAGTAGCTAGTTACATTGGTGGTTTTTTTCATATTGAGTTTCCACGTTAAATACTGGTGTCTCATGTGCTTTATGTTATTTCTTTCATGCTTGCAAGTTAATCACTGTGAATGTTTAAAATTAGTTAAAAGTAAATCACACTCTGCATTTACCGAGTTACAACATTTTCTATGTGTTTACCGAACAATAGCAACAATCAGTTTTATTTTTAACATCCAAGAGATCTAAAATATTTTAGTGGTAACTGATTCACACCCCCCTCCCCACCCCCCGCTTAGTTGCTTCTATATTTCCAACAATTGGTATTAGAGCTTTTGGTGCTTGCAAGAAAGGTTTGAAGGACCTAAGCTAAAGATCAAGATGTCTCACAAGAGAGAAATTCCAAAGCTTAACAAAGATAACTTTTTAGCATGGTAGAGACATATGAGACTTCATCTAGCTTCCATTGGTGATTTAGGATTGAAATACCTTGATGAAGAATACACAATTCCTACTAGTACATTATCTGTTGTAGATATTGCTAAGAAAAAGAACCATAACACCATGATGATAGATATTGCATCTGCTCTTAGCTATGATGAATTTGATGAGATCAAGGACTGCAAAATCGCTTTTGAAATGTGGAATAAGCTAAAGAACATCTATGGTTGTGATGAAAATGTGAGGAGAGCCAAAGCAGAAAGCCTTAGAGGAAAATTTGATTAGATGAGAATGAGAGAAGATGAAAATATTGCCAAATATGTGAAAAGAATCAAAGCCAATGTCAATGCAATTAGAGCATGTGGAGGAGAAATCAAATAAGAAACTATTGTAAGTAAAGTTCTCAAAACATTACTTCCTATTTATGCAATTAGAGTATCTACTATTCAAGAAAGGAGGTGTGAAACAAATCATAAGATAACTTTGGATACCTTAGTAGGAAGATTGATAACTTTTGAGCTAGACAACTTTGAGAATTATGTTCCAGCTTCCAATAATATTGAATCTGTATTTGAGGCCAAGCTTTCACTTAAGGAGAAAGGCAAGAAAATAAAGGACATTTAGTCAAAAAGTGAAGAGGAATCGGAGGAAAGTTATGATAGTGATCTTGAAGTTGTTGAAGCTTTACTTACAAAGAAATCTTCTAAAGGCGGAGGAAAATAAAAAGGTAAAGTTCCCCTAATCTATTTTTCATGTGACAAATTTGGTCATATTGCTGCTAGGTGCCCAAACAAGGAAAGAAAGGATGACAAGAAAAGTCACAAGTACAATGGCAAGAAGGATTTCAAAATTCACAAACCATTCAAGGACAAAGGTAAGAAGACTTGTTTTATGGCTAAAGATTCTGATAATAGTGAAGATGAAACAATTTACATTGCTGTAAAAGATGAATCTAATGATGAAGGAGATAAGATGGCACTCATCTCTCATGGTAGTAAGAATGACACATGGATCATAGATAGTGAATGTTCACATCATATGACTAGACATAAAACAAAGTTTGAACACTTTGAAGACTATGATGGTGGTAGTGTAAGGTTTGGAAACAATGAACCTTGTTGCATAAAAGGGAAAGGTTGAATCTCATTAACCAAAGAACTTGTATGTGACAATGTCGATTGGGTTGAAAGACTAAAACATAATCTACTAAGTGTGGCACACCTTATCAACATTGGATTCAAGGTGGAATTTATGCATGGCAAGGTAAGACTGTTGGATGAAAAAGGAAAACTAATTGGATCAGGCAAACAAATAAAAGGTAACCTATTTTATCTTGATCTTGGTGATTGCTCATGTTTTATTGCTCAAGTAGAAGAAAGTTGGTTATGGCACAGATGTCATGTAAATTTTGATAACATGGTGGAAATGAGAAAATTTAGAAAAGTGAGAGGTATTCCTAGTTTGAAGAAACCAGATGTTGGTTTATGCAAGAACTATCAAATTGGCAAAATGGGAAAGACTAGTTTTAAGCAAAAACTATCAATCTGAAGATATCTTGGAAATTGTGCATACTAATTTGTACAAACCCATTGAAATAGAAAGATATAGTGGAGAAAAATTATTTATTCTTTTTGTTGATGACTATTCAAGAATGATGATTGTTATGTATCTTAGAGAAAAGTTAGAAGCATTTGAGAAATTCAAATGGTATCTAGCAAGAATAGAAAAGTAAACAAGATAAATATTGAAATGCTTAAGATCAGACAAAGGTGGTGAATTCATCTCCAATGAATTCAACAACTTTGGCATTGAAAGAGGAATCAAAAGATAGGTATCAACCCCTGGAACTCCTGAGCAGAATGGAATAGTTGCAAGGAGAAATAGATTCATCATGGCTTGTGCAAGGACTCTAATGATTGAAAAGAACATCACTATCAAATACTGGAAGGAAGTTATCAGCACTGTAGTTCATACTTTAAACCAAGTATAGTTGAAGAAAGACTCATATAAAACTCCCTATGAATTATGGTATGGCTATAAACCCAATGTAAGTTACCTGAAAGTATTTGGAAGTAAATGTTATATCAAGAAAGAATCTAGAAAAGGAAAATTTGATGTGAAAGGTGATGAAGGTATATTCTTAAGATATTCTTGTAGAAGTAAGGCATATAGTTGTTTGAATTTGTCTACTCATAAAATCATAGAAAGTGCACATGTGAGAATTGATGAGTTTGCAAAAAGGACTAAAGAAAAATTCAAGAAAGAACTAGAAGATTATAGGGAATTTGTTTACATCGAACCTGATACATTTCTAGACACATCTATCAATAAGGAGACTTCAACTCTCGAGTCTTCCTCAGTTACCAAATTGCAAGAAGTTCAAACTGAGTTTCAAGGACTCGAGTCACATTCTAAAGCTACCGAGCCAATGCCTACCAAGTCTGAGCAACCAAATCCAGAAGTTGAAATTCAAAATGAAGACAATGGAATTCATTCCAAAGGTAAGAAACCTATATTGGCTAAGTATGTCAAAAGGCATCATGCACCAGATTAGATTATTGGAGATAAATTAGAAGGTACTGTGACAAGAAGTAAGCTAAAAGGTACATGTTTACTTGTTGATTTTGAACCTAGAAATGTTAAAGATGCATTAGAAAATGAAATTGGGATTGAGGCTATGAATGAAGAAATTGAACAAATAGAGAAGAACAAAACCTATAATCTTGTACCTAGGCCCAAAGACAAAAATGTGATTGGCACAAAATGGGTATTCAAGAATAAGTTGAATGAAGATGGTAAAGTATCAAGAAACAAAGCTAGATTGGTATGTAAAGGCTACTCTCAAGAAGAAGGCATTGATTATGGTGAAACTTTTGCTCCTATTGCAAGATTGGAAGGTGTCAGGACCTTACTTGCATATGTAGCACACAAAGGATTCAAAGTATATCAGATGGATGTTAAATATGCATTTCCCAATGGTATTCTTAATGAAGAAGTCTACATTGAACAACCAGAAGGTTTTGTTGATCCAAACAAAAGGAATATGGTCTGCAAATTACATAAAGCATTGTATGGTCTGAAACAGGCTTCTAGAGCATGGTATGAAAGATTACATAACTACCTTATACAGATTGGTTTCCAAAGAACTAATGATAACAATAGTTTGTACATCAAGGAAGGACTAGATAACAAAATTTTATTGGCAAAAATAATTGTGGATGATAATTTATTCACAGGAAATGATGATCTATGCAAAGAACTTTTAGAGCAAATGAACAAAGAGTTTGAAATGTCTATGTTTGGTGAGATTAAGTTCTTTGTTGGATTGTAGATACAATAGAGTAGGAATGGTATCTACATCACTCAGTCTAAGTATATCAAAGAGATACTCAAGAAATTTGGCATGGAAGATTCAAAACTAGCTGGAACCCCCATGTGTACTAGATTAAAGCTTACAAAAGATGATAATTCAAAATAGGTAGATTAGACCTTATACAGATCAATGATTGAAAAATTACTATATGTAGTTCATACAAGGCTTGATATTGCTCTTGCAGTTGGGATAGTGGGAAGATTCTCAGCTAAACCCAGAGAAAATCATATGATGCCAATCAAAAGAATCTTGAGATATTTGAAAGGCACTAAAGACTATGGTTTATGGTATAAACTTGGAGGAAATCTACACCTAAAAGTATTTATTGATGCTGATTGGGCAAGAAATATTGATGACAGAAAAAGCACAAGTGGTGGAGCATTCTTTCTTGGTAAAAGGTTGGTATCCTGGACAAGCAAAAAGAAAAACTACACATCCCAATCTAAAGTAGAAACATAATATGTTGCAGCAATAGTGAATTTTTCTAACATTGTTTGGTTTAAATAGTTGTTGGAAGGTATGAAGGTTGAAATGAAAGAACCAATTGTCATGTTTTGTGTTAATACAAGCAGAATTTACATATCAAAGAATCCAGTGATGCATTCCAAAACATAGCATATTTTTATAAAATATCATTTTGTCAGAAAATTGGTGCAGGATAAAGAAATTAGATTGGAATATGTCCATACAAAATAATAGATTACAGACATATTTACCAAGCCATTACCTAAGGATGCATTCTTGTATCTAAGAGGTAAATTAAGGGTCATTCCCCTATCTGAAGATCACTAAATAAAGTTTTAGTGATGCATCAATAGGAACCAAGTTGAAGATCTATTAGTTGATGCAACATAATCAAGGGAATATTGCATATGAATCAGTACTCAAGGTACATTGATACTAATTTGGTATGTGTTGTCTTTGGCATGTGTTGTCAAAGATGGAGAGTTTACTATCATATCTTTCTGAAATTTGTTTTGAAAAAGAAGTTATGTAATTCCTTCATACAGGGAGATTACTACATAAAAGAGAAGCTTGTGGTATAAAATTTAAGAGGGAGAAACTTTTTGTTAGAAAAGTCTTATTCTCAAATTTCATTGTGCTATGACATCTTGTGTTGCCATCAATGCCAAAGAGGGAGATTGTTGGATATAGTTGTCTAATTGTGTGTTGTCTTTGATGTTACACAAATGTCATATCAATTGTTAGTTAGTTCTTACTGAGCTCACTTGGTCAGCAAGATAGCTTTCTTTGTCTACTGAGCATTCCTAGAGATTACTCTTCAAAGACAGTGTCTACCGAACTCACTCAGGCATCGAAGGAAATTATGGCAGAAAGAAGTGTTAACCGAGTTCTCATGGTTAGCAAAGGAAAGTTGGTCAGAGTTAGTATTAACTAAGTTCACTTATTTGCCAAAGGATTTTGCAAGTTTGCAGTGTTAACCAAGCTTCTGTTGGTTAACACAGGAAATCATTTCAAGACCAGTGTTTACCGAGCAGGGTCAGCCAATGAAGGATTTCATTGTTTTGACATAGGAAGTTTAATTATTTCAAGTATTGATTCTAGCTTACTATGGTAATGATTATTGGTCATTGTAATTTTTAATTGAGCTAACTTGATAATTTGGATGATATAAATGAAGGTCAATTTGTAATTTTCAGTAGTGTGCAAGTGTATTGATTGATTGAGAAGGGAAGTGTGTGAGCGAACTTGGAGGATGGTCAGATATCCTTGTGGAATAACAAATAAACATTCAATCATGAAGGATCTAGTATGAAGCAGAATAGAGATCTATAATCAAAAATTCAGTTGCATTTCAATCAGGTCATTTCATTGTTTCTTTTTTACCATTATAGTAGTGATCCAAAATCTCTTAACAGAGTTGGTTTAACAACTAGTTGTAAATCCTCCAACAAGGTGATAGTTCCATTGAATTATTCTAAGAACTTTTGCAAGGCTACTCCTAACAAGGTGATTAAATCCTCTAATAAGATCACATCTAACAATGTGTTTTGTAACCTTTAATTGGGTTGGCTCCTAACATAGTTCACTTTAGAAGAGTGAAAAATAGTAACTAGTTACATTGGTGGTTTTTCCCATATTGGGTTTCCATGTTAAATCCTGGTGTCTCATGTGTTTCATGTTATTTCTTTCATGCTTGCAAGTTAATCACTATGAATGTTTAAAATTAGTTAAAAGCAAATCACACTCTGCATTTACCAAGTTATAGTATTTTTTGTGTGTTTATCGAATAATAGCAACAATTAGTCTTATTGTTAACATTTAAGGGATCTGAAATATTTTAGTGGTAACTAATTCACCCCCCCTCTTATTTACTTCTTCTATATTTCCAACAATGCATAATGGGTCCTAGCTACTGGGCCATGTTAGGCACCCATGTACATAATGGAATGCAATCTTTATAAAGTGGAGAAAGAGGGAAAACGTCATGGGAAAAACCTTTCCCCTAAAAGAGAGATGAAAAGACAAGATGCATGGATGGATGGAGTAATCAGGACCCCCCATTACGACATACATGAAGTATATACAAAAGAGAAGTATGAGAAGGACAAAACCCCATAAGAAAAGAGAAGAAGAAGAGAGACAAGGTAGTCCCCCCCACTAATGTAGAGTGTTGATCAGTGATAGGTGCTCCAATGTAGAAGCTGATCCATGAATGTTGAATAATGTTCCTACCCTTTGCAAGAAACAATATCATAGGTACAACTGAGATGCTTCCCCAATGTGTGGAAAGAATCTCGATAATCAATAATGCATCTAGAACCTGCTCAACTACCCCTATGTTGATACTGATTAGCACGCCTTCCAAGACTGCTGAAAAAAAAAATATCATATCTAGCACTTGGATGGATGTAAAACCTATCCCAAAAAACTAATTGTCTCCTCGAATGATAAAGAGACCTCCTACAACTATTGTATATAAGGATCCACAATCATATCAACCTACAAAGAGTGATCATGTAGAGAATGGACAAGAGGGTCAGAGTGAGCCCTCATGACAACCAAAGAAGTGTTTACTTCATCAAAGAGAAGATGTAGATCATTAATGATGTCTCCCAAATCTGCGATGCATGACTCCACAAAAAAACTTGAAATATCTATCAAGAAATAATCCCCTAATACTAGAGCTAGAAGACAAGGTGTATCCTATTGTGTTGGACCTATCACTATGGCAATGTATGCATGTGAAATGTGCTAATGATGTGACCTTGGACTACAATTTTCAATAGGACCCCACACATCTGAATTTGTTGAATCACTATCGTTGGTGTCACTATCAATTTCCACAATGTATGAAGTGCAGAGAGGATTAGAGGATAAGCTAGGTGAACCTTCCTCAAAGTACATACATTCATCTAGAAAAAAATCTCATGAGCCTCAGGATCCATAAGTCTATATGCCTTAATACTCTCTTCATATCCAATGAAAGTACAAGGTGTTGGTGGTGGTGCCTTGAATTCCCTAGAAGATATGTTTTCCCATGTTGGACAACCAAAGATCCTAAAGTGTTTCACAACTAGTTTTCTACCATACCATGCCTCAAAATGAGTCTTCCCATCTAAGGCATTATGAGAAGACCTATTAAGTATGTGAGTGGCACTACTTATAGCTTTGAATTCAAGTGTTGAATCAGGAGACTTGGCTTGTATCATGCAACTTGCCATGGACCTTAAGAGTTTGCATCCTTAGTGCTGCAACATATGTCTTATGTAGACTAAATGGTGGTGGATTCTAAAGATCAATACCCTAAAGTTTTCAAAAGTCTTTTGTTCACATATCTTTTTTCATTTTCCATCCAAAGAACCTTGATGGCTTTCCTTTATTGTTGTTCAACATGAATCTTGAAGGCTTGAAGCTTATCAACCACTTCATTCTTGTGATGAAGAAAGTAGACCCATGTGTAGCATGAAAAGTCATCAATGAAATAAAGTATGTAGCGACCCTAGCTGATTGATGTCACTACAAAAGGACCTAATAGTACAATGTGAACCAACTAAACAACAACTGGTCCTCTTGAAGACTTCCCTTTATCAAACTTCTCCTCTAGATTCATATCCACTGAACATGTTGAACATTCAACCTTAGAAAAGTTTATTATAGGTAGACCTTTGACCATATTTTTCAACAAAGTTGCTGAAGATAGCAGAAGGCAAGATGTCCATACTGCTCATGCCATAATTTGGTTTGTGGATGAGATTGAGTCAACAAGGCTTGTGAAGGAGACTTAAGCACACTGTGGGAGAAGGAATAAAAGCCTCTTGTCATGATTGACTTTCCCCACTGCAACCAATGAATCATCTTTTAGATTTCACACCATTACAGAATCAGAAAGGAACTCAAATTTGTTGCCATAGAGAACATCTTTGAATTCCCCATTTTCCATCTCCACTTGTCCTTTCCCTTCAACTTCCATTTTTGTATCATCTCCTACAAAGATGTGTGGTACCTATGACTTCTTTAATGAAGAAAAGTCTCCTTTTGAAGAACCCATATGATATGAGGCACTTGAGTCAAGAATCCATTCCAATAAAGAACTTGAACCGACTATAAGTGCTTGCCCTTTTCCCTTTAAAGTGGTGGGAATTGAATCCTTGGAAGCATTTGGCACATTAATTTTGTTTTTCTTGAGTAGGTTTTCAACTCATTGATTCTCTTAGTCTTGCAATGATGCTCATTATGATTCAGTTTCTTGCAATATGCACAAAAAAAATTTGTCCTTCTTTTCATTGTTTCCATTCTTTTTGGAAGAAGAATTACCTTGCTATGAGGAGGAAGTTTTTTGTGTCTCAAATTGTAATTTTTTCTTCCATTGCTTCTTCTTGTTGTTGCTAGAACTTTTTCCTTGTTAATTTGATTGGTTCTCATTGCTAGCCACTAATGCTTTGGTCTTTGATGACATGAGAGATCCCATATCTACAAACTTGATTTGTTCAAAAATTAGCATTTCTACAAATGCATTAAATGTAGGCTTTTGGAAAGCATTTCCCATGGTTAACCTATGAGTGTTGTAACTCAAAACAAAGGAAGCATACTCTGAAGGTAGCCTCTTAAGGATGTGATGAATTAATCAATCATCCTTCATGGGCTTACCACAATCTTTAAGAAGTGCTCTAAACTCATTGGCTTAGTTGCTTTAATCTTGACTTGTGTAAAAATTGTTTGGATCTACGAGAAGTAGTTCATCCTCAATCTAGTATCCATTTTCCTCATCTACCTTACCATACAATGATTCAATTTTGTCCCAAGCAGGCTTGGCTTCCTTAAAACTAGAAATGTGGAAGAAGAGATCTCTATGAACACAACTCCTGATAATTTCTAAAGCTTTATTGTCTTTAATTTTCCAATCAAAGAGTTCTATAGCATCAGTCGGTTTGGGAATTGTACCACCAACATACAAATTTATACCTTTTTTCCATTAATCTACTCCATACAATATCTTTCCATGTAGAATAATTGTGTGAAGTTTGAAGTGGACCTTTAGGTGAACCCATGATGTAGAAAATGAAAAGAGCACAAAAGAGAGACACAAAAAACACAATACACCCCCCCCCCCCTTATTCACTCAATCAAAGAGCCTCCCCAAAAAAAGATGCTTTTGGCACTTTATATGTAGTGCATGTACAATAGGCCACTTGTCAAAATGTACAAAGTGGACTTTTAATTTTTCTATTTACAATTACATTTTGAGGTTCAAATCTATCACTAAGCACTGTAGCTCAAACTACAACAATTTTGAAAAGTAATAAAAGCAATACAATGCAAAAAGGGCCCTAAGTCTGAAAGTTATATTTTTTTCCACACAACCTTATAATCTGATTGCAAATCTAGAAAGAAGATAAAAAATTATGCACTTTTAAACAAAGGAACCTATTTTCAAGTGTAGAGGAGCCTATACTGAGCATTTCAAGTTACAAAATGTAGGATTGGATAGGTACAGTCACCAAAAAATGTAATTTTTGACAAATCAATGCACCAAAACTAGAAAAGAACTGTACCACTAAAAATTTTAGGAAATTCTACGCAAAATAAAAAAAAATTGCACCTAATTTGGAGTCTGGATGACTGAGTTATGGCCTCCCAAATTCATACTATCAAATCAAAACTATATCTAGAGGGGGCTTAGGGTAGCAAACTGTGAGATTAAATTTGATGGTCAAATAGCTATCATAGTAGTTCAAATTTGCCTAGGAATGAAGGTCAAATGGCTATCAAATTTAATGTCATGAAAAGGTGGCATCAACAAAAAAAGTCTCCCTTGCTAATGTGGTAGTATGAATCACTAACTGTGCATACAGATCAGGTGTCTATATAGGTATGATGCCACATGGTAATATAGCTATTTTATTAGGACATCGTGCGGCGGCTAATGTAGCGGTCTAACTAGTTAAGTTGGCTTTCATGGAGAAGATGTGTCAATGCTTAGTCAGATGCCTATGTGGCTAGGCTGAGTTCTAGTAGTGACGTGGACTTTGACAATGATGAGGTGTCTATGGGCAAAAGGGTCCACATGTCATGGCACATTCTAGCTGGGAAGGTACGATAGTAATATGACTTAGTGTTGACAAATGTGACCATCTAATGTGGATCTACATCAATACAAGCTATGTGGCCAATGCTGACAAATCTATTTGGCGGGCCAGAAAGACAAGCAGTGGCCAGGAGTTAAATCAGTGCCAAAATCTCAAATGATGTCACCAAAATCCATGTAGCAATGATTGAAAAAAAATTGCCAGGAGAGGAGGATCTGCCACCAGGAAATGCAAACAGTCATCATGGGTGTGATTGTGTTGTTGGCAATTTACAAATTAGTCCTACATTCATGGGAGAGGACCCAACAGGGTGTATAAAAAGACTTCACTATGGACAGGTAATAACAAAGCCACTATGAGTCTTGGCCAAAATTTGTGTGAGTTGCTAGTTTGAAATGTGACCTATAGTAGGACTCGATCAGATTGTATGCAGATGTCGTCAAAAATGAAAGAGGAATATTTTGATTGCACATTGAATATTCCCTACAGGGGCCAAGGTTTCACCACCTAGTTCCTACAAAAAAAAAAATTTCTATAGGGCCAATTGGTCGACAAAAAATTTTTAAAATATGTAGAAAATATTTGACAGATTGTAGAGAGAATTAAAATACTAATCTAAATTAAAAATTTGTAGATCTAAAGAACAATCATATTGTACTTGCAAATCAGGCCTTTCGATTACAATTTGCAAAAAAAAATTTCCTCAAATTTGACTATGGCCTAGGGTGGTGAATTTATAGTCCATTTTCACTGAATCAATGTTTTGGATGCAATGGCGAGGTCCACTTTGGCTCTAGATGCTCTCGATGACTGTGATACTCTTGATCTAGGTCAAGGTGCTTAAGCAAGAATGGTCTCAAGTGGCTATGTAAAGAGAAATTCTCCAAGCTCGGATACCATGTAAGAATTTTTCTTAGGGACAAATTCACCCAAGATCAAGGAACTCAAGCACAAGCACAAGAATAGACTAGAAAGAGTATGATTAGAATAATAATATAGTATTCAATTTGATGTGAAAGTACACTAGGAGTGCCTGTATCTAAAGGCCTATGGAATGCTTCTAGAATGCCTAGGAATCAACAATATGATAAGTCATACAACCAGGCACATGTCCACCAGGTGTGGGTTATCCTCTATTAAGCACAAAAGTTAGTGCAATGATGAGAGGATAAGCCTACAAAGATGTAGCATGCAAAATTATGTTGTAGACACCATGTGCTTAATTAGAGTTGCTTACTTTTGTGTTGTCAACATGACAACTCATAAAAGTACGCAAACTCCCAAGTGTCTCACTAATAAATAATAAAATAATGCATTGACCTAAGTAAACTTAAGTAAGTGTCAATACTGAATATTTATTTACACTAACAATTTGTTCTTCCATATCTATATGCTTCATTTGAATTTTTATCATTTATTTCAAATTGATTTAAAATACATTCATTAATGCATCTAGTGTATCCAAACCTATCTTTGACTTTTTGACATCTTTGATGATAATTTGTTTTGAAATCATGCTTCACAATCAATATTACTTGCTAGAATAGTAAGAAAAAACCTTCCATAACCTCATCATATGAGGATGACTTCTATGTCATTATTCTATATTATGAAAGAATTTGCATGCATGTTTAATTTTTGACTCCTTACATCTATCAAATAGTTGTTTGTGTTATTCCATTTGAAGACTTTTTCGAAATACCTACAAAAATCAAGATAGTTTAATCATATGCAAAACATTGTTCTATACAATCATTGGAGATATGCATAAAATAATTTATAATGTAATTGTATTATGAAGAAGTTACCATTAATTTATTTCTATTATTCACTATGTTATGAAGAAAAAGATTAGCTACTATACCAGTGAGATACAATTGTCTCTTCATAAGAAATGATAGTTCTTGTTGACATAATTTTTTCAAATAGATGTAAAGAATATAAAATTAAAAAATAAGTAAAAATTGGTAACATAAACAAAAATATTTAAATTATAGACAAAAGTTTCTAAACTTATTAGATTTGATTTTTTTTAAATCTCATTAGGATTTTTTTAATATGAATTAGCAATATATTTTAAAAATTTAATTAACTATGCATGTTTCTAAATCAAAACATATAGTAAAATTGAAATCATAGAAATTTTTAAGAAAATTCTAAATTAATATTAGTGTACTAATAAAATAAATATATTTTATTTAGCATGTATATGTCATATATATTATCAATCATATATTTATATTACTAAATAAAATATTAGATTTTTTGTAACAGATTTTGATGCTTTATTATAAATTTTAAATGTAAAACTTACTGTTTAACCTATCAACATGTATGGTCTACTAATTTTCTAGCCTATCATATATGGTTCAAAAATGGGAAAACAACCAATACGGCCATTAAATTCCAAGGCAACTCTAAATGTTGTAAATCTTTAATATTTAGTTATTATTATAGTAATCTATATTTGTAATTTAATGCTTCTATTTTCTATTTATCAATAATAAATTATAGTAAAAAAAATTAAATATGAAAAAAAGAATAGAAAGATTTCATTATAAATATATTTTATTTTAAAATTATTATTGATTCAATAAAAAAATTGTTGAAAAATAGTTTAATGATTAACTTTGAATTACAGACATGTAATTGAAATATTGTTTAAAAAATTTAACAAATAGAAATTGATTTGCATGTAATAGAAACATTTTTTTTAAGTTATATTTATAATAAATCTTTAAATACATTGTTTCTATTTCATATTTAGCAATTGTCAATTATATTAACAATAAAATACAAATAGTTCTTAAATTTTGAAAAAACAATCCAAAGATTATATTAAAGTTATATTTTACTTTTTAAAACTATTAATGATTCAAGGAAAAAAGAAGAAGCAATATTTTAACAAATAGAAAGAATGTACGGATACATAGATTTTTAAATTGTTAAGATCTAATTAAAATTCAATTCTTTTCAAGTTAATATATCATTTAAACCTAGGATTCAATTAGAATGAGAGCTAACATAAATATTACAATTTAATTATGTTTATAGTTTTATAATAGTTTAATTCGATACAATTATTATTAAATTAAGTTTGGAAATAGATATTAAATAAAATTGTAATTATGATAAGAATTAACAAGCGTAGTTACTTAGATAATTAGGATTAGCGTTAGAATTATAGGGTCAGCTTAGTTAGCATTCCAAAAATATTAGGATTATAATTTTGGTTACACTTCTTTGATAAAACTAACTTAAATGCAATTCTTTTTTCTTTTACCCTTAATTTGGTAACCCAATTTCTACTTCAAAATATAACCTCATTCTTATTTAAATCTCCATCCTTAATTTTAAGCTTCCAACATCCATTTCAAGTTTAGATAAACAAAATAGTGTCACTTCATACATTAAACTGTAAACATAATTGCTACCCTTACACCAAACTAAATTTAATAATAACATTAACTTTAAACCTAATGAAACCCTAACATAAAATATGAACAAGATCACCATAATCCTAAATTATATTAATAAGTTTAAGAGACACAGATAAACCAACCAACTTGAAACCTACCCCTAAGTCTAAAATTATTTTTTCAAAACCCTAATTCTATCTCTAATTTCACTCTAATCTCATCCTTTAGTACAATTAAACCATATCAATAATCAAGTTCCTACAGTAATCATACTAAGATTGCCCTCCAATTACACCCCAACCCTTACCTAATCTTAAATCTATCCCTAATTGTCCTTCAATAATATTAATTGAACTACTCAATCCCTATTTGAACTATATACATAATCATAGTCATAACCACAACCCTAATATCCACATTAACTAAACCTTAATATGAACCCTAATAAACACATAATTTGACCCCTAACCAAAGAATGGTAGGAAGCCTTAATCATAATTCTAACCTTGCTCTAATAATATCGCTAACCCTAAACCTAATCCTAAAGATTATTTAAATTTTAACCCTAACCACAACCCCAATCTTAAACTATATTGTATCCCTTGACCTATTCCTATCACTAACTTTGATATTTTATATCCATGCCTCAATCTTAAAAGCTAACCTTAAACTCTATGCATAACTATAATCCTAATTGATAAATTTTAATCCCACATTCTTTACTATTATGTTTTAGATGAAAGACATGAATTATTGCAAAGAGATCAATCCTTATAAAGGAGATCAAAACCCTAAAAGGTAAAACCTAGGTTGCATAATATTAATTAATGAAAGAATTAATTATTATATGGCCCAACGTTTAGCTTAAGTAAACTAGAGATAATAAGTGACTAATTAAATCAATATGATTTAATTAATAAGAAAAAACTTTATTACTCTAATAGCCCCCCTTAAGATAATCTTAGGGAGTAGCTAAAAACCTAGAAACTACTACTAAAAGTAGAATTGGGCCTCAACAATAAGGCCTAATGAGGTAGCCAAGCACAATCAAATCTCTAAAAAGAGGAGAAATAGAGAAAACCACATGGGAAAAACCCTACTTCAAAATGAGATGAAAAATATGCTAAAAGAAACTAGTGAAGGACTAAAGAATCCTCCAAACTAGGGAATGTCCCAAAAGATAGGAACAAGAAATGATCATGAAGAACACTATTGAAGTATGTAGAAGCCACAATGCTTTGACAAAAGGTAACATCTGATCTAAAGAACCTCCACTAAAATAGAACTTGACCATGTAGAGAAGACTATAATCTGCATTGAATCAAGAGGCACACAAAGGCAAGCAACTAAGCTCAAAGATACATATGACATGAAATACGAAAACTTGAAAAGTTGATGAATCAAAAAAGGAAAGTTGTGTTAGTTGGCATTCTAAACCCCAATTTTAAACCCTAAAATCCCATCCTCATGATGATCTTTTCCTTCGTTTTCTTGAAATCTCCTATAGTCTATGTTGAAAATATTGTGTAAAGTAGGTTTTAGATGAAGTTTCATGATAATGAATCAAAATTCTCAAACACACAAAAATTCAAGGCTTTCCTTTCTTGGTTTGGAACCAATTCAACAAGGTTCAATGGTTCAAAGGTTCAAATGGTTCGACAAACTCATTGGTTTGATACGGAAAAATAGATGTGTTCAAGTGGTTGTTTCTAGAATGTGCAAGACCATTGTTGGATTCTCAATAAGTTCAAAGTTCAAAGGTCAAGTCCACCTATTCAAAGATGTAGTCCCGTAGTTTAGATTTGCAAACCTAAAGGTGCATGTGTGAAGTGCAATGTCAAGTTCAAAAACATAGTTCATGGTTCAACAATTTAAATTTAGGTATAAGACTCAACTCAAAATCAAAGATTTGGAATGTCTAAATTCACTTATCTAAAGGTGTAGGCCACTCCCAAATTATCAGTTATAGGCAACACAATAATTCATGGTCAAATATTCAAAAACCCAACTTTATGTAGTTAATCATTTATTGAATCAAAAGAAAGAAAGATGTTAAGAGAATTAGAAATCCTCTCTATTAAGAATTATTAGATGAAGATATTTTTAGCAAGAATGGAGACTAAGAAATGTGTACATTGAAGTCTTGAAGACATCCCTATCATCACGAAACACTCACAGCCAAATCAAATTGTGACTTAAAGTTCAAGCACATCCTTTCAAAAATATAGATGAACCATTAGTAAGAATTTTACTAGATTCAAAATTGGTGATGATAGTCGGCAACGTTCTTGATAGATGTGGAAAGCTAGTAATAAATTTTTGAATGAAGCAATATGAAGTGCCACCTAATCACAGAGACCTAAGACATCAGGGTCAATGCAAGAAATTGGGTCTCACTTTTGGCCAAAAAGTGGAAGTGTTTTTCCTATTTTTGAAATATTTTGTCAATTGATGCCAAAATTTGGGCCATTTAGAGATTAAAAATAAAAAAATTCAGAAATAAAAATTGTAGTGTTTGAGATCTTTTTGAATATGTAATTTATTTTTATATTGATATGATATATTATTTTTTTGGTATGGATCTTTAAAAACCACTTTTTCAAAATGCCTATTTTAGGACCATACCACGCTCATGTACAGACACCATAATTTGGCACAACTAAATGAATTTTTGTGAATCCTTTTAAAAAAAGTTACTTGACACACTAAATATTAGTGAGAATATTTTTCTTAAATTTTTTTAATGAATATATCATTATTATTAATTTTTAATTGGCTATAAAGGTAAATTTTAAAACCTCTCGTGTACGGACACCATAATTTGATCAAAATTTCACTTTTTTCATTTTTTTTTTAACTTCAAAAGAATTGAATGTAGATTGATGACATATAAATTAATTTTTTTTAAAATATAAAATAAAAAAGTTATTAAAGTTTTAGTGAACATTTCTATTTTACATTTAAGTACCACCTTTGATTAAAAATAATAATAATAATAGTAAATAAAATTATAACACTATAAAATTTATATTTCTGAAATCAGGATAGTGAGAGCTCTAATGTGTTTTTGTTTTGTAAATAAATTAATCCAGAAGACCCTCTAAAAATTATAGCAAGGCATGAATTTGTCAGTTCAATGCCTTAGCCAAATCTTGAGAGGCCAAGGCATAAGCTTGGTCTCACCAAGCCTGTCACAAACCAAAATTTGAGGTAGAAAAAAAAAAACCTTACCTCATGTTGTAAGAAATGGGCACCTACTATTTGAATTTCAAAAAATAGGTACCCATTTTAAAAAACTAAAAGTGGCATGTAAAATCCCCTTTTAAGAAACAGATACCCTTTTTTTACTTTTAAAAAATGGCTACCCAATTTTTAAAAATGAGTACCTGATTTTCAAAAAAATGGGTACCTATTTTTTTTAATTTAGGGTCGCATACCCAAGCTGAAAATGGGTGCCCATTTTTTAAAATTGGGTACTTGTTTCTATGAGGTCTCATTCCATGGATTTGACTTCCACAAAATTGCAACCCAACTTTGTGCATTCACCCATCACTAATTCTCAATAAATAAAATCTCTTCCCTAGGTTTGAGTATATTGTAGATGATGGTTTCTACTATGTGACTTTTTTTTGAACTTAGATGTGTCTCCCTAAACTTGATGGATAGGATGTGAAATGAGTAAAGAGATAATACCCATCGATCTAGAATGATACCTCAATCCTATCACCAATATGGGTGATCTATGTTTTCAAACCAATTGTAACTGATCTCAAAACATGCTTATAGCAAATTACACCAAAGGAAACCATACTACTAGTGATGGTGAGCATATGAGAATAGAAAAACGTTTTACCCGGAATGATTAAATGGAATATTGAAAGTTCAAATAATACATCTCTGAGCTGGACTCACTCATCCATTTGGAATTCCAATAAACATATAGCTTTCACATGCTCTATGGTGCTCATGATTATAAATGCAAAGTATTACACCATCATGACTCACCCCAATTGACCCATCATATCCCTGGTCATTGCCATTGAGATTGGCATCAAGTTCATGATGGAAATCCTTGGTTGACATCACTCCTTACATCAATTTGAAAAGTGATTGAAGAAACCCGAGCCTCATCTTAATGCTAATAGGAAGGCAGGAAGGATAAGGAAAGCCCAAACTAAAGGTAGAGATGAAATCAAAATCGAGCATACAAAACTGATGCACATAGAATATATGTATTGACCTAGTAACAAAGATGGTCTCACAAGCTTCTTCATTTTAATAGTTGATTAGTGTTTTCACATAATATCTCGACTCAAAGACTAGATGATACTCATATATGTTTGATAGGATGTCATCACTATCAAAGGCATGGTTGGAGAGCCTAAGCTATAGAATGTGAATCCCATGGTGATGTAAATTGCGGCATCCAACATACACAATAAGGGTTTGTTTGGCCATGGGAATAGGAATACTTATTCTTGAATACAAAATTGGGTTATGTATTCCTATTCTTGTTTGGTTCATCCAGAATTTGATGCAGAATTCACGGACTCAAAAATGTGTGTTTTCTAAAATAAAATAAAATTGAATAGGAATACGTATTCCTATTCCCCCTATTTAGGTGGAATAGAAAATCCTCATTTTTGGGCCAAAATCAGAATACGTATTCCGATTTTATTCCTATTCCAATTCCAATTTGGTGCATCAAAATAGAGAATTCAGAATTTTAAGAATATACATATGCTTATTCCACTTGTATTCCTATTTCCAAATGGGCCCTAACTAGTTATCTAAATAATAATGCAATCAATATGGTCACAACTTGTGCAAACAGACATAAAAATTGGATCTCTTGTAAACACGAATTTTACTACCATCAAGTATACAGGTAATGTACAAGATATCTTTATCATCAAAAGAGCTTGAACCTCATCCTATGTAAACAAGAAGGAGGAATAAGAAAAGCTCAACCACAAACAATGGCACTCCAATCTAATTCTGCTCCACCAAAATCAATCTTGGGCTTAGGTGCCTCTAGTTTGGGAAGCCACGAATAAGAGATGCCCAAATAGAGAATACATGTGAAGTTCATTTGTCCACACTCAAAAATGGTAGAGGAGCTCTTTAAACCAATATGGAAAGGCACTAGCCACATTTGGATAGTGATACAAAACAAAGATTTAGTGGATCACCAAATTTACATTGAAGTATGCAAAAGAACTTGATATGCAAAAACATGGACAACTCATGTGAAATGTTTGACAAAGTGAAAGCACTTTGGTGGAGACAACCCGAATGTTATCTTGATTAAGAAATTTTGATCATCAAATAAGGAGGATTCCCCAATCAATGAAAAGCATTGAATTATAAAAGACTTAAGTGACACAATCAATATGAGTGCAGAAGCAATACAATTTAAGTATTAATGCAATCAGACCTCAAAATGAAGCCGAGCAAGTCATTCTAGTATGATCAATTTGATCATCACATTGAAATTAATACCTAAAGTTGACCATGAAATATCAAAAGTATATTGGGTTAAGTCATTAATCCATTTATCTTCTCATACATTATGTGAAGTTAAATGAATTATATAAATTCCATCAAGCCCAATTATTAATTGGAAACTTTAACGATGTTGTAAGTTGTGATGTTTGATTTCTATAAAGGAGATGGAGATTATGTCACTAGGGGATGAGGATATAAGGAAGATGGAAAACTACACATTCCCAAGAATTAGTTATCTAAACTGAATGGGAACATATAGAAGAAGATAAATATGATAGAGAAATAGGAGTAGAGGGTTCTGCTTTTCTACAAGTAGGATTGTCAAATGACAAGGGAAGTCTTTCTTTATGTTTTCTTATCTTACCAAATTGTATGTTGGGAGGGGAAAGGAATGGAAAGATAAATAGTAGTCTTTGTTGCTTGTATTTTTCTAAATAATGAAGTTGTACATGATTTTGTATAATATTCTTATTTTTGAAATAAAAAGATATCTTGAAGAATATTGAGACTATGTGTTCTATTCTTTATTTCATGGTTACAGTGTGAATCATGGAGTATTTCAACATCTTTGTTTCCTTGTGATTGATTTTGTTCAAGATTTGCAAGTGTATCACTATTATGTATTCATTGTCTCTTTTATGCTCTTAACTCATAACAGAGTAAGGGATTCTATGTATTTACCTTACTTGTGAGCTGTTTATGTGAAGAAGGTAATGGTTATTTTCCCTCTATCCAAGAAAAGTGAGGGTAGACATCTCTTTCAGATTAATAGTATTTCTTAAGTCTTATTCATTATATATCCAAACGAGGAGCTGTACCCCGTAAAATTTAGAGGGCCCTTCCATAATTCAATGGCAAAGAGACCCAACTATTGGTATCTTTTTATGTCTTTACTTTTGGGAAAATAAGGGTTGTTATGATGGTTTATTGTGTGAAGACAAATTTGTTTGCTAATAGGCTGCAATCAAAGTAGGAATGAAAATAAAAGATAGTGTCTATATGGTAAATGATCCATCTCACTGAAATGCATAGGTACCCAGCCATCGCATCCGCCTAGTACATGGGAACAAACACTGAATACATAGCTCACATCATCAAACAAAGGAAGGATGAGAAACAATAAAAGAACCCCTCCTAATGCAAAAAAGGGTGAGGTGACATGCAATTGGAAAATGGGCCAAAAGAATTGTATGTCAAGGAACCACAATCAAGATGCACAAAAAAGTACACATGTGTGTACTGAGGTGATCAATCTCAGATATTCCATGAGGCTAATGTCATGGATGAAATATTCACTAAGAAAGGAAGATGATAAACAAAGGAAAAACATTAAGCCCCCATGTCACTTTAATAAGAGTAGTGCATGTACAATAAGGCACAGGATATGGTGAATCCCAAGAATACAAAAATCTATACAAGTTTCCTTAGATGAAACTGCTTGAATCAAAATGAAAAACTACTAAAATGGAAATATAGATGCAATATGATACTTTATCTCAGCGTATTTGCAAGAAAACATACAAATGATATCTAAATACACTAGAAGTGGCATAAGGCAACATATAGTAAAACCCATGACGAATTATCAGAGGTAACAAAATTGATCCCCAAACCTAAAACAACAAAGATTCCTCCAAAATGAAAAACTGAAAAAGATTGAGTAGAATGTGCTAGGAGAAGGATCTAGAAAAACAACTAGCATTGCTAGAAAGAGCTCTCAAAGACCTTTCCAATGATATATAAATTTTCCAAATCAAAGATCAAATGCTCAAGATATGTCTCCTAGAGTGCAAAAAAGAAATCCTAACTTAGACAACAAAACCAACTATCAAAAAGGTATCAAAACTTAAAATCACCTACACCAATGTAGTGGGCTTGGAACCAACTTTCTGGTAATATCTCATTTGCAAAGAATAGAGTACAAATGAGCAAGTTACAACCAAAAAACCAAAAGCAATTCAAAAGAGAACCAAAAGGGCAAGCAGAGGTGAAGCACCTTAGTTTCCATGCCAACATGCCTCAATTTTCATAACAAAATAGCTCAGTTTCCATGCCAAACTGAATTGGCTTATGTGCCAAAGTGCCTTGATTTTTGTGCAAATGTACCTCAATTTTTGTGCAAACATGCATAGGTTGCCTCAATTTCTGTGCCAAAAGCCTCAATTTTTGTGCCAAAAAAGCTTGATTTCGATGACAAAAATCTTTTTTTTTTTTGTGCCAAAAAGTCTTGATTTTTGAGCGAAAAATTCTCAATTTCTGTACTAAAAAATCTCAATGTTCCAACCAAGAAATCCCAACTTCTATGTTAGAAATCATAAAATCATTACCTTGGAAAATGTGCCCAATATGGGAGCAATTTGTTTTGCCTCAGATTCCAACTATGTCTAAATTGGACAATTTTTATCTGAAAATAATGGTTTTTGGATGCTTTGAGCTCAATGGCAAGGTCCATTTGGGCTCAAAGTGCACTGAAAAAAGGTAACCCCCAAATCCAATACAAAAAATACTCTGATAAATGAAACCCACTAAAAGAAAGAGGATAGGGGCATGAAGATCTAGAGCTCTAATATCATGTTGAAGTTGATGAAAGATCAACCCCACAACTCCCAACAATCATCTGCATGCAAACACCTATCATAGACAGAGAGGAGCAAAAGCTATGGAGGTTGGAGTTTCCAAATCCATAGATGAGTCATTCTTGATGAGCACAAAGAGAGATTTCTATTATCAAAAGTGAATGAAATATAGAAAGAGATCAATCCATATAAAGGAGATCAAAGCCCTATAAGGTAAAAATTAGGTTGTATGATAATAATTAGTAAAAGAATTAATTATTATATGCCCAAAGTTTAACTTAAGTAAACTAGAGATAATAAGTGACCTAATAATTCAATCAATATGATTTAATTAATAAGAAAAAACTTTATTTCTCTAACAATTTAATGTTTACGTTATTCTCTCTTTACTACTTTTAAAAAAGGAATTCCTAATATTTCCATTTTAAAATAAATTCATGAAAAATGTTACAAAATTTACCAAAAAAGATAACAAACACATTTCAAACAGGGAAATAACCCATGAAATGATAGAAGGAAAAAAGAAAAAGCTTGTCTTCACTGGCATAGAAGATAGAAACCTATGGTATGCACAAGTACTTCAGAAATTTTTACTCTAAGAAAATTATATGCCTTCCCTATTTATTAAGTTATTGTAATTAATAATAGTCAACTACTATATTTTAGCTTCTACCTATCAAATCTACAATATATGAGGTAATGAAGGTTTAATTTGCATGCATAAAAAAGAGTATTTCGTTTACCCATTACTGTCTATTGTATATTTAGAAAAGAAAAGAAAAGTCATTGACTTGTTGCATTTAAATTCACTACAAGGGAAAATGGAAATGAATTAAAATACAAAGAGAATATCAAAAAATTAAAGAACATTGATTGCTCACCATTGGACATCTTCTACAATGGCCAATACAGTAACATCTCTAATACATTCTAAAGATGATTAGTTCCTAACCAATATGTGAAAAGTCAAATTACAAAGAACCACCTTCCCATCTATCCAAGAAAATACATATTACAACTTCAAATAGAACCATCACACTCTACTCAATGGGATTTCCAACTGATAAATGCCTAATGCACATCTACAAAGATAAAATCTTGCCTACAATTACCCTAGAAAATAGGTAACTTATGAATGTAAAATTAGTTCTACAATATTTATACAGATAAGATTGTATTGTATTATTATTTATTACATAATAGTGACTATTGGTAATAAAATACTAAGTCCAAGCTCTTCCAAATTAGGTCAGTACACAATCTCATTTAGCTAAATTTATCATTTCACCACTATGTGAAGCAAGAAACAGAGAAATTCAAGATTTACTTGGCATCTTTAAAACAGGTTTATTATCCCACCATGTTAATGTCTCCTCAAAATCTATAAATACATTACTTCAAATTTTGTTAGATTGATTTTTAGAAAAAGATAATTTTGATGTGACTGAAAAAAGGAAGGCAATGATCCACAATACAAAAAGGTATGCTTGAGAATGATTAGATACCAAAAAAAATGGTCACATGCTTACAATAGTCTCATCATTCCAAACACAATAGATATACAAAGACAAAGGTACCATAAAAAAGGTAACCTATGTATGGAAAACTATTGTTGTAGCATTCATACTAAAAGATTGTATATTTTTAGCTTCTTTATTATAAAAGTACAAAGCTATGTCACCTTTAAGGTTGACATATCAGAATGATTGAATTTGAGTATTTCTATCCAAAAAATAATTATTCTAAAACATATGATCTAGATAACCTCATTCTAGCTCATTTATATATGGTCTCGCGCTTTTCCAATTGGAAATGTCAATTAAATGCATGTTTCATACTAGTTTGTATCCAATTACTAAAGAAATGAAATTATTTTAGAAAATTGATGTTTCAATAACTCTTACTATTTTTTATGGTATTTTTATAATAACATATAACCACCATTTTATAGAGCTCAAAGTCAATAATATTTTCATATAGAATTTATAATGTTTTAATTATATATAGTATATTGTAATTAAAAAATTTTACAAGCACATATTTTAACACACGAAATTATGTTGATTTTGAGAAAGAAAAAATATTAAAAATCATTTCAAATTTTTTTAAAATTATAGGAAATTCTAGAGAAGAGAGTCCTCTTTTAGAATGTATAATATTTCTTCTGGTTATAATAGATTTGTATAGAAAAGTGTGGTGGGAGATGAAAACTATCGATTTTATGTGAGTTGAAATTTGAATCATTATAAAATAGAAAATATAGGTCTAAAGTCATTTTATATTATTGATTGTCCTAGATATATTTGTTATCTATAACATAGTCTGAGTTCAAATGGAAATAAGTTTATTTCCATATAGTTTTATGATGGGAGCTAAACCCCTAATTTTCAGTATTTTTCAACAACTAAAAAATATCTATAAAAATTAGAAAAATATATCAATTTTTATTCCAAATAAGTATTAAAAATTCAATCCTAAACTTCATCCATTTCTACTCATTTCATTAGTTTACTTCATTTTAAAATTGTAAATAATAATACCACTTTTCTATCATTGAAGGTGAACAATTATACTTTTGTTAGCCTTTTCCTTTACAAAAGGGTGACATAGGTTTGTGCTTTTACCCATTACCTAATGGTTACTACTACTAATCAACTACTAATTTAAAATTATTATAGATCAAATTAAAAATAATAATAAAGGAAAATAGTGGAGATCTACTGTGTGTCTTTGGGAAGGGATGTCTATATCATTTACACTTAAATGTCAACTACAAATTTAAAAAAGATGAACTCTAATTAAATTTATTTGTTTTCAATGTAGGAAAACTTGGAGATGACTTGCCAAAAAGGGAAACAACACACACAGAAAGAACTTTGCTCTCCCAAAATTCAACATCAATTGGCATGGTCATACAAGCACAAAATTTCTAAAAATGAAAAATATATAAGAGTTAGTTTTCTTCTTCAATGAAAATGGGTATAATCACCAACCATGTTAATGTCTATTTAATATTTACATATGAATTATTTCTAATTCTTACATTGATTTTCAAATACAAGATTATTTGGATGCGACTGAAAAAAGGAAGGCAAAAATGAAAAGTACACTTACAATTCTATAATAAACAACAAAGTGATAATGTGATTAAAAACCCAAACACCATATATCTCTATCTGCATCACTGATTTATAATATTTCATGAAGTAGTAATTGAAAAAAACATACAAGCAACAAATTATTGGTATTTCTATGAATGGAAACATTGAGGTTTTGCACATATACACATATTCATCTGGCTACCCAATGAACCTAACATCGATGTACTCAATTGGGGAAATAAAGATAAAGTTATTGAAGAACATGATTTCTTTGACAAGTATATTATTTCATGGAACCCTTGTTCAAAAATATAAAGATAAAACATCATACACAAATATCCTAGAGAAGACCCATGCCTACTCAACACAACCAAAATATTCTCCACAAAACCCTACAATAATTAAGAGGAGTTATTCAATTATGTCCAAAGATAGACAAAATGCATAGAGAAAACTTTCCTCCATAGAAAATGGAACCAAGTACAATGTAGAAATAAATCTCTATGAAAAGAATGCATCAAATCCACCTTAACATGCAAAGAATCCAACCAAAAATTATACAGACCATCAAGAAATAGTTATGGGTTAAACATCCATAACCATGAGACACTCTCAACATGGAGAGCTAACATAGATTTCAAAACTATAATCTTGCGTCATATTTTTCTCAAATACATTTCCAAGTACACATCAAAGGTAGAAGGAAAATTAAAGATTTGTGTTAATATGTTGGCAAGGATTCGCTCACATGAAACATTGTACAACACCCATCCCTTAAAGAATTCCAAAAGTTCATGTTAGAGATTATTGCAAAGAGAGATATAGGAACACAACAAACCTATCATATACTTAAAAATTTATCACTTTTGATATGCAATCAACAATTTATATCAATGACTTGAGATAAAAAGGTTCCTCGTCACCTAAAGAAAAAAAATGATGGCTACTCTTCATAACTACATACGCATAGAAGATTTAATTTTCTTCTTAAATATTCACCAACTATGTTAATGTCTATTTAATATTTAGTTTGGGTGCAAGAAGTTGAGTCCCACTTTTGGCCAAAAGGTGGACGTGTTTTTCCCATTCACTTAATGTCCAAATTTGAGGTACATTAAGATTGAATCTCGAAAAAATTCACTAATAGAAAATGTAGTATTCAGAGTCTAGATTTCAAATATGTATTTTTCTAGAATACTTACATGGTATAAATTACATTTTGGTAGGCTTTTTAAAAACCCACTTTTCAAATGTGCTTGTTTTAGGATCATATCACACACATGTACAAGCACCCTTTTTTGGAGCAAAAAGATGAAATTTTGTAATTTCTTTGGAAAAAGGTACCTAACACACCAAAGATTTATGAGAATATTTTTCCTTATTTCTTTATTGAATTTTTTTTTCATAAATTTTTAGTTGACCATAAAGTGGATTTTGAAAACCTCTAGTGTACGACCACCATAATTTGATGAAAAATTCACCTTTTTTAATTCTTTTTTTAATATTGAAGTAAATTCTACACAGATTCATGACATGTAATTCATTTTTCAAAAAATGTAAAATCAAAAAAGTTATTAAAATTTTAGTTAACCATACTATTTGAAGTTTAGATACCAATTTGGCTTGATAAATATTGTAAAAGTACTAAAATAAGTCATATTACTATTAAATTTGCATTTTTAGAAACTAGACAAAAAGTACTATAATGGGCTTTTGTTTTGTCAAAAAAAATCGTTGGGGAAGTCCTCTAAAAAATTATGACAAGACAAAAATCTCATATTTTTGTGCCTTAGCCATTTTTTCTAGAACAAGCACAGGCTTGGTCCAACCAAGTCTATCCCAAGCCAAAACACAACGCAACCCATGGCATGTGAAATTTGAATTTGAAGAAATGGGTACAAGTTCCAAAATGGATACCCATTTCTAAAATTAGGTAAAAATGAGCTTTCAAGCACCAAAGTTTTATTTTTTTATTTTTTTAAGAAATGGGTACCCATGTTGAAATGCATACTCATTTTGAAAATAATGGGAACCCATTTTGAAACAAGTACTCATTTTGAAAATGAAAGGTACACATTTTGAAATAGATACCCATTTTGAAAAAAATAGGTACCCATTTTTTGAATTTAAGATCAGACACCCAAGCCTAAAGTAGGTACCCATTTTTAGCAACAATGTTTTTTCATCAAGGACTTCCACAGTTTTGGTACTCAACTTCTTGCATTTACCATTTACATATATACATTATTTCAAAATTCTTACATCAATTTTTAGAAATAGGATAATTTGGATGTAACTGATAAAAGGAGAAAATAAAAAATAGTAAATGCCCAAGAAATAATGTATTGATTCCAACTCTAGTGAAAGGAGATGCAAGAGATTGAAGGTAAAAAAAATGTAAGAACTACAAGGAAGAAAGTAGAGAGGAAACCCATGACAAAAATGCGGAACATACCTATTGTACTAAGGTTGAAGAAACTCTAGAGAAAGCAAAGAATAGTGCCATGGAAGAGGAATTTAAAGGCAAAGTGAATGAAAAAGAGTTTGAGGAGGTTGAACAAGAGTCCTAGGAAGCCCCTATTGAGGTAGTTATAGGGCCTAATGCTAAGGTCCCCAAAGCCGACAACCCTAATATGGACATAAAAGCCTACCTGTTAATATGGAGACTAATGAGGAAACTAAGGTTGAAAAGATAAAAAGGGATTTGGAATATCAGATTAAGGTCCTCAATGAAAAAATGTTTGAATGAAAAGTTTGATAATGTCATTACTGGTATTGAGCTGGGTGTGGCTATATCGACTATATGCAAAGTCCATAAAGAGATGATGAGGAAGGTCATCTTTTGTATAGTCATGGGTCATAACAAACTCAACAAAGTTGGCATTTAGAATAAAAATGTTTTTTGTGGAACTGAAGAGCATGGAGGATGTTCACAACTCAACCAAGGATCTCAAGTACTTGGTCGAGGACTGGGAGTACATTAAACTAGCCTAACTTTTCCTAGACTTGGCTTTCCTTTTTTTCATTTTAATGATCAATAATTTTACTTTAATACTTTTATGGCTGACTGTGGTCCTACTTTTAATTTTTTGGACATAATTTAAATACGGTTATGTTTAATTTGGTTTATGTTAAACTTCATTATTGGGTATGTGCAAGATCATGATGGGCCAAACTATACCCTTAAGAGGCAATCTAAAATTAGCAAATCGAATTTATATCAACTTGACATGCAATTTTGAGCTAGTTATGAAAATTATATTAAAAATTAATAAGATTAGAATTTGTAAGAAATTGAAAGTAGTTTCTAAACTACTAGGCCTTATTCGAAAATAATTTGATATAACTAGTCAAAAGTGTATATTTTAATGCAAAAATACAAAAATTTCAGGACAAAACTAAGAAGTAGGTGTATGTATAACCACCTTAGTCACAATCATATAATACTAATAATTTTTATAAGATTCTAGATATAAGAAGTAGACTCATGTCTGGATGTGATGCATTTTTTTGGTATTTTTATTCTTAAAAAAATTAATTGTGAATTTTCTACTGCAAGATTTTCACCAAAAAAATGCTCATGTCTAACTACCTTAACTAATTCAAAACATTACCAATTTTTTTTTTAAAAAATATTTATTATACTAGGTGAAGTGTAGAATGTGATGCATCTTTTAGATTTCACAAAAGTATTACAGTTTGAAAGTTATAGTCATTTTTCAATCAGTATGCAAATCAGCACTTTGTGCATATCTTCATTTAAAAATAAATAATAATTACTTATTGAACTCATATTTTGATAGCAATTATATCACTAGAAAGTGAAGAACATCCTCAAGAAACCCTTTTTGTTTTATAAAATTTGGTCATATTAAAAATCGTCATGTATCTCCTTGAAGTCAAATCACATTTTTTGAGCTAATCAAGGAGGCTTGGTAATTACCAAGTCTAATCAGGTATCTGATATATTAGGTATCTAAAAACTTAAATACGTTAAGGAATCAAACTAAAAATGGAGGGTGGGGATTGAAAGTGGAGGAATGGTCCTCATTATCCCATCCATGATCCATGTGAAGTGTACCAAAAATATTACAAATGGTATTTTTTTTTGTATGTTATAATATATTCATATTATACTTTTCTATATTATATTAAATTATATTATACTATATTTAAATATATTTTATTATATTATGAATTATATACCCTTAGGGACATATTCTAATTGATCATATGGGTCGTAAGGGGTCATAGGTTAACCTATGACCCCTTTTGACACATTTTATAATAACATATGTCCCTAAGGGTCCTACAACCCCTATGATCATATTCTAATTAATCATATGGTTCAAATGGGGCCATATGTTAACCTATGACCCCTTTTGACATATTTGTTGATAACATATGTCCCCAAGAATCCTACGACCCCTAGGGACATATTCTAAATGATTTTATGGGTCAAAAGGGATCATAGGTTAACTTATGACCTCTTTCGACACATTTGATGACAACATATCTCCCTAGGGGTCTTAGGACCCCTATCAATGTATTTTAATTGATCTTATAGGTCTTTCAACAGGTTTGATGACAACATATGTCTCTAGGGGTCCTAGATCCCCTAGGGACATATTATAATTGATCTTATGAGTTGAAAGGGGTCATAGGTTAACCTATTACCCCTTTCAACAGGTTTATTGACAACATATATCCCTAGGGATCCTAAAACTACTAGGGACGTATTCTTATTGATCTTATGGGTCGCAAAGGGTCATAGATTAACCAATGACCCCTTTCAATAGGTTTGATGACAAAATATGTTCCTAAGGGTTCTAGGACCCCTAGGGACATATTTTAATTGATAGTATGGGTCGAAAGGGGTCATAGGTTAACTTAGGCCCCCTTTTGACACATTTGATGACAACATATCTCCCTAGGGGTCCTAGGACCTCTAGAGACACATTCTAGTTGATAGTATAGGTCTCAAGGGGTCATAGGTTACACTTTGACCCCTTTTGACACATTTGATGACAACATATATGTCCTTAGGGTTCCACTCCTAGGACCCCTCAAGACATATTCTAATTGATCTTATGGATTGAATTTTGACACATTTGATAACAACATATGTTCCTAGGGGTTGTCCCTAGGGGTCCTACAACCCCTAGGGACATATTCTAATTGATAATATGGGTCGAAAGTGGTCATAGGTTAGGGACATATTCTAATTAATCGTATGGGTTGAAAGGGGTAAAACTATGATCTCTTTCGATCGATATGATCAATTAAAATATGTCCCTAAGGGTCATAGGGACATACATTGTCATCAAACGTGTCAAAAAGGGTCATAGGTTAACCCATAAGATCAATTAGAATACATCCCAAGGGTTTCCTAGAGACATATGTTATCACCAAAAATGTTGAAAGGCGTCATAGGTTAACATATGACCTCTTGCAACCCATAAGATCAATTAGAATACATCCCTACACGTTATAGGACCCCTAGGGACATATATTGTCAAAAAATATGTCAAAAGGGGCTATAGGTTAACCTATGACTCCTTGCAACCCATAAGATCAATTAGAATATGTCTCTAGGGGTCCTAAGACCC
This sequence comes from Cupressus sempervirens, assembly GCA_028749045.1. Taxonomy (NCBI): domain Eukaryota; kingdom Viridiplantae; phylum Streptophyta; class Pinopsida; order Cupressales; family Cupressaceae; genus Cupressus; species Cupressus sempervirens. The sequence continues at coordinate 112,081,127 of CM053783.1, forward strand.
CTAGGGACATATGTTGTCAACAAAAGGGTTGAAAGGGGTTAATGATTAACCTATGATCCCTTTCAACCCATAAGATCAATTGGAATATGTTCTTAGGAGTCCTAGGACCCCTAGGGACATATGTTGTTGTCAAACATGTGGAAAGGGGTCATACGTTAAATTATGACCCTTTTCGACCCAAATTGTCAATTATAATATGTTCCTAGGATCCCTAGGGAAATATTTTGTCATCAAATGTGTTGAAATGGGTCATTATGAAGGGTACTCCCCTTAATTCAATAACACATAACAAAAAAAAAAAAAATTAACAAAAATTTGCAAGAATAAAATATAGGCTTCTTATTATCATCGCAAATGTGAAATTACAGATTTTAGAATTATAATATGCTAACCCACATAGAAGCCTTCATTATAGTAATCTGCAAGACAAAGCTATGAACTATCACTTTGAGCTCTCCTAGACAATATGCGAGCATTTCTTAAATAGACAAGTGTATGCCACCCAGGTAGGTTCTAGACACTCAAACTTAATACCTAGTACCAACGAACTCTAATAATACATATAAAGTCATCCAAATACATTTTTGACATTTATTTTAGAAGTTTTGGTTAGACCAACTTTAGAAGGCCATAGCATTCGAAGCATTGCTCTGATTGGCTATTAAAACCACTTTTTGGCATTCATAGCTTTTGATCTATATAGGCTCAAATTTGTGCAAGCACCCATTTGTCCAGTGTCTGAGCCTCATTTGGGCACATTTAGGCCTTCAATGGTGATGCTAAAGTTTTTATACGAAAATTACACACCAAAAATCTGTAATAAATCCCTGAATACTCATGATATGGCACCGAGTCTCAATTGGGTGATTGATATATCAAAGATGAACATCCATCTCTGAAATTAGGACTTTTTGAGCTCGTATGACTGAATTACTAAGTAACAACCTCCAGAAACAACAACTTTGCACTGAGAAAACCCTTTCAAGAAATAAAAAGGAAATATTTGTGAGTGATACGAGATTACTCCTACACCCTGGATGCTTCTACAGCAAGACATAGGTTAACCTATGGCCCCTTTCAACCCATAGGATCAATTGGAATATGTCTCTAGGGGTCTGAGGACTGCTAGGGACATATGTTGTCATTAAACATGTTGAAAGGGGTCATAGGTTAATCTATGACCCCATTCAACCTATAAGATCAATTAGAATAGAACCCCTAGGGACATATGTTGTCAAACATGTTGAAAGGGATCCCTTGCAACCCATAAGATTAATTAGAATATGTCCCTAGGGAGATTAATCTCAAATATGATATTGAAGGAAAATCATAAATTCAAAGGAAAGTTCAATGGTGTTCAAGTTGCATTGAGCAATGTTTTAAATGTAACCTTGTTGAAGAGGAGAGACTTTATGAATTCATGTGATACTAAGTTCTAACAATAAATGTACTCTTGATAAACATTTCAAAGAATAGGTATTACATTGGTACTCATAAAATATGATTTTTAAGGTAAACCAAAAATTGAGAGGAAAGTTCAATGGTGTTCAAATTGCATTGAGCAATGTTGTAAATGTAAGAAATTCTTTAAGGGACACCACTAAGGGGTTTCGGAAGTTCAATGAGCAATCTAAAGTTGTTCATCAGATTTTAAAGATATTTCTTGTTCTTCTAGCTCTAGAGACATTCTACATGAAATTGACATACTGTAAGGTTGTATTTATTTTGTTTAGAATGAATGTAATAATGTTAGGGTAGCTACTTAAGAATAGATATTACATTGGTACTCATAAAATTTTATCAACTATCAATGCTTTCAATATAAAATCATATATTTTTTTTAAATATAACAAAATCTAAAATCTTTCAATAACCTATCGTTTTATCTTGTAACACTCAAATTATTTTAGCCACTCAAAAACTACTGTTATAAAAAAATATGGAGTAGGAATTTCATGTGAAATGTATAGAATTGTTGGAAAACTAACTTCAGTAATCAAAAATGGTTTTTGCTTCATTGTATGTCCTCTCTTCCCTCGTTAATTTTGAAAATAACGTGAAAATCCTACACAATAATAAAATACTTTCTTCTATCTCTGACTGAGGTGCATTTTGGGTTGTAGAAGCAAAAATGAAGAAAAAAATTGAAATGAATGGGTATTAGGATGCAACGATCAGAATGGGTGACCATAAAATATTACTGTCGTGTAACTTGACAAACCAATCAGAAAGATTACGTTCGATTGAAGCTACCTGCAAATATCTGCGGAGAACCATCCAATCGGAACGCGGAGACATGAGTAGCTGCACCAAAATGTATTCATCAACTATGAAATTGACCGTTTGTTGTTTTGCGGCGCAGAGAGATTGTTGTTTTGTGCGCATGTAAATCTGTACACGTAGAGCAGATTGCGTCTGAAAGGATCAATTTGTGCTCCTTCACTGCGTTATGTTATTTTCACAGACATCATTTCCCACAGAGTGTTCATCAGTTTAACATGTTACAACGAATTGTACCACAGTTTCCTATCAATTTACAGCGAAAAATCACTAGTTTTTCTGGTTCATACTTTCCATTTGATTTATATATGAGATTTTGAATCATCTTTTTCAAGTCGACTGTTTTTTCATGTTAATCGGGCGTTCCCAATCATAATTACTATTATTCTAGTTATTTCACCCTCGTAAATATCATATATTAAAATTTGTTAAACAATCAAAATTGACATATTTTTCCAAGTTTATAGAAAAAATTATTATTACATTTTATGATTTTTTAAACCTTTTCAATGTAAACAATATTGTTTTATAATTAACAGTATAAAATAGATATTGATTAAAAACTCTTTTAGTTTAACAATCTGTTTTAATTATATCAATTTTCATCATGACTAAATTATACTATAAACTAGATTTCATTTAAAAAATTGAAACAAAACTTGGTATCTCAGAGGTAACAATCTAGAAGAGTGGTAGTCAATATTAATTTATAAGAATTTTTTTTTAGTAAATAGTAATTTAAAAAATTGAAACAAAGCAATTAATGTCATTTTTATAAGGGATGAAGAGGAAAATGTGTGGGAAGATCTGTAATGTTGAAGGTGATCAAGTAGATATTTAATGGATTGTAGTGTGAAATTATGATTGATGTTATTTGACGACAAAATATGAGGATGTTTAGAGAGTTTTTTCCAAGATGCCTTATAGGTTTGTCATGGAATGCCAATGTAAGGAAGATACTATGGTCAAGCATATTGCCAGGGTCGTTAGAGTGAACAAGGAGGCCATGACTTTTGATGTAGTGGCAACTACCATTGATGAGGCATTTTGGAAAACTAGGCCTATTCATAATGGAGTTGTATATGAGTCTATATTCTTTGCTAGTCTATAGGCCTACCAATCTCTCCAACTATAAAGAAAAGGACACAAAGGAGCAACCTAGAAGCTTTTGTTTATTTCACTTGGATATATGGAGATATATGCTTCCCAATGCAGATTGATAGGTTGTGCAAAGGCATTGAGGGCTTTATGTATCTGATGTAGGAACTGTAATATTTTTGTCTATTGATAATATAAAGGGGGTTATCCCTTAGTAAAATTTATAAAAATAAAATAATAGAATGAAAACAAAAAATAAACATTGCCTTTACATAGAGTTCTTCAATAAATTCAATAGAATCTAGCTTTTTTAATTTCATAAATAAATGTCCTTGTAAAATGAAATGAATTTTCAAATTTTTGATTTATAATATGAATCTTAAAATATAAAAGATAAGATATATTCACCAAAAAATTAATAAAATAATAATACAATAAAATAAAATAAAATAGATTGTGCTCTTAGTGGCCTAGCTAAATTGCAAGATCTTCTTGGGATAAAGCATGAATTCACAAGGTCTAGCCTCTCCCAGCTCACATGGTACCAAACAATGTGTTGCACTATTATCACAATATCGTTTTAATGCAAACAAAGTTGATTGTTTACAAGATTTGTTTTCTTCTAAGTATGTAGTGTTTGATATTAATAGCAATAAAAAATGGGTGACTAGCCCATGTGTCAAAGGACATGTTGCCCTAGCATCATAACAACATTTTTATGCCAAAATAGTAAGGATGGCTTACCATAGAATGTTTGATTATTTAGAAGATGTTTTTTCTCCGAATATTTAGCTTTCAAATATATATTTTTAGTTTCATGAGAGTATAATTTAGATATAGGATTTTGCATACAATATTTAAAACTAATAATATGCGCAAAATTATACTTTTTTTCATTGCAAAAACTAGAATTTGACAACATTATTGCCTTACAAAAAAGAAATTAAAAATTAATAAGAGACCACTTCTAAACAAAATAGGTCTATGCTACTTTTACCTCTTGATATTGATAAATATTACACATTGTATATTGAAGTAGAAAGAGTAAATTAGACAAGAAGTAAGGCCAAAGAGGAAGAACATAATAGAATAAAAATGTTAAATAAAAAATAAAGGAATTTTAGCAAAAATTTTCCATAGAAAAGAGAAAATTTATTTATCAAAATTAGTAAACAATATTATGTAAAATAATTCACAATTATAACACACCTCTTCTTATATTTTGAATATATGATATTTATTAAATTAGTAGACAAAAAACTTAATGAAAATAGTGGCCACCACTTTCCAGTCACTAGACAACTACTCCTAGTTGAAACCATGCTTCAGTATTGAAGGATTTTCTCCCTAGGGTCTTTGATGAGAAAGAAATCATCTTTGAAAGACAATTTGGTCATCCTAGAGATTTTGGTACCCTCTATACTTATCTGAGTAACAACCACAATAGACTTCAACATTACTAGGATAGTAAAACTTCCAATGGTGACCTTACCATCCTCCTAAGAATTCACAAATTTATGAAACATTTTTGAGTCATACCCCTTCATTCTTCCACATGTATATCATCATTTTCTCTTTCTCAATTATTTGCCACACATTGGAGTTGCTCTTAAACTAGTCACAGCCATTGAGCTATATTTTATATAGTTCTCCTCCTACTGTAGCTAACAAACTACCTTTCTCAAATAGCTCAAAGCCAAAAACCCATAACCAACAATATAGAGGTAACTCAGGTAGTGCAAAGTTACAATCTTGAAGGCTTTGTTGTAAATTTGGAAAGGAGAAATCATAGAGCAAATGTGAAAGGAAAACCCACCCAAAAGCTAAGAAATAATGTTAAAAACTAAACATTGAACTTTGATTTATTACATAGTAATTATTGCACAAGATGTCAATATCTTGCAATATTGCCACAAGAGCCTCCATGGGAATTGACTACATGTCTTCCCATATTTTGAAGTACTCAGTGTACTTCCCCAAGGTTTCCAACCTAGGACTGTCATCATTATTACCTTCCTGATAGATGTGTTAGTAGATAACTTTATCCATTGTGAAAGATAATCTCATGGTCTTATTGATGATGTCCCTATCATTATATTCTACGTTGGCTTTTTTAATCAAAATATTAATCACATTGAGAGCATTGTCTTCAATTATCAAAATATTGTACCCTTTTTTGGTCATAATTTTAACACCAAAAAAAGGGCTAACATTTCAACCATATAAGTGTTTTGAGTGCTTAAATTAACTACATATGTCACTACAACAATGCCTCTAAAGTTTCTAATGAGAACACCCCCTTGTGCTCGACCTACTCTCTCTCTCTCTCTCTCTCTCTCTCTCTATATATATATATATATATATATATATATATATATATATATATATATATATATATATATATATATATAACTTATTTGTATATCTTTTCATTATTATTATTTTTTAAATAAAAAATAGCATTGCCTTTACATTGGCGTTTCTTCATAATGAATAGACTTTCTATTTTTCTTTATAAAGAAGACCTTCACTTTTAAAATTATATAAATCTTATATTTATAAAAGGAAAAAAAAATGAAATATTAATTATAAAATAGAAACATAAAATATTAAAAATAAATAAATAATAAAAATAATAGAATGGAAAAAAAAATATTGGAGCTTGAATGTTGCAAATTCAATTATATATTGAAAAACTAAAATATAGTCTCTAGAGAATTGATCAAAAGTTATATCTATTTTTTGATATAATTCTTTTAAATTTATATTTTTCACCATCATTTCAACAAAATATAAAGGTAAAATAAGTGATCATCTTATACATTACAATAAATATATCTTAAATAAATCTATAAACGTATTTAAGAAATAGATAATCTCTAATAAATAGATTGATTATGTATATTAACATCCACAATACAATAATATTTGAATTTTTAAAAATCTATGTAAAATGTTTGAATAGATAGAAAATTTTAGAAACAAAATGAAAGTGAGAAAATGATATTTATGTTCTTACTTCAGGTCTAAGTCTTGTTCTATTGCAATTCTTCTTATTTTTATAATTGGTGAGTTAGATGGTTTTGTATGTAATAATTTTTTTTTTTAAATTTAAAAATATGCTTTCCCAAAATTTTAAAAATATTGTAACTCTACTTATTGTAAATTTATTTTTTAGTTTGTGTCCTAAAACTATAGGCAATGAACTAAGCTTAACTATCATTATTAAAATATCTTTTAGCAAATCAAGTTGAAGATATTTTCTTGTTTTACAAATTTTTTACTTTTAATGACCTTAAACTTGTTCAGTTTTTAACAAAACGTAATAACAATATTACTACTCTAAAATATGATTAATTTAGAAAAGTCATCTATAAGGGCAGAGTTTTCCAAAATATTTGTTTGGAATTGTAAAGTTGGATAAACATTTTGATAGGGACATGAATTAAAATGTAGAAAAGCTTACTTTTCTAAAGACTTCCTTTATTTAAGTGAGGTTTATTATTGTACTCTTGGAAAATGTTAATTGAATTTTAAAAATTAATACGTACAAGAGGCAATCAAGAAATGGTTGGGGAAAAGGAAACAATGGCATTAAATGCAAGAAAATATGATCTTTTAAAACTATCGATCATCTCTTTGACCCAGTTTTTGCCTTGCAAATGGAAAATAGTTATCTTTGAATTGGTATTCCTTTTTTTAAAACTAGGGAAAAAATACGAACAAATTATAAAAATCCTAGAGCTTGCAGAGGATGATTGGAGACTATTTAATTTTTAGGTTTCAAAATGATAGAAGACAATTTGATTTTCAAAGTTCTAATTCTTTAAGTTGAATATGTAGAATGCATTAATTTTGAATTATTTTTACTATGTTTGGAAGCACTTGAAGCACTCATTTCCTCTCAATGCCATATGTCTTAGTTCAAGCTTGGCTAAAATCACTATTTCCATATTTGGTCGTCGATCAAAGTTTTTGTTTTCTTGAACGATTGTTATAATCAATATGTGCTTCTTTTTAAATATGATAGCTCTAAACCTAATTGAAGCTACCGACTCCTCTCTTCCAATTGACCATCTTTGGGATCAATGAAAGATAAAACCAAAATCTAGAACAAAGTTTATCAAAAGTAATTTTTCTTTAATTTTTATTTTTTAATTTCTCAGATTATATCATGCAAAATAGAATTCTTCTAAAATTCTTTTATTCTTTATTTTTGAAGATGCAAAATTGTCTATGAGCCTAGATTCTCTTGGATAGTTTATGAGTTCAAGCACATACTTAATTTTATGTTTCTTAGAAAATTATACCCTTTGTAGTATCAAACAAACAACGTAGAGTTTTTGGGAAGTGTAATCTATACAAGATTCTTCTAATAGAACCCTCCTCTTCTTTTCTATTAGAGCCAATAGACATTTAGGCTAACTTTGTGCACCTACAATTCCTACCAATATTTGTCAATTTTCTCTTAACCTTCATAGGTGAGTGAAGTGCTTAAAACTAACCTTTCAACTTTCTCGTATTTACAGAGCTCTTTGGATAACTCATAGAGGCGAGGTGGTCTAAAAATGTCATATTAAAACATTTTCCCAAAACCTATTACATGTTCACCTCCCAATAACTGCTCACCAAAAAATATATTTTTTACACAAATGCACCAATCAAAAACTAAGAAAGCTAAATAAATGATCAACTATTAGTGCATGTATGATCTCCTATTAGTACACATGCTATCATTTTAGAACTTTTTATAAGTAATAATTAGGGGATAGATAATGATAGGATGTGGTGGTCATTGGAACATAGGCGAAAAATAGCTCATATCGCCTAAATATCAAGAAATTTTGAAATTGATCGATTACATAATTTACAAAATTTTAAATTATCTTTCTTTTTTTATTAAATTGGATTCTTTTTTATAATTATCTCATTCCTATTTATATTTATTGTTTCACATAGTAAGTCTTTTTTTAAAATTTATCATTTTACATATCTCTACATATAATATTATTACAAAACAATTTTCTCAATATTTGACAGCAACTTTTCAAAGCAATCAGATTTCCACAATCCATGAATATTGTATTAATTTCTGGGAAAGATTGTGTAAGAGTTTTTTCATGAACGTTTCGGATCATACTATATGATCCATCATCAGGATGCCAAAGAGTCAATGAGAGCAAAAATATGGAATGCAGATCTAAGAGCGGGGATAAAAAGAGGAAGGAGAGATGGAAAGGGCACGGAGAATAAGGAGACACGGAAGACAAAGAGAGTGAGAAGTAAAGAAAAGAAACAAACAAGAGAAGGGGCAGTCAACATAAAAGGATGAATGAGGCAACCAAGCAAGAAGAAAAGTGAAACAGAGGCAAATGTAACGAAATGACTCAAAGAGACGGAATAAAAATAAAAATACAGAGAGGACAACAATGGAGAAAGAATAAAAAGAAGAAGAAAGACTATGAAAAGGAAAAATAAATAAATATATATATATGTATAAAGATAAATAAGTAAACAAAAATAACTATAAAAATTCAAATGGAAAAGTGAAAGTAAATAAATGCAAAAAAAAAATAAATGGAATAAGAGAAACAAAAATAAAAATGATAAAAAGAAGAAGAAAAAGAGCGAGAGAAAATAAAAATAAAAACCTATTAGCAACTTTTCTACAATCCAACCTTGTTAGTTCCTACCATAGGCAAAAATACTATTGCATCCATTAGATGCAATTAAAAACTATACAATATATTAGTTTAACCAATAAGATTCAAGTAGTTTTTAAGATTCTAAGTTTTTTTATAAAGTTTGAACATTTTTATTATTTTTTGAAATGGAAAAAAGTCATTTAACTGAAATCTTATTGGCTCTAACTAATAATAGTAAGGGAGAAAATTAAATTTTCAAACCAAAAAATCAAGATGATGTGACCTACATTTACTTTATCATTTCAAGAATTTCACAATTTAAATTCTTTATAAATTTTGAACATTTTTTATTTTATTTTCTAAAAAGCAAGAATAGTGTTTAATTGAAATCTTATTGGGTCCTACTAAATAGTAATGGAGAAATTTAAAATTTTAAACTAAAAATCAGTGAAAATTTAAAATTCTAACTTTTTGTATTAATTGTGCAATTAATATAAGTATTATAAAAGATACGTTACACCATACTTTACTTTACCATTAGTCAAATTAATAATAATAGAATGTACTAACTCATTGAATTTTGATTTATTTTGTCCTTAAAATATTATCTTTTAAAAGAATTAAAAGTAATAAAAACTAAATAATGTAACAAAGAATTTTAACAACTACAAACTAAATAATATTACAAAGAATTTTAAAACAATAGTTATTGTACGTATAATAATTTTTTTAAATTTTTTTAAAGGATCAGTAAATGGTTGAAGCCTAGATTAATTATTATTATTTGTTAGAATTAATTATTATTATATGTTAAGGGAAGGTAGATTCGAACCCAAGGCCTCCCACATGAGAGGCTTGCAAGTAACCGTTGCATTGTAAGCTATTGCCTGATGTATAATAATGTTTATTGTTGATGTATTTAAAATTTAAAATATCTTATATCAATTTTTGAGTGTCAAGTTGTTGATTAAATTTGTTTTAATAAATAAAAATAGTGTATAAAGATGACAATTAATTGTAGTTTTTTTTTTAAATAAAGAATTATTTGATGTTAAATATTTGTAAAAAAAATATTTTTGTTTCATAATTTTCAACTTCTCTAGTTTTTTAATCATATAATTAGTTCTTTTAGACTAAGCAATTGGTTTCTAATTTCTTACATTGTAAATATGCTAAAAATAAAATAAAATTTGTTGTACTCCAGACCCCAAGACACAAAGAATAAACAATTTAAATTGTGGATGTCTTTTCTATATGTAGAATTTAGTTATAACATGCTTATGCTTTAGTTAGGGTTTTGGTTGATATTTTTTTTAACCTTTCATAAGATCTCAATGATCCATTTATTCACAACACATTACAATATATTTATAAAAACTTTATAACTGCATTCAAACTAATGTTGTAAAAAAATTATTTATTATCTAAAGACTTCTCATGGAAAAACCAATAATACAAAAAATGTGTTACCTTGTAATGTATGCATGATTTTTTTAGTGAAATTGAACAATATTTCTTGAGTGCTTATGAAGATGCTTTCCAGTCTCAAAACTCTTGAAGTTAAAGAATTACATCTTGTTTTAAAATTCTTATACACTTTTGAGTTTTCTACAATAGAGTTTAGATTTACTTTTTTTTTAATTAAGTTGTGTCATTAGACATTTATAATGCTCTAAATTTCGTCTCTTAGTATATGTATAGAATATAGCAGCTTATTTTAAGAAACCACAATTGATTGTGATAAATTTCGAAGTCCCATTTTTCTTGTTTTATAATAGTAATAAAATCAATATATCTATTGTTTAGTTATTCTACAAAAGCATTCCTAATACCAAATTCATTACAATATGAAAAGTAAATCTTGTATTATGTTGAGCACACCATATAATATCAATTTTAGAGCTGCTTGTAACCATTTTTGTAAAAGCGTTGATGTTAAAATTCTAATGACACAAAGAAGTAATTTAACACTTGGTAAGAGCTATAACTTAGCTACTCGCTTTCAACTACAACCATTAATACAAAATGTAATTGTCTATGTTTCTCCATTGTCTTTAGTTCTTAAGTTCTATGTACAATTACAATTAATTTTAATACAGTTAGTTCAACCTCTAAAACATCAAAGAAAATAATAAGACTGTTGTTTTAATACATTTTGCATTCCTCCATCTCATTGTCACACCCTACAAGACATATATGACAGGAACTATATGAAACTTTTATGTCTGTTGTGGCAATTAACATTGTTCAAAAATAAATTCTTTTGCCTAATTTAGAAATCTGCTTACACAAAAAAGCATAATTTATTTTAAAAGAAAACCGATCTTTAAAGTGCCGAGTGTATTTACACTATGCTGTTCGTTTATCTTGAACAGATTTCAGAAAAACAAGATACATAAGATATCGATGCCTGTAACATTGGCAATAGATAAAATATTAATCCAACTGTGTGTCCTGATGCCTTTACAAATAGAGAATCAATAACGGCCATACAAAATCTCTCACAGGAGTCCTACAAAATCTCTTCCACGGATTGAACAAATAGAATTTATCTGAGTCATATAATTGGCAAGGTCGTGTTAAATCCATTGCAACTGTGAGTCCGGAGAACCTAATTCTGCCGTATCCAATTCCAATTCAGATATTCCAGCCATTTCACTCTCATCAAAAAGGCCCAAAAAATCTTCCATAACAAACTCAGGAGAGAAAATCTCCGGTTGAAATTCCGTGAGAGAAGCACAGTTTTCAAGGTCATGGTTTTGAGATTGAGGGGAAGGGTTATTGAGGAAAGCAGAAGAGCCATACATTATTTTAGCAGCACGGTCATATTCAAGAGCAGCTTCATAGGCGGTATCAAAAGTGCCCAACCAGAGGCGTCTTCCTTTGTTGGGCTCTCTAATTTCAGCTACCCATTTTCCCCACGTTCTCTGTCTCACTCCTCTGTAATTGAACTCCCCGTTCTGCGGACCTCCCTTTCCTCGCATGCACCCTTTTCTCGACCCCTTCTGTCCCCTTCTCCTTTTCGAGCCATTAAGCCCGCTCGACCCCTCCCATTCCTGTAATATCTGCGTCACTTTCTCTTTCTTTTGCTTTTTCGCCATTTTTATCAAACGCTTCAAATCGTGTCCTCTACTTTTACTTTGTTTCTGAGGGATAAAGATGTGGTCTTTTGATCGTTAGTCGAAGAGAACCGGCCTCAATTTGTTCTTCCGATGGTTGAAATGGCTCGGCTGATGAAAAATTAAAATTGTTGCAGAAATCTAAACCGAGGAAATAAATGGCCGCTACGCAAATTTATAGACATTCGGTGCCTTGACGGGTACGTTTCCTGGAGAATCGTGGAAGCTGCATAACGCCAGAAGTTCGCATTTTTTACAACTGTCATATCTTTTTGCTATTTTTAGAGAGGAAGCTTCATCGCGACGAAATCTATGCCATACGCGATTGCGTTCCTAGGCGGAGAGCATATTTATACGAATTGACGCTTTCTGCATAATTAAAGTTTAACGAATACGAGTGCTGCGTACTTTTTAAGACAAGAAACTGGCTTTTCAGTACTCTTTAGATAAAGCTTTTAGTAGCTTTATCGGATTTTTCTGCACTAAAGATAGTGTCCCTTCATCTGAGAGAATGTGAAATCAACTTCATGTGGCATTTTATAAGCTTCAAATGGTATTGGTAATTTGGTTCGCTGTCATGAGATTAAATTTATTAGGAAAAAAATTCATGAATAGTCGTTTTTTATTAAAAAATAATATATTTAGTTACAATTTAAAACAATTAAAGTTAATAATTATGCCGAGAGGCATATACAATGGGAGAAACAATTTCCAGCACAAAGAATATTTCAAGGAATAATTCGTGTAAGGAAAAAAGATTTGGTGAGTGTTACAAACGAAATAATAGTTGGTCGAAATAATAGGAAGCCAAATGGAAGCCGAAATAATAGGCCCGAAATAGTAGAGCCCGAAAAAGTAAGGCCCGAAAAAATAGGTCCCGAAAAAGTAGGGTCCGAAAAATAGGGGCGAAATAATTTTAATACGGTTTTTTTTTTGTTAAATATAATTTTGCATGCACATTCATACTTTTTTTTTGTGGAGAGTGTGGGAATTTGAAACAAATTCATGGAATGTGAAGAGACGTCTGTTGGGGGATATGAGGAGCCTCTCAGAAGTTATAAAACCAAGGCTCATCATTTCATTTTCATTTTATGTTTTTGCAGGAAGGAAAAAGTGGAGGTTATTGGAGGATTAGATTGGAATTTTTGAATAGAAGCAGATTGAAGTTTTGGAGTAACATTTTTGCAGGTGAGATTTCTATTTTTTATTTACATTTTCATTTAGATTTAGAGGTAGATGTAAATTGAAATTCAAAATTAGTTATAATATTCTACTTTGATTTAGATTTCAATTTTAATTATGCCGAGAGGCATATACAATGGGAGAAACAATTCCCAGCACAAAGAATATTTCAAGGAATAATCCGTGTAAGGAAAAAAGATTTGGTGAGAGTTACAAATGAAATAATAGCTGGCCGAAATAATAGAAAGCCAAATGGAGGCCGAAATAATAGGCCCGAAATAGTAGGGCCCGAAAAAGTAGGACCCGAGAAAAAATAGGTCCCGAAAAAGTAGGGCTCGAAAAAATAGGGGCGAAATAATTTCAATATGATTTTTTTTTTGTTAAATATAATTTTGCATGCACATTCATACTTTTTTTTGTGGGGAGTGGGAGAATCTGAGACAAATTCGTGGAATGTGAAGAGACGTCTGTTGGGGGATATGAGGAGCCTCTCAGAAGTTATAAAACCAAGGCTCATCATTTCATTTTCATTTTATGTTTTTGCAGGAAGGAAGAAGTGAAGGTTATTGGAGGATTAGATTGGAGTTTTTGAATAGAAGCAGATTGAAGTTTTGGAGTAACATTTTTGCAGGTGAGATTTCTATTTTTATTTACATTTTCATTTAGATTTAGATGTAGATGTAAATTGAAATTCAAAATTAGTTATAATATTCTACTTTGATTTAGATTTCAATTTTAATTAATTTCATTTAGATTTAGAATTCTATTCATAACTATTTAGGCTTGCATTTAATAGTTTAGTCTTGCATGTTTGATTTAGATTTAGATTTGTATTCAAAATCTATTTGATTTATATATTTTATATTTCTTTTCATTTACATATTTTAAAAGTGCATGTTTCAAATTACTTTTATATTTGCATGTTTCATATTAGTTTTAGATTTTCATATCTCAAAATAGTTTTGGTTTGCATGTTTTAGATTTGAATTTGTCACAATCGTTTTACATTTGCATGTTTCTAAGTATTTATATTTTCATGTTTCCAAGCATAATTTTATCATTAATCTGGATGAGAATGCCACCATATCAATACAATTTATAGTTTATTAAAGTTAATGATTTATTTAAAGTAGATAAATCATATATTTAGTATATATTTTAACATTATTGAATTATAAAATAAAATAAAATTTTCAAAATAATAGCTAGCCAAAATAATATTTAAGCCAAATGGATGCCGAAATAATAGAACCTGAAAAAATAAGGCCAAAAAAATAGAATGCAAGAAAATAGGGCTGAAATAACTTAATTAAAATTTTTAATATAAAACATTTTCTTTTTGTTAAATATATTTTTGCATGCACATTCATGCTTATTTTTTGTGAGGAGTGGGGGAATTTGAAACAAATTCATGGAATGTCAAAAGACATCTATTGGGGGATATGAGGGTTCTCTCATAAATTATAAAACAAATGCTCCTCATTTCATTTTCATTTTGTGTTTTTGGAGGGAGGAAGAGATGGAGATTATTGGAGCAATTAGAGTTTTTTAACAGGAGTAGATTAAAGTTTCATATAGTTTAGCCTTGTATGTTTGATTTAGATTTAGGATTCAAAAACTTTTTGATTTATATATTTGATAATACATTTCTTTTTTAGATTTTTAATGTGCATGTTTCAATTTAGTTTTACATTAGTTTTAGATTTGCATATTTCAAAACACTTTTGGTTTCCATGTTTAGATTTGTATGTTTCATAATAGTTTTATATTTGCAAGTTTCAAAATATTTATATTTTTAATGTTTCATAATTAAATTTAATCGTTGATGCGGACAAGAAGGTCACCTTATCAATAAAACTTGTATTTTATTAAAGTTAGTGATTAATTTAAAATAAACGAATCATATATTTAGTTTAAATTGTCATTATTTAATTAAATTATATATGTGGCTACTAAATATATTAATTAAGAAAGAAAATCATAAGTCTAAATAGATTCCTTAATGATAGGGAGATTTATTGATTACAATTCTTAATCATTGCAATAAAAATTGCATTAGCATTATTAAAAATTCAACAATATATAATGTTCTCACATCATCATGGAGAAATAATTTTCATAAAATTGACTCTTATATATTCTTTCACACTTTTAACATCATCTAAATTGTTGTGTTGGGACTTATAACTTCCCTTTCATGAATTAATTTTTCCACTATTTGAGTCATTTGTATAACATATATCCCAAATTTGACCATAGTTGTACTCCAAATACTCCAACACTGCACCTAAATCTCATACTTCCCTTAACCCTGTCCCTTATTTTAGCATAACATTTAACCACTTATTAACCCTAACCATAACACTGAGTGTCATATAAATGAAATTGTAAACCTTGGATCCTAACTATATCTCTTACTCTATATATGATTGTACTAATCATTTAGTAAATTATATACCTTAGCCTAACCTTATATGTATAAGTATCTAGAAATAATTTTTTTTAATAAGTGATAATATGTATATACACACACCCAAAGAGAGAGAGAGAGAGAGAGAGAGA
Organism: Cupressus sempervirens; assembly: GCA_028749045.1. NCBI lineage: Eukaryota > Viridiplantae > Streptophyta > Pinopsida > Cupressales > Cupressaceae > Cupressus > Cupressus sempervirens. The sequence continues at coordinate 112,097,013 of CM053783.1, forward strand.
GAGAGAGAGAGAGAGAGAGAGAGCATATATGTAGACAAAAAGGAGCTCATATTATATTTCTTATAGAGGCATGTTTTATGTAGAGAGAGAGAAAAAGAGATTATGAGGTCTATCTAGAGAGAGGCACAAAGAGAGTTAGGGTTAGGGTTAGGTTTAAAATTAGAGTTAGAGTTGGGATTAGGGTTAGGGTTAGAATTAGGGTTAGAAATATAGTTAGGATTAGAGATAGAGTTAGGGTTAGGGTAAGGGTAAGAATTAGGGCAAGGGTTAGAATTAGGGTTACAAATATAGTTAGGGTTAGGGTTAGGGTTAGAATAAGAGTTGGGGTTAGGGTTAGAGATACAGTTAGAATTAGAGTTAGAATAAGGGTTGGAGTTGGAGTTAGAGTTAGAGTTAGAGTTAGGGTTATATTTAGGGTTAGAATTAAGGTTAGGATTAGAATTAGTGTTAGAGTTAGGGTTATGGTTAGTGTTAGGGTTATAGTTAGGGTTAGAGCTAGAATTGGGGTTAGGGTTAGAATTAGGGTTAGAGTTAGGGTTATATAGGTTCGGGTTAAGATTAGGGGTAGAATTAGAGTTACAATTAGAGTTAGAGTTAGAATTAGGGTTAGGGTTAGAATTAGGGTTACAAATATAATTAGGGTTATAGATTGAGTTAGAGCTAGAGTTAGGGTAAGGGTAATAATTAGGGTTAGGGCTAGAATTAGGGTTACAAATAAAGTTAGGGTTAGGGTTAGGGTTAGATTTAGAGGTAGGATTTGAGCTAGATTTAGAGATAGAATTAGAATTAGAGTTAGAATTAGAATTAGAGTTATAATAAGGGTTAGATTTAGAGTTAGAGTTAGAGTTAGGGTTATATTTAGGGTTAGAATTAGGGTTAGAGTTAGGGTTAGGGTTAGTGTTAGGTTTAGAGTTAGGATTAGCATTAGAGTTAGGGTTACAATTAGAGTTAGAGTTAATGTTAGAGGTAGTGTTAGGTTAGTGTTAGTATAAGAGTTAGAGCAAAAATTAGAGTTAGAGTTAGGGTTAGAATTGGGGATAAGATTAGCGTTAGGGTTAGAGTTAGAATTAGAGTTAGAGTTAGGGTTCAAGTTAAAATTAGAGTTACATTTAGAGATAGAGTTGGGGTTAGGGTTAGATTTAGGGTTAGAGTTAAAGTTTTTTGGTTAGATTTAGGGTTAGGGTCAGAGTTATGGTTGAATTTAGGATTAGAATTAGGGTTAGAGTTAGAAATATATATAATGTTAGGATTATGATTAGGGGTAGGTTTATAGTTAGAGTTAGGGTTAGGGTTAATGTTAGGGTTAGGGTTACAATTAGAGTTAGAGTTAGAGTTAGAGTTAAAATTAGGGTTAGTGTTAGGGTTAGGGTTAGGGTGAGAATTAGTGTTAGAGTTAGAGTTAGGGTTAGAGTTAGGATTAGAGTTATAGTTAGGGTTAGATTTAGGTTAGGGTTAGGGCTAGAATTAGGGTTAGGGTTAGAATTAGGGTTAGAGTTAGGGTTATATAGGTTAGGGTTAGGGTTAGGGTTAGGGGTAAATTTTGGTTACAATTAGAGTTAGAGTTAGGATTAGGGTAGGTTTAGAATTAGGGTTACAAATATAATTAGGGTTAGAGATTGAGTTAAGGTTAGGGTAAGGGTAAGAATTAGTGCTAGTGCTAGAATTAGGGTTTCAAATATAGTTAGGGGTAGAATTAGGGTTAGGGTTAGGGTTAGATTTAGAGTTAGGGTTTGAGCTAGTGTTAGAGTTAGAGTTAGAATTAGAGTTAGAACAGGGGTTAGAGTTAGAGTTAGGGTTAGAATTAGGGTTACGATTAGGGTTAGCACAAGGGTTACGGTTAGAGTTAGGGTTACCATTAGGGTTAGGGTTACAATTAGTGTTAGTGTTAGTGTTAGGGTTAGAATTAGGGCTAGAATTGAGACTAGGCTTAAGGTTAGGGTTAGGGTTAGTGTTAGAGTTAGAGTTAGGGATCAAGTTAGAGTTAGAGTTAAAGTTGGAGATAGAGTTGGGATTAGGGTTAGATTTAGGGTTAGGGTTGGAGTTAGGGTTAGATTTAGAGTTAGGGTCATAATTAGGATTGGGGTTAGGATTAGAATTAGGGTTAGGGTTAGAGTTAGAGTTATATAGTGTTAGGGTTGAGATTAGCATTATATATAGTGTTAGGGTTAGGATTAGGGGTAGGGTTAGGGTTGGAGTTAGAGTTAGGGTTAGGGCTAGTGTTAGGGTTAGGGTTACAATTAGAGTTAAAGTTATAGTTATAGTTAGGGTTAGAATTAGAGTTAGAGTTAGGGTTAGAATTAGGGATAGGATTAGGGTTAGGGTTAGAATTAGGGGTAGGATTAGGGTTAGGGTTAGAGATAGAGTTGGAGTTAGAGTTAGGGTTAGACTAAGAATATGGGTTAAAATTAGGGTTAGGTCTAGGGTTAGAATTAGCATTAGAGTTAGAATTAGAGTTAGGATTAGAGTTATAGTAAGGCTTAGGGTTAGGGCTAGAATTAGGGTTAGGGTTAGAATTAGGATCATAATTAAGGTTATAAAGGGTTAAGGTTAGGGTTGGGGGTAGAAGTAGAGTTAGAGTCAAAGTTAGAGTTAGGGTTAGGTTTAGGGTTAGAATTAGAATTAGGATTAGAGTTAGAGTTAGAGTTAGAGTTAGAGTTAGAGTTAAAGTTTGAGTTCAAGTTTGAGTTAGAATTAGAGTTAGAGTTAGGGTTTGTGTTATTATTGTGGTTAAGGTTATTTTTGGTTACTAATCATATTATAGCTGATGTTAGTGCTATTGTTACACTTTACCTTAGTGTTAGGATAAGTAACAAGTTAAATTTTAATGTGGGTTAGTTCTATTATAGTGGCCATGATTAGTACTATTGTGATACAAGTTATTAACCTTTTTAATAATGTAATCCCTCCCTCTCCCATCCTCTCTCTCTCTCTCTCTCTCTCTCTCTCTCTCTCTCTCTCTCTCTCTCTACACCCATTAATATCTCCCCCCCACCCACTGTCTAAATATACCCTCTAATCTCTCTCTATCTCTCTCTCTCTCTCTCTCATCTCTAGATATACCCCTAATCTCTCTCTCCCTCTCTCTCCCTGCTCACTTATAAAAAAAAACTTAATATTATTTCTAGTTACTAGTGCATATAGGGTTAGGTTAAGGTATATAATTTACTAAATGATTAGTACAATCATAAATAGAGTAAAAGTAGGAGTTAGGATCCAAGGTTTACAATTTCATTTATATGACACTTGATGTTATGGTTAGGGTTAATAAGTGGTTAAATGTTACACTAAAATAAGGGACATGGTTAAGGGAAGTATGAGATTTAGGTGTAGTGTTGGAGTATTTGGAGTACAACTATGGTCAAATTTGGGATATATGTTATACAAATGAATCGAATAGTGGAAAAATTTTAATTCATGAAAGGGAAATTATAAGTCCCAACAAAATAATTTAGATGATGTAAAAAGTGTGAAAGAATATATAAGAATCAATTTTATGGAAATTATTGCTCCATGATGATGTGAGAACATTGTATATTGTTGAATTTTTAATAATGCTAATACAATTTTTATTGCAATGATTAAGAATTATAATCAATAAATATGCCTATCATTAAGGACATCTATTTAGACTTATGATTTTCTTTCTTAATTAACATATTTAGTAGCCACGTCCATTAAAAAAATGGTTTGTACAACAACATAATTATTTTGTCTTGTTCTCTTCTTCATGAAAGTTACATAGAACAATGGGGAAATAAAACCACCAATACAACTAATTATAAGTAAAATTTTGAAACTGGAGACAAGAATGAACTATATACAAACATTATCTCTATAATGGTCTAAATGCATGTCACATTATTCAATGATTAGGATTATTTTGTGACCATTATTTGAAAAATGATTATAAAAGACTTATTTCATCATTGAGGGAAACCCATCCACTTTTGTAGATGTGTCACATAGGAATTTTTATGCATCTTCCATATGCATTACTTCCATTTCCTCAACATAATCAATTGGAAATATTGAATTCTCCACAACTTTAATTATAGTTGTGCATGTCTCTTTAATTATTTGTAGGCATTTGTCAAACTCGGTCTCAAAGAAATTATTTGAGGTCATTGAAGTAGTCAAGTTAGTATCAAATAATGTTTGATTCTCTATTCGAGGCATCCATAACTCAAATAGTAACCTGTAAACTTATTAAAAAAATCAACATATAGAAATAATTAGAATGAAAAAGTATTAATAGTTAACATAAATTCTGCCAAATGAATAATGTTCAAAATAACATAGATAAAAATCAAAATTATTTCAAATTAAATAGTTAGATTGTAATGCTTGAAATATGGTGGCATTGTCTTCCACTTTTCAAACATTACAAACATAAATATTAATAAAAATCTATATATACTATGAAAAATATTTAAGCAAAACACATACATAATCTAATCAAATAATAACAAAATATAAACTAAATATATGATTCGTTTATTTTAAATTAATCATTAACTTTAATAAAATACAAATTTTGTTGATAAGGTGACCTTGCCATTCACATTAATGATAAAATTTAATTATGAAACATAAAAAATATAAATATTTTGAAACATGCAAATATAAAACTATTATGAAACATACAAATCTAAAACATGCAAATCTAAAACTAATATGAAACATGGAAATGTAAAATTAAATTGAAACATGCACATTTAAAATTTGTAAATGAAATATATTATCAAATATCTATATCAAATAGCTTTTGAATCGATTTGAATTCTAAATCTAAATCAAACATACAAGGCTAAACTATATGAAACTTATTGAAATTGAAATCTAAATCAAAGGAGAATATTATAACTATTTTTGAAACTAAATCTTCATTTAAATATAAATACATAACTAAATCTAAATGCAAAACTAAAATAAAAATAAAAAACTCACATGCAAAAATTACTCCAAAACTTTAATCTAGTCCTCTTCAAAAACTCTAATCTGCTCCAATAATCTCCACCTCTTCCTCTCTGTAAAAACACAAAATGAAAATGAAATGAGGAGCATTTGTTTTATAACCTATGAGAGACTCTTCATATCCCCCAATAGATGTCTTTTGACATTCAATGAATTTGTTTCAAATTCCCCCACTCCCCACAAAAAAAAGCATATTGAATGTGCATGCAAAAATATATTCAACAAAAAGAAAATGTTTTATATTTAAAATTTTAATGAAATTATTTAAGCCCTATTTTTTGGGATTCTATTTTTTTGACCTTATTTTTTGGGTCCTATTTTTTGGCCCTATTTTTAAGGTCTTATTTTTTGGTCCCCTTTTTTGGGCTCTATTATTTTAGCATCCATTTGGGGTAATATTAATTTGGCCAACTATTATTTCAAGAAATTTTTAAAAAAATTTAATTCAATAATGATAAAATATTTACTAATTATATGATTCATCTACTTTAAATAAATCATTAACTTTAATAAAATAAAAATTGTATTTATGTGGTGGCATTGTCATCCACATTAATGATAAAATTATACTTTGAAATATGAAAATTTAAATACTTTGAAACATGTAAACATAAAACTATTATGAAACATTAAAATCTAAAACATGCAAACCAAAACTATTTTGAAATATGCAAATCTAAAACTAATATGAAACATGCAAATCTAAAACTAATTTGAAACATGCACTTTTAAAATATGCGAATGAAAAGTATTATAAAATATATAAATCAAATAGATTTTAAATGCAAATCTAAATCTAAATCAAACATGCAAGATAAACTATTAAATGCAAGCCTAAACAATTTCGAATAGAATTCTGAATCTAAATTAAACTAATTAAAATTGAAATCTAAATCAAAGTAGAATATTACAACTAATTTTGAATATCAATTTACATCTACATATAAATCTAAATAAAAAATAGAAATCTCACCTACAAAAATATTACTCCAAAACTTCAATCTACTTACATTCAAAAACTCCAATCCAATCCTCCAATAATCTCCACCTCTTCCTGCAAAAACATAACATGAAAATGAAATGAGGAGCCTTTGTTTTATAACTTGTGAGAGGCTCCTCATATCCCCTAATGGACATCTCTTCACATTCCACTCCCCACAAAAAATAAGTATGAATGTGCATGCAAAATTATATTTAACAAAAGAAAAATCATAGTGAAATTATTTCGGCCCTATTTTTTAGGGGCATATTTTTTGGTCCCTATTTTTTGGGTCCTACTTTTTTGGGCCCTATTTTTTTAGGCCTATTATTTCGGCCTCCATTTGTCTTCCTATTATTTCGTCCAGCTATTATTTAGAGAATTTTTTTTAATTTTATAATTTAATAATTTAATATTTAATTTAGGAGTTTGTAACGACTCCCTTTTCTTTTTTATTTACAAAGAATATTAGCATATTTCCATGTTGGATATTTGTGCTACCATTGTATAGAACGCCTCTTGGCGTAATAAATTTATTTATTATTTTATGATTATATATATTTTAATTATATTTAGATTATAATAATGGTAATTCTATTTCTAATAAAATATTATTATTAATTATAATATATATAAATATTATGATCTACATGTATGTTTGAAATAAATAAATATCTATATCTCTATAATAATAAATTTATTTATTATTTTATAATTATGTATATTTTAATTATATTTAAGTTATAATAATTATAATTATATTTCTAATAATATATTATTATTAATTATAATATATATAAATATTGTAATCTAAATGTATGTTTGAAATATATATACATACATGTACATATATATATATATATACATATACGTATGCATACATACATATGTACGTATGTATGTACATATATCCATACATATACATCCACATGTGTGTGTGTGTGTGTACATATATGTATATACATGTACATGTGTGTGTGTGTGTGTGTGTGTGTGTGTGTGTGTGTGTGTGTGTGTGTGTGTGTGTGTGTGTACACATGTATACATGCATATGTACAATATACATGTACATATATACGTATATATACATGTACATATCTATGTGTGTATACACACAAACATATATATATATACATATATACATATATATATGTGTGTGTGTGTGTGTGTGTGTGTGTGTGTGTGTGTGTGTGTGTGTGTGTGTGTGTATACATATACATATATATACATATACATATATATGCATATACATACATATACATATATATACATACATACATATATATGTGTACATACATGTGTGTGTGTGTGTGTGTGTGTGTGTGTGTGTGTGAGAGAGAGAGAGAGAGAGAGAGAGAAATTTGATTCTTAATTTAGTTTAAAGTTAAGCATTATTGTAAAAGGACATCAAGTGTTATGATAAAAAAATATGTTCTAAGTATCTAAATGAAGGTGAATTAAAATTTTCTACAGTACAAAGAAAGAAAGAAATTATTATTATTATTACAAAATTATATTTATGATATATTATTTATACATCATCTTCATAAATTATTATTATTAACTATCATAATCATATTTCTTCCATATTATCATAATAATTACTTAAGATTATGACTATAATAAGGTTTAATGGAATATTTATAATTATTTATAGCTAATTCAAAGTTAGAAATTGTCAATAAATTAAAATTATTTTTGATATTTTCTAAATTAAAAAAATGCAACCTCACTCTAACATTAAACCAAATTGAACCTTTACTCAAAATCTTGGTGGTTACTAAACTCAAACCCGTAACCTAATTGATCATCAAACCTTAAGATTGCAATTAGCATTTAGAATTACTTATGAGAACCATATGTTACAATTTAGAGATAGCATAGAACCTAAGATGAATCTTTAGTTCAACTATGATTAGTATTCAATATAGATCATGATTTAAATTAAATTAGGATATTAGAGTCTCTCTATATAGAATTTAAATATACTACTATGAATATTTAAAAATTAAAAAATATATTATATTTTTTTAATTTTTTTTAATATAGTAAATTATGTACTACATATTATGTTACATAAATTATATATGCTTTTACCAAAATAGGTAACAAAGGGTATTGCATATTATAATGTAATTCTTTCTTAGGCTTATATATGCAATATTTATATGTATCTTGTATTGTAAATTCTCTCATCAAATTTTGTTGCTTCATTTTTCTTCTTAGGGAATTAAGAGGAAACCATCTAATTAATAGAGTTAAAAAGGATCAATATGTCTATGTAATAGAATGATATCTCTTGTATACTATACCATTTAGTGATCTAGTGACACAAGGTTTCAATTGGAAGATAACACAATTGACATCTTAACATTATAGTGACTTAATGATTTTTACATTATTATGCTTCTTGCCAACATGAGAAAACTCTCTAGAAGGTTGGGATAAATCTAGAGATTCTTTTGGAAATCGATACAATATTCATTTATGGTTTTAGACATTACCTTTGTACATGTCAATTATTGTAATAATATTTTTACCAAAGTTTGATGATTTGTTTCTCCTAGGGTTCTTGTGAAAAATTAATATACTGGTGTAATACTAAATGATCTATAATGAGATGAAGAATACCTACTCATCATTATTACTAATTTTAGGAAGAAAATAACCCTATAAGAATCTCTACATTTCTATGGATTAATATTTAAATACCTCAAAAAATTTACTAAACATGTTATTAAAAATGTAATATTTTTGTAGAATAATGGAATTGATGAGAGTTTAAAATTATTATAGGAAAATATATATATTTAAAATCTTGATATCTAAAAGATATTAAGAAAAATGCTTATTTTCATAAGAAACATTATGCATTTGTTAGTCTTCTAGCTATGAACTTACGTGATATAAAGTTAGCAATAATTTATATATGATCTTATTGAGAAAGATATCCTACCCATTGCAGATGTGACCAAGATCATAAAAACAAAAAAGGAGAAAAACTAGTCACTTTTGTTCAAATTTCTTACAATGAACTATCCAAACAAATCCATCCTACAATCAGAAAGAGTTAGGTGAGTGGAAACACATTTGAAATTAGTGACACCATTATGTCTAGCAATATTACTAACATGACCATCAAAAGAATTAAACACTAAATTTGAAGTAAAAAAAGACTAAGAAACAATAGCATGAAGGAAATCAACATAAACATATACTAGTTCATGAAAAGAAAACACCTAAAACAATGTATGTGATATATAGAATATTTTGGTTGGAAATAAAATGTGTTGGTAATCTAGTAGCATAATGATGAGGAAGAAAACAATCTAAGTAGACAAGGTCAACCTATAGAACTAGGAGCAAAAATAGGAAGGGAGAGGCTGAATCATAAAAAATGACATCATCGGATCAAAACAACCTTCAGGAAAAACTAAGGTGGGCACAAATTAATTTCTTCCATCAAGTTGAGAAAGATTGCCTACAAAAACTTAAGGAACACTAAAAATCCAAATTCCTTGTAGAAAAAAAACCCTAAAACAAAAGGGTATCATGTCATAGTCCACCATTTAACTCTAATCTACTGGTCATTAATATATAGAATGACATATCCAAGTAAAGCTTTAAAATACCCACTCCAGCTAATAATATAAGAAAAATAAGTGTGACCAAAATGTTTGGTCATGTCCACAAACCTAACGAAAGAGTTACTAGTTTAGCTTCATATACTTTATCACACAAAATGAAGGGGGAGATGGGAATAATTTATTTACTCAGGAAAGTATTAGTTGAACTCATTAATGGTTGTGGGAAGAAACCTAAGGACATATAAAGAGGGGTTGCGAATCTCACAACCAAAATGCATGATCAACGACAACTTGGTTATCCTCCTCAAAATCAAAGAAAAAATATAATACAACTTCTAACTACATGGTAAAGCTCTCTTTTACCCTTAATAGAGGAGACCAAACCTGTCAAACTTGATGATTGAAAGTAGGATGATAATCACAAAAGTTTAAAAACTTGCATATTGATACATGTTTTGAAAAACGATCCTTAGAAAATAGCACTACCTTAAACTTAGAGAAATCTTTGGGAAAAAAATAGCACAAGGGACTATAGATTTAGCACCCTTCCCAAAACTTTGCAGCCTATGCACATGTAGAACGAAGCAATATTTTCCTAAGGAGATAGGCATAGGAAGTGCATTCACTAGAAAATCCCTAGACATTAGGAGTACTCAACTTTGTTGGAGAGGCTAAGAGGCCCAAAAATAGTGCATCTAGACTAGAATCTCCCATCATTCAAGCCCTAAGTACAACCACCACATAAATATAAATATAGGATCTAGAAATAGTCTTATCAAGAGATCCACACAAGACCAATACAAGGTAGATTTATAATAGGGAATAGCTTCCTTGATAGTCATAGAAAAGAAAATTTTAAAAAGTGCAATGACCAAAAATCTTTGGGCCTACTAGACTCATTGAATTTGTTTGTTATTATATTTGTTTTGCTTAATATTTGAATATTTGACCAAACTTTCCATATTTCATATTCATATTTCATGAAACTCCATATAATTAAATATACAAGTAGATTGCTAGGATTCAAAAATATTAAATAAATTCAATAACATTCTATAGGTGATTGTAAGCTATATAAGATACATAATACATAATTAATGTTTGAAGTAATGTAACAAGTGTGTACACCTTACTATATAACATTACTATAATTATCCAAGTCTTGTAGATAATTCTAAAACAATTCAAATACTCATATTTAATAGTTATTATGTCAAACTCAAATGTAGATAACGAAATAATCATGAATAATATTAAAAATATATCTTGAGAGTTCTTAAAAATATATTTTTCTTAAATTAATAACATATAATATTATTAATTAAATATTCTCTAAGTAACTTATTTTTATGAATAAAGAGTTATATATATATATATATATATATATATATATATATATATATATATATATATATATATATATATATATATTTATATATATAACTCTTTATTCATAAAAATAAGTTACTTAGAGAATATTTAATTAATAATATTATATGTTATTAATTTAAGAAAAATATATTTTTAAGAACTCTCAAGATATATTTTTAATATTATTCATGATTATTTCGTTATCTACATTTGAGTTTGACATAATAACTATTAATATTATTCTTGAAGTATTTAAAATAGAAATGTTATCAAATGGTTGATAGAGAAATGTTTACGACCTTGTAGGACAACTAATGAATATAAGAGCTTTAAAGAAATATAAAATGTATACTATATGATGAACAAAAATATAAATATCTAGGTCCTATTATTATTTAATAATTTTTAATTATTCTTAATCTTAATCCTAACAATGAAATGTTAGGATTAAAATAAGCCTTTTTTTTTTCTGATCAGTAAATTTAACAATTTTAGTATAGTCCAAGCCATGTGAGGTAATAAACTGAGAACCTCATCATTTACATGAATGCTAGCACCATAAAAATATATATTCAAATTGACATTAAAGTTCAAACTGATGATCACATTAGATCAAAAGTTTTATAAGGCACATGATGACAATAGTCTAACAAAGATGTGAACCCATTATCATCAATAAGTTTCATTTCAATATGAGACATACCAAACTAAGACATGAGATGAATCCCAAAAAAATTTCATTGAAGGAGAATGGATTTCTCTACCTTGAGTTAACGAATAAATCATGTACTATGATTTATCTCCATATCCAACATTTTCATGGTGCATGATGACTCAAGCTAAATAGTTTCATGATTCCATTTTTTTTCCCACATGGTTTTATTCTTTCAATTATAGATTTCTCCAAGAACTATACATTTTTTGCTCAATCAAAGGTTGAAGCTCAATATTATCATTCTGATCAAGTTGCAATATTTGTGCAAGTGACCTATCGACACATTCAATTTGATTTGGATGAGGTAAACAATATATTTAAATTTATCTAAACTCCTTCCTAGTTTGGCACTGAACTTGATGTGTAAGTTTAGTGAAATAAAATGGAGGAAATTAAATAATTTTTTTGGAGAACTGCATTTGATGTTTTTTAAATTTAAAAAAAAAAAAGCCAAAAATGGGGGCTGTCCCAGGAAACAAAACATTGTATACAAAACTAAAAGTCAAATAAAACTCATACTAACCTACCATCATTCTGTATTTCAAAAACCCCTACACCTGAGTATCCCAATATCTAACAATAACTAGTAAACTACGAGTAGTCATAAACATAATATATACATATCCAATAAATACATAAAGTCTAGAAATGAACCATGAATAGAGCCCACATGCCCTAAGTGTTGGAGTAAAAAACATAAAGCAAAGAGGAGAGCTAGCTCTCCTTATTCTTCTCCTTTCCCTCCGACTAGTCCAAGAGAAATTGCACCCAATCATTAGCCAAAAACCTATACAAAGAATCCATGGTGTCCACCTTTGCTGCAATTGTAAGGCCTTCTTTATTAGCATGAAGGAGGTGAATAGTCAAATCCGCCAAGTGCATAACCCTAACCTCAAATCTGGCCACATCATCAAATTTATGTTCACCAATCTCTTGCCTCTCCTCCAATTTATTAAAGCTTCTCTCTAGGTCGAGATAATTCTCTTCCTATTTTTGGTTTTTGTCTTCGAGAAACACTTGGGGGTCATTGTCCTAGCTCTTCTTATTCTTCTCATGTTGACAGAGAGGGGAAGTCAAGGTCTCTCCCTTTTCAACACATGTTTAGAATTATCAGAAGTATCATTTTTCAAGGTGCCTGAAACATGGGATGACACAGGGCTTAAGTGACTAACAATACGGATAATCTCTCCCTCTTTCCCTTCACTAACCATTTCATCTGTGTCATCTTGAATGTGTTTTTTCTTAGAAGCCTTATTTTTTTGCCTTTCCTACAGGGGTTTATTTTTACCACTACCAGTGGAATCTGAACTAACATGAAGCTCATGCTTTGTCTTGGGATCTATTTTTCACCAATTTAATTTTTTTAAGAATACGGTGCAGAGAGGTCTTATGGCTTTTAGTACCACAGTAGACACAACCTCAATAGAAATTTGAGGGGCTAAGGTAGAACTACATTTGATGTTAATGTGTAGATCTTACAATTCAAACTACTAGTTTGGAATAGATTAACACTTGAGATCAGAACCATATGATGTTTATTTTTTCAGTACAATAATAAAAGCCTTAGTACATATTTTGAGACTCTTGATTACATGTAAGCATTGAAATGCTACATTTAATCTTTTCCCTAGATTTTTTTTCATTAATCTTTAAGTTGGAAAAAAGCCTTTTAGGAGTCAAATTATATAAAATAATGTGCTAGCTGACTCTACATGACAAGTAGTCTTTTTAATATATGGAGCTGTAGGTGTATTTCAATATTTTCAAATAAATATCTTCCCCAAAAAATAGAAGTCCTAAAGTTTTAATATGACACCTTGTTGCCTATTCTCTTCTTGATCCCAACTGCAAGGTTCCACCAAGAAATACAACAATAATAGTTACTATTTGAATTGTATAAAGCTTGAAGCTCTCTAGCGTCAAAAGAATATCATTTAATGTTTAAGACAACTACAAAGTATGGTCAAGTTTAGTCTTTGGATTTAAACTATTGAGGTTTGTTCATACAAGGGAAGTGCCTCAGTAACCATTAGGGGGTTTAGTAACCGTGACCTTTTTGTCATGTTTACCCCCCAATTACTAATATTGAAGGAACTCCAAAAATGATTACACATGTACCAATAGTTAATCACATATGTACTAATAGTTAATCATTTTTTAGCTTTTTAAATTTGACCACAAGTGCTGAAATTTTTGAGTAAATGACTATTTGTGCATGAATATAGTGGGTATGAGGCGACACTTTGAAAAGGACATTTTTTACCACACTATGTTTGATCGTCTCTATAGATAGATCCATCAATATCCAGAAGTTGGAACCTTATCTTTAAGTTGTTAAGTCACATACATAGATACACCAATCTTTTTACCAAAATCTGACTTATGATTTATAAGTACTAGGTGAGTGAAGTTAGCCTAGGAGGCTACTAGCTTATTTCCCCTACAACCTATAGTTGCAACTTCCTTCTATGTAATCTGTTAAAGTTGTTCATGTACACTATAAATGTAAGCATTTGGGATTTGTGGCATCTTCAATTGCCACAAATTGAGCTACCCTTAAACATCACACACTATGCAAAAAATTAAGCTTGGAAAAATGATGCCTTAATGTTTGATGCTTAAAACGTTTGTATAAATTGTGTTCTTGTTGAACTGCATTTGTTCATGCTAGAGTTTGACTAATATGAATTTCTTCTTTGAACTGCTTATTCAATTGAAAAATAAACATATATAATAATTTTCTTTTACTATTTTTTTAAAATCTTCTATTTTACGTTATATAACTTGTTGCAGAAGTATATACTATGTACATATATGTAGTTAAAAGTCTTCCATTTTACAACATATAATCTTCCCAAAGTTGTATTTATACTTTAGAAGACTTTCCAGGCCACCAAATTTATGGCATGCCGGTTTCATTTAGGAAGAACCGTCCAAAAAATTTGTATCGTAGGTGCTAAAATGGTCTTGTCAGAGAATCGCTTTGCATTTGTATAATGTTTTCTTGCCGACTTCACTTCGGCCTTTTGCAATCTCCTTTCGGCAATAACTTCGATCAAACAGAAACCCCTTTCGTTTTATTCGCGCATGTTTACAATTTATTGTCAGCCTGTCGTTAATGTCGTTTTGCCATTCTTACTTAAGATTTTTTTTAATGTAAAATTAATAGCAAATGACTTAAACTAAAAAAATAAAAATAAAACATTTTTCCCAAGCCTGAACGACTTTGGTCAAACACGGAAATCGTCATTCAATTAAACGTATTCTAAATTTAAATTTAGATAGTTTCAAACATAAAATAAAATATTGATTCCGTGATAAAACTTCTCTTTGTAGACCAACTACTCCGAGAAACGTGATGTTTAAAAAATCTGTTACAAAAGCCGAAAACGAAATATTTGTTTATTGAAAAGGCGGCGACCGCCCGTCGGTTGTCAACCATAATAAGTTGCTGCCTATCACGATTCACAAATATTTATAACGGCGCTCATCGAAAGAGCTCAAACAACGGCTGAGATTCTTTCGTGGAACTGAAACTCTACGTGCGCCGTTCTACTCCAAAAGTATTTTTGGTACACTTTTGACAAAATTGGAAGGTGGGATTTCTTGGCACCTACACTTCCTAATTAACCCGTTTGAATTCGTCCAGCAAACAACCAATCGCACGTCATAAACGACTGGAAAAGAATGACTTTGTGCCCAAGATAAGTTCTAATTTGCGTACGTGGACAAAATATAATCTTGTAGCACACCATTTTGACGGGCTTAACCATTCATTCATTTCTTTTGTTCTAACCATTCATTCATTTCTTTTGTTTTCTAGATGGATGGAGATAGATGGAATGGGATCCTAAACATTGATGAAAACAATCAGTAGAGATGGTAAAGACTGCGGGAGGGCAGAGGGAGAAGAAAGTCTCAGAGACGCTAGAGCAATGGCGGCTGATGAATTCAAGCGACATAACCAAGAGAAGAAGAAGAAGAGGGGCGGTTAACAAGGGCTCAAAAAAAGGGTGCATGCCTGGCAAAGGAGGGCCTGAAAATGGGCAGTACAATTACAGAGGAGTTCGGCAGAGAACATGGGGCAAATGGGTAGCTGAAATTAGAGAGCCTGATAGAGGAAAGAGGCTCTGGCTTGGCACTTTCGACACGGCCCATGAGGCCGCGCTTGCATATGACCGCGCCGCTCAAGTCATGTATGGCTCTTCTGCATGTCTTAATAATCCTCCTCCTCCTCCTCCTCCTCCTGCTCAACCTCAAGACAACGTTATGAATCCTGTGATAGGGGAGCCTTCAAGTCCTGGCGAGCTTCATGATATTAACATAGAAGAGATATTGAAGTTTATTGATCATAATAATAATGATGATGATGATGATGATGATGGAGGAGGAGGAGTAGAGGAGAAATCAACATCTTTGCAAATTGTGGGCGACCAGTATTCCAACTTCTCGATTCAACCAGACTAATTGATTTGTATGGATACAAATTAATCTTTTGGTCAGGGGTCGTGGCTCGTGCCTTGTATACATAATTTTAATTTTTCTGTTTCTGTTGTAAAACGTGGAACATGGTACTATTGAATTTAAGGGACAATATTGAGTTCCAATAGTGATTTTATATTGAAGGTTTTCCTTCTGGTTCTGTTTCCTCAGCTGTTTTGTAGAGCTTTCAACCATGGCTGCCTGATCGCTCGTGCATACTATTCTTTTACAAAGTAAGTCCATGCATTTTTTTCAAGTTTTATCTCGTGGTATTTTGAGTTAATAGCATTTAGCATGACTTACTAAACCTTCTTCATATTGATTTGAGTAATTGCCATTAGCCACTGCAAAATCAACAACAGCTGTGCTGTTTTTTCTTTCCCTTTTTCAGATCAACTGTCGTGCACAGTTATCTTTATGGATAGGATTTTTGTTTTTTTAAAAGAGGCATTTAGAATTAAATTTAATAACTAATTTTATTAATATGAAGAGAAAGTGAATCAAGCAGTTATAGTTAAATAACTTTGTTCAAATTGGAATGCATTAGTAAAACTAGAAGTAAACCTTATGATGTTTATAATAATAATTTTTATTAAAAAATTTTAAAAGATCTTTTTAAATAATCACAATTGTAATAAATAATTCTTAAAAATATTTGTGTTGATTTTTACAAAATATTTAATTTATTTATTATTTAACTTCTTCAATTTTACTTTATGTTATTATATTTATTTGTTTCTAAATATAATAGCATTTATTTTTAGTTTGACTTTTTGGATTGCTCTAGTTTGACATTTTGGATTGATCTAGATTAATGTGTAGTGGAAATGTTGCTTTAGAAATAATTGATGAAGTCTAAAACGAAATTACTCATATTTATCTCTGGATGGCATGGTAAAGTATGTGTTCACAATACCATTACACATGAATGTGTGCATGCATGTATGGATGCATATGTGTTTGTCAGTGTGTATGTGTTGGAAAATAGGTTAGCCCTCCCCTCCAAATTTGTGACAAGGGACTAACTACCTCCTATGGATATTATAATTCCATGGTTGCATTGAGCATTAAAAGGATGATCTTTTGATGCAACAATAAACACACTTGTAACAAGTGGTAACAAAGCTTGGTTCTTCTCGAGTAATGTAGAGGGGGTAATTGCTAGGAAAATGGTCAGCAGTTCCCTTGGGATTTTTGATAAGGGAATAACTACCTTTGTGGATTTCATAAGTCAAGTGATTTTATTAGACATTGAAAGGTCGATCTTTTGGTGCAATAAAAACCACACTTGTAACTATACATATGCATGTATGTATGTATTTATAGAAATTAGATAAGGATTAGAACTATTAAAATATATGTTTGGATATTTCAATGAAAGAAAGTAACTTTATTAACTACTACTACTACTAATGTTGTTTTTATTATTATTAGTATTATTTAGTACATCACTAAATAAAACATAGTTGGAATGCACCCTATATATATATCTCATTGATGGTGTTCATGGGTGAAAGGTTTGAATGTGCAAGAGAAAACAATAGATGAATATATGATTAAAGAAGAGAAATAAATGACACCAAATTTATCCTGGTTCACCACAAATGTGGCTACATCCAAACTAAGTAGTGTATTAATATAAAAGATGTTTACAAATGAGCAGAAACAACATATAAATAAGCTCCAATTACATTACATATGAGAGGTCTCATGAAACCAAGAGACACACTTATTAGAGAGAAAAATAATAATGATTGTTGGCCTTCAACATATCAACAAACTCCCACCTGAAGGACAACAAATACTACAATTAATCACTCAATACCCTACTCAAAAGATGATTTATCTTTTCTTCACAAGGCCAAGCAGAGTTCTAGCACATTCGAACTTCTCTTTGGTGAAAACCCTCGTGAATATATCAATCGGATTGATGTCGATTTCAATCATGATAACTTTTAACCTACCCTCTATGACTGCATGACAAACAAAGTGAGAATGTGCATAAACATGCTTGGAGTGATGTTGTGATGAGTGATTATGTGTCATGAAGATCACGGTGTGACTCTCACAAAATAAATTATATTCTCGTTGATGAACTTTCAAGTCATCAAGCAATTGCTGAAGTCAAATCATTTCCCTTGCACCTTCAGAAAGAGCTAAGTATTCAACCTCAGTTGAAGAAAGAGCATTACAATATTGCAACTGTAAAGTTGCAGCTCCATCAAACATGAAGCTATAATCAGTGGTAGACCTTCATTTTTCTAAGTCTCTGGCAAGATCAAAATCAGTATAACCTTGCAGCAGCTAAACCTTTGTTTCCTCCAAAACATAAGGCATAATTTGAAGTGCCTTTTAGATACCTTAGTATCCATTTGACGGCTTCCCAATGAGCTTTTCGAGGATTTCCCATGAACCTACTCAGAAATCCCACTACATGAGCAATGTTGGGGCATGTAGAAACCATGGCATACATAATGCTATCAACTATTGATTTGTAAGGACTTTTTTCCATGAATTCATTTTCTTGTGTTTTTGGGCACAATTTAGAACTCAATTGGAAATGACCAGCAAGAGGAATAGGAGCAACTTTTGCATCAACCATGCCAAATCTTTCAACAAATTTGTCAATGTATTGTTTTTGAGACAAAGTGATGTCCCTCTTTTTCCTATCCCTTGTGATCATCATGCCAAGAATCTTTTTGGCTGCCCCTAAGTCTTTCATTGCAAATTTGCTTGCCAATTTCTCCTTTAACTCATTAACTATTATTTTATTTATGCCTACTACTAACATGTAATTGACATAAAGAAGAAGAATGACAAACTCACCATTAGGTAGTTTCTTGAAGCAGATACATGAGTCTAATTTGCATCTTGTGAAATTATTTTCAGCCATGAAGTGATCAAATTTTATATACCATTATCTTGGAGGTTGCTTGAGGACATACAAGCTCCAATTTAATCTGCAATAAATATGTTCTTGTACCTTTTTTACGAACCCTTGAGGCTGCTCCATATATAACTCGTTTTCTACATCACCATGTAGGAATGTGGTCTTGACATCAAGCTGTTCCAACTTAAGATCCCATGCTGCTTCTAATCTCAAAATAGTTCGAATGGTTGTTATTTTAACAATCAGAGAGAAGATTTCATTGAAATCTATCCCCTTTTCTTGATCAAACACTTTTACCACCAATTTGGCATTGAAATTTTTTTTGCTACCCACTTGTTCCTAAGTGGTCTTCAATTTGACGGAAGAGAGACTAAATCCCAAATTCAATCTTGATTAAAGAATCCATTTCATCATCCATTGTCGATTGCCATTTATCACTATTTACATCTTTGAGCGCAGATTTATATGTTGTCGGTTCTGCAAATTTAGAAACTAATAAAGAGGGCTCTGCCTCTTCAGCTAACAATAACTCATAATCAGAGTATTTGGCTGACATTCGTTTGTCTCTTGTGGATTTCCTTAATTGAGGCTCTGAAATTTGTGCTTGAATTTTGTTATTGAGATCACTATTCTGTTTGTACAGTCTTCTGTCAATATATTTGTGCAATTTTCTCCACGAGTGTATTCTTCATAGGCTCCACCCTGGGGACTTCCTCTCCAAGATGATGCTCTGTTGTGCACAGTACTATTACTAAGCTGTGATTTAGAATGCAAGCCAACTGTGCCATTTCGTTGAGTCTCATCGCAGCTAATAGTAGTATCACGATCTTCTGTTGGCGAAGCTCGGTTACCTACACGCGTATCCATTTCGGGTAGATTGGCAGTGTGAATTTGAACTCCACCGAGTATCCCATGATGGAATGCGTTGGGTGGGAATGAGACTGTGCGTGGAGGTGGGTTACCCATTCTGCATGAATTGCCGGATTTTGGTCCAATCTGAGTGTCCAACGTAGCAAAGGGGTTTGCTGTGCCAGTTTTGTCATGAGGTCGCGTAAGAGAAGAGGCCCGAGCAGTCTGAAATTGACCTTTTGCCAGATCCTTGCGAAGGTCACCGTGGATGCCATTGAAATCACATGGAATACTTTGGTCTGCAGAGTGATCGATACCATGTACTATATCAGGTTCCGTGGGAGAATGTATATGAAGTTGGGAAAGTACTTCATCTTCTCTGTATCTCTGCAATGGGGACAAGTGAGTGTTCATCTCAGAACCATTGCTCTGCCTTATGTGTGAAGAGCTGCTTTATCAAAGTCTCTTGAATTTTTATCTTGAGTAGATTGCCGTACGTTACTCATGGATAATTGTGAGGAGTGGCCAGGTTGTGAAGATTCTGATGTAGGAAAGGAGTATCCATGCTGAGAATTTGTACCATTATCCATCATATCAAATAAATGAATGTACTCTTTGATAGGAATCTTATCTTTAGAGGGAGGAAATACCTTCTCATTAAAGACTACATCTCTGTTTTTAATTATTGTTTTATCGGTTAAACTCTAAAGTCTAGAGCAAAACTGATCTTTTCCATATCCAAAAATTATACAAGGCTGTGATTTAGGATCCAACTTGCTTCTTTTTTCTTTGGGCACATGTACATAGGTTTGACACCCAAAGACCCAAAGATGAGAGCATGAGGCTCTTCTTCCTTGCCATTCCTCTTCCAGAATTCCAAAGTTCAACCTTGATGAAGGACTTTGATTAATTAAATACACTAATGTATTACATGCTTTAGTCCAAAACTCTTTCCCCAAACCTGCATTCGAAAGCACACACTAAGCTTTCTCGAGTATAGTCCTATTAAACCTTTCTATTGCCCCATTTTCTTGAGGGGTGTAGGGGACAACTTTCACGCTATGAATACCATTATTTGCATAATAATTATCAAACTCTGGTGAAGAAAACTCACCTCTATTATCCATTTTCAAGCATTTAATCTTGTGACCTCTTTGGTTTTCAACAAGAGCTTTACGAACTTTGAACTTAGAAAATACTTCAGATTTATTTGCCATCATGTATATCCATACTTTCTTAGTGCAATCATCAAGGAAAGTAACAAACTATTTAGAACCTCCTAAGGAACTTACCATGGTAGGACCAAAGACATCCGAGTGTACAAGTACCAATGGTTTTGCCTTCATGTGATGCCCATCTTTCAAGACGGTGACCCACTTTGGCTTGCCATAAATGCAATGTTCACAAAACTCCAAGTTTTCTTATTGGAGACCTAGTAGTTGATCCCTTTCGAGCATTACCTCAAGGCCCTTTTTGCTCATATGGCCTAGTGTTTGATGCCAAACTGTCACATCATTGCCCACGATTGTCATAACAATGCCTACTTTGGTGGGCTTTTCAAAGAGATAAAGACTATCAACTTTATTGCCCTTGGTAATAATCCTCGAACCTTTTGTGACTTTCCATGTATCCGGATGAAAGGATGGATGAAATCCTTGTGCAAAAAGATGACTAATAGAAATAAGATTTTGCCTCAACTTGGAAACATAGCAAACATCTTTTAACAACCATTGTCCTCTGTTTTTCAACTATAACAAGATGTGACCTTTGCCAACTATTTCAAAAGATTTTTTGTCTCCAAGAAATACCTCTCCAAAGTGTCCTTCATGATAATTTGTGAAATAATCCATACATGAAGTGGCATGGAAGGAGGCTTTGGAATCTATCACCCAAGAATTTGATTTTGTGTCACTTGTAGAAATAATTAAAATAGTTTCATCTTTCTCATAGGTCGTATTTGCTTCAATATTCCTTACTTTTTCTTGTGCTTTCTTGTAAGCCCAACAATTTTGCTTTGAGTGGCCAAGCTTTTGACAAAACCAACACTCTCCATTTCTACCTCTTGACCTTGATCGTTTGGGTGATCTAGATTTCCTTTGATTGTAGTGATTGTTACCTCTATGATGGCTTCTTCCCCTTTGCTCAATGCTAACCATGGAGAGAGCATCACTAGATGAGGAATCTTTGTTTCTCCTTCGCATGTCTTCACTTAGTAAAGTGGCAACAATTTCGTTGTAGACCATATTTGTCTTTGTGGAGTTTCAAGTGCTTACTGCTATAACTACTAGATCCCAACTATCAGGTAAGGAACACAATAAGATGATGGCTTTGGCTTCATCATCGTCATCTTGAGTCATACCAACTAAGGTTGCTTGACATAATAGAGTTTTCAAATCATTTATATGATTTGGCATCATAGACCCTTCCTTCATTTTTTAGTTTGTAGAGCTTCTTCATGATGAAGATTTTGTTTTGCAGCCAATGTCATTTGATACATACTTTCAAGTTTGTCCCAAACTTCTTTTGTTGTGCTTCTGTTCAAGACATTGAACAAGACATTTTGTGATAGCGAGAGAAAAATTGATGTCATTGCCTTCTCATCAATATTTTCCCAATCTTCATTCTACATTGTAGCTGATTTCTGAGACTTTCCTATGACTGGGACTAATAAGTCTTTCTTAACCAAAAAAGAGAGCATCTGCACTTTCTACAGGCAGAAATTCTTGCTTGCAAATTTCTCCACTTTTGCATCCTCCATCTTTTTGAAAATTCAATACCAATTTCTAGTCTACACACCTTGTGCTCTAATACCAATTGAAAGGTTTGAATGCTTGTGAGAAAACAAAAAATAAATATATGATTAAAGAAGAGAAATAAATGACACTAGATTTATCCTGGTTCACCACAAATGTGGCTATGTCTAGACTACAGAGCATTATATTAATATAAAATATGTTGGCAAATGAGTAGGAGCAACATATAAATATGCTCCAATTACATTACATATGAGAGGTCTCGTGAAACGAAGAGACACTTTTATTGGAGGGAAAAATAATAATGACCATTGGCCTTCAACATATCAACAATGGGAGGATAATCTGACTCTTAGTTAGAGTTATAGAGCCAAAATCAATATGTTTTCATGTTTACTAAAATGTTATTTCAAAAATAATTATTATTTCAAAGTGGAAGAACCTGTATTGTTCTACTTGAACATTCATTGTTGGCGTAACATGGTATTATAAATTTGGCATAAAAAATGACTAGACGTAGTCTTGTGGCCTATTTTCTAAGTTTAAAAAAGAAAAATCTCGTAAGAATAATACATGCATTGGAAGTTTAACTTTGTTGTTGTATTGTTTAGGAAGTTTAGTATGTTTCAGATGGATAAAGGAACAACCTTAGATGCCAAAAATTATATCAATATAAACTTATATGGGAAAATTTATAACAAATTCTTCCTTTATTGTTGGAATATGAGCTTAAGCATTTAAATGTTGTAAAGTAATAATTAGCATGTGCTTATGTGAATAGTAAAGAAGATAAATATAATAATTTCTATTAGAGTACAAGTGCAAAGATGTATTTTTCTTCCTAAATTGGGTATAATGTAGAATAGATAGAGAACAATAAATAGGATGAACTTATTTGCCTACCAATTAGAATCTAGAGTTTTAAGACACTTTGGCCAAAGCTTGGTTCACATATGATTCTTTTAATATGCTTGCATTTCTTGGTTCTAGATGTTTAATTTTCTCTCTGTCACACTATGTATATGATTTATGCTTAGAATAAAATGTTAAGTAGATAGATGCACAATTTCACCATATTCTTATGATCCATCAATGCTACATTGCTAGGCTTCTCAATCAGGGTCAACATGTTTATTATTTCATGAAGAGCCCTTGGAGAGCTAACCACTTTGTGGTTGAGTAGAAAAAGTGTCAGGACCACACTCTCGTCTCAAGATTTGTAGGAGGATGTGTTGTCTAGAGGCTTAGGAGACAAGGTAAAAGATCCAATGTGATGTCATAATAATTAGACCATGATCCAGTCTTATTTGGTTGTCTTTTGATCATACATGACATATCATGCTCAATAGATGGTCAAAATCCCCTTTGTTCAGATTTGTTTATTGTCCATGGTTATGTTATTTTGACATTATGCTTTCTTTTATGTTCTAGAACCTTGAAACACAATAATGCAATATTCTTAATTTGATAAGTATTTGGTTAAAATTTTGTACTTGAACCTTAATTATTTGGAATTTGTACTTTGACTAATCTTTGGTAATTCATTCCACTTGCATTGCCTTATGATTTATTTATTATTATTATATATTTTTAAAATATTTATCTTTTTTACTTTAAAAATGATAATGCCACATTTGCATGATAAAACTAAATGTGTCCAAAACTTCTATGTAGTGAGGCAATTGTAATTGATTTTATCATCAATGAGAATTTTGAATACTTGATCATTTGATCAAGGAGTTGTAATCTTTTCAATCAATAGAATAATTTATTTAATTTACAATTTCATATTTCATTCAGAATTAATGAATTTTTTATTACAATAATTAAAAATTTATTTTATTTGGTACACAAATCAATATACCTATTATAGATTAAGGAAGTCCTCCATTAATTCATACAAATAAACTTGGAAAAAAGTTGGACTATTTGAACATAGAACAATGCCCATTAAAGAACCCATCAAAGCTTAATTAATATGGCCTAATTTTTATATAGATTGTAGATGAAATGACAATAAGAATTTAAATATTTATTAAGAATTAAATAAATATAGAAAATAATATCAAATTAAAGCCATACATTTTTTTATTCAATTTGATACAACAATTATCTTAGCATTTCTATTAATGAAACTGAGTTGAATTATTTATTAGAAAAAGAAAAAAAAGCTTTATTAAAATACACGTACGAGTTAAAAAGTAAAATTGAATACTAGACCATCCAACAAATTTGTGTCTTTATT
Organism: Cupressus sempervirens; assembly: GCA_028749045.1. Taxonomy (NCBI): domain Eukaryota; kingdom Viridiplantae; phylum Streptophyta; class Pinopsida; order Cupressales; family Cupressaceae; genus Cupressus; species Cupressus sempervirens. The sequence goes on from CM053783.1 coordinate 112,121,858, forward strand.
TTCACAAAATGCTATCTTCCTCCATCCAATTGTTGTAAATAAAGGATTATCAATATTATGTAACATGTTAATTTGTACAAACAATAGTACTCCTTCCAAAACAAGAAATACAAAGCATCAAAGTTCTAGGCTAAAATGTGGATAGTGTATAGTATAAAATAGTAGAGTTGAAGATAATGTGGCAAGGAGGAAGGAGGAGAGAGGCATGTGGTGTCTAGAGTTTGAGATAGAGGTATAAAGAGACATTGAAGAAGAAATATGGTAAAGAAGGAAGGAGCAAGGTTTCCCTTTACTATACTAGAGGGTGTTAAGGTCATATGTGTTTAAAAAAATATTGCAAGAGTTGTATTAAACTTGCAAAAAATATGGAAGGTATAATCCTTGGGGAAATCCAAACATGCAACTCTAAAATAAAATGCAAGATTTTTGAGAGATAACAATTGGCAACAATATTTTGGTATCTTTGTTTATCAAAAGTTTGTAAACTAAGTCAAGAACAATTCTAGTTCAAAAATCAAGCTTTGATTTCTTTATATTTGTATCTTTAATGTTGTCATATTAGATGGTGTAGTTATGTCCCATCTTCAATCTTCTATTATTTTCTCCAATTCTAGCAGTTTCAACTAACTATGATTCTGCGATGTTGGAATAAGCAGCTTTTACAAGCAGGTTGCATACAAAGTGACAAGGGCCCTACCCTTAGAATAGTAGGACTATGGGTCTTACTCTAATTCTATGGGTCAGGCCCTTAGAATAGCAGGGCTATGGGCCATCCAGTGATAACTTTAAGAAACCCCTCTCGAAAAAAAAAGCCTAAAATGCTGGTGAATCCAACATTTTGTGGGCAGGAAAATTTTAATGTTGAGGGTGATTTTTTGTTCCATATAAGGAAATAAAATATTATATGTTGGCAATTTTTGTCTTGCCCTAGTATATTTTTTGTCCGACGGATAAATAAATGATGGCTATTTTTTCCCTTGCCAAAAATGAATTAATAATGTCATAGGCAAATTACTTGTTTCATAGGAAAATGAATAATAATGGTCTTAGCTAATCTTTAGTGGTAAACTGAAAAATTGTTTAATCTGAAAGTGAAATTTGCACATGTATTGGCTAGTGACTGTATTGACTATTACGTAGTCACCTCAAGTATCAACTTGTGTACTATCTTAGGTGTGTTATTAATAATATCGTAACATCGCTACATCAGTGTCACTATTACCAAGTCATTTACCATCACTTTCATATTGTTAATAGTAATTACAATAGTTTTATTGACCTTTGATTAGTTGGAAATCAACAATAGAAGATGCATCTCGGGGCCACTCACTTGAAAAGACCTGCAGTCACATGTAATTCTCTGGAATGGAGACATGTGGAAAGGTTTGCATGCAAATCACTACTCAATGTCAGGCACTATCAACTATTTGACATTAATGCCAGTACATTTCAACATTTCACACACTTAAAATTAATAGAAATACGAAAAATTAAGATATGAAAGATCGTGAATGCCAAAGAATTAAATGTAACTTCCATAATGGAATTTTCATCAAATAGACTCTTCAATTCCTCTTTCATTATCATTTCGCATATTCTTCAGACTTCAATCTGAATTTGATTTGCAGTTGCAATTTGCAGAGTTTCTTGAATCTTAGTCATGGATATGCCAATTCGCCTCAAATGCACTACAATGGCTCTGCAAAAGCCCTTTCTGGGCATGATTCCTGATGATTTTCTTGCCATGGTTTGCAAGGTAGATGCCCAGAGTCCTTTTATCTACCATGCTATATTTATGGTACTTAGCCATGAATTCTTGAGAAACGATAAGAGGTACCATGTCACAGTATATTACCTCCCGCTTCCTCATGTCTCTTTTTGACCTTGGAGGTAGTCAAATAGACATGTTGATGCTTCTGCATAATATTTTTAAAGAAATATTTTTAGGGGATGATGTCAAAATTCTTGTATTGGCCGAGCAGATACCGGGGCAAGGTAATGACATCCCTTTTCCAGATGTAGCAGACAAGTATTGGGAGGAAGGCATAGGGTGCATTATACATAAGTATCCTTTCTTGCTCAACATGAATGAATGATAATTGACTTTCCATTGGAAGTGGGCGTGGTTTGGAAGGAATTTCCTACGGAAATGGTTGTTGTTGGACAATGTCAAGGAGACTGACTTCACATGAATGGATGAGTTTAGAGATATCATCTTCTCCAACAGATTCCTCGCGGACGGACTTGAAGACCTTTCTAATTAAAGACTTCAAACTCTCAGCCCCTTAGCCTGCTCATGCTTCCAATCTCCCTAGTTCCCTAGTTCCCTATTCCCTCGACCCTATTTTCGAATATTGTTTCCTTACCCATTGCCCTTATGGAAAAAAAAATGTTTTAAAGATATCTATATTTTTCTTTGGATTGGGCCTTGCCCTTTTTCGTAAATTAAAAAATTGTAAAACCAAGTTGATTTAATCAGCTATTTTGAATATCTATGTTATGAATTAGTACTATGTACATTGTACAATCTAAAATATTATCAATGAAAACAATAGCTTTTGGCTTCTCAAATCGTTGTTCTTATTAGTCTACAACTTTGTAAGTTTGTTTTTGGCATCTTGATTCTTAATACACTAGTGAAATGTTATTGTTAGTCTGTGATTTTGTTAAAAATAGTTAACTATTAATAATTAACTATTTTTGTTTAATTTGATTGGTTAAAACAAATGGAGCTTCAAGGAAAACTAAAGATTAATAGATTATAACCTTAACAAAGTTAAATATAATTTTGATAATTTATGTGTCAAATTTTTATTTCATACCTATCTTGTCACGTATTCCTAACTTTTTTTTTCATTATGAAATCTTTTAAATGATGAAGAATAGTTTATAAACAATTATCACAATTTTCAATATATGTTAAATTTTAATAATTTATAGATATTTTAACTATATTATATTTTAATTTTGAAACTAAATAATAAATATGAATAAAAATATAGCATTTTTAATTATATTTTTAAATTATAATTATTTTATTTACTTTATTATTATTATTTCATGATATCTTGCACCAATTTTATTTTATAAAATTTAATATATCTTCATTGAATTTTTCATATCATCTTTACAATAAAAAGCTTATGATAGAAAAGAAAATCAATTCTCTAATAGAAAGGAAAATCCTTTATTTATATATTAAAACTATTATAATATTTATTTTTTATCAGTAATAGGTTCTGCCTGAAATCCCAACTGTTGCATACAAGAAGGATCGACGACCCGAGATGAATTTTGGGCCAATTTGGGGAATGCTTTCGCATGTGCCTCGATTCATCCGGAATCATGACATGTGTCCAGTCATTGCCAATCGGAAGACTCAGTTAATATTTTTTTTTTTATATTTAAGTACATTGGTTTATATTTTATATTGTAATAATGCATTTTTTTATAAATTATAATATATTTTTTTGTTCTTCAATTAAAAATAATACTACTTATATTATATAATCATTTAAGATTTATTATTATTATAAAAATACTATTATTATTATTTATAATTATTTATTATATAATAGAACATATAATATAATTATCTATAATATAATATAATTATTAATATAATAAAATTATAACCATATGATATATATGTAATTGAACATATATATCAATGATTATATGATATATTTATGAATAAAATTTAAACTTAAATTAATATCATTACAAAAAAAAAAATTATATTACATTTTTATTAATTAAAATATTTTATATATTATAATAAATTTATTAAATTTAAATTAGATTTATATAAAAACTAAAGGCAAGTACTAGTGGCACTTGTTTTATATCTTGCACCAATTTTATTTTATAAAATTTAATACATCTTCATTGAATATTAATAATTAAATTAATCCAAAATTGGGACACGTACTACAAGATTCTATCTAAAAATTGACATCCTAACCATTGACTAAAAGACAGATCAACAGCTCGAGATAAATTTTGAGCCGACTTGGGGAATGCTTTTCCATGTGCCTAGATTCATCCAGAATCGTAACACGTGTCCGATCATTACCAATTGGAAGACTTGATTAATATTATTATTAATAATTATGTTTATAAACAATTATCACAATTATAAATATATGTTAATAATTTATAGATAATTAAACTATATTACATTTTTATTTTGAAACTAAACAATAAATATGAATAAAAATATAACATTTGTAATTATTTTTTAAAATTTTATTTATTTTATTTAAATTAAACTATTGTCATTATAATTTATTAATAATTATTAGTACTTGTCGGTAGCTACTAGGCTTAGGGCTAAGAGCTAAATATTTCATTTTCAATGTGATTCATTAACGTTAATATTTTTATTTTTTTTAATGTAAGTGCATTGGTTTATATTATATATTGTAATAATGTATTTTTTATAAATTATAATATTTTTTTTGTCATTCAATTAAAAATCATATTACTTATATTATATAATCATTTAAGATTTATTATTATTATTATTATTTATAATTATTTATTATATAATAGAACATATAATATAATTATTTATAATATAATATAATTATTAATATAATAAAATTAGAACCATATGATATATGTAATAGAACATATATATCAATGATTATATAATATATTTATGAATAAAATTTAAATTTAAATTAACATCATTAAAAATATATATATATAATTATATTACATTTTGATTAATTCAAATATTTGGTATATTATAATAAATTTATTAAATTTAAATTAGATTTGTATAAAAACTAAAGGCAAGTATGAGTGGCACTTGTTTCATATCTTGCACCAATTTGATTTTATAAAGTTTAATATATCTTCATTGAATATCAATAATTAAATTAACCTGAAATTGAGACACGTGTGCTACAAGATTCTACCTAAAAATTGAAATCTCAACCATTGACTAAAAGAAAGATTATGGCCCGAGATGAATTTTGGGCCGATTTGAGGAATGCTCTCCCAAGTGCCTAGATTCATCCGAGATTGTGACATGTGTCCTCGACAAGTGTCATGATGTCATGATTAACGAAAGTGTGATGATATCACTCCACAAATTCACCCGAAAACCATATCAAATCATCGATAATTGAGTTCTATTTTTATTAATTTATTTATTTAAAATGAACAGATTTATTCAAATGTATATCAATGTAATAATTTTTTTCTTTTTTAAATTTTTTATTATTGTTATGTACATTACTAAATTATTGAGTCTTGACTCTTTATGTCATTTACATGTACATTGTACATACTATTAAAAAAGTACCTAAAATCATTACTTACTTAATACTTTCTTTTTAACTATTAACCCTACCCTGTATGTTCATTGTTTTTAGAGTCTGATACAATAGGGTTTTCAATTTTCAAATTTTCTCAGATTGGCAGAATTCCATTTCATGTTTTGAAGACTGAAAGTGTGAAACTTGAGGATCAAACAACAACACCAATTATCCAATCTCGATTCTGGGTATTTAATTTTTTTAAACTTTTTTCATTGCAATTTGCAGCAATAGAAATCTTGATTTTAATTTTCTTAGGTTTACACTTTACAATTATTTTAAATAGGGCCTGAAAAAGAATTTTGTGTAATAACTAGTAGTAGGCATGGGAAAAACAAAGTCAAAAACCTCCCATACGAGTGCAAGCATAAAGGAAAAGGAACACATTATAGAACTCAGGCAAGTGCTACAAACCCTAGGTTTCACTGATGAATGTCATGATATTTTTTATCATGTTATCCATGGAGATTTAGGAATCATGGGAATTAGACATTCATTGTTTAATAAGTGGAAAGATCCATAGAAAGGGAGAAATTATTACAAATATAACAATAGTATTGGTGCACATACAAATAAACTAGCTGCTCTAGTTATTGGATTAGCAAACTTCGCTATACCTGAAGTATTCCCTTGCCTTGAAATTGTAATGTTATACGCTCAGAATTATGATAAAAATAGAAAGGCAATTGTAAACCAAAACACTCAGGAGGAAATTTTATCCATAATTGAGAGTGAATTTTTTACTTTGTTAGACCTAGGGCTAGGGTTTAAACTAGAAAGCTCTAATGAGTGCATTGACTTGGATAAACTAGCATAGGCTTATGACAAACTGGAAAGAGTTTTTCAAGATTCATTTATTAAGGGTTTAATAAACTTAGAGTCCTCTAGTTGTACTAGTGTTACACTGGACATAGACCATAAGCCTCCTTATCAATATGATATTTTTGTGCCATGGGTTTAGAATACTATTTCTTTGTTATCATTTTGTCTGGGATTGGATAGTAACAAGGAAGTGGGGGCTAGTGTTCTTGAAATTATTTATAATATCCATTGTCGAGGTTAGTAAATTGAGTAAGTAGATGTAAGATATAATTTATTTTAGCACATTGTTGAATTTATGCAACAACAATTATTGATGATTAAATAAAGTACAACTATAGGCAAGATGAAGATATTTAGGTTCACAAGCTACTTGTGCTACCTTCTTTTAGCAAAGCATCACCTAATATTTGAGACAAAGATCAACTAGCTTGATATTGAGGTCTATAAGTTTGATGAGAGAACCTAGAAGAAATCAAAGACTCCAAGTCCAGTATACGAGTGGACACATAAGATGAGGATGACTGTTGCAAATAAAAATTACAACCATTTTTTAGACTTCTTTTTGGCACCTATTTATAGGCACTTCGATGCCTAGATTGTCTGTGTCTTGTAAAGATTGCATTCAACTGGAAAGTCAAATTTAATTGGCTAACTGGTTCTTCATGAAAGAGTACATTGTCATAAGGTTTTACAGTTCAGCGGTTGAATCTTGCAAACTTCCAATGCATGTTACAGAAATGGTTTTTGCACTAGAATATTATGGTAGATGGAGAGCGCAGATTAAATTTTCAGTGGATAACAAAAGAAAATGATATTTCCTTCCTTGCCTTTTGCAATTGGAGGCCTCACATTTGAGAGAAAGGCTTTCAAAGTGGCAAATGAATTGGTAACTTTTTTTGGCTTTAATTTTATTAGTCACTAGAATTATGATCCACTAAATATAATAAAAATGAGACTTATTACCAATGGGAACTCTGCAAGAAAATATCAACATTAGGAAATGCCATTGATAGAAAAATTCCAAAACAAGGATTCATGGGATGAGGTTAAGAAAGAGATGGAGAAACATGTAACAGAAAATAATATTTCAATGCAAGAATTGTCATCCCAAATTACGTCATTGCACAAATCAGAGCCTCTGGCATACTTAAATTTTTACAAGAAAGCATCTCAACTTTCTAAGAGGTCTATGCCGAAAGAAATTAAAGAGGCATACACAGCTGGAATGTGGTGTCAAACCAAGATGACTAATTTCTGGAAAATGAGGCAAAATTTGGGTGAACCAAAGACATCAGCTGGTTTTGATGAAATTGAGGAGGATGAAATTTTAAGAAATTATTGGAATAAAGAGCATCCAACTGTACTATATGATTTTGGTAGTGACAGTGATAATGAAAGGCAGAAGGACCTCAAGTCTGATGCTGACATTCAAGTTATTCAGGATTCTAGGTCAACTAGGGGCAGAGATATTGTTACACTTCAAATGAGTGATTCTATTAAACAAATGTATAGTAGAGGGGCAACTATGATACAAAAAATGGGTTATGCAGGTATAGGGCTCATTGGTGCAAGTGGTGAAGGCATTTGGAATCTAGTTCCAGTACTAGACCCTCCCAAAACATGATGTAAACCAATCATTGGACTCTCTGAGAATGAAAATGATTCATCTAGAAAGGGAAAAAAATATTATGCCTCTACTTCTAAAGGTCATCCCAAAACATTATTGTTAAATCTTCGAATCCAGTTGTAGTTGATCCCACTAGCACTGGCATTGGCACTAGCATGGATGAACCTTGTGAAAAAAAGAAAAAAGTTATGAAAATTACACCACTAGCAATGTCAGTAGTTACTTCACCAATGTATGCACTAATAGCTTCAGTACAAAACCTAGAAAACAATCCTAAAATGCCAAGATTTGGAATGGGCCATCTTTAGTCTATTGGCAATCCTCAAAATACAATTGTAGGTAGAGTAAGTTTAACTGGAGTTGGAGGAGCACACAATGATACAACTGATAATTCACCTTTCAAACACTCAATTGTGTCAGCAAACCCAAATTTTAGTTTGAATGAGTTTTCATCAAAGTTTGAATAGACAAGCGAAAGAAAAAGGAAAATTATGAAGACTTTAAAAAGTGATTCAGTTGCTAAATGTCAGGGATCTACTAATAGAATATTTCCAACATATGATCCAAACAATAAAATGATTAAGTTCATGGCTATTATACAAGTTATACAAAATGTAATAAATCCTAATGATATACAAGTTACCAGTCTTCAAATGGATTTGTCAAAAGTGAAAAATATTGACAAAATCAATATATCAAAAGAGAGCAACCAAATTGTCTATTCTACACTTCTAAAAGTAGAGAGAGAAAATAAAAGGCTTACAAAGCAAATAGAAAAGTTACAGGTGGACCTTGATAATATGAAGGCGAAGGAGAAAGCAACAGACAATAGGTTCAAAGAATTGCAAAATAGGATAAAGAAATCTTCTCCTATAGAGGCAATTGTCCACCAAGAAAAGATGAATGAACAAGTGCAAAAATTAGCTAAAGAATTGGATGAGTGTCAAAAAAGACTTTAGCATGAACAAGCCTCTACTGCATAGTTGTTCAAGTTTGTAGAGAGTAGTGCATAGGTCAACAATAAATTGAAAACTAACCTGGACTATGCTATAAAGGAAAATAATATTTTGAAGACTAAATTGGAGAATGAAAAGAAACATTTAGTGTCTAGGGCAAATATGGTTTTTAATTTGAAAAAGGAATTGGGGAATGAGAAGAAAAAAGAGGAGTCTAGTGCAAAAACAATTGACAATTTGAATAAGCAATTGGAGAATATGAAACAAAAAGAAGAATCAACTACAAAAACTATCAGTAATTTGGAAAAGGAATTGGAGAATGCAAAGAAAATGGAGTCTAGTACTACTACAAGCGCTGACACAATCTACCATATGAGGAGAAAATTGGAGAATGCAAAGAAAAAAGAGGAGTTAGCTACAAAGAAAATCCTCGATTTGAGAAAGGAATTAGAGAACGCGAAGAAACAGGAGTCTACTGACTCTACTCAAAGACTCCATGATTTGAAGAAGGAATTGGACAATGGGAAGAAAAAGGAGGAGTCCACTACAAAGACAATCCATATCATTTGAAAGGGGAACTCGAGGATGAGAAGAAAAAAGAAGTAACTACTACAAATACAATCCAAGATTTGAAGAAGAAAATGGAAGATGAGAGGAAGAGAGTAACTAATTGGCAAGGGAAACTAGAGGAAATATAGAAAAAGAGTGAAAAGGAGATGTCTGAAATAAAGAAAAAGATGGAGAATGTAATGGTAGAAAATAGAACGACCTCTTTCGAAGACCATCATGTGAAGGATACTATAATAAACATGGTTAAGCTTATCAAACAAAAAAATTGGGATAAAATAATGAAGAACAGTGATAGTTTGTTTGAATGGCTTGATTTAAATAGCAATCTCAGAATTGTCTATGAAAATGTAAAAAGTGATATTGTGGGTGAAAGACAAATCTTCACCAATTCCTTAAAAAATATTTCTGACCAAATTTTGAATAAAATAAAGAGATCTAGTGACAGGGATTTGGCAAAGCATGGAATAAAAAACCACTTGAATGCCTCTGTAATGACCATTGAAGTCAGTCACCATTGTGAACAAGTAATGGAAATAGGTGAAGCTCCCAAATATGCTTCCAGAGAATTGATGAAGATGAATAACATCATACTGAACTTGTTGACTGTTGGATTTCCAAATCCAGCTGACTCAGATGACAGATTCATTGGAAAAGAAAATTACATGAAAAGTTTACAGGACAGCATGAATTATGATTTAGGCAACTTGTCTAAGGAAACCACTCCAGAAAGAATTGCAAGTTGCATCAAACTACTATCGACAATGAATGAAGTTATAGATAAATTCCTTGATTCATGTAAAAATATCTCTCAGAAAAATTTATTGTTGACAAGGTTACAACTATTTAGCTACAACCTCAAACAAATGGAGCTTCCAAATGATGCAGAATGGAGCGCCCTAAAGAAATTCGTTGAAGCTAGGTCATCTTCTCAAACTGAAGTTGTTACTATTGCTGTCATTAGTAGTCATGACTCATAGCTGATAGCACTAAGAAGTAACAACTTAGTAAGTGATAGTAATATAATCATTTTTTTACTTGTTTCTCTTTAGTTTCAAAATTTGAATTTAATTTCAACTTTGTTTAATGTTAATTGTTATAGGAATCAAGAGCTAGCATATCAGGATAGTTGGGTAGCTAGGAACTAGCATACTATTACTACACAGAGTAGATGAAAAAAAATTCCCTAGTCCTACTACTTGAAAAAATTGTACAATTGGCAATGTGAAAAATTGGCAATGTGATTCTATAGTACCAAAGTAACAAGAATCAAAATCGGATTGGAATCGGCAAGCTTGAATCGAATCGTGAATCAAATCGTCGAATCGTGTGAATCACTGTGATTCTTGGAACTATGTTGTATACACATAATGTATTATGTAGTAATAATATGATTATATATACAATTACAAACCAACCTACAGCTATTGTTGCTCCCTTGTATCTACAAAAGGGAATTCAATGTCATTTCAATTTGACATTGAGTCATTTGCAAAGGGTTGTAATTGTTTGTAATTAACAATTGTTAAATGTATTATGTTACAGGCTGATTTATAATTATAAATTATAATACATTTTTTTTTAAATAGAGCTTATTCTATCAAATGCATTATGTTACAATTTCTTAAAGAAACTAGAATCAATGAAAATCTCAACATGTTAAAAAAATACAATCAATGAAAATCTCAACATGTAAGTTTGTAACATCAACATGTTCAAAAAATAATAATTTAAGCATCTACAAAGGGATAGTGAATGAAGGCTATAAATTAACTTCTACAAACATGTTACATAATTAATTAGTAGGTAGAGTCTTAGATCAGAGCTACTAGCCTACTACTTGACTCACGTAGAAGTTAGAACTTGAGGTTGAGACACTGCTATAGTTGCCATTCTGCCTGGACCGGCTCAGCATCACTATCATCAGAATCCTCCTCATTTATTGCATACAATATTTCATTGTCTATTATGTTTTCTTTAGATTCACTGTCAGTGTCAGACTCACTATGCATGCCAAATTCATCATCATCTTCATTGCTTCCAATATCAAGATATGAACCACTACCACTACCACTACCACTACAACTGCCACTTGGGTTTGAAATGTTGGCAATCCCTCTTCTTTGACATTAGTTTCTCCAAATGTTGATAGCCCTTTCATAAAGTAAATTTTCTACCTCATACCTAGAACTATAGAGCCTCTGACAATTATCCAAACTTTTATCTAATTACTTTCTAACCTTTGACTTCAGGAAGCCCAAAGTATTGAAAACTCTTTCATCCTCTACTGAACCCGATATCATTGTCAAACATAAATCGGTAAGCTTGAAATATTCTAGTATTGCCTCTCTCAACTAATTGCTCTCACCAAGGTTTTTTCAAATCTTGGTTACTGCTTCCTCTTCATTTGGGTTCTCCATAAGAGCATATTGTTCATTATGTTTGTAAAAGAATATGATTGATCTCTCAATCGAGATTCATCTAAAATTCCATTTATAGTCACTCCATTGATTACTTTAGGTTTGCAAAAATGATGAATCAAAGCTGTCATCCTTCTTCAAAAATTAGTCGGACAATTTAGAGACCAATATTGTGGAAAAATAATTGACATTGCTTTGAGCAGTTCCTCTAGAGGGACTTTGAATCTGATTTCTGACAAAAGATTGTAGCAAACTCACTTGATAGAGTCAAGCACAAAGTCTTTGATTTTCTTGAAGTCTTCACTTGTAACACATGAAAGTACCTTCTCTAGTACTGATTCAACTTCACCTCCTACTTCGTTGGGGTTGGAGTCAGGGTTGACATGAGCATAGTATTGCATTGGTATGTCAACTCCACATACCCTGGCATATACCTCATCATTTGCACCAATATGTAAAATGTTCCCACGATTTTTCAAATTTGAGATTTCTAACCATTTTGCAAACTTTGTTTCATCTAATGGTATTAATCAGTATAGAGTATCCATGCTACTACATGTCATTTTATGCAACTTATTATATTTTGCAATGTGCATAGCTCTTTGTTGAACCTTTTTAATAATATTTCTCATGTCCTGTAGCATGGGGAAAATAGTTACTAAAGTTAAGAGTACCTTAACATTAGTTAAGCTTGAATATAGTTGAGGGAATCTGTCTCCCACAGAGTGGATTAGTCCAAGCAATGATGAGTATTCAGACATTACTCGATGTGCCGGTCCATCCAAAGAGATCCATCCAGTATCATTGTCTTCCTCCCATCAGTAAGTCCTTTAGCAAAGTGTTGAAATTTTCAGACTCGTTTTGGACTTCGACAGAAGTATTGGTAAATATCTTTGATTAGAGATTCCACTTTACTTACATAATCAAAATTGCTAACAATTCCAAAAGCTAGATTCATTTAATGGGCCATGCAATGAATGGGAATAGCGTAGGGTGCCAAATCATTCATAATTTTTTGCAAAGACCACCTTTATGTCCTTGCATAACCAAAGCTCCATCCACTCTAGCACACCAACTTTTTGGCAATCTCCATGTTGTCCAAACCTCCAAATTCAATTAGAGTAGTCTTTAATAATTCATATAAATTTTTAGCTATCACACTACAATTCAATTTAGCAACAGATAGTAGAAATGGTTGACAACAAAGATTTTTTACAGTATAAACATGAATGCACACCCAGGAAGTATTATCAATTTTTGTAACTTCATATAGAGACAATGCAATGAAATTAGAGTCTTTAATTTTTTCCTTCATATCTTCTTTTTCAACCTATGCAAGACATCTAGCCCATTTCCACCCATTTCTTACTGACCAATAACTATTCGAATAGTTTCGAGTTTTCAAAAAGTGCAATAAGGTAGGAATTGAAGGGTAGTCCGTCATAGGATGTCCTCTACTCAATATATAAAACACCACACTTAATTGAACTACTTTTCCCATATTTTGCACTTCCATTGCTTTCCCAATGAAATCTTCAATGAAACCTTTTACTGTAGAACACTTCTCCTATAATTGCTAGTGTAACTCATCTATTTTGGCATTCCTGATATATAGATAGTTCTCCTTTTTTTTCCAAGTTAGCCTAAATTTTTCAACTCCATCTATAGTTTCCTTCTTGTAAAATTTATCGACATGCTTTTCTATGGTATCAATTTTAAGCTGCAACCTCTTCTCCTTCTTTGTTATCTTTGTGCAAATCTTAAATCTGCATTCTGTAGGAGGCTCGCCATCAATTAGATTGGGCACTGGTTCAAGAACATTACTTTTCCACCCATTCTAACTAAAAATTCCTTTTGGATAGATCCTAGTGAGATCAATATTTTGTCGATTCCAATTTTCTTTTCCCCTTTTGTGCATGAACACAATTTATGGAATCAGTTTTGGTTTTCTCACCCAACTAGTCCGAGATCAACTCCAACTCTATAATCTTAGTTTGTGACTCCGTACTCAAGGGAAGTGCCTCAAAATCTTGTTCAAGTTCATCTTCGACTAAGATATCAGGTTCACCAACTTGAACTTTAATACAATCTGAGGGTCCAACTTGTGATGAATCTCATTTTTCAATAACCACTGGAGATCTAACTTGTGAAACTTGTAGGTTGCCCACATTTCCACCACCAAAATATGCTGCTATGGTTCTGTGTTTTGGTAATGGTGGCCTCTCTTGGCTTTCAGGGATCCTAATAGAACCCTTGTTACCCCTCTTGTTTGATATGGAAAACCAATAAAGGCTACAAAAAAAATTAGCTTTGTTGTTGAACAAAAGACTCAACTACTTAGACTACATATAATAACAATAATATGATTCATTCTCAAAAAAAGGGTACTACTGCTATAGTACTACAATCTATAGTACTACCCAATATATTTCGGAAACCTATAAGCTATCTTAGCATGTGAGATGTCTAGTCATCAGTGGACACTAGATAGTAAAACTAAAAAAAAAAATCAGTACTACTGTTGACATAAAAAATAAATTAAAAATCACTTTCCTTTTACAAAAACCAAGGTCCACAAGTCAATGGCCAATGCACTCAGCACTTTGAAAGTTCGGCAGCAATAAGAAATGCCAGTCTTAAGACCAAAAAATAGTGAATTGTGTAGAATAATAATATCTTATAGTCCAATCTAGGTTGGCCAATTAGGCAGGATTAAAAGGCGAGAATTTCAAATGCAGGCAAAACACACCTTCCTATGCAAGCCCATAGTAAGAAATAGTTGGCTAAACAAGGCTGGTGATCGACACACATTAGTAAAATGGTTGGTGACACCCAACCCAAGGGAAAATTATTTGGTTGTAGTAATGTTGAAAGAATGTGGACCAATAAGAAATAACATGAAAAGGTTGGTGATATGTTTAAAATAAATGTATCCAAAATGTCTATTGCATTGGCGATTGGACCGACATTTTTGACCAATCATGTGATAACTAATAAGCGACTACCGCAAGCATTGGACCCAAATCCAATAAATATCTGGTGATGAAATTGACCTATGTTGCATGCGCTATTCACAAAATGATGATTGACTCATTAGACAGGATCGCCAAAAGGTGAAGATTCTCCACTAAAGTAATCCCTAGGGCCATCTAATTTAAATCATTCTAAATAGTCACGAGATGCTCATCTTAGGGTAATCTTTTTGTTGAGCCTACCTGCTAGTGCTTTTGGATGCCTACTAGGAATTGATTATTGGGCCCTTAGGGGGCCTTTACCTCTAGATTCAAATTCTATCTTTTTACTTTATAAAACATTTTACCCAATCTGGTCTTTAATAGGTCATTTGGATAATAAGCTAAATATGAATTATCATCTTGATTGATCTTAGAAAAAATCTTTTTCTTTTTTTCTATTCTTTATGCCTAGGATTTCATCCTAGATCATTTGATAGGAGTCCAAAGATAAAGAGAGAAACAAAGAATATCACTATAAAAGATCCAAATCCAGTTGCCTATAGATAAGTAGGGGTTGAAACTAGTCGTGAATGTGTAGGGTTTTGGTACATGATGAAGAAATTATTAAAAGAGCAGTATTGGCCAGAGAGAGAGTCAAGTAGCTCTAGATTTAGGAAGTGTAGCTATAGCCAAGAAAGAGGTTAAAATATAGTATATTGATAGTGAAAATATAATCATAACTTCATTTTAGTGTCTACCCCAGTTTACATTTTAGTATTATTGTCGAACTCTTTTAGGCTAGTTTATGCTTGATGATTAGTAGCATTATCTTTCGGATTATTGAATATTGTTCTCATACTCAATTGATTTTATGATGGGACTACTTGGTACTATTTACTTCATGTATGTTTGATGATGATATATATGTTCATGTATTGACTTTTAGTTATTGAATGATGTTAGTTAGACGAATGATTATTTATATGTGTTTTCTATGGATACTTACCCCATGCTGCATGTGGATGGTGTGTGTGTATATTTTCTTTATGTATGGCATTTCTAATGTGGTTAAGGAAGGGAGTCATAGTCACCTGCTAGTCGAGATCTACACGATGCACCACTTCCTACCATTGCCTACTTAGTTTAGAATATACGTGTTTGTACATGTGTGAATTTTATGTAGATTGTAGGTACCAGGTATCGACTTCCCTAAATTGCTAGGATGAGCATACCCTATCGCAATATTTCAATGGTAAGAGAGGGGAGATAAATTCTTAAGTCCAAATCCTAAACCTTCAAACCGATTGTCGTAGAAAATTAGGACAAGTATCTGAGATGATCACCCATTCGAATGCATCATATGACGTAAATTCGTGATTATAACCCTTGAGTTTGATCTTGTATGTGGTATTTTATGATAGGTTTTCATCTTTTAGGTATTTAGTGATTTTTTTTATTAATTAAGTCAAATAAAAAGATTAATTAATGATTTAATTTAATGGAAAATTATTATGACAATTTCAATATTTAATTATATTTAATTAATTGAGAAATTAAATAAATAAAAAGAATTAAATTTAAAGAGAAAATTATAATATTTTTTAAGAGCATAATAATATTTAATTAATTAAATAATAATATATTTAGGAGATCATTTTTAAATAAATTTTAAATATTATTATTATTTGACTTAATAAATATTATAGTTAAAATGTTTCAAAAATTAATAAGAGAGAGTAAGCAATTATTTAATAAAGTTTATTTTAATTAAATTGCATAAAGTTTATGCATGAGATTAAAATATAATTTAAAAGATAAAGTAAGAAAATTTAATAAAGATATTTTAGATTTCAAAAGCCATGCATGAAAACATAAAAGAAAAGATAATAAAGAGTTAAAGGGTGGTGATCAAGGAGTTCTCTAGGGTGATCGCACAATCAGTGCCCTGAATTTAGGAGAGAACTACTTATTAGCAATTGAGGGTTCATTTTCCAAAGAGGGAAGTTTTGGGAGGTTCGAGAATTTTGGAGAAGGAATTTTCAAATAGAAGGTTTTAAGAGAAGAAATATCTCTCATAATCTTTTGGGTGTTTGTGATTTTAGCATCAAAATTAGGTAGATTCTTTTGTTTTGTTCACCTAGTTAAATTTGTTATTTAAATAATCTCGTCTTCTTCGTAACTATGTATTATTTATCCAAATTTTATTGTGACAAATCTTTCATATTTCATTTTGAAATTACTAGTATACATGTTGATCTTATCCATATATGGGTAGATTAAGATATCATTAGAATCCTCTTTCAGTAGATTTTAAAATTGAAAATTAAGCCTAGAAGGGTTTTGAAAAGGAAGGGAAATTTTAAATGGAAAATTTGATTAGTTTTTCATAATTCCTCTATTAGAGTATTGATAGCATTCTTTACACACACACACACACACACACACACACACACACACACACACACACAAAATTTGTTAAGGGGGGATTGGTTTCAAAAATAAATTTTATTAAAAAGAAATAATTTTTTTTTTTAAATAATAAAATATATTATTAAGGGAAGGGGCGAGGCTATGAAACCCCACACCCCAACCCTTTGCCCGCGCCCTTAATGGTTCCACGCGACAGGTAGTACTACTACCTGTGGCAGCAGTAATACCTGCAGCCGTAGGGTGATAGGTTGGCGGCCTCTAAAAACACATATTGCTTTTTATCAAAAAAAATTAAAATTTTGATTTATTAAATTTTTAATTTATGTTAAATTTAATTTATTTAAATTTTAATATAATAAAAATTTAAAGTTTGAGATATTTAAAATTCAATTTATTAAATTTGTAACTAATGTTATATTTAATTTATTTAAATTTTAATATAATTAAAATTTAAAGTTTTAGATATTTAAAACTTAAAATAATTAAAATGTAATTAATTAAAAGGATAATTTTAATAAGGTTTCATCAATATGGTTATTAATAAAAAAATTTAAATTATTAAAATGCAAGAAATTATTGAGGGTTTTATTGAAAAATAGTTACAAAAAATTAATTTAATTATAAATTATTAATTGTTGTAAGAACATTATAAATTGGTGATGGGGATTTTTTATTTAAAATATAATAATATTAAATAATTGCTAACTAATTATTCAATAATTATTATTTAAAATTTAAGAAGAATCTTTATAGAGATAATGCTCATTTTAAAGAGCTTAAGGTAATAAGGCATTCATTATTCAAATATAAGAAATGGGTTAATTTGTAAGGGTAAACTGTGAATCTCATCTACTTGAAACATACATTGAAATGAAAACTTTACCTTACTGTTAACTCAAAACTATGTGCTTTCAAAATCAAACCAAACTACAAACTACTTTGTTATTTGTATATTGTTTGTGCTTTGAGTTTGGGTTGACTAAATTGTTGACCAGTTTTACGATGTCTACTAGAGGCTTGGGAGTTTTGTGTTTGTGATAGTATGATGTTTTGATCTTGATCTTTTTAAACTCAACCATGGCAATGTGTCTAGTATGCTCTATGTGAGTTTGAATTTATTGTTCGTTATTGCTTTCCAGTGTTCTTGTGTGAAGTTGAGGTGAATGTTATAACATATTTGACTTAACTTTTTTGATTCTTTGATCAATATTTTTGGGATGCTTTCTAGTTGCTCGTAGAGAACTAAGGTGTTATTGTGATTTATCTTTTAAGGCTTTCTAATCACTAGTATAGGATTGAGGCAAAATTTATGATTCTTTGATTTATATTTTTATGAGCTTAAGATAGGTTATCTATTTGTAATGTCAAGAAGTGGCTTGCAATGGAGGTCCAGGCCCAAAGTGGCTGCCAAGGTAACCCATTGTATGTTTTTTAATAAGTGAAAGCACTACACTAAATGTGAGTAAAATGAACCTAATAAGAGTCTTTGTATGTTCTCACCCATGCCTCAAGTGATAGTACAAACTAGGATGGGAGTAGAGAGAATGCTCGGTTGCGACCATGCATCGTTAGTATGCCTTGTCAGTGCGAAAGGATACTAGTGCCACATAGAGTCACTAGGGGGCCAGGGTCAAGTTAGACTACTAGGGTAACTCTAGTGTTGATTCGTGTGATGACACTTTCCCACTTATATAGTAGATTCCTTATGTGTCTTTGTGTGCCTCTGGGTTTGGATGTCAATTTTTCTTGGAACCTTTGAGTTAGATTACTTTTAGGACCTTTCCTAGACTTAGATGTTACTTTTGATTTTGGGATTGTTATCTTGTTTGGGACTTGAGACTACTCCTTAGCGCAATGGGAGTGGACCTTTTTGGGTTACCATGTGGTCAGGTGGTAGTGCTTTTTACTTTTACCATTGAGATCTGTTCATAGATGTTGTGGCTAGAGTTCCTTGTTCTAGATTTCCTTTTGTTCTATCTTTATGTATTATGATGGATGGTTATATCTATATGATGGATGATTTTACTTATTTCATTGTATCATGTTTCATGGATCCAAAAGGGATGATGTAATCTATTTTATAATGTATATTCTTTCAACCTTTCATACCCTGTGACATATATAGTAGATAATTATGCATTCCAAATTTTATTTCCAACTGGCATTCAGAACAAATGTATATTATTTAAATGGACTTAGACTTATAACTATTCTTTCATGTGGATGTGGTATTTGTTAGACTTAGTATTAATTAAATTTAAATGTGATTCAATGTCTTGGGATCCTTAAGGAATGTAATTTGTTATGTTTTCTTATGTATGATTTTATATTATTGCTTCTACTACTTTATGATTGATGTTGTATATCTTATCAATAAAAAAGTTTGACAAAATTAGTTAAAACTTTAGGTTAATTCTTTTGGATCCATTGGTAGGGTATTACATTCATCTATTGCTTGAGACAACAAAGAAACAAAATTGATTCTATATCATTGTTCTAATAGTGATACTTGTATGCATCAAAAACCCTATGTTTTCCAAGGGGAACATTTGAAGAGAAAAGAGGTTCCTATAGATAGTAGGGTAGTGGGAGGGAGAGAGAAAGCATTCGGCCAGATAACTCGACCATCGTATTAAATAAATATGGTTGTCCTTTATTGTGATGTACTATCAAACCAAAATTGGGTCTATCTACCAATAGGTATTATATGTAAGGGTTTGTGGACCCATGCTTCAAAATTGCCTTGCCAAGCTACATGGAACAAATTACCAGAGGTCTACAAAAATATTATAGCTAACTTTGATTATGAAAACCCAATGTAAAAATTCCAATTAAGTATTGATAGAAGGCACATCAATTAGAAATTGAGCCCATTTTTCTTGTCTATGACATCTATCTAAATAATATCAAAGCATCTAGTAGGAATTGAACTCGTGACTTCCCAATTATGAGTTGGGTGCTTTTACCATTCAGCCATGGATGCTATAGTAAAGTGATTTCATTATATCTACATATGGTATTTTATTCTTAAGTGCTAATTTCATTTGGGCCTGTAGTCTAGTGTTCCTATTTAGTGGTCATGCATATTGACAAGAAATTATTGAATCTATTGTTTGATCCCATAATAAATTAAAAGTTTCTCCTTCCTTTCATACAATTTCAAGGAGAACTTCAAGGCCAACAAATTTTGAACAGAGATGTGGGTGGAGGTTTTCGAGGAATACAAATCACCTCTAGGTTCTTCCAAATTTTATGAAAGAGTTAAAAAAATAAAACCATCCAATTAAATCGTTCTGAATAGTCATGAGATGCTCATCCATAATGGAAGTGGATATAGTTGATGCTTGATCATTGTGACCATGTTACATACAAAATCACCATATTCTACAAAGAGTAAGATCACCTATAGTTTTTTAGTTGCTGACACTACTATCAGTGACATGGTGCAAGGCAAGAGAATCCCTAAAGGAGATGTTCAAACCCTCACCAAATAACCACACATCATAAACACAACAACAAGCAACAATAATACACGGTTTGATACCAAATCAAAACTATTTATTCATAAAATAACTGATTACATGCAATATGCCTAGCTATAAGGCCTTTCAGATTAGGACCAAATACAAACAACAACTACAATTACAATTCTAGATACAAGATCCAACAAGATCCACTTACAAACTCAATCCCAGCTAGTCCAAATTGACAACTTGATAAGAACACCAAGAAAACTCCACACTTGTACTGTCAGATCCACTGAATAATCCTCTAGTTCTCAAGCTACAACCCTAGCTCTTCAAAATTTGCATCTACACAATGCCCTTCGCTCCTTTAAATAAATGAATTTTCCACCACTCCTAAAGACTCCACAAAACCATTTACTTATACCCAACTAAGCCACAAGTTGGCCCAGTAAGCTATAAATTAAATATCCCTTACATTAAATTTACTTAACCAAATTGCAAGTCAACTCTCAAAAAATATTAAATACCAATACCAAAATTAAATACACATGTAGGTCAACCCAAATTGGAACTATAAACATAAAACTTCATCCAAGAAGGACCAAGACAAATACTAACACTCAACACATAATGGAAAACTCGGCACCAACAAGAACACTCAACACCGACAGGTTCACTTGACACATGAAGGATCACTCGGTCAATAGTGGATAGTTACACTAACTCGACATCCACTAGGGGCTATAGTATCTCAGAATCCACTAGGAGCTACAATAACTCAACATTCACTAGGAGCTATAGTAACTTGGCATCCACTAGGAGCTATAGTAACTCAATGTCCACTAAGAGGTATAGTAAGTCAGCATCTACTAGGAGCTATAGTAACTCGGCATCCACTAGAAGCTACAGTAACTTGGCATCCACTAGGAGTTGCAGTAACTTGGCATCCACTAGGAGCTATAGTAACTTGGCCTCCACTAAACAAATAAAAAATAATAGAAAAATAGAATCCACTGGCACTCAACTCCAACATGTAGGATTTCAAGAAAGCCTAAGATGGCCCTACATCAGACACCCTAGGTTCAAAAAGATGTTCTAGTAACTGGATGATTATCTTCTGGGATTCAACATAAATCCCAAACTGATTCTTCACATATATATCCTACAAATCTTCAACTTGTACACTCTTTCCCTTGTTCTTCTTCTACTTCTTCACATCTATGTTAGGTGTGCTACGAGTCTACTTTCAACACTAATCTCCAACCTTCTTAGAATTTGTCAACTTAACTCAGCTTCCAATACTCAAGTTGCTCCTATCGAGCTCTTCATTCGGCAAAGGAATTAGGGAAAACTTCCTACCACCTTTCTCAATAGTAAACACATTCTTGACACAATCATGCACAACCCTACAATCATACTGCTAAGGTCTACCAAGAAACACATGACAACTATTCATGTCCATAATATCACACAACACTTGATCCTTATACTACCCAATCTTAAGATCAACAAGGCATTGCTCCCTCACTTCCAAAGCATGTTCACCTTGCAACTACCCAATCCTATAAGGATAAGGGTGTTTCAATCTCTTCAAACCAAGTTTCTTAACCATCTCCTCAGCAACAAGGTTATCATTACTACCACCATCCACAATCACCTTGTAGAATTTACCACTAGACTTATAAGTCTTGAACAAAATAGCCCTCTAACAAGAATCCAATGTCCTCTCACCAACCAGTACTTGCTGAGCCAACAAACTTTCTCCTTACGTAGGCTAACTATCTTGAACTACAACCTCATTAACAATAGCAGTTGTCTTGCTAAGTGGAAATTCAAAAGATCTATGCCCTTCTTTCCCACATCTAAAATAATTACCTCTAAACTCACCTCTACCTATACTCCTTTTCTGATTAGCAGTTTTTGGTTTACCTTCTACACTCGTTTTAGCTTGTGCCAAGCTATACTACTTCTCCTTCCATCTAGCATTACCTTGACTTTTTCTCTTCAACTTATCTTCTACCTTCAAAGAATATTGATAAGCATCCTCAACCAAAAAAATATTCAATATACCAACCTTATCCTAAATATTGAATCTCAAACCATTAATGTACCAAGCTACCTTTTCCTTGATAATTCTCCATGACTAGACTGAATAGTCAACTTGTAGAACTCCTTGGTATAATCTTTCATAGACATATCTCTCTATTTCAAATTTTGTAACCTTTTAAATAACTCAAGTTCAAAATCAATAGGAATGAGCTTAGCCACCATCAATCTCCATCTAGAGATCTTCATTTCACCTTCCTCTTCTCTGTCTCTTTGTAATTCCTTCCAACAAAGAGCAACATGTCCTTTTAACTTAGTTTGTGTCAGCCTCACTCTGAGTGGATCCTCAATATCCTCAAGCTCAAAGTAGTCTTCCAATTCAATTAATTAGGTCTTCATGAGTCAAAGTACCTAAGAAATTAAAAACCTCCATCTTATTCTTTAGCTTCAATTGAGATCTAGGTCTATCAAATTGACCAACCCTAGTTCCAATAGGCCTCTCCACATGATCAATTTTGTCCTCGCCACTAGATCCAACAGCTTCAAAGTCTTCAACAACTTTCTCATAACTACCTTCAATACCCACATGCCTAGGTATGACACTTAAAGCACTTATAATTTTAGCAATCATGTCACTCTTCATTAATGTAATCTTAGATCTGAACTTTGCTATTATTTTCTCTAAGATCCTTTCTTCCACAACATCACTAAGATCATCAATTGTCCTAGGGTCCAATCTTCTTAGAGACATCTTCCAAAATTTTAGCAAACCTAAGCAATAGATACACCAATCCAAAAGATCAATCAGCCAAAAGATCGACCTTCTCCAACCCAAGATCCTAATGTAAACTACCTCAACTTCGATGATCTATCTACACACATAGGAATAACCTAGCTCTAATACCATCTGACACAATGCAAGGTAGGAGAATCCCCAAAGGAGATGTACAAACCCCCAACAAATAAAAAAATAGTGTAAACACAACAACAAGCAACAATAATTCAAGATCTGATACCAAATCAAAAAAAAATATTCATAAAATATCTAATTACATGCAATATGCCTAGCTATAAGGCCTTTCAGATTAGGGCTAAATACAAAAAATAATTAAAATAACAATTCTATAAGATCCAACAATATCCACTTACAAACTTGATCCCAGCTAGTCTAGATCCATAACTAGATAAGAACACCAAGAAAAATCCACACTTGTACACTCAAGTCCACCAAGAAATCCTCTGGTTCTCAAGCCACAACCCTAGCTCTTCAAAATTTTCATCTACACAATCCCCTTCACTCCTTCGAATGAATGAATTCTCCACCTCTTGTAAAGACTCCACAAAAACCTTTACTTATACCCAACTAAGCCAAAAGTTAGCTCAATAAGCTACAAACTAAATATCCCTTACATTAGATACTTAGCCAAGCCACAAGAATGCTCTCAAAAAATATTAAATACCAATACTGAAATTGAATATGCACAAGTCAGCCCAAAATGGAACTAGACACAAACAACTTGGTCAAAGAAGGACCAAGACACATACTAGCACTTGACACATATAGGAACACTCGACACCAACATGAACACTTGGTACCAATAGGTTCACTCAGCACATGAAGGAACACTCAGTCAACACTAGATAGCTACAGTAACTTAGCATCCACTAGGAGCTATGGTAACTTGAAATCCACTAGGAGCTACAGTATCTCAGCATCCACTAGGAGCTACAGCAACTTAGCATCCAGTAGGAGCTATAGCAACTCGACATCCACTAGGAGCTATAGTAACTTGGCATCCATTAGGAGCTATAGTAACTCGACATCCACTAGGGGATATAGTAACTTGGCATCCACTAAGAGCTACAATAACTCGGCCTCCATTGAACAACTCGATAGCAAAAGAAAATTGGAAACCACTAGCACTCAACTCCAACATGCAGGATTGCAAGAAAGCTTAGGATGCTCTTGCATCAATCAACCAATAGCCTACCCTACTATTAGAATTCTTAATGTATGCTACCCCAATCCTGATATGCCTCTTATTGTCTTGCTTTTGTACTTTCTTTCTCTTAGGGCTTGGACCAATTTGTTTTTTGGGGATATCTTTGAGCTATAGCAACTCGACATCCACTAGGAGCTATAGTAACTTGGCATCCATTAGGAGCTATAGTAACTCGACATCCACTAGGGGATATAGTAACTTGGCATCCACTAAGAGCTACAATAACTCGGCCTCCATTGAACAACTCGATAGCAAAAGAAAATTGGAAACCACTAGCACTCAACTCCAACATGCAGGATTGCAAGAAAGCTTAGGATGCTCTTGCATCAATCAACCAATAGCCTACCCTACTATTAGAATTCTTAATGTATGCTACCCCAATCCTGATATGCCTCTTATTGTCTTGCTTTTGTACTTTCTTTCTCTTAGGGCTTGGACCAATTTGTTTTTTGGGGATATCTTTTTAATCTTAGTTATAGATATTGCCACTGCTAAAACAACTATTGGATTAGCTATTGTTCTAGCAATATATCATAACAAAAAATCAACTCGTATCAAAAAACCCTATTTGGATACTCAAGGGGCAACTCATAATAGTTATTATGGGAAAATTCTTTACAAAGGAGATATGTACATTAATCACCATGTCATACAAAACATTAAAATCCAATGATATAATTCAAGGTCTTCCTAATGTTGAACAATTATCAAAAGCCTGCTCGATAAGTTCTTAAAAGTAGCTATAGTAAACTTAGTGAAAATAGAACTTGATTTTTTAGAAGAAAAAAGAAAAGAAAGGAAAATAACCATTGAGTGAGTGGGGAGTAAGCCTGGCATTAGAGAAGCCTAACCCTCTTTGACGAGTAAAGAAATAGTTGTTTTTGGTGATACAACTCATGTTGCTTCAATCACTAAGATACTTGTTCAAGAAATAGGGATTTGTGTCAGTTGGTTTGCATAGAAAAACTAGAGGGGCATAGATTCTTGAGTTAATCAGATTCTTTATAGGGGAACCTAAAAAGAAATAATAATATACATTCATTGGTCATTCCCTATTTCGTCTATGTTTTCATTAATTGCAATTTCAATTCTACTAGTGATTGGTGTACCTGGTGCACTTGCCTCTCCTAATGGCTGGTCAAGGAAAAAAAAATGGTCAAGTACACCTATAGTTTACAACTATCTGCAAACAAATATTTGTATTTGGCACAAATTCTATTTTCTTTTACAATATGATATGATACCGACCTGTCTTTCTAGCATATATAGGAAGAAATTTCTAATTTTTGGCCCCGACTTTTGACCTCTTTATGATGGGAAGGTAGCAATTTGGAAAAAAAGGGATTATTCAAATGAAAAGAGGCATCATCTAGACAAATATGGAAATTGAGGATAACTAACATTTTGTGGGTTCTGGGGGGTCTTGGGTAGCCATGTATGAAAATGATTTGTCCGCTCAACCATCCAACTACAGTACTCAACAGAAATATGTCTAGTCATACCCAACCAATAATATCCTAGGAGAAAATGTGCCTAAAATCAAATATTTCAAGTTGACTTCTGTAGAAAATTTAGAGTTCCTTTTTATTCCAAAGCCCATACTCAAATATCAACTCATTTACTTTTATATATGTTGATGCCTTAAAATCTCTCATGGTTAGGAGGAATTGATTAATTTGAGAAAATAAATAATCTTATAAAATTATTTTATATACATCTATGTTATAAGTGAGTGTGTATGCCAATTCCCAGTAAAGATGTTTTTTGTAAGGACCATCACTACTAGATTTCTAGCCAAAGATTTATCAAAACATTTACCATGTTTTTATTATATAATATATAAAATTCTATTAATGACCATCTTTATAGACTACTAATACCTAGTATAGTACATCATTTCAATTGATTATAATAAGATTAAAGAAATCAACCCAAATGCTTATTGGCTCACCTAAATTATTAAAATGAGCATCGTTCTTCGTAATTTACCATACAAAATGTAAATATATATGAAGAGAAAGCATGTTAGGTTTCTTTTTGGTCCAATATAACATATTGTCTATCTATGTACATATTAAAGTTTGATATGTCTAAAGGAAGACCAAAACCATTAATTCTAACTTAAAAATATTAAGCTAAATTAATAAAAAATGAATTAGTAATTTATAATATTAGATTCATTAAAATGTTTATGATTATTTTTTAAAAATATTATGTTAATTTTATAAATACAAATTAGGCAATAATTATATGAAATACAATATTAAAATGATACAAAAATTTGTACACAATTTTATTCTTTTATAAACATTAATCTAATTTATGAGTTATTTTTTTTCTAATGAGTTAACATGCCTACCATATTATTTCTTTAATTTTGTTACCAGTTAAGAATATATCTTATTGAATTGGAACAACAGATAATTATGATTTGATGGCTAGATAAAAGTGAAAAACATCAATCATGCAAGATACATACAAATAATTGGCTTGTTCTCAGCCTTATCTGATTTTCTATTTCTTCTTTAGGGTCTATACAAATGTTGTACTAGATGTTACTATTTTAGTGATAAAATAAGGAGATCTGATATCTAATTGAGATCTAATATATTAGCAGCAAGATAAATACTAGACAATAAAAAAATTAGAAATAAACACTTAAGAGAACAACAAATTTTATTCACAAACTGATTGCTTACAAACCTATGCAATGGCCTCTATATATAGAGAGCCTATGAGATGAGGGCATTAATAGAAGATGTTTCTAGAGGATAAGTGGATAATGTTGTATGACCTAGTTTCATGGAGGACATTCCTATCTTGTTAAGATAATGTTGTATGACCTAGTTTCATGGAGGACATTCCTATCTTGTTAGGATAATGTTGACTGTTTCTAACATCCTCCCTTAATTTCTACCACTAATGATAATGTGTGGGAGAAATTACAATAAAAATTTTAGATAGGATAGATCTCGGCATTGAGCCTTGTTAGGTACCCATTTACAACATAAAAATAGAAGAGAGGGGAACATTAGATGACTACCCCCCCCCCCCCCCCCCCCCCCCCCTTAATGTTCACCTCAATCATGCCCAACATGCCCCATAGTTTCAGAATTTTGGCCTCAAGCATACTCTTAGTAAATATGTCTACTACTTGGTCTTCACTTGGACAAAATTGGAGATTAACAAAATTTGCTTGAACAAGATCCCAAATATAGTGAACATCAATCTCAATGTGTTTTGTATTAGCATGAAAAACAAGATTATTTGTAACTTGGATAGCACTTTGATTATCACAATACAAAGGAGTAGTTGAACTCTATGCAAAACCAAGCTCAAATAAAAGGTTGTGAATCCAAACTACTTCTTTTCCAATTTCTTTTGCTGCTTTATATTCTACTTCACATGAGGACAATGATGTAGTAGTTTTTTTTTTGCTGCTCCATGTACTTGGACTTGACCCAAGCTGAAAAATATAACCACCAGTAGATTTCCTATCATCTATATCACCTCTCCAGTCTGAATCTATAAAACCAATCAAAGAAACTGAGGACTTGTAACTATAATGTATGCTATAGTAAATGGTTCCATGAATGTATCGTAAAATCCTTTTGGCAGCCAACCAATGAGTTTCTTTTGGTTCCTACATAAATCTAGATACCAAATTGACTGCAAAACAAATATCTAGTCTAGAATGTGTTAGATAAACCAAGCTACCAACAAGCTATCTATATAAAGTAGCATCCACCTTCTTGGAAATACATTCTTTAGTAAGCTTAGTTCCAGATTGAAAAGGAGTAGGGGTTGGCTTACATTCAAGCATGTTAAATTTTTCTAAAAGATACAAAGCATATTTTTCTTGAGAGATAAATAACCCACCATGAAGTCTACTAATTTGCAAGACAAGAAAATAATTTAGTTCACCCAAATCACTCATATGAAAGGCCCCTTTAAGATCTGATTTCAAATCATTAATTAACCCAATATTTGGTCCAGCTATGAGTAAATCATCCACCTAAACTACAACAAGAACAATTTCATTTTGCACTCTCTTCACATAAAGATTTGGATCTGATTTGCATTTTTGAAACCCATGAAGCAGAAAATATGTGTCAATCTTCTCATTCCATGCTTGTGGTGCTTGTTTAAGCCCATAAAGTGACTTCTTTAATATACAAACAAGATTAGGATGTTGTTGAGCTACAAAACCTGGTGGCTGATCCATATATATTTCTTCATATAAATCTCCATTTAAGAAAGCATTTTTTACATCCATTTGATGAATATGTGATGCAGGAGCATCCAAAGGTATAAGGGCAATCCTATGTCACCCAAAAAAATATACTTAGACTTAGTTTATGTTTCATGTGTTTTCATTTTTGGATACCCATTTGGGTCAAATAAAGGTTCCAACTCTCACAGTTCCACTATTAGTGTTCGTGTAAATCCTGAAAAAATAGGAGTATGTAATTGAGCCATCATTTTGGTGAACTAGGAGGTGTAAATTGGCTAGATGAATGTAATTGTAATTTAGAGCATTCCAGAAAAAGAATCAAGTCAAAAGGCCCCACGGTTTGAAAGTTATTGCAATTTTTCGGGTTGTGGAGACCTCCTAAGAATGCTTCAAAGTCAGGTTAGGGGCATTAAATGAACTCAAAAATGGCCAAAAAATGGGGGACAAGCTAATCTTGTCCATAGGGCTATAGAGCGCTTTGAGAGCTTTCTGAAAATGTAAACGGTTCGTCAATCGGAGCTATGGTTCAAAAGTTATGCCTCCCGAAAGTTCGGTTACCATTTCTGGATTCTTCTAGATTTGCGTCGACTTCTAACGCAGCTTCTAGAACCTTCTATTTGGTCGGTGGATGCCTACTAGCGCTTTCTAGAATGTACTCCTAGTCCTTAACCCTCCGGGGTCTATTTAAGGAGATTTCTAGCATTGTAAAAGGCAGTCCGGAGTGGAGTTTGAGAGGAGGTACTGAAAGGAGAAATTATCTCCACATTTATGCTATCGTAAGCCCTTAGGGCATGTTTTGAAGTTTATTTTCTCTGTACTGTTTGTACTAGCTTATTTTCTCAGTTAATATAATTTCCCCTTTTCTGTTGTGTCCATTCTGTTCTTGGGTTGTGTCCCCATCAATATGCCACCCAAGATTTGCAGCCAAAGAAAGAATAATTCTAATTGTATTCATTTTAATGACATGAGCAAAAGTTTCTTCATAATCAACACTCTCTTTTTGATTAAATCCCTTAGCAACCAATCTAGCTTTAAATTTTTCTATAGCACCATTGGATTTAAATTTTGTTTTATAAACCCATTTGTAACCAATGACATTCTTACCTTTGGGAAGTGGCACAAGTTCCCAAGTTTTATTTTTCACCAAAGCATCATATTCTTCTTCCATAGCTTGCTCCCATTCTTTCTTCCCTCTAGCTTCCTCATATGATCTTGGGTCATTTACTTGTAATACTTTGGCCATGAGAGCACTACCATTCCTCCCTTGGATCTTTGAGCCTTGCCTATATATTTCTTCAACACTCCTTATCTTTTGGCTAGCTGAAAAGTCATCTTCTTCATCATCACTACTTGTAGAAAATGTCTGATTACAAGCATTAGTTGTGTTATTTTCATTAGTACTTTCATCATTTGTAGAAGTGCACAACTCATCCTCATCAATGTAGTCTCCATTTCTTCCTAAAATATCTGAAAAAAGAGAAGCAATTGTTTGTGGTAGAGTGAGAAGGAGTGGTTGTAAGTTGTGAATGTTCATCAAACTTCACATCTCTACTAACAAAGACCTTGTTTGTTGTCAAATCATATAACCTATAAGCCTTTGATTCTTCACTATAACCCATAAACAAACACTTATGACTCTTTGGTTCTAACTTTTCCCTTTGTACGTCAGGAATGTGTGCCCAAGCAATACACCCAAATACTTTAAAATATCCAATGTGAGGTTTCTTACCACTCCATGCTTCTTCAGGGGTGATATTTGTGAGAGCTTTGGTGGGGATTCTATTTATAATATGTGTAGCACAAGAAATAGCCAAACCCCAAAATTTATTATGAAAACTTTTAAAATGCAACATACAATGAGCCATTTCTAAAAGAGTTCTATTCATTCATTTAGCTACCCCATTTTGTTGAGAAGTATAAAGAATTGTTCTTTGTACCTTAATACTATTATTTTCACAAAATGACTCAAATGCCTAATTGCAATATTCACCCCCATTATCCGTCCTTAAATATTTAATTGTTTTGCCACTTTGATTTTCAACTAATGCTTTAAACTTTTGAAACACTTCAAACACTTCTTTTTTTCTTTTTGGAAAATAAACCCATACTCTCCTATTGTAATCATCAATAAAAGTGAGAAGGTACTTGGCACCTGAAAGTGAAGGATACCCTGGTTCACATAAATCACTATGAATGAGTTGCAGTGGATGATTAGCTCTCCATGCCGTGCTTGAATCAAAAGGATCTCGATGATGTTTCCCTAACACACAACCTTCACACACACCTTCACAAGCTGAAATTTTTGTTAATCCTCTAACCATATCTTATAATTTTCTATAATTTAAATGTCCAAGTCTAGCATGCCAAAGTTGTGACATATAATTAGTCAGAGCAATAAAAGCATGAGAGAGTGTATATTTATCATCAAGAAACCCCACAAATTTAAATAGATTCTCTTCATGATTAACTCTACCAATAGCAATTATATTGCTTGGGTCTTTTCTATCTCTAACAATAACTTGATCAGCATTGACAACAAACTTGTATCTAGCTTGAACTATTTTGTATACTGAATTAAGATTCACCCCCAATCCTTCAACCAATAAAACATTTTTCAAAGACCC
The DNA here is from genome assembly GCA_028749045.1 of Cupressus sempervirens. Classification (NCBI taxonomy): domain Eukaryota; kingdom Viridiplantae; phylum Streptophyta; class Pinopsida; order Cupressales; family Cupressaceae; genus Cupressus; species Cupressus sempervirens. The sequence goes on from CM053783.1 coordinate 112,153,335, forward strand.
ATTTGTTACATTAACAGTTCCTGTTCCTAAAACTGGAAGTTTCATTTTATTACCAATAGAAATTTCTTGATCTGAATTCTTCCCTTCATAAAATTCAATAAAAAAAGATCTATCCCCAGTCATGTGAGATGATGCCCCTAAATCTAAAAACCATTCTTTATGAGAATCTAAAGCAAAGTATCCCCCCTTAACACTAGATTTACTCTTGGGTGTAGCAATTACCTCATCATTTGATTTCTCTTGCCTTTTTAAAGAGATAGCTACGAAACTATGTCTATCCTTCTTTCCATCCTTAAACCTTTCTTGCCTAGGCTTATATTGCTGCCTTTTATTGTCCCTCTTCTTCAAACAAAATTTCTCCATGTGATTCTCACCTCCACAATACCTGCAAATAAAGGGCTTTCTTCCAACTTGATTTTTTGCACCATCATTTCTAGAAAAATGGTTAGAACCTTAATTATTTCAAAATTTATCATTTCCTTTCCAATTCTTTTTCCATCATTTCTAAAAAATTTACTTTTGGTTGTATATGCATGATTCTTCTTAATATGTCCTTCTTTAATAAGCTAAACTTCTTCATCTAAAACATATTTGGAAAATTGATCAAAAGTTTGCTAGGGGGTATTGGGATTTAGTTGAAGAACCCTTTTCCTTGATTCCTTAAATACTTTATATGGCTAGGGAAGCTTACTTTCAACCATTGAAATCAACTGGAAATCTTTTTGTGCATATTCAACGCCTATTTTTTTTAGCTGAGCATTTAAAAAGGTAACTTCATTGAAGTAATCAAACATTTTTTTCAAAATCAAATGGATCTAAATTCATCAATTTTTCTTCTATACTAAACATGCTAGTAATGTCTGCATCTTTATAATCTTTTTCTAAAGTCTCCCACAACTCTAATGGGTTATCAATATCAACAAATCTTCTATTTAGATTGGGGCTCAAAGCTTTACCAATAATACCTCTAGCTTGCTCCGACTTGCATTTCCACAACTCCTTTTCTCTATCAGTTTATTAAGGTTCCCCAATTTCTTTATTTACTATCCTCCATAAAGCCTTCTCTCTTAGAGCATTCTTGACTACAATCTTACAATCTGCAAAACCACTTCCATCAAAGATAGGAAAAACTTCATTTTTAGAACCCATGTTAGCAAAAAAAATTAGCTTTCAAACAAATCTAGCAATACTCCAGAAGCATAATAGCCCTGCAACAAAGTATCACTCCAAAAAAATCAGCCCTGCAAACAAACCATTTCCAACAATATATTTGCCTACAGCAAAACCCTCTAGCAATATTTCTAGCTTAACTTTTAAATGAATCTCCAGCTGAACCTGGCTAAACTAGGCTCTAATACCATGATAAAATAAGGAGATCTAATATCTAATTGAGATCTAATATATTAGCAGCAAGATAAATACTAGACAATAAAAAATATCAGAAATAAACACTTAAGAGAAAAGCAAATTTTATTCACAAACTAATTGCTTACAAACCTATGCAATGGCCTCCATTTATAGAGAGCCTATGAGATGAGGGCATTAATAGAATATGTTTCTAGAGGATAAGTGGATAATGTTGTATGACCTAGTTTCATGGAGGACATTCCTATCTTGTTAGGATAATGTTGACTATTTCTAACATTTAGCTCTTTCCATCTTCTGTGGTTTTGGAATTTTTTTTTTGTAGAAAATGTATGAGGTAAGAAATTCAAGCATTTCTTCCCATTAGAAGCCCCAATTTTTTGAGAATTCATAGGGATGATCTCTAAAAGGTACAAGTCTTCCTATAGATGACTGTGTAGTTTTAACGACAGATCCCACATCTCCGGTGGATTGTAGAGCTTTATGAGCATTTTGTTGATGCAGTCACTCAATTGGGTGGCCCTGACAATGAGTTTACACATTTTTTACTAGACATTTGAAAGGTATGTCTATTCATTAGCCTACAAGTATTTCAAAATTTTAGTTTTGGTGATGGAAATAACTAAGACTCAAATAAATATATGAAGAAAGGAATATAATTTGGAGTGATCTAGCTCAACTTAAGAAAACAAAATCTGTTTTCTTGTTTCATAAACCAATTCTAGAATATTGTTCTGTGTTTTTATCTTCACTCCAAAAGGCATAAGCAGGGGCTTAATGGGAAACTTAATTCTGTCAAAGCTTTTAGTTGTACCAAGTGCCTCTAGTACTTTATTAGCTCCATGGCTTCTGAAAAAGACACAAATTTACTCCAAACAAAATAGAGTTCAATAATGCTTGAAGAATTGGGACTAGTAGATGTACAACAAATTTGAAAGATGAAAAATACCCAAATTCACTAGACTCTGGCAATCAAAACAAGTCAAACTTCATTGTCCTTTGATGGTGTACATACATGTTTCAAAGCTTCTAATTTAGTAGATTCTAATTTAGTAGAGGCATGAGGTGCTATACTCTAGAAGTCAAGACTATAGTAGTATAAGTTTTTGGTATGAAAAAGATTGACAATCTATTGAATCTAGGTGATATTCATATAGAGGTGAAGCACTTCACTTTTTGGGAGGCTACCCATCCCAGTATCAATCCACCTTGAGTGTGCTTACCTATGAAGTTTCCTCCACGGTTAAACCCACTCTACTTGCAACCCCATTTGTAGAACCTTTTCCAAGCCTAGTGTCGTATGCATTATTCATTAAAAAGTCCTTTAAGCTTTAACTGGGATGGGTGACATCCCAGGAAGTTCCGATGCTTCACCTGTATGAACATCACCTAGATCCAATGAGTGTTATGTGTTCCATTTATTCTAATGAGAGATGGATCCATGTAGAAGCACTACTCATGAAATATGCTCAATAAGTTTGACTCAAGAACTACATAGTTAAATCCTCATAGCAATATTACAATTTGACTTGTTGTGGAACTTATCTCATACCTATCAGTTAAAAAATTATCAAATGATTAAGACTTTAAAATTTCTTAAGTTTTATTTGTCGGACAAATATCTTTAATAGATTTTAGATGCATCTAACAGATGCAATAGTATTCATGTGTGCGACAAGAACTAATAAATGTCAACAAATTATCCTATCAATTTAGGTTAAACTAAAAGAAACAAAACATTACACTTAATTCAACATCATAATCAACATACTCATTACGAATTCAGGTGAGTGGCCAATCATTATTTGTACAAATCAACGTAGAAATAAAGTCTAAAATATTTGAGAATATAGCATCCATTAATTAAAGGCTAGGTAGGGGAAGGGAAGAGACTAGTAGCGGTGGGGGCTTTAATGATACAGTATCTATCTTTCTAGCTTTTAAAAAATGATAAGACATATACTAATGGCTAACATATTAGATTTATAATTATTAGTTATAGAAATTTCAAAAAAATGATAGCACATATATTAATAGTCCATAACATATGTACTAATAGCCCATGTGCTATAGTTGATCATATTTTAGCTTTCTCCATTAAGTTATTAGTTCATTTGTGCAAAAAATATTATTTTTTGAGTGAGTGACTATTAGGTACTGAACGTAATAGTTTGGATGATCAATTTGAAATGACATTTTTCACCACTTTGCTCTCTATGACTTCAGCATAGAACTCTATAAAAATACTTTAACTTTAAGCTTTTCAATCACCTCCAAAATTCACACAGTAAAAATCACGACGTACAAATTAGTCTCTTCGCATAACTAAATATAAGCGAGACAGTTTGATGAACATGCTCCCGAGTCGTCATCTCCTACGTCACTCGCACTACGAAGACAACAAATCAAAAGGCAAAGAAACACAAAGTAGCACTTTGTGGAAGCCGAATGTTCCAAGGTCAAACTCGGCTAGTCCAGAAGCGTACGACTCAAGTTATTTCGTTTCCTATAAATTGAGAATCCTGCACTTGTTTCTCTCAACAAAGATGACAAAAGTAAGTGAAATATTAGAGCAGTGGCGGCTGTCGAATTCAAGCGATGAGCAGATGAAAAAGAGAAGAAGAAGAGGGGGAGTTAACAAGGGATCCACAAAGCGGGGGGCCTGAAAATGGGCTGTACAATTACAGAGGAGTTAGACAGCGAAAATGGGGAAAATGGGTAGCTGAAATTAGAGAGCTCAACAATAGGAAGCGCATGTGGCTGGGTACTTTCGAGACAGCGTATGAAGCCGCTGTTGCATATGACCGTGCCGCTTAAGTCATGTACGGATCTTCTGCATGCCTTAATAATCCAGCTCCATTTCAACATAAAAATCTCAATAATAGCAATAATAATGATGAGTTCAATGTAGATCAATGTTCCAGTGATGACATGACCGCGGGTGAGCTGTGGGATGTGGATATAAACGATATTTTGATGATATTGGATAAGGAGTAAAACTAAAATATGAATGGCTTGCTCACATCGTACCTCAGCAAACAACATTCCAATGGTTGCATGTAAATGTAATGAGATAATGGCTTCATGAGTGGTTGTATCAAAATGTCTGGAAATAATAGCTTCAAAAATGGCTCTATTGAAATGTCCGAGAATTTCATCTTGATGTTAATCATTCATCTTCATTCTTTAGGTTCTCAAGGTTATCATGTATTATAAGGTATTGTTTTTATTTAAAAAGAAGAAAATAAATGTGATAAGCTCAAATCTTATTGAAGTAAGATGCATATTAAAAAGGTACTCTTTGTATGAAGCACAGGCTAATCTTTGTGAAAAATGAAAATAGTTCATCTAAAATATTGTGAGTTGTAAATAAAATTATTTTAAAATAATAATCAAATATAATATCTTGATTTTAAAACTTTAAAATTGCCATGTTCAAACTGTTATATATAATTCTATAATACTAAGATTATCAACATATTCTAGTATATCTAGTTTTAACATAATATTAAGATTATCAACATATTTTAGTATGTCTAGTTCTAACATTTATGCGTGGGTATGTCATATAGCCCATATTATTCTAGCTTATAAATGAAGGCTATTTTTATTATATTCTTTCCTTTTTTAACATGATATTTTATTATAATGACAAAAATAATTATTTTTAATTTAAAAGATTAGTAGTTGATTAATTTAATACTTATAACAAATAAACATAATCATTCAATTAATAATCATTGAGAACAATGTCATTCATATACAAAGCATAGTAGATACAAAAAAGATTACTGAGAACTTCATTTTACAACATGTGTTTTAACTGAGAAATTTACTAGTAATCTACTATTTAGGAACATAGCATATAAATTGATTAGATATATTAAAAAATATTGTTCTAGTTGAGGATTTTTTATATGGCCCCAATCATCAATATTCAACCCCACTGTATAATAGAAAAGAGAAATATGGAGAGAGGAACCACTATGCTACTGGATATCAACATCTTATATTATTGAGAATCTGAAACAACTAGGTCACATGAAATTATAATTTACTCAAGAAAACATATCAATTTTTTATTCTTATAAAAAAAAAAATCCCCAAATCAATAGAAGATTTTGACAAATGGAATTGGCATTAGTTTGCATTCTTATAATGTATGCAATCTCACCTACACTCCACCTAACATAATCTTTGTGTATTCATGTCCAATAGTCTATGATAATTATTCTTAGAATATTTAGTCATAGATATATAATTGTTAAAAAGAATTAAGAAATTTATTTCATATAATTTTTATTCCTTTGTAAACAAGGAAATTTTTTTAAGTCATTTTTTTAAATTAAGAGGACACAAAAGGGCCATAAACCCATAGAAAAATAATGAAGATCACAAACTAGCTCTTCCCTAGGCCATTACATCTAAGCAACAAAGTAGAACAACATCAACCATTATAACCAAATGCCAAACCTTCAAGAAATGCTAATTAAAAGCCACCATAATTCCAAAGTATCAACAACCAAAACCTCTATTAAAACTATACTACTACTACTACTACTACTTTAAATAAACCTTAAAGTCTCCCAGCTAGAAATAATATTGGCACTAGACTCCATACTTAAACTAGCATAGTTGCTACCCATATAAAATACAGGAGTAATAACAACACAAAAATTAAACCAGTAACCCAAAGTATTTTTAAATAGTCTTAAAACCAAACATGGAAATTAAAATAGCAGATCCTAAACAAGTAGGCATTCTTAATAGCTTCTTAATTATTGACTAGGTTTTTAAGGTCTCCGGTCCAGTCCTTAGGATCCTCTAATCCTTGTGCATCATCCCGCTTGTCCTCCTTGAGTATCCCATATTTCTTTAAATTGTTCTTTCCTATAATAGTGTTTAAAAGCACCATTATCACCATTTACCTTTGGATTCTATACAAAGTAGAAATCATTTAACACCAAATCAAATGTTAGTTATGGCCTTAGAATAAATATGATTCAGAACATCAATCTTTATTTGAAGATCCCTTGCCTGCCACATTAAATTCTTTTTTATTTCTCCCAGTAAGATTTGTACCTTATCATGAGGATCCTTCACCTCCTTATTGTTAGTTTCCACATTCTGATTCTTCTTAGGGACTTCCTCCTCTAACCCCAAATAAACTTCAATTCAAGCTTCATGTCTATCCTTTATTTCTTCATTAGTCTCTTCCACATCCTTAGATTCATAGTCTTCATCCTTGGTGTTAGTCTCTTCATCATTTTTAGGAGACTACACATTTTTGGTCTCATAGACAACCTCCTCTTCCTAGGTCTCCTGAGTTGTTTGTATATCTAAGTTTGATTGTCTATTAGTGTCAAACACTTAGTCATATATATAAGGTAGAGTCATTTGATCATCACTATGACTAAGTTGCTCTACATAGGCCAAGTCATGTTAAGACTTGTAAATAATTATGTATAAGCTGAGCTCTATAGGATTCGAGCAAGTCTTTGGTTGCAGAGTGCTTCCATATAAGACGAGTTTAGTGAATGCCGAGCAGAAAGTGCACATAGATGCCAAGTTATATAGAAGGAGCTAAGTAAGTTAATGTTGAGCAACAATAGGCAAAATAGTTACGACTAAGAATCAAAGACGGTATGCATTGAGTAACACTGAGTGACCAAAAATGTATGAAATGGTACAAACTTTCAGGCAAACCATTTCAATCCAACATGTATATAACATTTAACAATCATAGAGTATCTTATAATGGTTGTTACGCATTTTGGCATGGATCATTGATCTCTATGAAGGGGGGACAACCAATCAGTTGAAGAGGCAAAAGGGAGACATCTAGAAGACTCTATAGATGTCTCTAAATAGGCAAATCCAAACCTTATTTCAATATGATGATAGACAAGATGAAGGAAATGAAGTATTGTATGAAGGAATTAGGTTTTGGAGGCTGCATGTGAAAGTTGTGAAGTAATAGAGTTAGCAACCTATTGAAATAGTGAAGGACTAAGTAAAGACATATCAAATAAGAGATTAGATCAGAGATTGGAAGAAGGAGATCCATAATCAACAATCGTAAGTGCAAACTGAAGGATCGGGTACTGAATCAATTTTGATAGATTAAATCAGGGTAAATCTTTTAACATACCTTTGTAAATATCTTAACAGATTCCTTACTTCATTGTGAGTGTTAAATCCTTTAATCAAGGTAGACCTAATAGTCTTGTAAAGCTCCTAATAGGGCAGACCCCTCATAGGGTAGATAATTAGAAGTGATCAAAATTTGTAGTCCTAACAAGCTAATTTTTTTTGCTGCAGTAGTGAAGATTTATTTGTGTCATCCCCACCCCATTTTTACCTTCACCTTGGAGGGTTTTTGGGTTACCAAAACCTTTTTTTGGAATTACAAATGGGAAACATATACTTCTGGGGAGGGGGGTGAATCAAAAGTTCAAACTTTAGCTATTAAAACTTTCACCATTTATTAGATGCATCTAATAAATGAGCTGAAAATAACATGAAATTTAAATGCATCTAAAACATGTAAACAATTGAACACACACTCTTAACACCATATATGATTACCCAGAAACCCTTCGAATGAGAAGGTAAAATTGGGGTGGGGATGACACCCACAAATCTTCACTATTGCAACAATAAATTATAGCCAATTAAGGTTACAATGGTTTGACCATGAAACATGATCTACCATGTGAAAGGCCTACCTTGTTAAAGGCTTACAAGGACTATTAAGTCCCAACTTGTTAGAGGATTTCAACACCCTATTAGAAGTGTGCCTAGCTAAAGGACTTCAGAACATCCACTTGGAATGTCACCCTGTTAAAGTATTTACAATTGTCTGTTAGGACTACTCAGCCTAAGAGATTTAACTAAAATCACCTAATAGGATGTTTTGGCATAGATCTTGTGATTGGCTCTGGTTGCCTAATTAAAGATTGAATCCAAATAGTGTCCTTCTTGATCCTCTTTGATCTGATATAATGATTTTTGTATCCTTCTGTTCTTTGTTCTCCTCTAATGTATTTTGAAATTCACTCTCACTACTAAGTCACCTTGAATGCTCTATGAATAAATTTGATTGTTCACACCTTGTTACCTCTTGTAACATGATCTCTTTCACTCTCAATTTTATTAATTGTTGGGGCTTCATCTTCCTTATAAAGACTTTGGTGGCTTAGGGTTAAGTATGAATCTACAGCTAAGATTCATCATTTTTGCTACTTAATCCTTCCTATCTTCTTATTGGCTGCATGCAAATAGATAGGGATTCAACAAATAGATTCATCCTTACCTTTAAAGAATTGAAATCTAAGCTTAAGTCATCTTGAAAATAGTTTACATAGTTTTTTGTGCAATCACAAACAAGTATGTCTAATCTATGTTACTTAGCACTTGAAGTTACTGATGCTCGACACATACTATAATTTTGTTTCTAACTCAGCACCTGAATTGCTCAGCATCTACAGTTTACTTGACACTTGAATCACTCAGCATGTTCTATCTGCTCAACACTTGAGTGACTTAGCACATGAGTGACTTGGCACTCATTGCAACTCAGCACAATCTTGTATTTCCATATTATACTCGGCATGCACTACTAGTTCGGCATAAACTAAGTAAATGTCTTAATTGTGTTGACACTCAATTGTCAAAACCAATCTAAGATCAATAATCTCCCCCTTTGACATCATTGTCAAAAATACTTAACTATACATAATCAATCTAATCTTCTCAAGTATAATCATATTCACAACTCAACTTATATACAAAACTTCAAAATTTCAAAATTTTGTGATAACCTATATACCTCAAAATGTATAACCCCCCCTAAGTTAATGTTCCTATTCTATATCCAAGAATGTGTTCTCCATTGAGTAGATTTGTCTCTTGCTGATACTCTTTGTCTTCAATGTATTTGCAATTGATGCTCTGTCATCTGATATGTGCTTTGCTCTATGTCTATTTTTGCATTATATTCCTCAAAATGTATATCACTGGGGTCAAAAATTGATTTAGCTCCCCCTTTCATTATTCTCTTCCTTCTTTATCTGCTCATTTCCCTATTTTCTCCCTCTTTGGTTTATTTCCCCCTTACTCTTTTCTTTCTTTCCCTTTCCTTCTCCTTTTTCTTTTATCATTTTTATTTTATCTCCCCCTTTTTTGACACTTATGTCAAAGGGTTTATACACTTACAGTGTATTTTTCCAAAAAGGATTTGTGGACTTCCATAATTTTCTTCAGAGCTGCATCCTAGTTGTCACATGCAACATCTAGTGACTTGAGTTGAATTGTCAGCTCGGCTGCTAGGTGAACTAGTCCATCTGATGTAGAAAGATGAGGATCTTTCTTTAACAAAGTTTCTACATATTCTAGATCTTTATGGAGTATTTCCATATGTGGGGTGAGGGAGACTTGAACTTGTGTCAACTTAGCTCTTATATTAGCCTCTTCTACTATTAACATAGCTAGTTGACTCTGTGATTGATGTAGAGAATGATTAAAAATGAAGAAAATGAAAAAAATACTTTAAAAAATAACTTACCATCCTTTAATTTAAAGCATGTAAGTTGTAGTGTTGTCACAGCAACTCTACTGACACGATAGCAGAGTACTGCCTATGACAGTACCTACTATCACGACAATAGAGTTTGTCACGTGACAACCAAGATGGTTGTCGACAACACCCTTACGATCATGTAAGGGGTAAACAGGTAAGGGGTGGGTGGGGGATTGGTGGCCCCATCCACCAATTCATATTTTTAATTTTTTTTTGTTTTTGTTTATATTAACAAACAATATGCCTTAACCATAAATTTGCTAAAAGAATGATTAACAAACAATACACACCCCCACCACCACCCCCACCCCCCCCCCCCCCCCCCCCCCCCCCACTATATAGATAATCTCATAATAAAGAACAATTAAAATATACAACAAGGGTTTCAATTTAATTAATTCATTCGCAAAAACATAAAAACTGTAAATTTCAACATGAGGGTTTAAACTCAATCTAAAAATTCTAAAAACATATTTAATTAGAGATGAAGAAGAGAGGAAAATGAAGAATGGAAAACTACTACACAAATAATCCACAAGATTCTACCTAAATATAATGCTAATACGACAATACACAGAGCACACAAGTATTTCCCTTTCCTTCTTAAACCCTTCTTCTTGAAAAATTACTCTTCCAAAATCGAGCCCTCAAGAAATGAACTCTCAATTGCTAACAAAGAGTTTTCTCCCAATTTAGAGCTTTGATTAAATAATTTTCTTTCTCTCTTTAATTAATTCTTGATTTTTTTTTTTGATAAAAATATTTATTAACGTAATTAATAATAATATTTACCATTTATTTAAAAATAAACTCCTAACTATATTATTATTAAATTAAATTAATACTATTACGCCCAAAATTAGATTTTAACTATATCTTTAAATTTAATTCTTTTATTTAATTAGTTTCTCAATTAATTGAATATAATTAAATATCAAATTTTCTTTATAAAAATTTCATTAAATTAAATTATTAATCATTCTTTTAATTTGATTTAATTATAATGAAAAATTATTAGACCCACAAGACTGAAAAGAAAACCCATAATAAAGTAAACTAGATCATACTCAAGTGTTATAATCATGAATTTACATCACTTGACAAATTCAGAAGGTAAAAAACTCAGGTACTTCTCCTACTTTCTAGGACAATTAGCTTAAGGATAGGATTCAGACATAAGAGATATATCCCCTCTCTTACCATTGAGATATTGTGATAGGGTACACTCATCTTGGCAATTCAAAGAAGTCGATACTCAACACTTGCAATCTTCATAAAATCCATGCATGTACATACACATATATTTTGAACTAAACAGGCAATGACAAGAAGTGGTGCATCATGTAGATCCTGGCTAGTAGGTGACTACGACTCCCCCCTCAACCATATTAGAAATATCATTCATAAAGTAAACATATGTGTACTCCATACACATGCAAGTATGGGGTAAGTATTCATAGAAAACACATACCAATAATCTATCTAATTATCATCATGAAATAACTGGAATCACTATATACAATCATCATCGAATAGAGGTAGGCACTACAGATGTTGTGGCAAAGTGATTTCATTATATCTGCATATGATGTTTTATTCTTAAGTGTTCATTTCATTTGGGCCTTTAGTTTAATGTTCCTATTTAGTGGCCATGGATATTGGCAAGAACTTATTGAATCTATTGTTTGGGCCCATAATAAATTAAAGGTTGCTCTTTCCTTTCATGTCCAATTTTGAGGGGGGTGGGGGAAGATTGTAAAAACCTATCCAAATGTTTTTATTACTAGGCCCATAGCTAACAAGCCAAATTTATTGTGATTTCAGGGGAAGCTTCTAGGCCAAGAAATTTTGAATGGAGATGCAGGTGGAGGTTTTCAAGGAATATAAATCACCTCTATATTCTTCCAAATTTGATGAAAGAGTTAAAAATAAAAAATAAAATCATCTGATTTAAATCATTTTAAAGTCATGAGATGCTCATCCATAATGGCAATGGATATAGTTGTTGCTTGACCGCCACGACCATGTTACATGAAAAATCACCTTATTATATAAAGAGTAAGATCACCTATAGTTGTTTAGTTGCTAACACTACTATCAACCAATAGCTCACCCTACTATTAGAATTCTCAATGAATGCTACCCTGATCCTAATATCCCTCTATTTGTCTTTCTTCTTTACTTGCTTGCTCTTAGGGGATTGGGCCAATTTGTTGTCTAGGGATATCTTTTCGATCTTTGTTGTAGTAATTGTTGTTGCTGAAGTAGCTATTGTATTAGCTATTGTTCTAACAATATATCATAACAGAAAATCAGCTTGTATCAAAAAACCCTACTTGGGTACTTGAGGAGAAACTCATAATAGTTAGTATGGGAAAATTCTTTATGAAGGAGATACATTAATCACCATGTCATATGGATGATTAAAATTTGATGATATAATTCAAGGTCTTCCTAAAGTAGAACAGAAGCCCGCTAGATAAGTTCTTAAAAGTAGTAGTGGTAAACTCAATGAAACTATAACATGATTTTCTAGAAGGAAAAAGAAAAGCAAAGAAAATGACCATTGAGTGATTGGGGAGTAAGATGGACATTAGGGAATCCCAACCCTCTTTGATGGGTAAAGAAACAAGTTTTTTTAGTGATACAAATCATGCTACTTCAATCACTAAGATAGTTGTTCGAGAAATGGGGATTTGTGTCAGTTATTATGCATAGAAAAATTAGAGGGACATAGAATCTTGAGTCAATCGAATATCTAACTATACCTAGGAACCTAAAATGAAACAAGAATATGTATTCATTAGTCATTCACTATTTTGTCTGTGTTTGCATTAATTGCAATTTCAATTCTACTAGTGGTTGGTGTACATGTTGCACTTGCCTATCCTAATGGCTAGTCAAGTAAAAAAAGGGTCAACTAAACCCATGGTTTATGACTATCTGCAAACATATATTTGTATTTGGCACAAATTCCTTTTTCTTACAATATGATATGATACTGACCTATCTTTCTAGCTTATATTGGAAGAAATTTCTAATGTCTAGTCCCAACTTCCAGCCTCTTTATGTTGGGAATGAGGTAATTTGGCAAAAAAAGGATTATTCAAATGAAAAGAGGTATCATCCAAAAAAATATGGAAGTTGAAGATAACTAACATTTCATGGGATCTGGGTGGTCCTAGGTAGCCATGTACAAAAAAAAAAACCGCTCAACCAATTGGCTATGGTACTCAACAGAAATATGTCCAATCATACCCAAACAATAATATTGTAGGAGAAAATATGCCTAGAATCAAATATTTCAAGCCATCTTCCATGGAAAATTATGAGTTCCTTTTTATTTCAAATCCCATACTCAAATATCTGTTAAAATAGGCCATAAACAACATAAAAACCAAAGTAATAATTGTTGTAATCTAGAAAGCAAGGAAAACCTAAGATATATAATTGATAAACAAAAAATTATTAATGTAGCTTGCTTATATACATCAAACCTTTAAATGTCTTCTAACAATGCACAACTTGTATGTGTGCATCACATATTTATAAATGTAATAACAAAATCTACAAACTCCTTTTCTAGAATATTTTATATTTTAGAATGTTCTACATCTAATCAATTGACTATACAATGGAAGGCTCTAGGAAGCCTCTTCTCTAGATTCTTCTAGACAATCTTATCCCTTAACATCCCCCCTTAAGATTGGCTACAAAAGAATACAAAAGAGAGGGGAAGAGGGGAACATTATATGACTAGCCCCCCTTAATGTTCACCTCAATCATACCGAGCATACTCTTAGTAAATATGTCTACTGCTTGATCTTCACTTGGACAAAATTGGAGATTAACAATATTTTCTTGAACAAGATCCTTGATATAGTGAACATCAATTTCAATGTGCTTTGTTTTAGCATGGAAAACATGATTTCTTGCAACTTGTATAGAACTTTGACTATCACAATACAAAGTAGTAACTAAACTTTGTTCAAGGCCAAGATCACATAAAAGATGTTGAAGCCAAACTACTTCTTTTCCAGCTTCTTTTGCTGCTCTATATTCTACTTCACATGAAGATAGTGATGTAGTGGCTTTCTTTTTACTGCTCCATGTGATTGGATTTGAGCCAAGCTGAAAAATATGGCCTCCACTAGATTCTCTATCATCAATATCACCGCCCCAGTCTAAATCTATAAAACCAAGCAAAGAAACTTGAGACTTATAATTGTAATGTATGCCATAGTACATTGTTCCACAAACATATCACAAAATTCTCTTGGCATCCATCCAATGTCTTTCTTTAGGTTCCTCCATAAATTGAGATACCAAATTGAGTGCAAAATAAATGTCTAGTCTAGAATGAGTTAGATAAACCAAGCTACCAACAAGTTGTCAATATAGAGTAGGATCTACTTTCTTGGAGGTACATTCCTTAGTAAGCTTGACTTTGGATTGGAAAGGAGTAGGGGCTGGCTTGCAATCAAGCATTTTAAATTTCTCTAAAAGATCCAAAACATATTTTGTTTGAGAGATGAACAACCCATCATGAAGCCTTCTAATTCGCAAGCCAAGAAAATAAGTTAGTCCACCCAAATCAGTCATATAGAATTCCCCTTTAAGAATTGATTTCAAATCATTGATTAAACTAATATTTGGTCCAACAATGAGTAAATCATCTACATAAACTACAACAATGATGATTTTATCCTTCACCTTCTTCACATAAATATTTGGATCTGATTTACATATTTTAAACCCATGAAGCTGAAAATACCTGTCAATCTTCTCATTCCATGCTCTTGGTGCTTGCTTAAGTCCATAGAGTGACTTCTTTAATCTACAAACATGATTAGGATGTTGCTGATCTATAAAACCTTGGGGTTGAGGTTCAAGTTCCCAAGTTTTATTTTCCATTAATGCATTATATTCTTCTTTCATGGCTTGCTCCTATTCTTTCTTTCCTCCAGATTTCTCATAGGATTCTGGATCATTTGCTTGAAATTCTTTGGCCATGAGAGCACAACCATTCCTTCCTTGGATTTTTGAGCCTTGCATATAGATTTCTTCAACACTTCTTATCTTTTGTCTAGCTTGAGAAACATCTTCATTATCACTACCTACAGATAATGGCTGATGAAAAGCATTAGTAGTTTTATTTGTATCACAATGCATTTGTCATCCTCATCAATATGATCTTAACCATTTTCTAGAATAGGAAAAGCAATTGTTGTTGTAAGTTGTGAATGCTCATTAAACTTTACATCTATACTAACAAATACCTTATTTGTTGTCAAATCATATAACCTATAAGCCTTTGATTCTTCACTATAACCCATAAACAAACACTTGTGACTTTTTGGTTCTAAATTTTTGCTCTTTTATTAGGTATATGTGCCCAAAAAATACACCCAAATACTTTAAAATAAACAATGTGGGGTTTCCTACCACTCCAAGCTTCTTCAGGGGTGATATTTGTGAGGACTTTAG
Source organism: Cupressus sempervirens (assembly GCA_028749045.1). Taxonomy (NCBI): domain Eukaryota; kingdom Viridiplantae; phylum Streptophyta; class Pinopsida; order Cupressales; family Cupressaceae; genus Cupressus; species Cupressus sempervirens. The sequence continues at coordinate 112,168,768 of CM053783.1, forward strand.
TTGGAACTCTATTCACAATATATGTAGCACAAGAAACGACCAAACCCCAAAATTTATTATGTAAACTTTTAAAATGCAACATACAACGAGCCATTTCTAGAAGAGTTCTACTCATTTGTTCAACCACCCCATTTTTTTTAGGGGTATATGGTACTATTTTTTACAATTTAATTCCATAATTCTCATGAAATGACTCAAATGCATAGTTACAATACTCACCCCCATTATTTGTTCTTAAGCATTTAATTATTTTCCCATAGTGATTCTCAACTAAAGCCTTAAATTTTTTGAAAACTTCAAGTGCTTAATTCTTTCTTTCAATGAAATAAACCCATACTCTCCTACTATAATAATCAATAAAAGTGAGGAGATACCTAGCTCCTAAAAGTGAGGGATAGTCTGGTTCACATAAATCACTATGAATGAGTTGTAATGGATGATTGGCTCTCCATTCTTTACCTAAATCAAAAGGAACTCAATGATGTTTCTCTAGCACACATCCTTCACAAATCCTTTAGATTGTGTGATTTTTGTTAACCCTCTAACCATATCCATTCTAACCATATCTTGCAATATCCTATGATTGATATGTCCAAGTCTAGCATGCCAAATTTTTGACATATAACTAGCTTGAGCAATATAAGCATGAGATCATTTAAATTCTTCATCAACAAATCCCAAAAATTTAAAAAGACTTTGTTCATGATCAACTCTACCAATGGCAATTATATTGGTTGGGTCTTTTCTATCTCTAACAATGACTTGATCAACAGTAACAACAAACTCATATCTAGCTTGAAATATTTGGTATACTAAAATTAGATTCACCTCCAATCCTTTAACCAATAAAACATTTTTCAAAGACCCATTTGTTACATTAACAGTTCCTGTACCTATAATTGATAGTTTCATTTTATTTCCACTACTAATTTCTTGATCTAAATTCTTTCCTTCATAATAAGTAAGCAAAGATCTATCTCCAGTCATGTGAAATGATGCATTTGAATCTAAACTCCATTCTTAAATAGAATATGAAGAAAAATACCCCCCCTTAACATTAGATTTTATTTCAGGTGTAGCAGTTACCTCCTTACTTGTTTTATCTTCTCTTTTTTGGGAGATGGCTAAAAAGCTATATCTATCCTTCTTTCCATCCTTAAAATTTCCTTGCTTGGGCTTGCTTTGCTACCTTTCATTGTCCTTCTTTCTCAAATAGAATTTCTCCATGTGATTTTCACTACCACAATACCTGCAAATAATGGGGTTTCTTCCATCTTGTTTCTCTACACCATCATTTCTTAAAAAATGGTTAGAACTCCCATTATTCTAAAATTTATTATATCCCCTCCAATTCTTCTTTCCATTATTTACAGAAAACTTATTTCTAGCTGCATATGCATGGTTTTTCTTAATATACCCTTATTTAATAAGTTGGGCTTCTTCATCTATAATAGACTTACAAAATTGATCAAAAGTTTGTTGTGGAGTATTAGGATTTAGTTGAATAATCCTTTTCCTTGATTCCTTTAATACCTTGTATGGTTGGGGGAGCTTACTTTCAACCATTGCAATCAACTAAAAATCTTTCTTTGAATATTCAACACCTATTTTCTTTAGTGAAGCATTTAAAAAAGTAACTTCATTGAAATAATCAATCATTTTTTCAAAATAGTATGGATCCAAGTTCACCAATTTTTCCTCTATGCTAAATGTGCTAGAAATATCAACATCTCTATAATCTTTTTCTAAATTATCCCACAACACTATTGGATCATCAATATCAACAAACCTTCTATTGAGATTGGGGCTTAAAGCTTTACCAATAATACCTCTAGCTTGCTCCAACTTGCATCTCTAATTCTCTTTTTCTTTATTAGTTTGGGGTTCTTCAATCTCCTTATTCACTATCCTCCATAAGGCCTTTTCTCTCAAAGGATTCTTGACTGCAATCTTCTAATGTGCAAAACCACTTCCATCAAATATAGGCAAAACTTCATTTGAAGAGCCCATGTTAGCAAAAAAAAAATCAGCCTTGCAAAAAAACCACTTCGAATAATGTATTTCCTACACCAAATCTCTCTAGAGATATTTCTAGCTGAACCTCTAAATGAATCTCCAACTGAGCCACACATAAATCTATTTCTATCTGAGCCTAACCTCTGATATCATGTTAAAACAGGCCATAAACAACATAAAAATGAAAGTAATAACTATTGTAATGTAGAAAGTAGGGCAAAATTGAGATATATAAATGATAAACAATAATTTATTAATCTAGATTGCTTACATACATCAGACCTTCAAATGTCTTCTAACAATGCACAGCTTGTATGTGTACATCACATATTTATATATGTAATACCAAAATCTAGAAACTCTTTTTCTAGAGTATTCTATATCCTAGAATGTTCTACACCTAATTTGGATTGTACAATGGAAGGCTCTAGGAAGCCTCTTCTCTGGATTCTTCTAGACAATCTTAACCCTTAACAATATCAATCATTTTTTATTAATATATGTTGATGACTCAAAATCTCTCATGATTATGAGGATTTGATTAATTTTAAAAAAAGAAATAATCTTATAAAATTATTTTATATGCATCTATGTTATAAGTGAGCATTTGTGCCAATTCCCAATAAAGATTTTTTTGTAAGGACCATCACAACTAGATTTCTAGCTAAAACGTTATCAAAACATTTACCATATTTTTATTATATAATATATGAAATTCTATTAATGACCATTTTTATAGACTACTAATACCATATTATAGTACATCATTTCAATTGATGATAATAAGATTAAAGAAATCAACCAAAATGCTTATTGGCTCACCTATATTATTAAAATGAGCATCGTTCTTCATATTTTACCATACAAAATGTAAATATATATGAAGAGAAAGCATGTTAGCTTTCATTTTCGTACAATATAATAGATTGTCTATCTATGTACATATTGAAGTTTAATATGCTTAAAGGAAGACCAAAACCATTAATTCTAACTTTAAAATATTAAGCTAAATTAATAAAAAATGAATTAGTAATTTATAATATTAGACTCATTAAAATGTTTATGGTTATTTTTTAAAAATATTATGTTAATTTTATAAATACAAATTAGGCAATAATTATATGAAATAAAATAATAAAATGATACAAAATTTTTTAGAAAATGTTATATAATTATTTTATAAACATTACTCTAATTTTATGATTTATTTTTCTAATGAGTTAGTGTGCCTACCATATTACTTCTTTAATTTTGTTAACAACTGAGAATATACCTCATTGAGTTGGAACACTAGATAATTATGATTTGATGGCTAGATAAAAGTGCAAAACATTAATCATGCAACATACATACAAATTATTTTTCCCCCTATTTTAAACAATGCAAGTAGATTCATGCTAACACAATTGTACCACTGAGCAATGTTCTTGTCACCTCTTATGTTGAATCTGGATGTATCAATGATCAATATATAATTTAAAATAGGAGAAGAATAGGGCATAACATAACATCAACACATAAATACACAAAGAAAGATTTTACTCAAGCAAAGATCTGCTACAACATGTAGACTAAAACCTATTATTTCACACACCTTAATCTGATTACATCACCTCTTTATATTTCAGTCCACTTGTAAGCAATTCAAACAAATATAAATTTAAGTCCTTGGTCTAAAAAATTTGGGTTATGGATAGGATTCACAGTTGTAGAATAAGAATATTGCACTAATCTGAAGCAGTGTAGAGCACCAACAATTAGATACTCATTCACGAGGCAATCCACTATGCCATTTGTTGAGAATTGTGTCTCGACCTGGCAAGCTTTTTCTGGAAAAATCTAGAATTTTTTTAGAAAATTATAGAATTTGTTTGTGGTAGTTTTCCACATGTTTATGAGTTGGAAAAGGGTGTATGAGTCATTAAAATATTGTCTAGTCTCTAGAACAATGTAGAAAGGTTATTTTTAGAGTGTAAACAACTCATTATATGACTTTTATGAAGGTCTAAATTAGAGGACAAAATTATGGACGAAAATGGTATTCTTGGAGTTACAAATTACAAGTGGATAACATGTGGCATGGTTGTTTTTCCCATGGTTTTGGCCCATGGTTTTGTATAACCATAAATGGTTTCCAAGTGAAAAATCACTAGAAAAGGAGAGCTTGGGAAGGTGTTTGAATCATCAAGTTTAGTTTGCAAGACTGGTGCTAGAAGGAGTCTCTCTGAGTCTGAGTCCAAGATCGAGTCGTGTTGATGTGCTCCTATAAGAACTTGTATTGCAAATGTATTGTAATCTTTCAAATTTGAAAATACAAGTTTTGGCAAGTGGGATTTTTCTCCCAAAAGGGTTTCCCTATGGTAATCATTATGTTATGAGTTCATTGTTATTTTGATTATGTTATTATGTATTTCTTGATATTTCTACAATAGTTAGTTGAATTTTCATAATCGTCCTGTCAAAGGTTAGTGTAGGAGGTGATTTCACACACCTTTTCTTCCTTACAAGTGGTATCATAGCCTAGTTAGTTTTGGTTCTATTTGTTGGGTACAGGGTTTTTTGAGTTAATCAAGGTTTGAGTGGGAGCCTGTGAAGAGGTTTTAATTTTTGTGTTGCAAGATTGCAAAGATGACAAGCACATCAGGGAGGATTGATGTAGAGAAGTTTTCTAGAACAAATTTTGAAATGTGGAAGCTAAAGATGGAAGATCTATTAATTGATCAGGATCTGTGGGATGCAATTGATGAAAAGAAGCAAAGGCCCACAGATCCAACTTTAGCCACTGAGTATGATGTGAGAGATAGAAAAACTAAAAGTCTCATTAGATTGTGTCTTGCAAACTCTATAATGATTAATGTCCATGAAGAACCTACCATGAAGAAGCCATGTGAGGTCTATCTAGTGAAATCACTTGTGAACAAGATTTTCTTGAGGAAGAAGTTGTATTCCCTAAGAATGGAAGAAGGTGGGCAGATTTCAGAGCATCTTGAAATTTTTAATATGTTCAGTTAACTTCACTTGGGGTGTGGATGAATGAAGAAGAAAGGTGCCAAATATTGCCATGTTCATTGCCAAACTCATGGGACAACCTTTTCATGGCCATAGGGAGCACTTCACTTGTCTTGAAGATGGAGGATGTTGTTGGTTCTCTATTTTCTAAAGAGATGAGAAGGAAGGTCTCTTTGAATGCCAAAGAGGCTTTGAGTGTTCGAGGAAAATGAAAGGAAAGAGGCAAGAATGAGAAGTAGCATGCCCATTCTAAGTCCAAGATTAAAGGAAGATCAAAATCTTGTGGTAAGTCCAAGGTGATCTGTTGGAATTGTGGCAAACCTAGACACTTCTGAAAGGACTACAAAGAGGAAAACAAACAGAAGAAGAAGCAAGATTCTAATTCTGAGTCTGAGAAGGAAGATGGAGATGCTTTCATTGTAGCCTTGGCCACTCATGTAGGTGACAATGCATGGTTGATAGACTTAGGTGCATCTTTTCAGATGACTCCTAATAGAAATTGGTTTAGTAAATGTGAACAGTTTGATGGTGGTAAGGTGTATTTGGGTGATAACTTAGTTTTTTATATTGTTGGTCATGGAAGTATTCATGTGAAATTTTATGATGGAAGAATTAGAAGATTTGATGGTGGGTGAACCCACAATACTAGGTACTACTTTTGGGGGACGAAGGAAATCGCAAAATGATGAAAAATTCGCATATAGAATTTTATGTATGTTCTCTCAAACATGCTAACTATGTTCACGCGAACATAAAATAATTATATGTTCGCACAAACATATTAAGTTTAAATAAGGTATGTTCACACGAACATACCTTGTTACATGTTCATGCAAAACCATTTGTAATGGTGATTTTTCTATTAAAATTCCACTTTTCCATTTGAGATCTTGATAAATTTGCCTTTTTTGTATGTTCGTGCAAACACAAATTATTTTACATGTTCACACGAACATGTTAAATTAAATTTCCAATTGTCAGATTATTTTTCTCATACGTTTGTGCGAACATGTGTTCACATGAACATATTAGACAAGTTTGCGGGAACATAGTGTTCGTGCAAACATCTCAAATTACAAATTTTTGGTGTTGTTTTCTGGAGAAAAAATGAAATTGGCTCTTTTGACCTCTAAAATTGGGATTGAATGATCTCCTACTATAAAATAAAAAATACCAATTTGTGCTACTCGGAGCAAGCTTTCCAACAACTATAATTGTAATACATATTATATTCATGAAGACTTTCAAATATGAGTTTAACTCATTATAGGTTCATTACCGATTCAGCATCAACCGACTTTGACACCTCGGAAAAATTAGTAAATTAGGTCAAATTTTTTTTGAAGTAGGAATTAGCTTATTGAGATACCTTTCTATTCTTTAAAAAAAAAAAAAAAGGACTTCAAATTATCTATGTCAAATAGAACGTATGTCTGAATTATGATTCGTGTCACTTCAAAACTCCATAAACTATACAATATCCAACCAAAATGAATCAAACTAAATGCATCCTCTAGATATTGATGTTGCAAATCTAACACCGAAATAATTACGTCATTATCATTTCTAGAAAAAAAGTTATGTGTGTCAAACGGACTATTACTCTTTAAAAATATTAAATTTTATTATGTACCACTTTTCGAAGGAGATGAAAAAATTGACCTAAATAATTTATTTTTTCAGATTAAAAAATATGGTTACAAAGTAGGAACAGAGTACTCAAAATCATTAGTTTATGTCATCTCGAAATTATTTATAGTTTTTGAGATATAGTCAGTTGAATGTGACATTTGTTGCAAAAATATTGATTTCAATGTCAAAATTGGTTAAAAAGTGGAACCCATTATTGTGGGATCACCCTAGTGTCTTGCATATCTTGGGACTAGCAAGGAATTTGTTATCTATTAGTAAATTAATAGATGTGGGTGTGCATGTATACTTTTCTAAAGCAAGTGTGAAAATGGTGTGAGGTGTTATGGTAATAGCAAGACGAAGCAGATTGGGTATATTGTACCAACTTGAAGCATGCACGATTGAGTGCAATAGTAATTCTGATAAGACTGTGAAGAGGACTACTTTGTTGGAGAAGGAGAGGGTTTCTCTTTCAACAAATGGTCATGGTTTTTGGGTACCCAAGGGTGCTCTATCTACTGAATCAAAGTTATCTATCGAGAAGACTATGATATGGCACCAGAGACTCGGCCACATAGGTGAGAAAGGTTTATGAACCTTAAAAAATAAATACCTTATTGATGGGTTGAATGACTACACTCTTAATTTTGATTTTTGTAAGCATTGTATCTATGGTAAACAAAACTGTGTTCAATTTTACTCAAGCTCTCATAAGTCCTCATGTATTTTGGATCTAATCCATTCAAATGTATTTGGTCCAGTTGATGTTCCTTCCATTGGTATATTAGTTTATTATGCTTCTTTCATTGATGATTTCAGTAGAAGAACATGGTTGTATTTTCTTAGAAATAAAGCTGAATTTTTTAGTTGTTTCAAGGAATTTAAAGCAATGGTTGAGTTGCAGACTGGAAAAAAGATAAAGCATTTGAGAACTAATAATGGCAGAGAATATTGCTCCAATAACTTTGACACATTTTGTAAAGATTTTGGTATTAAAAGAGAGAAGAAAACTTTGTATTCTCCATGGTAGAATGGAGTTGTAGAAAGAGTGAATAGGACCTTGATGGAGAAGGCTAGGATTATTTTGAGTGGAGCTAGACTAGAACAAAAGTTTTGGGTTGAAGTTGTAGCCACTACCTGCTACCTGATAAACAGGTCTCCTACATTCGCTCTTGTTGATAAGACACCAATGGAAGCATGGTCAGGCCACTAGCCTTCACTTAGATATCTAAGAGTTTTTGGTTGTAAGGCATATGCTCATGTGCCAAAGGAGAAGTAGACAAAATTAGACAACAACGTTGTTAGATGTATCTTCATCGGATATAGTTATGGTGTGAAAAGATACAAGCTTTGGGATCCTATTACACAAAAGGTATTTTACTCCAGAGGTGTTATTTTTAGAGAAACTAAGTCTTCTTCTGTTACAGTGTAGCCAGAACAAATAAAAGAAAAGAAAGATGTGATTCAACTTCTTGCTACACTTGAGAAAGTTGAATCGAGGCTCGTAGAAAGACAAGTTGTTGAAGAGATCTCTACGAGTTTTGAATCTTTAGAGGAAGAGGGAGAACCTAATCATGAACCTGAACTTGAACCTGAACCAAATCTTGTTCGAAGGTCTAGTATATAGAGGAAATCACCAAAAAGGTATGGATATTCTCTTGATGATTGGAGGTGTATATTTTCTTTGAATGCTAATATTGATGAACTGAAATCTGTAAAGGAGGCTCTTGGTATGAATAATTCAGAGTCCTAGAAGATAGCCATGGAAGAGGAGATGGTAGCTCTTAAGAGGAATGACACATGGAACCTTGTACTATTTCCTAAAGGATGGAAGCCTATTAGTTGTAAATGGGTGTTCTAAAGAAAGATGGGTTCAGATGGAAGAATTGAGAAGTATAAAGCATGTTTTGGTTGCAAAAGGTTACTCCAAGGTTGTAGGAATTGATTATGGTGAAATTTTTTCTCTTGTAGAAAAAATGACATCCATTTGATTTTAACTTTCTATTATAGCAACTTATGATCTAGAAGTTGAGTAGATGGATGTGAAGACAATCTTCCTTCATGGAGATTTGGAGGAAGAAATTTATATGACACAGCCAGAGCACTTTATGGTGAAAGGTTAAAGTCATTTGGTTTATAAATTGAAGAAATCCTTGTATGTTATAAAACAAAGTCCTAGGATGTGGTACCAAAAGTTTGATAGATATGTATTAATTTTGGGATTTGTGCGATCCAAATATGATCACTCTATATATTACAAGTATGATGGTGATTATTTCCTATTTATTGCCTTATATGTTGATGACATGTTGTATATTGGCAAAGGAAAAGGTTTGATTGTAGAATTAAAATCTCAACTCTCAGCAAAGTTTGAAATGAAAGATCTTGGTGCAACAAGGTACATTCTAAGAATGAAAATTATAAGAGAGAAAAAATAGAAAGCTTTGGCTAGGATAGAGTAAGTATGTTGGTACTATTTTGAGAAGATTCAATATGCAGGATTCCAAACCATTGAGTGTTCTTGTTACTATGGGAACAAAGCTTTCTAGCTCATAGTGTCCTTCATCCCCATTGAAGATGGAAGAGATGAGTCTAGTGCCATATCAGAGTATTGTTGGAAGTTTGATGTATGTTGTGGTCTGTACAAGACCAAATATTGCCCAAGCAATGGGAGTACTTTCCCATTATATGTCTAATCTATGAAGAGCACATTAAGATGTAGTAAAAAGAGTTTTCAGATACTTGTGGGGTACCTCAAAGTACTCTATATATGTTTTCATGGAACAAGATATGAGCATTCCTTTGATTTTCAAGGCTATGTGGATTCAAACTGGGCTAGCGATGTTGATAGAAGAAGATCCACCAATGCATATGTGTTTACATTATTCGGTGGTGCAATTAGTTGGATTAGCAACCAACAAACTGTAGTCACTTTGTCCACTACCAAAAGCAGAGTATATGGTAGCTACTCATGCCTACAAGGAAGCCAACTAGCTTAAGAGGCTATGTTCAAATATAGAGTTCAAACAAGGTGCAGTGACAATTTATAGTGATAGTCAGAGTGCAATCTACCTAGCAAAGAACCCAACATTTCATGCTAGAACAAAGTACATTTATGAACAATATCATTTTGTGAGAGATATGGTCGATGATGGCAAGGTGAAGCTGGAGAAGGTAGAGACTTTCATGAATGTTGTTGATGCATTAACTAAGCCCATAAGCACAGAGAAGTTTAGATGGTGTTTAGAGTCTATGGGCCTCTTGGTCCCTAGCAATTAAGTCCATGAAACTGTGGATCTCCTAACTCTTGCAAGGTGTTTGACAAGTGGGAGAACATTGAGAATTATGTCTCAACCTTGCAAGCTTTTCTCGAAAAACTCTAGAAATTTTTTAGAAAATTCTAGAATTTGTTTGTGGTAGTTTTCCACATGTTTATGAGTTGGAAAAGGTGTATGAATTGTTAAAAATGTGTCTAGTCTCTAGAACAATGTAGAAGGGTTATTTTTAGAATGTAAACAACTCATTATATGACTTTTATGGGGGTCTAAATTAGAGGACAAAATTATGGACAAAAATAGTATTCTTGGAGTTACAAATTACAGGTAGGTAACATGTGGCATGGTTGTTTTGCCCATGGTTTTGGCCCATGGTTTTGTAAAACCACAAATGGTTTTCAAGTGAAAAATCACTATAAAAGGAGGGCTTGGGGAGGTGTTTGAATCATCGAGTTTAGTTTGCAAGACTAGTGCTAGAAGGAGTCTCTCTAAGTCCAAGTCCGAGTTCGAGTTGTGGTGATGTGCTCCTATAAGAACTTGCATTGCAAGTGTATTGTAATCTTCTAGATTTGAGAATACATTAAATGTGGGTTTTGGAGGGTGGGATTTTTCTCCTGAAAGGGTTTCCCCATGATAATCATTGTGTTATGAGCTCATTGTTATTTTGATTATGTTATTATGCATTTTTTGAGATCTATGCAATAGTTAGTTGAATTTTCATAATCGTCCTCTCAAAGGTTAGTGTAGGAAGTGATTCCATGCACCTTTTCTTCCTTATACCATTGTGGATTGCTCAGTATCTAGCACTCTAGAATGAAAACATTTTACTCTTTAGCTTAAAAAAATAATTTCCTATTTTTGAGGGTTTTGTGGAGATTAAGAAATTCTATTTAACAATTTTCTATGCCAAGAAAAAGATTATTTCTCCTGGTTCCAAACTTCCATGCAAATAAAAAATCTTGTTTAGTTCTTTGTGCAAAAAAAGCTGATGCAATTTAGTTTCTGTGCATTTTTTCCCTTTTCTGATTTTCAAGTTTGTACTTGAATTTCTTTTTAAAAATACTTGTTCTCAGGCTTATCTAATTTTCTATCTCTTCTTTAGGGTCTATACAAATGTTGTACTAGATGTTACTATTTCAGCTCTTTCCATCTTCTGTGGTTTTAGACTTTTTTTTTTGTAGAAAATGTATCACGTAAGAAATTCAAGCATTTCTTCCCATGAGAAGCCCCAGTTTTTTGAGGATTCATAGGGATGAACTCTAAAAGGTACAAGTCTTCATGAAGATGACCGTGTAGTTTTAACGACAAATCCCACATCTTTGGTGGATTGCAGAGCTTTACGAGCATTTTATTTATGCAATCACTTAATTGGGTGGCCCTGACAATGAGTTTACTAGATGTGCTTACACATTTTTTACTAGCATTTGAAAGGTTTGACTATTCTTTACCCTGCAAGTATTTCAAAATTTCAGTTTTGGTGATGGAAATAAGCAAGACTCAAATAAATATATGAAGAAAGGAATATAATTCGAAGTGATCTAGCTCAACTTAAGAAAACAAAATCTATTTTCTTGTTTCATAAACCAATTCTAGAATATTGGTTTGTGTTTTTATCTTCACTCCAAAATGCCTGAGCAGGGGCTTAATGGGAAACTTAATTCTGTCAAAGCTTTTGGACTCTCTAGTAGTGCATTATTTTGTACCAGGTGCCTCTAGTACTTTATTAGCTCCATCGCTTTTGAAAAAGACATAAATTTACTCCAAACAAAATAAAGTTCAATAATTCTTGAAGAATTGGGACTAGTAGATGTACAATAGATTTGAATGATGAAATATACCCAAATTCCCTAGGCTCTGGCAATCAAAACAAGTCAAACTTCATTATCCTTTAATGGTGTTCATACGTGTTTCAAAGCTTCTAGTTTAGTCAAGGCATGAGGGTCCTATACTCTTGAAGTCCTTAAAGACCATCATAGGAAAAAAATTTGGTACAAAAAAAGATTGACAATCTATTGAATTTAAGTGATACTCATAGAGGTGAAGCACTTAACTTTTTGGGAGGTCACCCATTCCAATACCACTCTAGCTTGAGTGTGCTTAACTACGAAGTTTCCTCCATGGTTAAACCCACTCTACTTGCAACCCCATTTGCAAAACATTTTCCAAGTGTAGTGTCGTATGCACTATTCATTACAAAGTCCTTTAAGCTTTAACTGGGATGGGTGACATCTCAGGTAGTTCTGATGCTTCACCTCTATGAACATCACCTAGATCCAATGAGTGTTATGTGTTCCATTTATTCTCATGAGAGATGGATCCATGTAGAAGCACTACTCATGAAATATGGTCAATGAGTTTGACTCAAGAACTACATAGTTAAATCCTCATAGAAATATTACAATTTGACTTGTTGTGGAACTTATCTCATATTTATTAGTTAAAAAATTATCAAATGCTTAAGACTTTAAAAATTCTTAAGTTTTATTTTCTGGGCAAATATCTTTAATAGGTTTTAGATGCAACTTACCAATAGCTAACATATACTAATAGCTAACACATTAGATTTCTAATTATTAGTTATAAAAAGTTCAAAACATTGATAGCACATATATTAATAGTCCATAACATATGTACTAATAGTCGATGTACTAATAGTTGATCATATTTTAGCTTTCTCCATTGCTTATTAGTTCATTTGTGCAAAAATACTATTTTTTAGGTGAGTGACTATTAGGAGCTGAACATAACAGCTTGGACGAATATTTTGAAATGGCACTTTTCACCACTTTGCTCTATTTGACTTGACATAGAACTCTATAAAAGTAATTTAAACTTTTCAATCACCTAAAAAGTTATAAATTAGTCTCTTCGCCTAACTAGATATAGGCGAGACAGTTTGATGAACATGTCCCAGAGTCGTCATCTCCTACGTCACTCCCACTACGAAGACAACAAATCAAAAGGCAAAGAAACACAAAGTAGCACTTTGTGGAAATGTTCCAAGGTCAAACTCGGCAATTCCAGAAGCGTATGACTCAAGTTATTTCATTTCCTATACATTGAGAAGCCTGCACTTGTTTCTCTCAACAAAGATGGCCAAGACGGCGAAAAAAGTAAGTGAAATATTAGAGCAGTGGCGGCTCTCGAATTCAAGCGATGAGCAGATGAAAAAGAGAAGAAGAAGAGGGGGAGTTAACAAGGGATCCACAAAAGGCTGTATGAAGGGAAAGGGGGGTCCTGAAAATGGGCTGTACAGTTACAGAGGAGTTAGACAGCGAAAATGGGGAAAATGGGTAGCTGAAATTAGAGAGCCCAACAATGGTAAGCGCCTGTGGCTGGGCACTTTCGAGACGGCGTATGAAGCCGCTGTTGCATATGACCGTGCCGCTCAAGTCATGTACGGATCTTCTGCCTGCCTCAATAATCCTCCATTTCAACATAAAAATCTCAATAATAGCAATAATAATGATGAGTTCAATGTAGATCAATGTTCCAGTGATGACATGACCGCGGCTGAGCTGTGGGATGTGGATATAAACGATATTTTGATGATGTTGGATAAGGAGTAAAACTAAAATATGAATGGCTTGCTCACATCGTACCTCAGCAAACAACATTCCAATGGTTGCATGTAAATGTAATGAGATAATGGCTTCATGAGTGGTTGTATCAAAATGTCTTGAAATAATAGCTTCAAAAATGGCTGTATTGAAATGTCCCAGAATTTCATCTTGATGTTAATCATTCATCTTCATTCTTTAGGTTCTCAAGGTTATCATGTATTTTAAGGTATTCTTTTTATTTAAAAAGAAAGAAAATAAATGTGATAAGCTCAAATCTTATTGAAGTAAGATGCATATTAAAAATGTACTCTTTGTATGAAGCGCAGGCTAATCTTTGTGAAAAATAAAAATAGTTCATCTAAAATATTGTGCGTGGTAAATAAAATTATTTTAAAATAATAATCAAATATAATATCTTGATTTTAAAACTTTAAAATTGCAATGTTCAAACTGTTATATATAATTCTATAATACTAAGATTATCAACATATTCTAGTATATCTAGTTTTAACATAATATTAAGATTATCAACATATTTTAGTATGTCTAGTTCTAACATTTATGCGTGGGTATGTCATATAGCCCATATTATTCTAGCTTATAAATGAAGGCCATTTTTATTATATTCTTTCCTTTTTTAACATGATATTTTATTATAATGACAAAAATAATTATTTTTAATTTAAAAGATTAGTAGTTGATTAATTTAATACTTATAACAAATAAACATAATCATTCAATCAATAATCATTAAGAACAATATCATTCATATACAAAGCATAATAGATACAAAAAAGATTACTGAGAACTTCATTTTACAACATGTGTTTTAACTGAGAAATTTACTAGCAATCAATTGTTTAGGAACATAGCATATAAATTAACTAGATATATTAAAAAATATTGTTCTAGTTGAGGATTTTTTATATGGCCCCAATCATGGGTATGTAACCCCAGTCTATAATTCAAAAGAGAAATATGGAAAGAGGAACCACTATGCTATGGGATATCAACCTCTTATATTATTGAGAATCTGAAACAACTAGGTCACATGAAATTATAATTTACTCAAGAAAACATGTCAATATTTTTTATTCTTATACAAATAAAATCTCCAAATCATTAAGAAATTATAATTTACTCAAGAAAACATATCAATATTTTTTATTCTTATACAAATAAAATCTCCAAATCATTAAGATTTTGACAAATAGAATTGGCATTAGTTTGCATTCTTATAATGTATGCAATCTCACCTACACTCCACCTAACATAATCTTTGTGTATTCATGTCCAATAGTCTATGATAATTATTCTTAGAATATTTAGTCATAGAAATATAATTGTTAAAAAGAATTAAGAAATTTATTTCATATAATTTTTATTCCTTTATAAACAAGGATTTTTTTTTAAAGTCGTTACTTTTTTATTAAGAGGGCACATAAGGGCCATAAACCCATAGAAAAACAAGGAAGATCACAAACTAGCTCTTCCCTAGGCCATTACATCTAAGCAACAAAGTAGAACAACTTCAAGCATATCAACCAAATGCCAAACCTTCAAGAAAAACTAATCAAAAGCCACCATAATTCAAAAGTATCAACAACCAAAACCTCTATAAAAACTATACTACTACTACTACTTTAAATAAACCTTAAAGTCTCCCAGCCAAAAATAATATCGACACCAGACTCCATACTTAAACTAGCATAGTTGCTACCCATATAAAATATAGGAGTAATAACAACACAAAAATTAAACCAGTAATCCAAAGTATTTTTAAATAGTCTTAAAACCAAACATGAAAATTAAAATAGTACATACTAAACAACTAGGCATTCTTAATAGCTTCTCAACATTCTTAATAGCTTCTTAATTATTGATTAGGTTTTTAAGGTCTCCAGTCCAGTCCTTAGGATCTTCTGATCCTTGTGCATCATCCCGCTTGTCCTCCTTGAGCATCCCATATTTCTTCAACTTTCTCTCGCTTATGATAGTGTTTAAAAGCACCATTCTCATCATTTACCTTTGGATTTTATACAAAGTAGAAATTATTTAACACCAAATTAAATGTTAGTTATGGCCTTAGAATATATATGATTCAGGACATCAATCTTTCTTTGAAGATCTCTTGCTTGCCACATGAATTTTTTTTTTAATTTCTCCCAGCAAGATGTGTACCTTATCATGAGGATCCTTCACCCTTATTGTCAGTTTCCACATTCTGATTCTTCTTAGGGACTTCCTCCTCTAACCCCAAATAAACTTCAATTCAAGCTTTATGTGTGTCCTTTATTTCTTCATTAGTCTCTTACACATCCTCAGATTCATAGTCTTCATCATTTATAGGAGAGTACTCATTTTTGGTCTCATAGACAATGAAATGTCCCTTTTCTGATTTTGTATGATATTTCCAATCTTTAATCAGATCTTTAAGATCAAACAACTAATATCACAAAGATCCTCCAAATTTCTCAAGAAACCCCAAATCGGGTATGCCAGAAATGGTGCCAAAAGCTTCACAGCTTCACCTATTATTAATAAATCTGAAAATGGCCATTTTTACAGATTTTTCAGCAGCATAACAGCCTACAAAATGACATTTCCAGATCTATATAGCCTTTACACAACAGCTCACAAATGTAGGACAAAAACTATGCTCATCGGGCTCCCGAAATTAACACAAAAATGCCCGAAAATACCACAAAAATACTAATAAACTATCTCAGAAGTTTAATCACGTCCCAATACATATATTCAGCTCTATTTTAACAGCTTAAAGTCTGAAATACAGAAGCAACCAAACCTGATATGAAATGCTCAACTGAAAACACCAAACTCATGCAAAAAACACACCCAAAAACCCACAAATCTACAATGTTCAGCACAAAGGCAAACTCTATATGAGCATGCACATGGAATGGCTTCAAACTCCCATCCTTAGCCTTCCTGGAAACCTGCAAACTCCCGTTCTTGGGTCTCCCTGGAAACCTGCAAACTCCCGTTCTTGGGTCTCCTTCTCCACAGGTTTGGCAGCCTCTGAAGAATAACAAAGAATGAACAAAAATCAAGTTCTCCTCCCTGCCCAAAATGCTTCCAAACCCCTTAAAAGAGGCCATAACCATAACTCACATCCAAGAGAGGTTAATGAAACATATTTTAATAATAATTTCATTTATTAGTCCAACGGTTTCCAAAGATTAACCCCCCTTTTTCCGAAACTTCACTTTCTTGGGCCTGCCTGTCTTAGCAAAGATTATTATTTTTTTATTATTTGAAAAGGGGACATGACAGACAACCTCCTCTTCTTGGGTCTCCTAAGTTGTTTGTATCTCTAAGTTTGATTGTATGTTAGTGTCAAACACTTAGTCATATATAAGGCAGAGTCAGTGGATCATCACTGTGACTGAGTTTCTCTATATAGGTCGAGTCATGTAAAGACTTGCAAATAATTATGTATAAGCCAAGCTAAATAGGAGCCGAGCAAGTCTTTGGTTGCAAAATGCTTCCATACAAGATGAGTTTAGTGAATGTCAAGCAGCAAATGTACATAGATGCCAAGTTATATAGAAGGAGCCGAGTAAGTTAATGTTGAGCAACAACAAGCAATAGTTATGACTAAGCATCAAAGACAGTATGTGTTGAGTAACAGAGAGTGAAAAAAAATGTATGAAATGGTACAAACTTTGAGGTAAACCATTTTTATCTAACATGTACATAACATTTAATGATCATAGAGTATCTTACAATGGTTGTTACACATTTTGACATGGATCATCGATCCCTATCAAGGGAGGAAAACCAATTAGTTGAAGAGGCAAAAACGAAAGCATCTAGAAGACTCTATAGATGTCTCTAAATAGGCAAATCCAAACCTTATTTCAATATGATGATAGACAAGATGAAGGAAGTGAAGTATTGTGTGAAGGAATTAGGTTTTGGAGGCTGCATGTGAAAGTTGTGAAGTAATAGAGTTAGTGACCTATTGAAACAGTGAAGGACTTAGAAAAGACATATCAAATAAGAGATCGGATCAGAGATTGGAAGGAGGAGATCCGTAATCAACAATGGTAAGTGCAAACCGAAGGATCAAGTATTGAATCAATTTTGATAGATTGAATCAGGGTAAATCTCTTAACGCGGTGGTTTTAACATACTTTTGTAAATGTCTTAGCAGATTCCTTACTTCATTGTAAGTGTTAAATCCTTTAATCAAGTTAGACCTAATAGTCATGTAAAGCTCCTAATAGGGTAGACCCCTCATAGGGTAGATAATTAGAAGTGATCAAAATTTGTAGTCCTAACAAGCTAATTTTTTTCTTGCAGTAGTGAAGATTTGTTTATGTCATCCCAACCCCATTTTTACATTCACCTTGGAGGGTTTCTGGGTTACCAAAATCTTTTGTTGGAATTACAAATGGGAAGCATATACTTCTTGGGGGGGTGAATCAGAAGTTCAAACTTTAGCTATTAAAACTTTCCCCATTTATTATATGCATCTAATAAATGAGCTAAAAATGACATGAAAACTAAATGCATCTAAAACATGTAAACAATTGAACAGACACTCTTAACACTAGATATGGTTACTATTGGGCGTTCATTTTGCATGAGGTCAATGGTAGGAATCCATAGTGTAATTCCTCTCTTGAAAAGAAAATCTTTTTAAGGATCCACTCCAAGGTTTAGTGTTTTTCTTGCAACGTACCAAAATCCGCTCAGTAGAAGATAAATTTGAATGTTCACAAGGAGGCCTTTACTAGTTCTAAAAAAAACTCTTTTGTCTTGGAATCGAAGTAAAATCTGTTTGCTGTCTCAAAATATCACACCAAAAGAACAATATTTTTGTATTTTCTATTTTTCAATGAATGCAACTCTAACAATGCAGCTACTATGAGGTCCTATTCTAACAGGGGGTTAGCAAAGAAAATAACAAAACTGAAAGAAAATAACATGAAATCAAATAACTTGAAATTGAAATTCCTAAACGGACATAAGCTACACAACACAACACGCTGCGAGTTAAACCTTCAAAGAAATCGGTAGGAAACCAATCAAAATAGGAGCAGCGCTTCCTAGAATCCATTGATGCAATCGCCAGCGAGAATCTTTAACAAATCGAATGATGTTTCACTCTTCATCAAATTACAAGGCCACGAAAAGTGCGCTCATGCGAGACAAAAAGCTATGTAGACACAATCAGGTGATCTCTTCTCAAGCTCGTTACGTCAACGGAATTCATATATCTATAGAAAACACCAGAACTAAAAGATCGCACAACCAGAAACAATGCAATAAACCTTTGGCTAAATCACAATCTCATGAATAAAATTCACAAAACAATGACACATTCAGGCAAGAATAACTACACTCCAAATGCTAGCACCAAAAGCATAACTTTATTGCATAATAACGGCGGCCCTTTTACATTTTACAATGGAGTATTTATAAGAAATCGTCTCCTCAATTTGTGTTGAGAGTGAGAGATATCTTGATGCAATAAAATGCTTTTAAAACATTAAAAAAAACTAAATATACACAAACTAATAATCTAACTGGTGCTTAGAGGGACTCCATCCATATTTTATTCATTAATTGAATGCATGAGCCCTTTACATGTCAAAAATAATGAAAGCATGAGAGAGAAAGTAGGAGGAAGCCATCAGTCGAAGTAGAAGTGCATGGAGACACCAAAAATAGAAGTTGGCCCTTCACTTTATGTGTGTCGGAGTTAACTTGCCATCAAAATGCATTTCCAATGCATGGAAAGTGCTATTTTTGGAATTGGCAGCCAATTGTCGGCGCACCTCTGAATTATTGAGCTACGAATCTGCGGACTTGGGGACCTGCGGAGCTGCGGACCTCGACTGGGTCAAAATCTCAAAATTTTACTAAGTGTCAAAATTGAAATTCTGGCATCTGGGTTTTGCTCATCTCTATCCTAAAGATATGTTTGGATGTTTGCCCCTAAATTTCTCTATAATCTCACTAATCTCAGCAGCATCAGAAAGATCCAGAGCCTCATACTTATCTTTGACCTTCTATTTGTAGTTGTCCACCTCAATTCGAGTTTCTACAAAATCTCTGAGTTTGGTATCCAACTCTAACAATGCTTCTTCTATCTTGAAGGCTTGTCTGATGTCTTCATCACTAGATGCTTCCTCTAAAGTCTTTCTGAAGTTTTCTACAACTACCTCAATTGGTAAAAGCTTCTCTCGTTCTTCATCTTCAAAAATATCCAAGCATGCATCACTGTACAACTTTTCTGCTTCCAAAATTTTCTCTTGGGCTTGGTCCTTGAGCCTATGTATCTCATCATGCAATGTTTCCATCACTTTATTTCCCTCTACAATATTTTCTATCCAATCATCTATCATGTCTAGCTCTTCTCTGGTATATACATCAATCAGAATGCGGTACCTTTGTCCTTTTATGGCCTATAGAGTTTGCAAATCCTTGCTCCAAACCCGTACCTCATCCATAATACTGAAGTCCTGCCTCAAAATTTCCATGATCTTATCAACATTCTCTTGTGTAGCATGTAATAACTTCAGACTTCCTGTAATTATAGTGACACCCCTATCCTCAAGGTTGTCTCGCCAATCCTGACAAACTCTCAAAAATGGACTGAGCCATACACCTTCCCCTTCTTTAAGAATGGTAGTCAAAGTCTCCTCATGGTGTTCAAAATCAAGAAGACCAATAACTTCAGCTAAATATCCTTTCAAGATCTCAACTTGCCTTTGAAGTGTTCTGATTTCAATCTCATCCTGTTCCATATGGTTAAGAACCTCCTTGACTCCCATAGTCATCATCTGTCGAGAAGTATCCCGTGTAGGCTTTCTTAACATGATATCCTTCACTTCATAGTCCTGAAGGCTGACAACTTCTTCATCTGTACCTTTCGGAGGGTGAGCCACCTGTGTAAATAAGTCCTAGTTTCGAGTAGTAGTAATGAATGCAAATGGTGTTGCATCCTATAATGGAGAGTCAGTCTTGTTCAAAATCTTTGCAATGTCACAAATATCATCCTCTAAAGCAAGGAATTGATGGTTAGCACTTCTCATTATTTCCTTCCGGAACCATCTTGGGATATGTTTTTCTATAACCTTGGCTCTAGATGATGAAGGGATGTGTTCAACTACCTCCTTCCCTTTGTCGCTCTTGCTCAAAGTCTCGTATTGTGAGGGTTCTTCTTTTATAGTCTCAATTTCTATAGATCCTGTAGTTTGATCCTCAACTTCCTGGGGAGACTGTTGTATACATTCTACTACCTATGCCTCTTTTGAGGGCTCATCAATAACCCTTGGTTCTAGTTCTCCTTGTAATGGTAATTCCTTCTAAACATGTTCTTCTAAACTCGAAGGTGGAAGTGTCACTGAAACCTTATCTACCGTCATAACCTGAGGTGAAGATGGGAGTGTTGGATGAGGACCTTGTGTCTTAGGTGGCATCTGCGTCCAATATAGTTGTTGAAATTCACCTGTAGGAGTATCTCTAATCTTATCTCCAACCAATTGTGTACCCACTAGCATGAAATCAAAATCTGGAATGGAGAGAATATCATCACCTAGCTCCCTTTGCTCATTCACCCATTGTTGTACTTCATCTTCCAAAGAAAAGAGTTCTACCGTTTCAACTTGGGTGGGTGGTGGGGTATTTGTGATGTTCTTCTTTCTTTCCAATTATGTGGCTTTGGCCAATCGGGTTCTCCCCTATAAAGGCACTTGCTCTTCCTCCCCATCTGACTCTGTTTCATCCTCATCTGATTCTTCCTCGGGAATGGTTTCAAGAACAAATGGATTAGGCACTAATCTTTTACGAACTCTTTGCCTCTTGTTCATTCTAACCTTGACCCTCTTTTGCTTCTGTGGAACCATAGGAGAAGTGGGCTCTTCATGCATCGGATGAATGGATGTCTCTGGAATCTCTCCCTCTTCTTGTTGGCTTGACAAAACAGGAGGCAATGGAAAATCAACTTGGATATGAGAAATTCTAGGGTCTCGAGGGTCTTGGGGAGTAGATTCATGTTGCTGAAAAGAGGCCAGTTCTTCAACATGCTCTATCTGGATCCTCTAAGGAGAGGCTCTCTTCCTCTTTTCTTTCTTCTTCTCTAAAGGATGGTAGTATCCCACTGGACGATCAAGCTGGTAGACTATTTCTGGCCTGATAAGAGACTAGAGCGCAAAGATAGGAACTGTGACTTTCCTCCCTTTTATCTTTTCTAGGTGAGCATGTGCATGGAATATCACTGTGTTCAGAATTGGATCAAGTGGAAAGGGTTTCTTGATCCAACTCTTTGTCATTCTAATGACATGTCTTGCTTGATGATTAATATCATCTCCTTCCTCTCTATCAATTTCTGCATTTAGGATGGGCCTTTCTCCAGCTTTATCTATATTGAATAAGGGACCCAGTAGGTCCTGCGAATCCTATAACCTTATCTCATCTGGGATGGTCAAATGGAGAGCCTTCTCCTCTAAATACAAAGTCATTCTACAATAGTCCCTGATACGAACATCATAGTCATTTGTGGCATTCATCCAATGATCTTCAATGGTGTCTTCATGGTAGAACTCTTTTCCTGCCAGATTTTCCACTTTACCAACATTGTCAAAGAATGGTCAGGTAGAGTTATATTCTTCGAGAAGATAATTTTCCCATTCCCATTCGAAAGTCGAGATATCCTGCTTTCTCTTTACCTGGTATGCTCCTATTACAAAAGGCCAATCCCAACAAGGCCTTCGTTGTTTCTTGATCCTCTCAT
Source organism: Cupressus sempervirens (assembly GCA_028749045.1). NCBI lineage: Eukaryota > Viridiplantae > Streptophyta > Pinopsida > Cupressales > Cupressaceae > Cupressus > Cupressus sempervirens. The sequence continues at coordinate 112,191,030 of CM053783.1, forward strand.
AAGCTGACTCAATCTGCCGAGAAATTTCCACTAGAACTAATTTGTCACTTGGGTATCTTGGGAGCTTCTTTGGATGGATGGATGCACCACCAACCCAAATGTATGTGAATGTTCAGAACTGGATGAAATATGCACCAAGAGCTGTGATCTGTGCATTGGCCTCATTAGACAATCTCTTCCCATAATCCCCTTGGATGAATCGAATGATGGCAAAGATGAAGGCATCATTCACAATCTTGTACTCTTTTTTTTGCGGCGAGAGCTTCTTCTTAACTAGCTGAGGATAAACTATATATGGCCATGCGTTAGGATCTTGCATACTACCCTTCTTGTACAACCTGGGATAGTCGGTGGCTCTTTCTGCAAGTAGATATACCACATAAGAAGTCATATACAACTTCTTCTTGTCCTTTACTATCCGCAACTGATCACACAAGTTCTCACTAAGTGTGGTGGCCCAATCCAGTGGAACCTTTGCGTGTCTGATGGTCTCAATGAAGTTAACCATGAATGGAGCAAGATGACCTGCTGCAGGCAATCCCATAACTCTGCTTAGGAGAATGATTGAATATCCAATGTCATCCTTCATGTATCCTCGAGTCATATCTACTTTACCGATTGTCTTTCCCCGAGATGGATTCTCAATGAAGTACAAGGAATATATGATGTCGATGGCCTCCTAGTTATGATCCTTATGCCACCTCTCGACTGCTTCATATGAAAGCCTGATAAATTGATCAACTCTAGGTAGGTGAAAAAACTTCTCGATATTATCAAGTCATAGATCTAAGACCACTTCCCCAGTGATGCTCTTTACCACCCTTTCTTTAGGAACAAAATGTCAAGATAAGGTCATAATCAATTCAGTTGACTAAACGATCCTAGGATGTGATGCTGCATTTACCAATCCAGACTGGATTAAGGGGAATCTCAAAGAAGATCTTTCAGTTGGGTTGTTACAAACCCTCAAAAACTCTCCCAAGTCCGTGTGTCTAAGTTCTGTGTCTTTGATCTCAGAGTTTTCATCATGCAACAGTGACTTCAGGGTTACGCCTTGGAACTTGTACACAACTAATTTTGTTGTTGATCCGGATGTGGATGCCATTTGATTATATTACCTGCACGTCACAAAGAGAAAAAAAATGATTAATTATTGGATATATATATATAAAACATTTTAAAAAATGATCTCTCTAGAACTTATTTAATTTTTTGTGTCTTTTATTTTTTTGACTTTAAAAAAAAAACTAAATTTAAAAAAAATTAAAAAACAAAAAATTGGGGGGTTAAAGCGCGGCAGCAATAGCCCAAAGGGCGTGGCGGTGCGGCGACGGCGTGTGTGCTCAAGAGGGCGTGGTGATGACTGCGCACAGCCCAGAAGGCATGCGCAACGCCACACCATGCATGGCCTAGAGGGTGCGTGCAGCAGTGCACCGCGTGCGACCCAGAAGGGTGCGACGACAGCGCGCACGCATCCAAAAGGGTGTGTGCAGTGCTGCGACGTACGCTTCCTCTTCTAGTCACGAGTGCTAAGGCTGCATGGAGGTGGAGGGGGGAAAGTTTCCATACCTTTCCCTCCTTGGCTCTTCTTCAAAAACAAATGAAGTGAAAAAAAAAGGGGGAAGGGGGTTTTATAACCTCCCTTCCTTCTTTGTCTTTGCAAAGTGCGCGCGCCTCGATATGCGCATGCGCAAATTTTTTTTTATACTTTAAAATCCTAACTTATTTGATCGATTTTTTCTTCTCCCGACTCTTGAACTATGAGTTTGGGAGTCGAAAAAAGGTAGGGGGCACTCATTCCTAGTAAGGAATGGGGCGTGTGTTGTGGAGGCCACAACAAATAACCCCAAAAAAAGGAAGAAATGATCGAGGCATTTCTTCATCAGCAAACATTCTTCCACTATGTGTCAAACACTAACCGAACTTCAAACACCTCGTGCGCATCTCAGATGACCTTGCAATCCAAATTTTTGAAGTCAAAACCTTGAAACTCAGTGTGTGCATTGTGTATTCATTCTCTTTGACATGTCAGGATGTCATCAATCAAAGTCCTCTATCAACTCAAAACAATCTTCCACCCCTCCCAGCTCATTCATTCAAAATTTCCATGAAGGCTCTTTGTCAATCAATTGCTTGACTAGATAAGAGAATCAGTTTGAGGGCTCTTGGCAGGATGTCACGTTCTTTTAATTTCAGGCCTTTTGCATAGTTGCTCCATATCATTTTAAAACATTACTTTTGATGAAACAATACTTTTGACTGCAAGACACTTTGTTTTGTAATGTATCTCTAGCCATTTTAGATCGGTAGAATCCTTCAGAATTAACACCATCTCTCTCTCTCTTTTCTTTTTGAATTTGGAATTTTGAATTTTTGTATTCTGATTATGCTTAGATTGTGTAGCCAGAACATCGGTGTTGTTTCTTGGATTCGATCTCTTATGAACATCCCTTGCATTCCTCTTTTAGAACTTTTTAGGAAACTCTTACGCCGAACAATGATCTTAGCAACCTTTCAAGGAGACTCCTTCTGTTTGAACTAGTTATAATTTGGATCATTTCTCGTCATCTTTGACTTGAAATTAAATAACACCTAACTCAATCAAATCTTTAAATTTGCAAAGTGTTGAGAGCTTTTTGGTCTAGGCTTCTGATTTCTAGACTAAAAGTCCCTTAATTCCACAAGAGATGTTTGTTGCTTGGTTGGTATAAAACACCCAATCACCCAAATGTTTTGACGAAGAAATACCTCCTCCTGAAATTGGGACCAAAGAGTGGTTAGTGAAATCTTGAGAAAAAATCCGAAGTGCACCTTACCCCCTAGGACTGACCTAACTTTAAAAGAAAACACACGACTAAAAGCAAACACACAACTTAGGAAAAAGGAAACACACTTGCAGAAGTAAACACTCTTGCAAAAATGAAAATTTAATCTACATGCAGAAATGAAACCTAACTTTTTTTCTTTTTTCTTTTTTTTTTAAAAAAAATTCTTGGGCTTCAAAATAATGTTTTAGAAACTGCCCATTTATGGGCAAAGGTATAAACTCCCCCTATAAGGAACTTAGCCTAAATATGTTTTCTCTAAGAATTTTTGCAATCTGATATGGGCCTATCCATAAGCGTTGAAACTTGGTATGGCTTCTCAGCTTTTCTTTCGCCTGATCCCAAAGTAGGACTAGGTCCGAAATCCTAAAGGATTTTATTGTGGCCCTCTTGTTGAACCATCTCTTAACAACAGCTTGATGTTTAGCCATGTGCTCTAATGCAGTTGTTTGTTTCTCATCCATTTCTAGAAGATTCATCAGTCTGATTTGTACTCTGTCAGTGTCATCGACATACCCACTCATGAATTTTAAAACAGGAATCTTGAGATTGAGTGGGAATATCAATTCTTTCTCGTGAACAAGTAGATAGTGAGAAGTACCCAAGGCCTTTTTCATTCTGACCCGATCTGTCCACAAGGCATATTTCAATTGTGTATGCCAATCCCTAGGGTTCTCCTTCAGCAGTCATTTTATCACAGTGATTAAATTCTTATTTGTAGACTCTGCTACCCCATTTCCTTGCGGGTAGTAATTTGAGGAGAATTTGGTGATGACTTTTTTTTCAAATGCCCATTGTGTCAAGAATGCAGATGTAAATGTAGATCCATTGTCACATACAAGAGTGAACGGCATTCCAAATCTAGTAAAAATATGTTCTTCCAAAAAGTCTGTCACCACCTTAGCAGTGCAATTTTTGAAAGTCTTTGCCTCCGTCCATCATGTGCAATAATCTGTAGCTATAAGGATGAATGCGTGTCCAGTTGATGATGGTGGGTTTACTGGGCCAATGAAATCCAGTCCCCATTTTGTGAAAGAGTGCACCTCGTATCCCAGTTGCAGTGGCATTGCTGGGTGCCTATCTTTGTTAGCACTAGTTTAGCATGTATGACAGGAATGCACATGTTCAAAAGTATCCTTGAATATTGAGGGCCAAAAATAACCTGATCTTAAAATCATGTGATTTTTTGTTTCTACTGAACTGTGTCCCATACCATACTTATCATTAAAATGTTCCAGGACATCCCTAGCTTCTTCACGTCCTAAGCATTTCAAATAAATCCCTTCGTAGTTCCTTTTATACAACTTATTACCAAGTAACTTGTAAGACTTGGATTTCATCTTAAGTCCCCTACGTTGTGAACTGTTCATCCATTTGCGGCATTGATCTTGTAGGAGATAATAGACAATATCCTGGTACCACACATCTATCACCACACCTTGATTGATATCAACTTGTGATACAACCATCTTCTTTTGATCATCTTCATCAGTTTCATCATCAAATTTGAATTCCTTTTGATTTCCTTCTTGGTTATCAGCAATCATTTTGGATAATCCTTGGCCTTTGACTAATCGTATAGGTTGAATCTCTAGATCAAATTCTTGAAGTATTGCCATCCACTTTCCTCTTCTTTCACCAAGTTCGTTCTGCATCACAAGAATCTTTATTGCTGGGTCAGGTACAATCGCATACAACTTACTTCTGAGTATGTAGTGGTGGAACTTCTTTACTACCTTGATTAACGCAAAGGACTATTTATCAAGATTTGAATATTTCAACTCATCATTCTTTAGAGGACAACTCATGAAAGCAATGGGTCGCTCTTCCTCCTTCTCTCTTTTTTGCATCAAGATCCTTGTGCAAGAATGTTCGAAAGCAAAGGAATAGATCTTGAATGGTAACTCGTAATTTGGACTTACCAAAACCGAGGCTATGGAAATGGAAACCTTAATATCTTGGAAGGATTTCTTTATCTCTAGTACCCATTCTATTTTAGCCTCCTTTTTGAGTATATCATTGAGGGGGCGGACTATCTCTGCAAAACCACTTATGAATTTTTGTACAAAGTTTATCTTTCCAAAGAAAGATTTCAATTCCTTCTGACTATGAGGATGCGCTAACTTCAAAATAGACTCAACTCTATATGTATCAATGGAAATTCCAACTTCAAAAATGACATGTCCCAGGAGCTTCCCGTTAGTAATACCGAATGAACATTTCTTGGGGTTGAGCGATATGTTGTACCTATGACATCTATTGAATACATGCCTCAGATCAGAAATATGAGTACTTCGATCTTTTAAAAAGACAGTCAAGTCATCCATGTAGATGACTATACACCTATTTATCAATCCTTTGAAATCTTCATCCATTGCTCATTGAAATGTAGCTCCCGCATTAATCAACCCGAAAGGCATCCTTCTGTAGGCAAACGTTCTCCACTTGGTTGTGAAAGCAGTCTTTAGCCTATCTTCTTCATCGACCATCACCTAGTTATATCTTGAGTAACCGTCCAAGAATGACATCATCTTTGAACCATTAACAATTTGCAACACCTCATCTAATGAGGGTAGAGGGTAGTTATCCTTCTGAGATGCCAAGTTCAAGTTATGAAAGTCAACACAAAGGTGAATCACTCTGGTCTTTTTCCATACAGGGACCAAATTTGCTACCCAGGTGGAATGACGAATAGGAAATATGATCTTAGCATCCAGTAGTTTCTTAACTTCTTTCATAATCAATGGTTTGATTATCGGATTCACTGGTTGTTGTCTTTGCCAAAAAGGTTTAGCATTTGGTTTCAACGGGATGTCATGTGTAATAATCTCAGGATCATAAGTCTGTAACTCTTCATAGCTCCAAGCAATAACATCTTTATACTTGGTGAGCAATTTGAGCATGTCGTCCCTTTCCTTTTGATTGCATGTTTTTCCTATTTGCACCATTTTTGGTTCTTCATCAGTACCTAAATTGTACGAGTCACATTCTTTGATTCCTTTCTCTTGAGTTTCCCTTCTATTGAGTGCTGATTCATCACGGTCGAAGATGCGTTCAAGTTCAACCATCCCTTTTGGAATGCTATCGGTTTTCAAATTAAGGATTCCATCATCATCCTCAAGCTCATCATCTTCAAGCTTGTCTTCAGGTGTATCATCAATCTCTTGTCCTTGGAAATGGCAACTACACATAATAAACTCGAGTATATGTTGATCATCTTGACAGACCTGAAAGTTTGTGATATTGTCGGGAATGGCAGGAATGGAAACTAATTCAACTGAGAATCTTTTCAACTTTTTTCTTTCTACTGGTTGCAAAGTGCTAGCTGAAATAGCAAGGGCATCTGCTACCACATTCTTTCTTCTTGGAATGGATTTGATGTTCAGAGCTTCAAAGTCATCCATTATATCCCATACCCTTTTCCTGTAAGCGATTAATCTTTTGTCATTGCATGACTATATGGATTTTACTTGTCTTATCACTAGTTGAGAATCCCCTTCAATTATAAGAGTAGTGACTCCTTTTTCCAATGCAAAGAGAAGTCCTCAAATCAAGGCTTCGTATTTTGCACCATTATTAGTACATCTAAACTGCAATTGATATATGGCATAGAGAGACCTACCTTTTGGGTTGATTAGTTCAATACCTACACCAGCTCCTGATTTGCATTTGGAACCATCAAAGCAGAGTGTCCAAACTACATTTTCCTTGGGTTTTCTGACTTTGTGCTTATTCATCCTTAACTTTTCTTTTACTTGAGTCTTGAACGACTATTTCTTGGAAACCCATTGTAACTTTTCTCGTGTAGGGCTTGATGAATCTCATTCATACCCCATGGATAGAGGAAGAGTGTGTTTTTCTTGCTTCTCCTGAATTTCCCCTATTAGCTCACTAATTTGTTCAACTTTAGGTTCAGGATGAATGACTACTGAGGTCCATCCTTTACCTTTAACATATCATCTTCTTCTCTGAACTTTAATCATCCTGGGAGGAGGAGATGATAAACCTCCACCATCTGAAGAGGTATCACTATCTGATACATTTAGATCTTCACTTTCCTCTTTAGCTTGTTCAATAAGGTTTGATGAATTCACTGAATCTTGACTTTCAATAATTTCATCACTTGAGGTCTTTGTACTCTTGTTTTCCATTATTTGTGTCAAAACCTTTGCTATTGCTTCTTAGCATATTGAACATTCAAACTCTCTATGACTAATTTTGTGCAACTGGCAAAATCCTGGAAGGAGGAGGATACTAGGGTTAGCTTCCTCTCCTAAACAATGTAGATTAGTTACCATAGTTTCTATGAATTGTGTCACAGTCTCACTTTTGGGTACCGACACCTTAGGTTCTTCCTTTTGATCTTGAGATATCTTGTTTGGAACCATATTCAATACCATCACTTTGTACAAGCCCAAGTTAGATTGTAAGAATGCTACCTCATTTGGGGCATTGTAATCCGTGATCATTGTTTTCAGTTTGGGCTCAGCATCTATCTTGATTTGATTTTTCAAACCTTTCCATGGCAACCATAATTGAGTGAAATCTGTAGAGAACCATCCTCTGATACATTTTGTCCATTCTCTACTCAAGAGTAATCTGTATGTTGCCAGGATGTCAACCACATGTATGTCAACAATATCCTAGATCCGAGGATCAACTGTTAGTCGTATCCGCACATCTTTCAATACTCCAATGACTTTTACCTTTGTTTTATCCAACTGTATTACCACTCAGTTAGAGGGTTGAGGATTAACTCCTAGCCTTTGAGCTATTGATAATGGCATCACATTACACGAAGCTCCTGAATCAATAAGACAATTATGAAGATTATTTCCATATATCCTTATGCTTAGCGAAAATGGGGGTACCTCGACTTTGTCCTTGAACATAGTGGGCATCGCTTCTACAACATTTACTTGTTGCGGCACCATCTTTTGAGGGACATTATTCATATTATGGGAAACCTTTGTATTATCCAGTGTCTTCATGAGTGCTTCTCTTTGTTGTGGACAATTCTACAACATGTCAAACATGGACATATTGGCTTTTATTTTCTTCAAGTCTTCAACTGCATTATATTTTTTAGTAGACCAAGCAGGGTTCTTCAGTATTGTTGGTATGTTGACTTGATTTTGATACTGTTGTCCTCCTTGGGCTGGCCTTACCAGTGGTGGATTGTTATTTGCTCTAGGATCAGGTGGAGTTGGTTGCAAACTAGGAGGAATTCCATCTGTTAAGGGATCCTTTTTGTTTTTGAGATTATATGTATTTTGATTATCATTTTGGAAGGCAAACATCTCATCGTGTTGAAGATCAGGTTCTTGACTGAAAGGGAACGAGAATTCTTCATTTGCCTGTTGTTCCACTTGTACATTTTGTGTAGAATCATAAGATTCTAATAGCATTGCATTGAATTGAATAGGAGGAGGATTATCATTCGCTTGTGGATTTTGATTCACATCTTGATTACCATTATAGTACACACCATCGTTGCTAGGCATATTTTGGCCATCATCATATTGATTAATATCAGCATACTGAATGTTGTTGTTATCAATAGGAATGCTTCCATTATTTGGTCGAGTGTTCCATTGTCAATTTTGTCTTTGGAAGCCATTGTTGCGATCAGGAGGATTGAAGTTGTTTCCTCCGCCGTTGTTTCCTACATTGTTGTTACTATTGTTGTTGAAGTTCCTATTGTAATTCTAACCAAAATTGTTGTTGTAGGGGCCAACATTATTTCTTTGGAAGTTTTTATTTTGTCCTTGAGACAATCTAAGATGAGTCAATTCATTGTTCATTTGTGACATGGTCTTCTTCATCTGACCAACATCTGAAAGGAGATTATTATCTGCTTCCACAGGAACTGTTGCCTTTTGTTCAAAGAAGGTTATTTTCGGGGGCTCATATCCTAGATATGTTATCGCTTGAGTTTGTGGAACGAGTACTTGTTGTAATGGAATTGGGTTCATAGGTATGAACTGACTAGGTATGGTGGGTGCTCCCACAAGAACCGTTGGCATTGTAGGGACTGTTTGCATAGGAAGCATCATTCCTCCTCCATTACGATTAGCTTGCTTTGTGAACATGATTGCTTTTGCAAAGACTTTGTCCAATGTGTCAATATTTGCAGCAGAAAGTTTTCTCAGAAAAATTGCAGTAAGAGGATCCATGGCATTGAAATAAACTTGGATGCCAGCTTCAACGAGAATTGTGTATGGTGTTTCCAACTTGCGGTAGGCCATATGAAAATGATGATTGAAGCGTGAAACTATTTCAGCTGGGTCCCTTTTTATTGATATGAATTGTTGATCTATCACTGTTGGATTGATGAATGTTTTGAATTGTTCCAAAAATGATTTTTTGAAAGTGTCCCAATCTCCAATACATCCTGGTGGTAGGTTCACGTACCAATTGAAGGAAATTTCCCCCAAAGAGTAGGGGAATAAACGAAGAACCACATCTTCATTAGCAATTTGCTTCCGGTTGCAAATTTCCTTAAAAATCTTGACATGATCTTCGGCGGTTCTTGTTTCTCCATAAATAAACCTTGGACAAAATTTCTTAGGATTCTTAGGGAGGTCATGGAGGGCACCTCTCAAGCTAAGGGTGAATCAACTGCATTTGCGAAAAAGGCCATCGGAGGATTTTGTGGACCTAAAGGTGGCTGGGATGGTGATAGGATTGTTGGAATATGTGGAGGTCCACCTGGTGGTTGAATGGGTGGTGGAGTAGAAGAAGATGATGAAATGTCAAATGGAAGTGGTTGAATTCAAGGTATTCCTCTGTCACTACATGGCTTACGAAAATGAGTAAGCTCTAGAAATTCTTAGGCACTTGGTGAAGATCTTAACGCTCACTGGAATGAAGATCTTGGATCAATATCTTCCAGCTTGTATCAATTTTGGAAAAAGTGTACCTCTGCAGAAGTACACTTCCTCACTTCTTCTGAATTTTGTGCACCATAGAGTTTTGCGGAGCTACGGATCTGCGGACCTAAGGATATGTGAACTTGTGGACCTATGGAGCCGTAAACCTGTAGATCTGCAGAGCTGCAGACCTGCAGAGCTACGGACCTGCAAAGCTAAATTTCTAAAAAATTTAGAAGTGATTTCTGAACTTTTTACGTAATGCAGATTATTGCAAGGGTGCTAAATTTTTGAAACTTTATCAAATCTTTCTTGTTTCCAATAGTAGGATTTTTGTATTGGCCCCCCCTCTAGCACTACTACTGTTGGGTGTTCATTTTGCATGAGGCCAATGGCAGGAACCCATAGTGTAATTCCTCTCTTGAAAAGAAAATCTTTTTAACGATCCACTCCAAAGTTCAATGTTTGTCTTGTGATGTACCAAAATCCACTCAGTAGAAGATAAATGTGAATGTTCATGAGGAGGCCTTTGCTGGTTCTAAAAAAAAACTCTTTTGTCTTGAAATCGAAGTAAAATCTGTTTGCTATCTCAAAATATCACACCAAAAGAACAATATTTTTGTATTTTCTGTTTTTCAATGAATACAACTCTAACAATGTAGCTACTATGAGGTCCTATTCTAATAGGGGATTAGCAAAGCAAATAACGAAACTGAAAGCAAATAACATGAAATCAAATAACTTGAAATTGGAATTTCTAAATGGACATAAGCTACACAACACAACACACTGCGAGTTAAACCTTCGAAGAAGTCGGTAGGAAACCAATCAAAATAGGAGCAGTGCTTCCTAGAATCCACTGATGCAATCGTCGGTGAGAATCTTTAACAATTTGAATGATGTTTCACTCTTCATCAAATCACAAGGCCATGGAAAGTGCGCTCATGTGAGACAAAAAGCTATGTAGACACAATCAGGTGATCTCTTCTCAAGCTCGTTACATCAACAGAATTCATATATTTGTAGCAAACACCAAAACTAAAAGATCACACAACCAGACAAAATGCAATAAACCTTTGGCTCAATCACAATCTCATGAATAAAATTCACAAAATAATGACACATTCAGGCAAGAATAATTACACTCCAAATGCTAGCACCAAAAGCATAACTTTATTGCATAATAACGGTGGCCCTTTTTACATTTTACAATGTGGTATTTATAAGAAATCATCTCCTCAATTTGTGTTGAGAGTGAGAGATATCTTGATGCAATAAAATTCTTTTAAAACATTAAAACAAACTAAATATACACAAACTGATAATCTAGCTGGTGCTTAGAGGGACTCCATCCATATTTTATTCATTAATTGGATGCATAAGCCCTTTACATGTCGAAAACAATGAAATCATGAGAAGGAAAGTAGGAGGAAGCCATTAGTCAAAGTAGAAGTGCATGGAGACACCAAAAATAGAAGCTGACCCTTCACTTGATGTGTGTCGGAGTTAATTTTCCATAAAAATGCATTTCAATTCATGGAAAGTGCTATTTTTTGAACTCGTAGCCAACTTTCGACGCAACTCTAAATTGCGGAGCTATGGATCTACAGACCTGCGGATCTATGGAGCTGGGAACCTCGACTGGGTCAAAATCTCAAAATTTTACTAAGTGTCAAAATTGAAATTCTGGCATCTAGGTTTTTCTCATCTCTATCCTAAAGATACATTTGGATGTTTGCCCCTAAATTTCTCTATAATCTCAGTAATCTTAGTAGCATCAGGAAGATCCAAAGCCTCATACTTATCTTTGACCTTCTGTCTGTGGTTGTCCACCTCAATTCGAGTTTCTTCAAAATCTTCGAGTTTGGTATCCAACTCTAACAATGCTTCTTCTGTCCTGAAGGCTTGTCTAATGTCTTCATCACTGGATGCTTCCTCTAAAGTCTTTGTAAAATTTTCCACAACTACCTCAACTGGTAAAAGCTTCTCTCGTTCTTCATCTTAAAAAATATCCAAGCATGCATCACTGTACAACTTTTTTGCTTCCAAAATTTGCTCTCGGGCTTGGTCCTTGAGCCTGCATGAATCCTGTAACCTTATCTCATCTGGGATAGTCAAATGGAGAGCCTTCTCTGCTAAATACAAATTCATTCTACAATAGTCCCTGATACGAACATCATAGTCATTTGTGGCATTCATCTAATGATCTTCAATGGCATCTTCATGGTAGAACTCTTTTCCTACCAGATTTTCCACTTTACCAACATTGTCAAAGAATGGTCAGAGAGAGTTATATTCTTTGAAAGGATAATTTTCCCATTCCCATTTGAAAGTCAGGATATCCTGCTTTCTCTTTAAGTGGTATGCTCCTATTACAAAAGGCCAATCCCAACAAGGCCTTCATTGTTTCTTGATCCTCTCATAAGCTGACTCAATCTGCTGAGAAATTTCCATTAGAACTAACTTGTCACTCGGGTATCTTGGGAGCTTCTTTGGATGGATGGATGCACCACCAACCCAAATGTATGTGAATGTTCAGAACTAGATGAAATATGTACCAAGAGCTGTGATATGTGCCTTGGCCTCATCAGACAATCTCTTCCCATAATCCCCTTAGATGAATCGAATGATGGCAAAGATGAAGGCGTCATTCACAATCCTGTACTCTTTGCTTTGCGGTGAGAGCTTCTTCTTAACTAGCTAAGGATAAACTATATATGGCCATACATTAGGATCCTGCATACTGCCCTTCTTGTACAACCCAGGATAGTCGGTGGCTCTTGTTGCAAGTAGATATACCACATAAGAAGTCATATACAACTTCTTCTTGTCCTTTACTATCTGCAACTAATCACACAAGTTCTCACTAAGTGTGGCACCCAATCTAGTGCCATCTTTGCGTGTCTGATGGTCTCATTGAAGTTAACCATGAATCGAGCAAGATGACCTGCTGTAGGCAACCCCATAACTCTGCTCAAGAGAATGATTGAATATCCAATGTCATCCTTCATGTATCCTCGAGTCATTTCTACTTTACTAATTGTCTTTCCCCGAGATGGCTTCTCAATGAAGTATGAGGAATATATGATGTCGATGGCATCTTGGTGATGATCCTTATGCCACCTCTCGGCTGCTTCGTATGAAAGCCTGATAAACTGATCAGCTCTAGATAAGTGAAAAACCTTCTCGATATTGTCAGGTTGTAGATCTAAGACCACTTCCCCAGTGACGCTCTTTAACACCCTTTCCTCAGGAACAAAATGTCGAGATAAGGTCATAATCAATTTAGCTGACTGAACGGTCCCAAGATGTGATGCTGCATTTACCAATTCAAACCGATTTAAGGCGGATCTCAAAGAAGATCTTTCAGTTGGGTTGTTACAAACCCTCAAAATCTCTCCCAAATCCGTGTGTCCAAGTTCTGTGTCTTTGATCTTAGAGTGTTCATTGGGCAACCGTGATTTTGGGGTTACGCCTTGGAACTTGTACACAACTAGTTTTATTGTTGATCTGGATGTGGATGCCATTTGATTATATTACCTGCACGTCACAAAGAGAAAAAAAAATGATTAATTATTGGATATATATATAAAACATTAAAAAAAAGATCTCTCTAGAACTTATTTAATTTGTTGTGTCTTTTTTTTTCAATTTTTTTTTTTAAATTTTTTTTTTTTTTTACTTTATTAAAAAAAAAAAAACAAAAATTGGGGGGGTTAAAGCGCGGCGGCAGTAGCCCAAAGGGTGTGGCGACACGGCGGCTGTGCGTGTGCTCAAGAGGGCGTGGTAGCAGCCGCGTGTGCATCCTAGATTGCGCGCGGCAACGGCCAGGCACGGCCCAGAAGGTGCGAGCAGTGCCATGTTGTGCGTGACCTAGAGGGCACGCGCAGCGTCGCATCGTGCATCCAAAAAGGGCACGGTGGCGGCGACCACGAGCGGCCCAGATGGTGCACGCAGCACAGTGTCGCGCACAGCCCAAAAGGGTGCCACAACAACGCACGCACGTCCAAAAGGGCACACGCAATGCTGCGCCATGCACTTCCTCTTCTGGTCATGCACGTGCACCAGCGTTAGGGCTACATGGAAGTGGAGGGGGGAAGGTTTCCATACCTTTCCCTCCTCAGCTCTTCTTCAAAAAAAATGAAGTGAAAAAAAAGGGGGAAGGGGGTTTTATAACCTCTCTTCCTTCTTTGTTTTTGTGAAGCGCGTGCCTCGATATGTGCACGCACAAGATTTTTTTTTTTTTTTTTGACTTTAAAATTCTAACTTATTTAATCAATTTTTTCTTCTCCCGACTCTTGAACTATGAGTCTAGGAGTCAAAAAAAGGTAGGGGGTCCCCATTCCTAATAAAGAATGGGGCATGCATTGTGACCACAACAGTTACCCAGAAACCCTGCTAATGAGAAGGTAAAATTGGGGTGGGGATGATACCCACAAATCTTCACTATTGCAGCAATAAAGTGTAGCTAATTAAGGTTACAATGGTTTGACCATTAAACATGTTCTACCACATGAAAGGCGTACCCTGTTAAAGGCTTACAAGGATTGTTAAGTCCCAACTTGTTAGAGGATTTCAACACTCTGTTAGAAGTGTTCCTAGCTAAAGGACTTCAGAACATCCACTTGGAATATCACCTGTTAAAGGATTTACAATTTTCTATTAGGACTACTCCGCCTAAGAGATTTAACTAAAATCACCCATTAGGATGTTTTAGCATAGATCTTGTGATTGCCTCTAGTTGTCTGATTAAAGATCAAATCCATGCAGTGTCCTTCTTGATCCTCTTTGATCTGATATAACAATTGTTGTATCCTTCTGCTCTTTTTTCTCCTCCAATGTATTTTGCAATTCACTCTCACTACTAAGTCACCTTGAATGCTTTATGAATAAATTTGATCATTCACACCTTGTTACCTCGTGTAACATGCTCTTTCACTCTCTCAATTTTTTTAATTTTTGGGGCTTCATCTTCCTTATAAAGACTTTGGTGGCTTAGGGTTAGGTATGAATCTACAACTGATATTCATCCTTTTTTCTGCTTAATCCTTCCTATTTTCTGATTGGGTGCATGCAAACACATAGGGATTCTACAAATATATTTGTCCTTATCTTTAAAGAATCAAAATCTAACCTTAAATTGACTTGAAAATGGTTTACATAGTTGTTTGTGCAATCATAAACAAGTATGTCCAATTTGTGCTACTCGGCACTTGAGGTTACTGATGCTCAACACATACTATAATTTTATTTCTGACTTGGCACCTGAACTGCTCAACATCTACTATTTACTCGATACTTGAATCACTCGACATGGTCTATCTGCTTGACTCTTGAGTGACTTAGCACATGAGTGACTTGGCAGTCATTGCAACTTGGCATAGTCTTGTATTTACATATTATACTCGGCATGCATTACTAGTTGGGCATAAACTAAGTAAATGTCTTAAGTGTGTTGACACTCAATTGTCAAAACCAATCTAAGATCAACAATCTCCCCCTTTGACATGAGTGTCAAAAACACTTAACTGTACATAATCAATCTAATCTTCTCGATTATAATCATATTCACAACTCGGCTTATATACAAAACTTCAAATTTTAAAATTTTTTGATAGCCTATATACCTCAAAATTTATAACTCCCCTTGAGTTAATGTGCCTATTCTATATCCAAGAATCTGTTCTCCATTATGAATAGATTTGTCTCTTGCTAATACTCTTTGTCTTCAATGTATTTGCAACTGATGCTCTGTCATCTAGTATGTGCTTTGTTGTATGTTTGTTTCTGCATTATAATCCTCAAAATGTATATCACTGGGGTCGAACTAATTTGGCTCCCCCTTTCATTATTCTCTTGTTTCTTTATCTACTCCTTTCCCTATTTGCTCCCCCTTTGGTTTATTTCCCCTTACTCTTTTCTTTCTTTCACTTTCTTTCCCCTTTTTCTTTTATCATCTCCCCCTTTTTCTTTTATCTCCCCCTTTTTTGACACTTATGTCAAAGGGTTCATATGCTTAGAGTATATTTTTCCAAAAAGGATTTGTGAACTTCCATAATTATCTTCAAAGGTTCATCCTAGTTGTCATATGCAACATCTAGTGACTTGAGTTGAATTGCCAACTTGGCTGCTAGGTGAACTAGTCCATTTGATGTAGAAAGATGAGGATCTTTCTTTAACAAAGTTTCTACATATTCTAGCTCTTTATGGATTATTTCCATATGTGGGGTGAGGGAGGCTTGATTTTGTGTCAACTTAGCTCTTGTATTAGCCTCTTCTACTATTAACACAATTAGTTGATCTCTGTGATTGAAGTAATGCATGAAAATGCTTCTCACTTTGAGCTGAGTTTTGAAGTAGTTGCATACCTGATACATTGAGATTTCTCTCTAGACTTAGAATTATATGTCTTGTTTCTTGAGTGAAGAGTGTTGGGTCACACAGTTTAGTGTACAATGAGAAAATATTCTCTAGTACCTTCTTCACATCTTCAACCTTTGTGGTTAGTGCAAATTGAGTAAGTGCAATCTCACTAGATATTTCTCATTTACTTTACTCTAGAATTTCTTCTATGAGCACTCAAGAAGTTTTTCACTTGTGTCAATATCTTAATTATTGACCTTTTCAACAATTTCTAACAATTGTGCCAACAGAGGCTTTGATTCTTCAGGTGTAGGCATATTGAATGCATCTAGAAAGATTTCCTTGGTGTCTTGCAATGCTTGCTTTTGGCTAAATTCCTACCTAAGCATTTCTTGGTGCTTCTTCTTTTCTCAATCTTGTTGCAACATGTTTATTTATTCTAGTGTCATTATTGCATAATCAAACTAAGGTATCACAATTTCTTCATCTAAAGTTACATCACCATAGTGAGTTACCTTGTCAATTTTTTTAGAGCTTGAGCCTGGTGCTAAAATCTGCAATGGCACTACCTCTGTGCTCAGATTTTGAAGCATTTTTGTAGGATTGCATGATGTTGGTAATGTTACCAATGCTTGAATAACTTCTTGCTCCTTTTCCTTCAGTGTATCCTTGTTATCTTCGGATCTACTCTAGTCAATCACAATGATTGGACTTGAAACTTGTGGTTGTTTTGTAGCTTCAAATGTGTCTATCTATCCTATTTGTTCTATTGTTGTCTCATTTTCCTCTTCTTTGGCAGTCTGCCCTTGCTCAACTGTGTCTTCTTTGACACTTCTGTCAACCTTGATAGATGTATCTTCAGTTGTTTGAATCAAGGGTTGATCACTTGTAGCTAAAGGGATGGCAGAAGGTGGTTCTTGTGTATTCACCTTATCCCTTGTTATGTCAGCTACTGCCTTCTAAAGCTCATCTACACTGACCAATACTAGATTTTCACATAATCTTGCTTGTAGTGTGGATTGGTCAAGAATCTTCTTCAAATCTTCTGTAGTTAAAGGATTGATGTTTTGAGCTAAACTATTAAGAACATCCTTAACAGTTATGGTTTATGTAGGTATACTAGTGTCATGAGGAGGGCTCATAGTTGGCATGTGTGTGTCTTGAACACTCTATTCTTCCTACTGCTCTTCAACTATAGTCATATCTTCATCTTTCTTTTATGTCCCCTCCTTGGTATTATCCTTTTCTTTATCTTCCTCCTTGTCATCCTCCTTATCATTATTATCATCACCACTATTTGTTCCCTCAAAGGGATCTTCTTCTCCTTGTTTAACAGTTGTCAAACCATAAATCAATTTCCACATTTGAGTGGATTTCTTCACAACATCTTCAATATTTTTTTGAAGAATGCTAAATGCCTTATATTTTGGTGCAAACCTTCCACCATATTTCTTGTTGGCCTTGATAATTTTCCCTTTAGTCAATTATGGCATTACCTGGGCTAATGTGGATCCTCTAATTTGTTTCTCTAGGTTTGAACAATAATGTTATTTATTTTCAACAATAGTATATAATTGCTTTGGCATGGTATTATCTAATTCAAGTGGGGTGTTCTTGAATTTTGACATCATTTCATATATTGATTCTTTCTGCTATTCTCTACAAAGTTTTTCAAAATTAGTACTTTTCAAACCAGACAAATTTGCATCATTTCTAATATTCTTATAGATATTCTCAAGATCAAATTTTGGTGTATGACTTACTACTCTAAATTCACTTGTATCCTCTGATTCTATTTTCTCATCATCAATTTCTAGTTGTGCAATGTATTTCCTTCTTTGTTTCTTTTGTTTCTAACCTCCTTGTTCTGTAGCTTTGGCCTTTTCTTTGGCTTTTTCTTTGGCCTTTTCTATGGTGGCCCATGTGCTTGCCCTAGTTTTTGGTGTTGTTAGCTTTGCTAGGCTTGGCTTAGCAATCTTCTTAGCCTTGGTCTTTCCCATAGGTTGTGCTTTGGCCTTTCTATTCTTAGGTTCTTCCTGCACTAGTGCTTCCTCTACTTCGTTGGCACCTTCTACCTCTTTTTCATCCTTATCTTCTCCCAATCCTTGGGTTAGTGCAAGAGCTTCTTGAGCTTGTTCTTGTTCTTCCTCTTCATCCTCTTCATCATCTTCTTATTCTTCACCTGTGCCTTTACCAAATTTAGTTTTTAATTTCTTCACCGATTTGTCTTTCTTCTTCAATGTGGAGGTTGTCTTCAACTCCATCTCAACTTTGGACTTCATAACATCATAGTTTCCAAAAAAATTAGCTGATTTATCAACTTCTTCACCAAGAAGGGTAGTGATGGCAGCTAAGGCTTCATCAACATTAATATCATAGCCTAAGGTTCTTAGCCATCTTACCCTAGGTATGATAGCTTGTACATATGTATAGTCAATATCAACAAGAAAGCATATGTCATTATAATACTATTCAACCAAGGAAATCGGTATTCTCATCCTCTGCTTTATAGACTTCTTGAAGTCTTCAAAATAGTTGGTCATGATAGTCTCAAAGTTATCTCCCATTTGCTCAATATACTCATTGACTTGAACTACAACTGATATGTTTGTCTTCCAACTCACCTTGCCAAAAGATGGGAATGTGTTGTGAAAATAGAAAAATATACAAATTAGGATTGCTCCAAACTTACACTATGCACTCTTGGTTTTTCTAATGGCACCTAGGTTTTCCATTATTTGTTGAAATTGTAGTTCAGCTAGATCATAGGTATGATCCTTCTTTACAATTTTATAGACCACATCTACTATAATGCATGGTACACTATTTAACCTGCTTGATTGATAAAACTTATGAGAAATTACCCTTATGGAAAAGTCCAATAGAGGATCTACTATGATATCAATAGTCATTCCACGTTTGTTCCATTTGGCTCCTGTGTTTTCCTTAATGACCTCCTTTGAGTCACTTCATAGAGTCTTCAACCGATCTAAGGTTGGAAAACCAATTACCCTATGAACTATTCTCTTTGAAATTTTGATGGGACCATCTTCAAGCCATAAGCATCCATCATGTATTCTGCTCAACACTATCTTGATCCATTCTATTTTGAATACCGTAGGGAAATCTAGGGCATGGGTCAAACTCTTCCTTTCAACAATCTTAAATTCTTCTTTCAAAATGTCATTTTCACACAATTTTTTATATGCTTGTCTTGCTTCCATGTCTCCTATTCCTTCTATCTTGTAGTCATAGAATTTTCTGACATCTTGGACCATTATGGCTTTCAAAGGAATTATGGAAAGTCTGTCTGATGGGTCTTGTTTGTATGAAACATCTAGAATTTCTCTAAAATTGGGTTGCTTCACTTCATTGCTAACTAATTGAACATTTAAAACTTCTTGACTCTCTACATTCCTTGAATTGGATGCCATTTGACAAGCTAGGGCTTATACAAATTTCAAACCACGTGACTCAGCTTATGAAGAATACCTTGGAAATTTGATGAACTGATGTTGGATCATCATTGGAATCTATGCAAACACTTTGAACTTGGTTTTTGAATCACCTTCTCACTCTGCTTGCTCTCGTTTGAATTTGTAATGACAAAAAAAAAGAAGTGAAAATTAACCTTATACCCTTCAAAACTCTGTATTTAATTCTTAATGCTTGTACAATTGTAAACTCGGCATCAACATGATTTCTATTTCATTTGGCATCTACTAACATGACAATCACTTGACAGCTACTACAGGCTCGACATCAACTAGCTAGCCTAGCAACTCGACACTAACTAGCATTTCACTCAACATACATAGAGAACTTTTCATGCTCGACAAAAACTTGAAAACTTG
This sequence comes from Cupressus sempervirens, assembly GCA_028749045.1. NCBI lineage: Eukaryota > Viridiplantae > Streptophyta > Pinopsida > Cupressales > Cupressaceae > Cupressus > Cupressus sempervirens. The sequence continues at coordinate 112,210,944 of CM053783.1, forward strand.
AAGATTTAACCTTGAATTTTCTACAACTTTTTGCATCTTTATTCATGCTAATGTAATCTTTTTAGTGTAGTTTTTAGGTACATGTCCATATTCCTGATAGTAGTAACAACTATATCTTGTATTGTAATCCAAGTCATAAGAATTTTCATAGCTTCTTATCTTTGTTGGCTTGCTTGTTGACCATGTGGACTTGGATCTACATTCAAAGGCTCTATGTCCATACTTTTGACAGTTGTAGCAATATCCTTCAAATTTTGGTGCATGCATTGTTTTAGTTATGCATTCATGTGCCTGATGACCTTGTTTATTGCACTTATGAAAATGGACCATGTTTTTAGGCTTAGCATTCTGATTTTTATTCTTGCTCCTACACACATTATAAGTATGCCCTTTCTTTCCAAAATGATGACAAGTAGGTTTGGAATGCTTACCTTTGGTGTTCCTTTCCTCAGCAACTTTCGATTATTCTCCTTCTTCAGTGCTTATGTAGCCCAATCTTAATGTATCCCTCTTGGATCTAGGAGATTTCAGTAATTGTTCAAAGTACTTGATGGCTTCATTTGGCTTGTTGAAACATTACACAAATTCATTTTCTCTTTCTAGGTCATTCTACAGTTGTTCATTCCACAACTTCAATGTAGTTATCTCAATGTCCTTGACATTTAACTCATGTTGAACATTCATCATTTGGCTTAAGGTATGCAATTTCATGTTTAAGATCATGGATAGCTCTGTTGATTTATCTTCCAATTTGTTTGCCAGCATTCTTTTGTCTTCTTCAATCATGGCCTTGTCTTCTATAGCTTTCTTCTTTTGTTCAATCACCTCACATAATAGTATAGCTTATGATTCCTGCTCCAACTTGAGATTTTTTATTTCTTTAGCTTGTTCTCTATTCTTCTCCATTAGATTTGCAATTGCTGCATCAAATTCACTGGAGTTACCATCTGCAAATAACTTTGTGGTGTCAATCTCTTTGTTTAGTGTGTCATTTTTTACTATAGCAATCTCTTTCCTTCTCTTTAGGGAACTCTTCAAAGCATCTCAGGCTTCATTTAGTTGATGTAGTATGAGATGTATTTTAATCTCCTGATTCTCAATGGTCTTTCCCAATTTGTAGACTTCCATTTCAAGATCTTTCCTCTAAGCTACAAAGCTTCTTCTTCTAAGAACTTAGCTCTGATACCAATTGTTGGAATTACAAATGGGAAATATATACTTCTAAGAAGGGGGTGGGGGGAGAGGGGGTGAATCAAAAGTTCAAACTTCAGCTATTAAAGCTTTCACCATTTATTAGATGCATGTAATATATGAGCTGAAAATAATGTGAAAAGTAAATGCATCTAAAACATGTAAACAATTGGACACACACTTAACAATAGACATGATTACCCAAAAACCCTTCAAATGAGAAGGTAAAATTGGGGTGATGACATCTACAAATCTTCACTACTACAATGATAAAGTGTAGCCAATTAAGGTTACAATGATTTGACCATGAAACATGATCTTCCCTGTGAAAGGCCTACCTTGTTAAAGGCTTATAAGAACTGTCAAGTTCCACCTTGTTAGAGGATTTCAACACCCTGTTAGACGTGTTCCTGGATAAAGGACTTCAAAACATACACTTGGAATGTCATCCTATTAAAGAATTTACAATAGTCTGTTAGGACTACTCCAACTAGAAGATTTAACTAAAATCACCTATTAGGATGTTTTAGCATAGATCTTATGATTGGCTCTAGTTACCTAATTAAAGATCAAATCTGTATAGTGTCCTTCTTGATCCTCTTTGATTTGATATAACAATTGATTTATCCTTCTATTATTTGTTCTCCTCCAACTAATTTTGCAATTCACTCTCACTACTAAGTCACCTTGAATGCTCTATGAATAAATTTGATCATTCACACCTTGTTACCTCCTATAACATGATCTCTTTCACTCTCTCAATTTTTTTAATTGTTGGGGCTTCATCTTCCTTATAAAGACTTTGGTGACTTAGGGTTAGGTATGAATCTATGGCTGAGATTCATCCTTTTTGTTGCTTAATCCTTCCTATTTTCTGATTGGCTGCATGAAAACACATAGGGATTTTGGAAATAGATTCGTCCTTATCTTTAAAGAATAGAAATGTAACCTTAAGTTAGCTTGAAAATGGTTTACATAGTTGCTTGTGCAATCACAAACAAGTATGTCCAATCTGTGTTAGTCGGCACTTGAGGTTATTGATGCTCGACACATACTGTATTTTATTTTTGACTCGACTCCTGAACTTCTTGGCATCTACTATTTACTTGGCACTTGAATCACTCAACATGGTCTATCTACTCGGCACTTGAGTGACTCGACACTCATTACAACTTGGCATAGTCTTGTATTTACATATTATACTTGACATGCATTACTAGTTTAGCTTAAACTAAGTAAATGTCTTCAGTGTGTTGACACTCAATTGTTAAAGCCGATTTGAGATCAAAATCTTGTGTTATGTGTTTACATTTCATGGATGTGATTAGCATTTGATATTTCAAGTTATGTTATGCATAAGCTAGATATGAGATGGTTAACATGGTGAAAACAATAAAGTTATTTTGAAGGATAAAAGTTTAATAGATCTTGATTCACCCCCCTCTCAGTATCTTAGTTTCAAAGCATATTTCTCTTAAAAGAAGTTTGACAACTTAAGAGTTTAGATATTGAAGATGGAGGTTTACAAATTGTGAATGATTATTGACAATCAAGTGATTGACGAACAACTCATACTGCCACAACTTGAAGAAGCAAGGGAGGAATTGAGAAAATCCCTAAGAAAGAGAAAAGATATGGCTATTCAACAAAATGACACACTTTATCAAGAAGTTGATACTCAAGGACTATTTGATGATGGAAATTCTAGTGAAAGTGATCAGCCATAGCGGATCTATTGGAAAAGAATAGTATTATGAATGAAGAAGCCAAAGGACTAAAAAGAGAATATAAAATCTAGTTTGTAAGGCTATGTGAAGTGACCGAACAAAAGAAGGTTGAAGAAGACAAAGTTGTGGCTGGAGAAGACAAAAGACAAATGGCTATCAAACTTGAAGAAATGTCATCTGATGTACAAAATCTTACAAACACTCAATTAGACATGATGAATCAACTAATGCTTGCATATCAGGAACTAAACAAGAAAGACATGGAGATAGCAAATATGAGATCACACAGTGACTCAATGAGGAATGATTTAAGATCTAAAAAGAATTGAAGGAGAAGTTTTTAGAAGTGATATGGAATTAGGGGTAGATTCATTGAATCCTACCTAATCTATCTTAAACCCTAAATTGGATGATGGAGAATGAATGGAAAAAGATCTTAATTTCCTATTTATAGGGATGGTTAGCTAGAAACAAGGGTTATCATGTGTGAGAACCTAAGGGAGACAAGGAGTCAAGGATATTGCTTCATCAAGTGACCTAAGTGAAGAGTTTGCATTGGCATGTTAAGCAAGAAGGCTTAAGGGTATAAATGCTTGAAGGGTGAACAAGCTATCAGAGCTTAAGAGTGTGAAAGCCAAGCATAATGGAAGACTGAAGCATAGATCTATAATCTACAAATGGAGTTGTAAGTTATTATTGGATCAAGCCTTACTATTACACTCTAATAATTGTATCAATCTAGGGTAAATCCTTTGGATTAATGTTTACTTAACAATCATTTGTAAAATCTTTTAACTAGGTGACATTCCAAGTGAATGGTCTAAAGTCCTCTAACAAGGCTCACTCCTAACAGGGTGATTCAAATCCTTTAACTAGGTCACATTTAACAATGTGTATTGTAACCTTTAACAGAGTTGGGCTTTCACAGGGCATCACTTTAGAAGAGTGAAAAAGAGTAGCATATTACTGGTGGTTTTTCCCAAATTGGGTTTCCACATAAATCAATGTATCAATTTTTTTTTTAATATGTTATGTTTCATGTTTACATTTATGCAAATTGATTTGATAGTAACCTACAAAGTTTTAAGTGGCATAATATGATGGATGCATGCATGATAATAAATGTTTTACAGGTCCACTAAGCTGTGAAAAGTTTTATTTGTACATCTGGACCTTGGATAGCTGATTCAGCACCACCCCCCCCCCCCAAATTATTCTAAAGTATTTCAACAGAAACCATATAACAAATAGGTCACCTCTGCATCCTTGGCATCAGTTGTCTCCTCCTTGTTTGTCTACAGAAGGTAAAGGGTAGTAGTTGTTGAATGCATCACCCACATAGATAAATTAGCACCCCTATCAAATTTATCTTCTAGGTCCTCATTCTTCTTGATTAGGCTAGTGATGGATTCCTCCAGGTTAGCAATATCTGGGTTACCCTCAAATTTTTCAGCTTTCTCCATTGTGCTTCCATCCTTTTGTATACCACTTCCCACAATTTTATTACCTTTATGTTCATCACATCCCATAGGGACATCCCCTTGAACTGAACTACCCAAATTAACAACCCTAGTATGCAAAGTAATTGTTCCCTACTCACCCATAGCCCTAACTTTCCCAGAATGTAGAGTATTGGTCTTCATTTTAAAAGTGCCAAACACCCAAGAGGGCAGAGGGTTATCCCCCCTCCCCTGTGACTTCCTTGTTCTTACCCTCACTACCTATCTCCTCCTCCTCTTGTTCCCCATAATTCCTCGTAGTGGCTTTTCCTTTTAGGTTTAGGGCCAATCTTCTTCTCAACATCAGTTGATTCAGAATCATTGGAAAATCCAAGAGTGGCCAAAGGATTCTTTTGTCTTAGTATATTTCTCGACATATTAATACTCTTCCTAGTAGTATTATCAATGCTTTCAACATCTAAGACATCAATTTTTTCCATTTTTATCTTTCTAGAAATCTTAGTGGGCTCCCTATGACTCTGGTTTTGGTGAGTGGGGACAAAGTTTGGGTCACTTCGGTAATTTTGAAGGGAGAAGGGCTTGGACTTAAAATTTGCGGATAAAGGACTTTATAAAAAAGTTACAAGCAAAAAATTAAGGCTTGTTGATAAATAGTGTATTTTTAACCCTCCTCTCTTTTCTTCTAGATGTTCCACACATAATCTTTCATCGAATGTAACAACAAGATACAATATCTATTCTTAAAGTGATTAAGGATGGGAAAATGCTAATAATAACACACCTTAACTCTATCTTCCATGATTATATATCTCATTATAACATAGTAGACCATGTCCCATGGTTCGGATAAATTTTCACTAGAAAATTAACCATAGAAATGACTAGTGGGATTTATTGGATTGAAAGAATTTTTGCAAGCTCATCTCATCTGTAACCCTTGGTTGCTTCCTCCATGTTTTACAGTCCAAAGCTAGGCTAGTGGCATTGGAAATCAAGTCCTTGATAACCTCAAAGAGATTCCATTAATTCTTAACCAAAAATTCTTGCAAGAATCCACGTACTATTAGGTCACCTTCTCATCATGTCCCTCAATACTCCCCATAAACAGAATTAGCCCACCTTCCTTCAAATACATTCATCTCGCCTTTTCTTTCCTAATGGCCTCTTCAATTTTGGGTTGTTCAATCCACACATTGGGATTCTCCATGGCTTCATCTTCACCAAGATCAACAACAAGGTCATCTGCACCCCCCTTTGGCTCCAGCACAACACCACCCACAAACTTCACTAATCTGCATAGAGAAACCAGAGCCAAGCCCTTTCTGCCCCGACAACATGACTTATGAAAATGAAAACCTATAACATTCAAAAAAACACTTGTGTTCTCCATATATTAAGTCACAATAAACTTTATTCCTTTGTTGCCACGTCATTATCCTTCCCCTAAAAATTGCCATCGAAATTTGGAAAGTCTCGTCCATTGGGACTGGAAAAAATACCCCAAATATTGTATTGGGTATTATACCTTCTTTTCGCATACCAAGTCGTAATTAATCATTTAAATATAAAGATGGGCCCTAGACAAATCCTCTGCTAAAGTTAGTGATATAATGACCAATCCATCTATATCGTTTAATAAGGGTGCGACCCAAATTGAGCTAACCATCTTTTAAGTCACCATCAAGTTACGTGCAATAATGAAAAGTACAGCCATATCACTTTTAAATAAGATATTCATCATTACTTGAAAAGAATTGCTTTTTGAGAAAGCGATCTATTTTTTGTCAGAAGTTCTTTCTCCCTTTCCTAAACTTGTACATTAATGACCACATGTTCGTACCCTGCCATGTTATCTACTGCTTGATTCCCTTCCCTGTACACATGTTTTATTTTGAATTCATTAAGTACTTTTAAAAGAGTTTTTCCATCCCCAATGATGGACATGGCATGCCAACCCATCCTATTTACTCATTTAATAGCCTCAATAACTAATAATGATTCTCCCTCAATTATCAAATTTTGAATTTCTATATTACATGTGCTATCCTAGGAGAGCCCTAGAGCTTCCATCTCATTGATAGAGACTTTCCAAAATTTCTTTGAATAACCCTTAATAAAAAATCTATGTTCGTTCTAGATAACTCCCCTCGTGGTAACTCCTTCACTCCTTCAACCATCAAATTTCAGCTTCCACTAGTTCAAGAGGGGGTGGCTTCCATTTAGTCTCCAACCTTCTTTGGGCCCTCAAATTATCCACTCTTTCAACTAAATGTGAAATATCCCATATTTTTTCCCAACACATATCCACATGTGTGGGGGGAGTGGGGAGGTGGTTTCCATTTCCATATCAGAGCACACTCCTTGATTAACCCATCATTATTTGAGAGACCACCTCAAGGGGAATTTCTCTCTATTTCTCTCTTTCCATATTGTAACGCCTCGCCAAGGGATCCAAAAGAATTAACCTAAAGTTTCACTAAGTTAGCTAAACATTTTTTTTTATTTTTTATTTTTAAGTAAGAAAGTATAACATACACATAGTAGCGGAAGCAATAACATGTAATCATCGACAAACATACATTGCAAGTTACATTTCTTAAAGATCCCAAGACGTTGAGTCACGTTTAAATTTAATTAAATTCTAAGTCTAACAACTATCACATACATATGAAAGAATAATCAGAAGTCCCATGTCCATATTATACATTTGTTCCGAATGCCTCTTGGCAAATTAATTCGGAATGCTCAGTCATCCACTGTACAAGTCACAGGGTATGAAAGGCTTAAAAGAATATACATATGTAAAAATAGAATTGCACCAACATCCACGAATCCATGATACAAAGTACAGTAAAGATATATACAATACTATTCACCATACTTGATACATCCATAATGATAAAACATCTATCATAAAATCTACCCATCCATCATAATAATCCAAGAACATAGTGAAGGTAAATGCCAATCACGAACACTCCAGCCATGGTGACCATGGAACGGATCTCAATGGTAAGAGTAAAAAGCACTACCACCTGACCGCGTGGAACCTAAATGGTCCACTCCCACCGCGCTGAGGAGATAGTTTCAAGTCCCAAACAAGGTATCAAAACACAAAACACAAGTACTCTCTAAGTCTGGAAATCCTAAAAGTATACTAACTCAAAGGTTCCAACATAGATAGACATCTAGACCCAGAGGCACCACAAAGACACGTAGGAAACCTAATATGCAAGCGGGAAAGTGTCATCGCAAAAGTCACGTAGAAGTTACCCGAGCAATCCCTTAGGAATCCCGGGTCCCTACTGATCCCTGCGGCCACTAATATCCTCTCGTACTGACGAGGCATACTATGGAATGCAAGGTCGTAACCAAGCGTTCTCTCTACCCCATCCTAGTCTGTACTAGCACTCAAGGCATGGGAGAGAACATACAATTATCTTATTAGGTTCATTTTCCCTTATTTAGTGTAAATGTTTTCACTTATTAAAACAACTTACAATGGGTTACTCCAGGCAGCCTCTTAGGGCCCCGATCCCCATTGCAAGCCACTTCCTGACACTACACATAGATAACCTACCCTAGGCTCATGAAATCATAAATCAAAGAATCATAATAAAACCACCTCAGTCCTCTACAAGCAACTGAAAAGACATCATAAAAGATAAGCCACAAAACTTACATCAGTTCTTCATGAGCAACAAATAAGCACCAAATAATAATCATATGACCACGATAGTTCTCTATCAGCAACTGAAGGCATCAATGATAAATCACAAAATTCAATGGTTCTCCAATGAGCAACCAGAAAGTATCCCAATAGTAAATTTCAATACTAATCGAAGACTCCAAAATGGTCAAGTCAAAACATGACATCATCAAGAATATAACCACCACTTCAGTCCTCTCAAGCGACCGAAAAGCAATCCAAGTATAACTGATCGAGACTCAAAAATGGTTATCAAATATAACTGATCGAGACTCGAAAATGGTTTAGGTATCTTAAATACATACCTCTCAGCTTCACACAAGGAAACTGGAAAGCAATAACAAACAGTAAATACAATCATGTCATAGAGCACTTCATCACATTACCATGGTCGGGTTAAGAAAGATCGAGACCAAATCATCATGACATCACATTCACCATCCCGAGCCTCTAGTAACAACCTAAACTGGTCAACTCTAAACCAACCCCATAACACTCAAAGCACAAAGAAAACATCAAAGTCTCAGAGATTGGATTTAAAAGTATATTATTGAGCTAAGGTAAGGTTTATGTTTCAGTTTAATGTCGAATTTCAAGTAACTAAGTTTTCATAACTACCCCTTACGATTAACCCATTTCTATAATAACTTCCATTAAATCAATAATCCAAATCTATAATTTAGTCAAATAATATTCATTATTAATTAACTTAATTAAACTGATTTTAATTAAATTAATCAATAATTGCTTGTTCTACTTACTTATTTTAATCTATTTATTAATTGTTAATTTATTAAAATTTAACCAAAATTATTAATAAATTTATATTAACAAACTATGTTAAATGTATTAATATTTAATTATTAAATATTAATAAAGATAAAAATATTTAATAAGTAAATATCTATTAATTAATATATATATATATATAAATTTTATTAATTAAAAATTTTAAAATAATAATAAAATTTTGTTTGTTTTATTTTTATTTTTTTTTAATAAATAATAAAAATTATAATAAAACAAAAATCGAATTAATTAACACCCTTCCATATATGTTTAAAGCTCGTCGGCTCTGCCGCAGGCCTGCGGTCGTAGGGCCTGCAGCGGCAAGTACGTTGTACCTGTCGTCGCAGTACCTACGATGCAGGTACTGTCGACCGTCGGCAGTGGGGGTGGGTACGGGTGATTCCCTCCCCCCCACTTAAAACAATAATTATATATATATATATTTTTAATGTATATTTCTTTTTTAAAAAAACAGCGATTTGTTTTTAAATCATTTTCTATAAAAATAAAAAAAATTTAAAAGAAATTTAATTTCATTTTAAATATAAATATAAATATATAAATATATATATATATATATATATATATACTAACTCAATTCCTCTTTAATATATTAATATAAATATATTAAAGAATTGCCTCTTTTTTTATATATTGGTATAGAAATATAATCAACCATACGAACTTCTAATCTAAAATTTCGGTATTAGATTCAACCTTTTCCCATTTAAATCTCATGTATACAGAAGTTTATTGACAAGCATCTGATAAATTCCAATATCGTAATGTTTAAACATTTATCACAGAGAATTCAGATTTACAAACCCCAGACACGAAGAAGACAGGAAAGGATAATTGCATAATAAATCGATAATAAAAAACACAAGACCCTACCTGATCCTGATGCTATTATGCAATCTCCAGGAACTGTAAAAGAATTCGCTCCTCTCAGTAACCTTCTTTTGGAAAACTTTCTTGGTATCAGCGTTCTGAAATTTGCTTCCAAAAGTAGTCTCCCAAAAATTCCCGTCCAAAAACGTGTCCCAATTCGTGTCCCCCAAGAATGAACCCCCAATGTTGTGATAAGCAAATTTTTTCCTCAAACTGGGGCACTTAATTGTGCGTTCACCTGAGAAGACTCTTTGCACAACTGAGTTAACTCCAAATTAACCTTTATTATCTTTTCTTTTATTTTGCATTCAACTTTCATGCACATTAAGTTGAATTATTAAATAACTTTATTTAATATACCACTTGACTTCTATTTTAAATTATGTTTATGTGTTTTGTGATTCATATTGAGATTATGTTTATGAGGTTTAATCTATGGAACATTTATGTGTACTTGGGTTTGGAGAACCAATTTGCTTTCGGGTTGCCTGTTAAGGAACCAAGTTTGATCTTTATGGGTGTTGTGGTATGGGACACAACTGTGTTTTTATGTGCTTAGGAGAGGTTGTCTAGGTACATGACTTGGGAGTGGCTTGCATAGGGGTCCGGGACCCAAAGTGGTCAGTACCAGGGTAACCTAATGCAAGTTATGTAATAAGTGATAATCTAGTAATTAAAATTTATGGGGGGGAAAACACACTAAAAAGATAAGTTAGAGATTTTTGATTTACCCATGCCTTGAGTGCTTGTATAGACTAAGGATGGGAATGAGATGAGTGCCTCGTCTTCTTGAGAGGGCTTTCTAGTTTCCATATGTGTGATGTTGAGGGTCCGGGTTTCATAGTAACCAGTCCAGGGTAATTCAACGCTTGAGGGTCCGGGGTCTCTTAAGAGATCAGTCCAGGGTTAAATAAATATTATAATGTTCTAAATTATCCTTAAACTTTTATCTCCAAATTTAATTCTTTTTATTTAATTAATTTCTCAATTAATTAAATATAATTAAATATTAAAATATCATAATAATTTTCTATTAAATTAAATCATTAATTAATCCTTTTAATTAAACTTAATTAATAGAAAATACATCAAGGACTCATAAAGCAACATATGAAAACTCATCATAGAAGAACACATACTAAATCAAACAAAAAGGGTTGTAATCATGAAATAACATCATTTGATGCATTCAGAGGGTACTTAATTCAGATAATTGTCCTAATTATCAATTAGGACAATTGGCTAAAGGGTTTAGGATTTGGACTTAAGAGTTTATCTCCCCTCTCTTACCATTGAGATAATGCGATAGGGTACGCTCATCCTGGCAATTCAGGGAAGTTGATACCCGGTACCTGCAACCTGCATAAAATTCACGCATGTACAGACACAATATTCTAAGCTAAACAGACAATGGCAGGAAGTGGTGCATTGTGTAGATCTCGACTAGCAGGTGACTATGACTCCCTTCCTTAACCACATCAAAAACACCATACATAAAGAAAACAAACACGCACACCATACACATGCAGTATGGGGTAAGTATCCATAAGAGAGCACGTGTGATAATAAACCATATAACTAATCATCATTGATAATTGAAAACATTGAATAATCATCATACATGCATGAAATATAGAGTACCAAGTCATCTCATCATATAATAAATTGAGTGTAAAACAACATCTAATAATGTGAAAGTAATGCTACTAAACATCAAGTATAAAACTGGCCTAAAAGAGTTTGGCAATGAAGACTGAAATGCAACTTAGGGGCAAGCACTACATCCACCCACCTAGACTTAGGCTTACTCCTGGAAGCCTACAAGAAAAGAAAAGCTAAGGACTCACTGTGCGGGTCCCATTGGACCCTTTCCCCCTGTAGGAGGATAAGACTCCACTGAGTACACTCTCTGGGCTCTATCCATGCCACCAACTGTAGGTTCTGAAGCTACGGGTCCCTGGCCTGAGAACTGTGGTTTCCCTTGAGGGCAACGAGACGACTTGTGTCCGCGTTGTCCACATGAGAAGCACTCTCCATTGAAGCTCCTCTGAACTCTAGGTGCACTAGACTGCTGGAAACTACCCCCACTAGGATAAGACTGAACACTCTGAGATGGTTGGTCATACTGGATGTGCTTGTTGCGCTGAGCGTTGTGATAGTTCCTAGTATTGGAACCACCGCCACCACTCTGTGCTAGAGGATAAGTACCTTCCTGCCGCTGATTACCCCCAGAAGGAGGTTTCCTATTGCCACCTGTTCCCTAACCACCCTTCGATCCTGATGCTGAAGGTGCTCCTACAAAACCCCCATGTCCTAAGTTCACACTCTGCTCTACAAGGATGGCTCGATGTACCGCATCTTTGAGGGTTTTAGGTTCAAACACCTTAACACCCCCAATTAAACGGTTGTTCAAACCTCTAATGAAATGTTGTGCCAACTGTGCTGGGTTGTCACTGAATCCTGAAAAGGGCATGAGCTCAAAGAACTTGCGCTCATACTCTATAACAGTCACAGTGTACTGTCTCAGGTTATGAAACTCATCTGCTCTATGCTGCTTCCATTCCTCTGGTAGGAATCGCTCACGGAAGCTCTCTAAGAATAACTAAAGGAAAATATGAAAATAAAGGTTGATTTTAGAGTTAACAAAAGGTTAAGATAAATAAAGGTTGATTTTAGAGTTAAATATGAAAATATCATAATAATTTTCTATTAAATTAAATCATTAATTAATCCTTTTAATTAAACTTAATTAATAGAAAATACATCAAGGACTCATAAAGCAACATATGAAAACCCATCATAGAAGAACACATACTAAATCAAACAAAAAGGGTTATAATCATGAAATAACATCATTTGATGCATTCGGAGGGTACTTAACTCAGATACTTGTCCTAATAATAATTTAGATTTTAAATATGAAAAGATGAAAGTTAAGATAAATAAAGGTTGATTTTAGAGTTAACAAAAGGGGATCAAAGGACCTCTCGGGTAAACACACAATTAGTGCCCCGATTGTAGGAAGAGAACTCCTTATCAAAATTGGAGGGTTCATTTTTCAAGAGAGATTTTGGGAGACAAGTTTTCACACACAGGTCTCAGAGAGTTTTTCAGACACAAGTTTAAAGAGAACACACACAGGTTTGGAGAGCAATTCAGAGGGTTGGGAGAGGAAGGAATTTTTCGTAGCTTGAAGGATATTGCTTGCAGTAGAAATTTTCATCCAGCTGTTAGAGTTTTAGCATCAGTACGAGGTAGGGTTTTGAAATCTCGTGAATGCAATTTTAATTGGAAATATCTGTTTGCTTCGTGATTGTTGGGTGATTGAAATTTTGTTTATCATCTCGATTGTTTTCAAGATCTGATTGGTTAAAATTAGTCTCTCATTATTCATATAGAAGAATTGTTAAGGAAATTAATTAAACCATGTAGGGTTTGAAGGAAAAGAAGATTTAAAATTAGAAATTCGAATGATTTGTTGTGTCCTCTCTACCATACTATATTTGCAGATAGTATTTAAAAAAAAATTTAAAAAATAAAAATTAAATAATGAGAAGAAAGAAAGAGGTTTTATTTTATATATATAAATTGTTATTATTTTTAAAAAGAAATATATTTAAAAATAATATTAATTTATTATAATGTATTTGGATTGTTTAAAATATTTATATATTACTATAAAAAAAAAAAAAAAAATGTTTGTTTGAAATTTTATATTTTTAAAAATTTTAAAAAATATAATATATAGGGTGGGGACATACCCCCCCCGTGTACCTGCTACCGGCAGAGTCTGCCGCGGCAGCCGGTACCACTGCTACTGCGCGCAGCAGGGTACCTGTTGTCGCAGGTACCAGGCCGACGGGCCTTTAAACACGCCGAAACATGTAAATATTTATATTTTGTTTTTTTTTTTTTTAATTAATTAAATTTTAATACGTTTTAAAATGTATTTAAATTTCATTGTAATAAATTTACTTTATAATTTAATAACATTTTTGTATTATTAAATTTTATAATTATTTATTAATTATTTAACTATTAATATATATAAATGTTTTGTAATTAAATAAAATTAAATAACTTTATTAATTATTAATTAATCTAATTAAACTTGATTTAATTAGGATCTATTAACGACAAGAATTAGATAATGAGGTTATTAATTTATCATATTTAATAATATTGATTTTATTAAAATTATGGTTATTTTATTTAAAATCAATGAACTGTTATTTTCTTTTAATAACCTAAATGGAATAAAACAATTATTCTAGATTATTCTACTAGGAAATGACTTTTATTATGATGGTAATTTTACATATTTAAGTCGAATAATGAATGGGTTAATGGGTAGAATAAACCAAAAATTTCCTACACTTGAACGTTCATTGTAATGCAAATTGAAAACATTACTTTTAACTTTTTTTTATGTCTTTTCAAATCAAACCCAACTATGAAATTGTATTGTTTTCTATGTATTGTCTTTACTTGTGAATTTTGGTGTTGATTAGATGTCGACCAGTCTAGGATGTACACCAGAGGTTTGTGAGATTTCTGTTATACCATTTATGTGATCGGATGTCATGATATGTCTTGTGATTCAGTTTGGAAATTATATTTATGAGGTTTACTTTATGAAGCATTTATGTGTACTTTGATGGGAGAACCATCGTGTTATCAGGTTGCCTGTTAAGGAACCAAGTTTGATCTTTATGGGTGTTGTGGTATGGGACACAACTGTGTTTTTATGTGCTTAGGAGAGGTTGTCTAGGTATGTGACTTGGGAGTGGCTTGCATAGGGGTCCGGGACCCAAAGTGGTCAGTACTAGGGTAACCTAATGCAAGTTATGTAATAAGTGATAACCTAGTAATTAAAATTTATGGGGGGGGAAACACACTAAAAAGATAAGTTAGAGATTTTTGATTTACCCATGCCTTGAGTGCTTGTATAGACTAAGGATGGGAATGAGATGAGTGCCTCGTCTTCTTGAGAGGGCTTTCTAGTTTCCATATGTGTGATGTTGAGGGTCCGGGGTTCATAGTAACCAATCCAGGGTAACTCAACGCTTGAGGGTCCGGGGTCTCTTAAGAGATCAGTCCAGGGTAACTCAAGCAGCCATGTGATGACACTCCCTATTATGTAGCCTGAGTCTCCTCTGTAGATTTTGTGTATCTCTGGTGGTGTACTTATTGTTGGTGGTGTATCTATTGTCGGATGTGTTTATTATGGTTATTTACAGGGTATGAAAGGCTTAAAAGAATATACATATGTAAAAATAGAATTGCATCAACATCCACGAATCCATGATACAAAGTACAGTGGATGACTGAGCATTCCGAATTAATTTGCCAAGAGGCATTCGGAACAAATGTATAATATGGACATGGGACTTCTGATTATTCTTTCATATGTATGTGATAGTTGTTAGACTTAGAATTTAATTAAATTTAAACGTGACTCAACGTCTTGGGATCTTTAAGAAATGTAACTTGCAATGTATGTTTTTTGATGATTACATGTTATTGCTTCCGCTACTATGTGTAATACTTTCTTACTTTAAAAAAAAATAAAAAATAAAAATGTTTAGCTAACTTAGTGAAACTTTAGGTTAATTCTTTTGGATCCCTTGGCGGGGCGTTACACATATGCTCCCACATACATGGGGGGGTGGATTTATGTATCTTTTTTATGAGGGGGTGGTGTGAGGGGTATCTCTAGCAAAATATAAATTAACGAGCATCTCTATTGAGAAACCAAGAGATCCCCAGTTGACAAAATATTTTCTGCCAAACCTGCATTGAAAGAGAGAAATGAGTTAAAAGGTGGGGAATAGTATCTTCTACCTTATAACATAACACACACCTGTTTCCCATTTGAAAGCCATGCATTTTGAGGTTATCAATTGTGAGGATGCTATTGTGCACAACAGACTACCACCAAAAAAGAAAATTTGGGGAGGAAGTGGAATTGCCAAACATTCGTCCAATCTAAGGCCCCCACCTCCCTAATTATTCCATTGTATGTCGATTTTAAACTGAATTACCTAATTGAATTTTTTTCCCATATCATTTTATCTTTCTCCGAGAAGGAGGGGATGCAGGTGTCTTTCAGGATGAATCCCAAATCCTCATACATAGCCTTTTTAGTTAAATTGAAATTTCTCATATTAAAGACCTTCCACTCCTTGTTTTCAATATAACTAACCACATTTAGACTAAAATCATTCACCCCCTACTCCTTTAGAGAAGAAAATTTTGTGAATACCAATGGGGTGTCACCAATCCATCTATCCTCCCAAAATCCTGGCAAATTTCCATCCTCAATGTTTGACCTAATGCCTTCCCTTAGGTGTTTCCTTATCTTGATCATATTAGTCCATATCCTTGATCCAACCAAGATACCTTCATTGTAAAGGGATTGATTAAAAGGTCTTCCTCCTAGGTATTTATCTCTCATGATTCAACACCAGGTAGCCAAGTCCTAAGCCAATATTCAACCAACCTTCATCATTAGGGATTTGTTTAGATCCCCTATTCTCCTCATATTTAAACCTCTTTATATCTCAGGTCTGCAAACTTTCTACTTGCTAAAAAGGCTTAATTTCATCTTCTCTTATGTTCCCAACCATAGAAAGTTCCTCAAAATATTTTCAATAATGTCTCTAAACTGGCTAGATATTTCAAATAAGGATAGAAATTAGACAAGGATTCCTTGTAGAGAGGTAGTAATTGTTAGAAAATAGTCCATCAAAATAACTGGGGGGTGGGGGGGGTGAATCAGTTATCCAATAATTAAACCACTTATCTTTATTAAACAAACTTAACCATTCAACCAAAATAAACAGTAACCATACAAAGATGCACATAGATAATTACACCAGATATGTTGACTAGGGAAACCCTTGATCAAAGGGAAAACCCCAGTGGGAATGATGCCCACAAGATGATGTACTAATATAAATATTCCTTATTAGAGGATAGACCCTGTTAGGAGATTGTTACAACATTTAGTACAATGAGTCCCTATTAGTAGACTTTGAATCCCTGTTAGGAGATTCCAACCCTATTAGGAGTTGTGGATAATGTATGCAAGAAGTGTCCACTGCCCAAACATGCAATTTCAACTACAAGAAGAGCTCACTACTCAAACAAGTAATTTATTAGTATCTTCTTCTTTCTTATGTACTTTCCTCTCTCTATCAACTGGAATAATCACTATCAGACCTTGTATACTAGATCACGAACCTTGGATCCAAGTACCAAACCTTAGATCACTCAGCAAAACCTTGGCAATGAAGTTTCCTTCACTTCCACACTACTTTGCTCAACTCCGCATTCTGTACTACTCTATTGCTTGTTGAAAATTCACAAGTCACATATCACCATGCCATGATAAAAGAAAATATCCTTCCTTTATACCGAGTCCATAAAATAATTCCTGAGTTGACTGTTAGTCCTTCTCAATTAATTATTATAGGACCTTGAACTAAGAACACATTACACTTAGCGATAACACAAATCTTTCGCCTTGCAACTTGAATAACTTTCCATACACACAATATCATGACAAGAAAGCTTAGCCATGTCATCACCAACATGTCTTCATGTCCTCAACCTTGATCCTCAAGATATCAATTCTACTAGGAGATATATCAAGTTTACCAAAACATGTCTCTCTAAACTCTATCTCAAACCAGACATCAAAAAAACTTACATAACTTCTTCTAGAATTTTTCTTTCTTCTTTTGATGTTAAGTGTATATGTCAAATACTCCAAAGTATCTCTTATAACCTCAAGTGGTTATTATGCTCAACTAGTCATTCGTACTAACTTAATCTTTTTGTTGATCTTTTGTCAGATACCATAGAAGACATCAAACATGCTATGTTGACATCAATGACAAACTCAATCATGAATGTAACATATCATCATCAAACCAATCTTCCAACAATCTTGCCAATCTTCTAATAGTAATGACTTATGGTTTCCCAACATTGTGGAGGACCTTACCTTACCAACCATTCAACTTCATCTGCATCCTTTCCACCACTATGTTCTAGAATTGGGGGGTGACTTCTTGACCATGAGTGGGAGATCTAATAGGTATCAGGGAGACTCCCAACCTTGTAGTTAATCTCCTAGGTGATTCTTTGTTGTAGAGCCATCTCAATATTGAAGAAGTAGAGCTTAATTTTATGACACTTAATATGTTTTCCTAAGACTTTAGTATACTTATTCCATATTTTCTTCCAAGCCTTAGCTTCCTTAATGGAGGATAATCCATATAGGAATGTGCCATCCAAAAACTATTGTAGAACCTCAGGTAGGAGGGTCATGGCTAGTTTGATCCCCATAATTTCTCTCTAAGAAATCATAGCCAAAATATTTCTTCCTAGAATTTTAGCTACCATGATGAAAAGATAAGGTGATAGAGGGTCTCCCTGACAAAGACCTCTCTCAGCCAAGAAGAATTCCCCTAGGGTAACCATTGGTCAAAACTAAGAATTAGATTGTATTAATCATCTCCCCTATTAGTGAAATGAATCTTTCATCAAATCCAAATTTTCTTAGAATTTTGAACAGAAATTCCATTCAAACCTTATCATAGGCCTTAGAAATATCAAGCTTCATTTCCATACTTAGTTTCCCACTCCTTTCTATAGAATGAAGGACCTCAAGAGAGATTATCACCACATCTAGGATTCGATGCCCATGAAAAAATCCATTCTAAGTAGGGCTATTTTCCTTGTCAAGAATAGGCTTCATGTAATTCACCACCACCTTAGAGAGAACCTTATAGATGGTATTACAGAGACTTATAGGTCAAAATTCTTCCAAGTGAGTAAGGTTAGCAACCTTAGGCACCAAAATAATTAAGGTTTGGTTACACTCCCTTCCATAATAACTTCCTTCCCTTTTTTGGCCTCTCCATCATTCATATCTAGCTTTTGTATTTTTGACCACATGGCCATATTTTTTGCATTTTTGACATTATAAATCTATAGTTTCATACTTGATAAATTGCCTACAAGTCCCCTATTTAGATTTCAAAGCTATACTACTATGGAGGTATTTGTTAACAACCATGGTCACAGAGAACTTGACAAATCCTATTTGAGAATTGTAGAGGGTGATGACATCCACTTTGATAAAATGACCAAAGTAGTGAATGATCCATTTGAAAAAAGAATCATCCCAAAACTCCAAAGGCATACCAAGAAGTCTCACCCAAACTGGGGCCATTCTCTGAAGATCAACACTAGGGTTGAAGCTTGGTTTCCATTTGGCCAACACTAGATTGTGTTTTTTTATCTTCATGTTCCCGCAAAGCCTAGTTTTTGTTCTCCTTATTTGTAAATTTGAATGAGAAGAGCTCCCTTGCCATTGTTGCAACCTCAACTGATCCCTTATGTTTCCATCTAGTATAAACCTATTTTCTTACCATTTCAATAGTAGGTCTATAAGTCAGGAATCTACCCACCAGGATCAAAGAAAATCCTTTAGAGATATTGTCAACCACTAAATTTGACAGAAAAATCTCTTTTCTTGGATCCCCATGAGAAATAATTGGGAGATCCCCATGTAAGGTACTAGAGTCTGGATGTAACACCAGTGCTCCTTTCCAGTTATGCTTCATGATCAACAAATCTCCAACCTTTTTTAGACTAGTCTTGGGACTAGGTCTTTGAAGAAACACCAAATCATCCAAAAGTCCCAAAGGACCTCCCAAAGTTAACTTCTTGTCATGCATCCCCAACATCCAAGGGGGAGCTTTAGAAAGGACCAACCATAGATCCGAATAGACCTTTTGGTCCAGAGGGACCATATTCTCTTGGAAGAAATCACCATGAGCAATCAGGTTACAGAGCTTTTTTTTTCAAATTTGTTTCCTTAAGAATATAAAATATATGGTTATCACTATTTTTAGATATGTTTAGTTTTTTCTTACTAGCTTTTCAATTAAGAAACATTATAATTATATTTTATTATTAATAGTTTAGTAGGATGTAATTAAAATTTGTGATTTTTGTCATGAATTCTTTGTAGCTATTCATATTGGAAGAATCTAAAATTTGTGAAGGTCTAAGTCCATGAGTGCAAGGATTTACTCTTTAAATTACTTGAACCTTTATAAACAAATTTTTGTCTTTGAGATTTGTTAACCAAAAGAATGAAAACATTCTAAACATATCAATCTTTTTTCTTTAGAGAAATGAGTCAAACTCTAACATAAAGTCTTGTGCTACAAAAGTATATGTTAATTGCTAATTTTCTTTATATATATATATATATATATATATATATATATATATATATATATATAATGGAAGATGATATATATATTGAATATTATTTTTAAATTTTCTAATTAAACTCATTTTATATAAGAGTAGAAGTGATAGTATAAATTTCTTTTAAGTATCTTTATTATAGACATCTTATATATATGATTTCATAATGATTTAATAAGAAATATCCTATATACCTACCTCAAAGTTGACTTCTTTTTAATTATACACTTTCTAATAAAAAATATTATTAATACTATACTTTTTATATATAATAAATATTAAGTAAAATTTTAGTATATTTTATAATTAGATTATTAAAATCTTGTGCTTATATTATTGTATATATTATATTAATATTTTTAATAATATAGTAAATATAATCATAATATATTTTATTTTTGAAATAAATTCAAATTTTGTTTAGAATAGTTAAAATGTATCATGTTTATTATATGAAAAATAATTTATAAATATAAATTTTAAATTTTTAAAGAAATTTTAGAATAAATTTATTTAATAATATTTTCAAGTAATCAATAATAATTTTTATTATTAGACACAAATCTATATTTAAAGATAAGATATTAAATTATTCTAATTTTTAATACGAACTTTATAAAATATTTTTTTAAACTTGTAACACTATTTTTATAGCATCACATTAATCTTAGAATATGCGTTGATTGTAAAACATGTATACATGAGTTAATATTAAAATAATTGATATAATTTATTTTAGTTTGACTATTAAGTATTATATTGTTAATATAATTATTCTATTTTTTTCATTATTTATTTATAAATAGATCATAGGTAATATGAACAACATGATTTCAAAAAGATGTTAGAGATGACAAATAATTATGATTCAATTGATTGATATGTAAAGATTACAATATATAGGAAAATCATCAAGATTTAAATGGACCCTCAATTAATACAACCTAATGTGACCAAACCTTTTAATAGTTAAGAGCTTTACAAAATGCACCGTCCAAAACATAACTTTCTAATCAATCCCAAATTCACTCAATTAGAATATCGATCCCAAGGTAGGTTTAATTTAGGGTTCTCCTACGACTGCGAAGGAAATATAATGACCCATGTTTTACCCTTGTGATGATATCTTATCCGTCATCATCAGACTACGGAGAGAAAATATAATGTTCCAGTCGATCCCATGGTGTACTCAATTTACAGTTGTTATAAGACTGCGAAGAAAATATATATACTGTATTAATTTGTGCCATGGTTTACTCATTTTAGGGTTGTTTTAAGACAGAGAAAATATAACGTTTTAATCGATCCCATAGTGTGCTTAATTAAGGGTTGTTATGACTGCAGAGAAAATACAATCTCTCCTATGATTCAAAGAAACACATGCAGTCCTTTGCTTGTGAAGCGTAGGAAAAACATGGACAAAATAAATTGAAAACTTGCAGTTGTTTAACTGAGGAGGGGCCGAGGGGCAACTCCACGAAAGCCAATCACGAAGATAAAGATAAAGATGCTGTTGTTGCTGACGGTTGGGCTCTCCCTGAGCCAACCACTAACCTCAAGGATTTATGGGATTGTTGGCACTGCGATGTTAAAGTAAATTAATTACTCACCGACTTGATCGGCACAGACCAAAGAAGCCTCTAGAAACACATGTAAAAATGTGCAGCCGTCCACTACTGGCTACAGCCGTTTTTCTCACCTACAACCATTAATACACAACCAAATTTTTCTTTAAAATGCTCTATACATTTATTACTAATTCAGTTATAAATAGAATGGTTGAGGTTGGGATATCAGCACTCACTTCCTGAGTATTCTGCTGTATTATATTCTCTCTGTTTTTCATGGTATCAGAGCCATGAGTGTAAAAATCTGAGAGAACTTTTGCAACGTGAATTGAGAGTTGTAATTGCAAGTTTGAGAACGATTGTTGTGAGAAGACTGTCCATACATAAGCTGCTGAATATAATATCATCATTTGCTAGTTGGTTATTGAAGCAAGGAGTTGAAGGTTTGAAGAAGATTGATGAGAGAAGGCTTCCCCTGTGCAAAGCAAGATGAGAGCAAGGAACTGTTGATAGAAAGCTGCCCCAAGGAGTTGTTAGAAATCTGCAACTTGCAACAATACTAAAGGTAAGTTTTTTTCTCTGTTTGAATGTGGTGATGGATCTGTAGTAGTGCAGCTAAAGTATTCTTGTTTTTCATATGTGAAAGGCTTGTATACGATGGACAAGGTATCCATGAAAGAAAAATATGAGATATGAAATTTGTGAGGGGCATGTTGTTTTATATGGTTATTTGCATAGCTTTTATAGTTTCTATATTGAATTGGTGGTGTTTTCTTTTAGAAGAAATATTTGAGAAAAGTGAGAGTATCTTTGAAAGATATAAATTGTATATGCTTCAAGGTGTGTGGAGATATTGAAGATTTATTGTGAAGAGATTGATAAGAATAGAAAGTGGTAACTTTGTCTAGAAAAGAAAAGTTCGATAAATTTATTATGAGTCCTTGTTTGATAGATTCTTAAGAAGGCCAATATCAAGGTGTGGTCTTTGCTAGATGCTTGATGCTTATGTGATTGTGTGCATGTGTGTTGGTAATTGATTGGAAATTTAACTATGGTTGGTGAGATGTCTAATCTTGTGGTTAGTGAAAAATTGGATGGTTCAAATTATGATAATTAGAAATGTGAGATGGAGTTAATTTTAGAAATGAAAGACTTATGGGAAGTAGTCATAGAAGAAGAACCGAAGGATCAAGATGAACTTAAAAAATGGAATAAAAAGGATATGAATGCACGTGCTACACTTTTGTGGAAAATTAGTCTAGGGATTAGGCCTCATGTTCAAGGTTTAACAACAACAAAGGCAATATGGGAAACTTTACAAACAATGTATGAAAGAACAAGTAAGTTTAAAGTAATGGATATTAAGAGGCAATTAACTCATTTGAAAATGAAAGTAGGAGATAGCATGAATGATCATATTGCTAAATTGAAAAACTTAAGAAATCAGCTTGCAATGATGAAGGTTGAGTACGAAGATGATGAAATCATAGAATTTTTAATTGAAAGTCTTCCAAACGAGTATAATAATTTCATTCATAGTTTAGAATTAACTGACAAATTTGAAAATATAAAACTGGAAGAAGTGTATGGTGCTTTGTTAAATGAAGAAGAAAGGCTTGACAAGTTTACAAGTGAGTCTAGCAAGAGTCAAGCATTTGTAGCTAGAGGGAAATACAAGAATTATAATCAAGAAAGAACATATCAAAATCAAAGACCTAATCAAGGGAATCAATATAGAAATAATGAAAGACAATGGTCTCAACAAAGAGATAATCAAAATAGGAAAAATTATCAAAGGCCACAAAATGAAGGGAGAAATTACAATAATCATCTCAAAGGAGCAAATACTATCAAATGTTTCAAGTGTGGAAAAGAAGGGCATAAAAGTGATCAATGTTTTAAGAAATGGCAAAACAAATTTAATCAAAGAAGGAAATCAAATTTTGTTCAAGAAGAGGGTGATCATCGTATAATCATAGCCTCTTTGGCTACTCAAGGTGATTCAAGTAACTCATGGTGTATTAATTCAGGAGCTAGCCAACATCTGATTCACAACAAAAATATCTTTAGCTCTTTAGAAGCAAAAAGAGGTGCAAAAATATTTCTTGGTGATGATAGTTCACATGACATAGAAGGGATAAGTAAAATTTGAATGAAAGGTAATGATGGTAAAAATTTGGAAATAACTAATGTAAATTTTGTACCTAGGTTGGCCAAAAATCTTCTATCAGTGAGTCAAATAACTCAACATGGATATAAGGTGGAGTTTTATTTAGATAAGTGTTTAATCAAGAATATTAATGATGGATACAAAATAGTGGCTAGAGGAGTTGAGAATGATGGACTATATAAATTTCAAGCTAGTGTTGATAAGAAGGCTTATATCACTACAAGATCATCCTGAAGTGAGTTATGGCATCAAAGATATGGTCATTTAAATTATCAAAGTTTGGCTATGTTTTCAAAGATGAATATGGTTGATGGATTACCTTAGATAAAATTAAATACAAATGTGTGCGAAGGATGCATGGTTGGTAAACAACATAGAGACCCTTTTGAGAGGTCTACATGGAGAGCAAAGAAAATTCTAGAACTTACCCATAGTGATTTGTGTGGTCCTATGAATCCAGCATCAAAGGGAGAAGCTAGGTATATCTTGACATTTATTGATGTTTTTTCAAGGAAAGTTTGGGTTTATTTCTTGAAACAAAAGGATGAAGTGTTTAACAAATTTGAAATGTTTAAAGCACTCGTAGAAAATGAAAGTGGAAATAAGATCAAGAGAATTAGAACTGACAATGGTGGAGAATATGTAAACAATAGGTTCAAATCATTTTGTGAGCATCAAGGGATCAAAAGAGAGATGACTATTAGATATACTCCTCAACAAAATGGTACTATTGCTGAAAGGAAGAATAGGACTTTAGTGGAAATGGCACATTGTATGCTACAATCTAAGAATCTTCATTTGTTTCTATGGGCTGAAGCTATTAATATCGCATCTCATGTTTTGAATAGATCTCTCACAAATGTTTTGCAAAACATTACTCCTGAAGAAGCTTGGAGTGGAGGAAAACTTAATGTTAAGTATTTTAGAGTCTTTGGATGTGAAGCCTATGCCCATGTACCAAATGAGATTAGAGAAAAGAAATTTGATAAGAAAAGCATTAAGTGCATCTTTGTGGGGTATGATGACCAAAGGAAAGGATATAGGTTGTATGATCCTAGTATGGAAGATGTGTTTACAAGTAGGGATGTCAAGTTTAATGAGGGGTTTGATGATATGCTAATATCCACTCCTATTCCACATGTGGCCATTGAGAATCATGAAGATCCTGATGATTTTGAAACTAGTGAAAGTTCTAAGGAACCCTTTGACATGGATGAAGAATCTAGTCCTCCTCCAAAGATCAAGAGTATTCAAGAAATTTATCAAAGGACTCATCAACTTAATTATGCTTTAATGACCACCATAATGAAGACTAATGATCCTCAAACATATGAAGAGGCCAAAGGAAAACATGAATGGGAAGAAGCTATGAAAAATGAGTATGATTCCTTGATAAAGAACAACACTTAGGAGTTGGTAGAGTTGTCAAAAGCTAAGAATGTGGTTAACAATAAGTGGGTTTATAAGACCAAGTTCAAGTCAGATGGGAGTATTGAAAAACATAAGGCAAGACTAGTGGCCAAAGGGTATTCACAAAAAGAAGGGATTGATTGCACAGAAACTTTTGCCCCAGTAGCAAAGATTAGTATTGTTAGAGCTATTATAGCATTAGCAACTCATTTTAAGTGGCCTCTGCACCAAATGGATGTTAAAAATGCATTTTTGAATGGTGAAATTGATGAAGAGATTTATATGACTCAGCCACAAGGATTTGAAATTCAAGGGAAAAAACATTTGGTTTGCAAATTAAGGAAGTCTTTATATGGTCTCAAACAAGCTCCAAGGGCTTGGTATGCTAAAATTGATGAATATTTTCAAATTCAAGGCTTCCATATAGTCCTCATGATCCAAATTTGTATGTGAAGGAATTTGATGGTGGTGATATCATAATCATTGTGCTTTATGTCGATGATCTTATTATCATAGGACATAGCATGGATAAAATCAGTAACATAAAGTTAAGCTTGCAAGATACATTTGAGATGATAGATCTTGGTTTTCTACACTATTTTCTTAGTATACAAGTATGGCAAAAGGATGATGGTTTTTATCTTACTCAAACTAAGTATGCCCTAGACTTATTGAAAAGGCTTCGAATGATAGATTATAAAAGTGTGTCTACTCCAATTACTGAAGGATTAAAGTTAAGCAAGGACATGGAAGGTGAAGATGTTGATCCTACCTTATATAGGCAATTGGTTGGTAGTCTTGTATATTTGACACACACTCGTCCTGATATTTCTTTTGTAGTTAGTGTGGTTTCTAGATTTTTGAGTTCACCTAAAGTCCCACATTGGATAGCAGCTAAAAGAATACTAAGATATGTGAAAGGGATTTTAACAATGGGCATCTATTATTCATTTCATGGAGATATTTCCCTTATTGGCTATTCAGATTCTGATTGGGCAGGATGTGCAGATGATCATAAGTCCACTACAGGTTATGTTGTCTATCTTGATGCAGGTCCCATTTCTTGGTGCAGTAAAAAGTAGTCTACCATTGCTCTATCCACTATAGAAGCTAAATATACTATGGCAAATGAAGCAGAAAAAGAAATCACTTGGCTATGAGCTATCTTATCAGTCCTCAAGCAACATCACACACGACTTTCTCTACTTCATTGTGACAATCAAAGTGCAATCTCATTGTCTAAAAATCCAATGTTTCATGCTTGCACCAAACATATTGAGGTCTATCATCATTATATCAGGCATCTAATCCAACGATAGGTGATTCATCTTCAATATTGCAAGACAGAGGACTAGATTGCTGATTTATTCACAAGGCCTTAAGTGAAGCCAAGTTTGTATCTCTTCAACATCTTTTGGGCTTAAGAGCAGTGACATAATTGTCTCATGGTTGTCATTCAGGGGGGATTCTTGTGAATTCCAACTATTTTATTTAGGAGATAACTAATTGTACATGGGTACCTAACAAGGCTTTAGGCCGGGACCCATCATATAGATTATGGGGGGATATTTAGATAGTATATGTTTAGTATAGCTATTGCAATTAATTTAGGGGGGATGTTAAAGTAAATTAATTACTCACCAACTTGATCGGCACAGACCAGAGAAGCTTCTAGAAACACATGTAAAAATGTGCAGCCATCCACTACTGGCTACAGCTGTTTTTCTCACCTACAACCATTAATACACAACCAAATTTTTCTCTAGAATGCTCTGTACATTTATTACTAATTCAGTTATAAATAGAATGGTTGAGGCTGGGATATCAATGCTCACTTCTTGAGTATTCTGCTGTGTTATATTCTCTCTTTTTTTCATGTGAGAGCATGAACTCGCAAGGTTATCCTGTATCCCCAGTCCTTTTATTGTGAATATATATCTTTAAACTTTTAAATTAATAAAAAGGTCTATTCATCAAAAACTCCAATCATGTATTTCATTAATCAAAGTAAACTTGACATAAATGCAAAGATAATAAATTTGAAAGGAGAGATACATCATAAACCTTATGCTCCCAACATAATGAATACACGTCCATTTATATAATAGAAGAACTTTTAGCAAACCTAACATCATTTTCTCAAGCGAAAAACGAACCAACATAAATTCGGAACTTGATAATCCAGGTAAACTTAAAATGAATACAAATGGTAAAGGAGGAATATTTCATATAGTCCTTATCCTTCCATTCCTACAACAGAATCCAATGCCATTTCATATGGAGAAAATGAACCAACATAGAATCAAAACTTACAGTTGTGCTTTTCATTAATCAAAGTAAACAAAATTCAAGACAGTAAGTTTGGAAGGAGAGGATTCATCAAAATCCTTAATTAATCCTTCCAACAAAATATCCAACACAACCATTCCTATAACAGACGGCTTTTACAAAACCCTACAAGTCTAGCTTTCTCATCAGTTACTTTAGTCACTGTATACTCACAAATTGATCTCCTCCCCCGTACATCTCTGTGAACTATCAAGCATTTCAAAACCTCCATCACCCTCAACCATCTTCCGAAACTCCGAGTCAACATCGTCAAACATTTTCCAAATATCACTGACATCCAAATTACCAAATAGCTCTGCAGTACATGTCTGTGAACAAGAGTTGCTCTCCATCTCCTTCTCCTTCTCCTCTGTAGTGGACTTCAAATGAGTGATAGGTGGGGGCTTAGCAGGGGGATAATTGAGGCGAGCAGAGGAGCCATACATCACTTGAGCGGCACTGTCATATGCAAGGGCGGCGTCATGGGCAGTACAGAAGGTGCCGAGCCAGACGCGCCCCTTTTGTTCATTGGGCTTTCTGATCTCAGCCACCCATTTGCCCCATGTTCTCTGCCGAACTCCTCTGTAATTGTACTGCCCATTTTCAGGCCCTCCTTTTCCTGGCTTACGCCTTCTTTTCAACCCCTTCTGTTCCTTTATATTCACCGCTGGCTCGCTTCCTCTCAACTCCAGCGATGCATTCTGCCATTGTTCTAACATGACACTAACTTCTCTTTGTCTCTGTCCCTTTGCCGTTTTTGGCATCCTTCTTCACGACCTTAAAACCTTTCAAAATTTATGACAAGGACTTAATTACCTCCTCTTTGAATGCTTACATTGAAAACTACTGATCATAAACCTCGAAAGCAAAGCTCGAAAATGGGGTGACAGGTCCTGCCCGATTGGGTGATTTATAGGGGTGTGCGAGGGGAAAAGAGAATGGGGAAGGGAAGTGGGGAACGTAAGAACGCGGACACGGACTTGGCTTCCATTGGTATTATGATAGGCGTGCATTGTGAGAGTAAACTTCCATTTCCAGCTGTCCACTGAAAGACTCTTCCAATACATTTTAATAGGAAACTAAATGCTCGTATCGTTTGCTCTCGTGAAATTGAGGTGGAATGATTTCAATTGGGATTCTTCGCATAGAGATAGAACTGGCCCACTACTTTCATCGTATCTAATGCTATAAGGATTACTGTTAACTTGTGTTTGTTAACTTTTTTAAGCTTTCCTAGTCGTGGATGATTTGTCGAAAATATTTTTTCCTAATATTTTTTTCTATTCAATTTTTTGTGGAAATTAGATCTAGGGTTCTAGGGGTGGAAGATTTACGGAAAACTTTATTTTTTAATTAAATTAAATAATCGAGAGAACAAAAAAGAGGTACAATATCAAAAGAGGGGAGGAGGCAAGCCTCAACCACCCAAATCAAAGTCCAACAATCAGCTAAATTTTTATTTTAGTTTTCTTATAATAGTTTCATCTTCTCAAATTTCTTGTGGAAATTAGATCTAGGATTCTAAGGCTGGAGGATTTGCAGAAAACTTTATTTTAGTTTTCTTCTAATATTTTTCTCTTCTCAATTTCTTGTGGAAATTAGATGTAGGGTTCTACGGGTGGAAGATTTGCAGAAAACTTCATTTTAGTTTTCTTATAATATTTTCCTCTTCTCAATTGCTTGTGGAAATTAGATCTAGGGTTCTAGGGGTAGAGGATTGGGAAAAACTTTATTTTAGTTTTAGTAGTAGTGGAAAATTTGCTGGGAATCTTTTCCACTTCCTAATTTCTTGTGGAAATCAATTGTTTTTTTCCTTCAATTGTCTATTATTAGTCTCCTAAGAGACTTATTTTTTCATCTCATTTTCTTTTTGACTTCAACATTTTTCATTTTTTAAATATTAAAGGATATTTGTAATGTTTTACAATTAGCTCATTTTAATTTTGTTTTTTTAAACAATATTTCTCCTTTTCAATCGACTCTCTATATTTTTTGATCTTTTTCATTTAAAAAAAAAAATTTAATTTGACATATTTTTATATTTCTTTTTTTTTATCGGCAAATGACCGAGGCCTTGATAATTTTATTAATATAAAGATAAAATACTCGTATTTTTATATTTCTACACCTCATGTTATGGAATTTTATTTTTCTTTTAGGAGGACAATTATTTTAAATTTAATTAGTCATTATTTAAATAATATTTATATAATTAATTATGATTTAAATTTTATAGAACATTTGTAATGTTATGGAGTTAGCTTATTTTTATTTTTATTTCAATATTTTCTTTCTTTCTAAATACTCATTATATTTTTTACTAATGGTTTTTAAATTTTTAATTTTAAAAATTAACATTTATTTAGATTTCTACATTTAATTTAGTTTATGTTCAATAGCATTTATATTATTTATTTATAAAGTTTTAAAAAAATGACAAGTATTATTTTAAGTGCTAAGTTATATTTAATATAGTGTTATAAGGAAAGTAACTTTTCATTAATTAAACAATGTAATTAGTGACATAATATAGTATTGTTCAGGAAAATAAATCATTTTAGCTTAATTGAAGAATGTAATGAGCTATATAAATAATTAATAGATGATTGAGTTATTATTCTTAAAAATAAATTGTTAAATAAATTGAAAAAATTACATATAAAAAATGTTAAATAACTTCCATTGGAAGTTTATATATGAATCAAAGTAAAAAAAATTACCAAATTGTAAACGCTTTCTTTCAAAATTAGTTCTATTTTTCATTCTAGCTATATATAGCTCTTGTTACTATTTTTCTTTAAAGATCATTATATACTTGTTTTCCTTATATTTCTAATTGATATATTTTGCTTTTATTTTTTTAGTAAAAAATATCTACCAAAATGTTTAATAAAAAATTCAAATATATTTTCCACAAAAATATTACATTAAAGAAATTACAATTTGATATTCAAATAAGGTTAAGTTCAAAATAAAGAGAATATAAAAAGCAATGGCAGTGGTACTAGATGATCAAGTGAGAGTTATGAAACTAGAGGTTGGGAATATCCATTTGATTTGATCTTGCATATTGAATTTGTGAAATAAGTGTAAAAAACTCAAAGAAAATTATTAAAGATTATGGTGGAAATTTAAAGAAATTTGTTAGAGACTAGCCTTCCAATAAACCCTATCCTTCTAATAAATAGATAGACACAATATTTTGGTTTGATTTTCCTTAGTTGTTGCATGTTTAGGATTTCTAAAAATTCTTTTAGATTTTTATTATTCCTTGTTTCTTGATGGTGGAAACAATTTTGGGTAAATTCCTTTTTCTACTTTTTATACTATTGTTAGAAATCTTTTAATGTATCAATTTCTACTTCTTTTTTTCAAACAATGCATTTACTAAAATGTGTGTGCTTTAATATTGATATTTAGTATAAAATTTAATATCATATATATTTATAAAAAACTAGATTGAGAAATTTTAATATTGTATTTAATATATATAATTCTATATTTTATATATTTATAATAAAAAAGTAGCTTGGACTAGAGACAAATTAGGGGAAAAAACTAATTAATGAATAATATATTTTAGAATGCATCCCACAACCTTCTACTAGACATATCACCTTCAATGAAGACTTTATTATCCAAACAAGCAGACAACAAAGAACTAGATAGGCAACCAATATTCTTGTGATATTATAAACATATAGTCATTGCAAACATTAATAAAAATATTCATTAGAGAATGGAAAAACTCAATAGACATATACCTTTTATTGGTAGAGATCCCTACTAAAAAAAATCATGTACCACCTCAATAGGTTCATTGGAAAAAGACCCATTAAAGAGCATTTTCATGAATATTTGAAAGGTATCCTCCAATATAACAACCATGGGTTTTGAAAGGCATCCTCAAAAAAAATTCAAAAAAAAAAACTACAAACAAAAAAAATTCATAGAGATGGAAAAGGCCAACAAGAATTCTAAACCAATCATAGAAGAATCCAATGTAGAACTAGAAACCTAGACCACCTCTAGAGGAATAATATTTACAAAAAGAAAATTACAAGAACCACCTAAAAGGAACCACTATTAATAATGCTCATCAAAAAATCCAAAATCTCAATGAAGGAAAAATCTAAAACCCCTTATCCATGGTAGAAGATAAGGGTATGAAAGAGAAATCAAAGAGTATAACCCTCGATAAGAAAGGAATAAAAACTCCAAAAGAAAATGTCTTCACCCCACAACCTAAGGGAAAACCATAACATACCAAGGCATGATGGAAAAGTGTCTAGAAAAGAAATTCATTTCTACCAAGAAATCCTTAGATAAAAACAAAATGTCTCCTTGTAAACCAAAGAGAAGGGTAAAGGGACATGTTACTATGTAAGGCTCCTAACAAAATAGAGAAGAAACCCTAAAGAACTGGTAGGCTAACCATTATAGCTTTAGAATGTGAGGTTTCTTTCATCCATGCTATTTATAGAAGTATTTCTAGTGATGTCAAAATATCATTATTTCGGCCTCTTTGTGTGTTTATTGTTGTGGAGCTAACTAGTTTGGCATTTTGGTAGAGTATTGGTTGATGTGCACTGATAGTATGTGCATTTGAATTGAGGTTGTTACCTACAGGTTTTCCTGAGTGTTATTTATTGAATACAAAATATAGTTGAGTATATTGGTCCTATTTAGATGAATATATGTTGTATTTCAATCCTATCTACGTATGTATACTATGTTAATCATATCCATTGGAACTAAGTACTTTGGAGATGGGGTGGTGTGTTATCTCATGTGAGACATGTTCAAACCTTATCACGAGCCTTAGAAATATCAAGCTTCATTTCCATACCTGGTTTCCCACTCCTTTCTATAGAATGAAGGCCTCAAGAGAGATTATAACCACATCTAGGATTTGATGCCCATGAAAAAATTCATTCTGAGTAGGGCTATTTTCATTGTCAAGAATAGGCTTCATATGATTCACCACCACCTTAGAGAGAACCTTATAGATGATCTTACAGAGACTTATAGGTCAAAATTCTTCCAACCTAGTCGGGTTAGCGAACTTAGGCACCAAAATAATTAGGGTTTGGTTACACTCCCTTCCATAATAACTTCCCTTTTTTGGCCTCTCCATCATTCATATAGGTTTTTTATTTTGTGACCACATGGCCATATTTTCTACATTTTTGACATTATAAATCTATAGTTTCATAGTTGATAAATTGCCTACAAGTCCCCTATTTAGATTTCAAAGCTATACTACTATGGAGGTATTTGTTAACAACCATGGTCATAGAGAACTTGACAAATCCTAACTGAGAATTGTAGAGGGTGATGACATCCACTTTGATAAAATGACCAAAGTAGTGACTGGTCCATTTGAAAAAAAACATCATCCGAAAACTCCAAAGGCATATCAAGGAGTCTGACCCAAACTAGGGTCATTCTCTAATGATCAACACTAGGGTTGAAGCTTGGTTTCCATTTGACCAACACCAGATTATGTTTGTTATATCTTCATGTTCCCACAAAGCCTAGTTTTTGTCCTCCTCATTTGTAATTTTGAATAAGAAGAGTGCCCCTGCCATTGTTGCAACCTCAACTGATCCCTTATGTTTCCATCTAGTATAAACCTATTTACTTACCATTTCAAAAGTAGGTCTGTAAGTCAGGAACCTACCCACCAAGATCAAAGAAAATCCTTTAGAGATATTGTCAACCACTAAATTTGACAGATAAATCTCTTTTCTTGGATCCCTATGAGAAATAATTGGGAGATCCCTAGGTAAGGTACTAGAGTCTGGATGCCCCAACAATGCTTCTTTCCAATTATGCTTCATGATCGACAAATCTCCAAACTTCTCCAGACTAGTCTTAGGATTAGGTCTCTGAAGAAACACCAAATCATCCAAAAGTCCCAAAGGACCTCCCAAAGTTAACTTCTTGTCATGCATCGCCAACATCCAGGGGTGGGGGGGGCATTAGAAAGGACCAACCATAGATCTAAACATGCCTTTAGGTCTAGAGGGACTATATTCTCTTGTAGGAAACCCACCATGAGCAATCAGGTTGCAGAGCTCTTTTTTTTCAAATTTGTTTCCTTAAGAATATAAAATATTTGGTTATCACTATTTTTAGATCTATTTAGTTTTTTCTTACTAGCTTTTCAATTAAGAAACATTATAATTATATTTTATTATTAATAGATTAGTAGGATGCAATTAAAATTTGTGGTTTTTGTCATGAATGCTTTGTAGCTATTCACATTGGAAGCTCATTGAGAAGAATCTAAAATTTGTGAAGGTCTAAGTCCATGAGCACAAGGATTTACTCTTTAAATTACTTGAACCTTTTCAAAAAAAAAAAATCTTTGAGATTTGTTAACCAAAAGAATGAAAACATTCTAAACATATCCATCTTTTTTTTTTTAAAGAAATGAGTGAAACTTTAACATAAAGTCTCGTGCTACAAAAATATATGTTAATTGATGATTTTCTTAATATATATATATATTGAATATTATTTTTAAATTTTCTAATTAAACTCATTTTATATAAGAGTAGAAGTGATAGTATAAATTTCTTTTAAGTATCTTTATTATGTGTGTGTGTGTGTATATATATATATATATATATATATGATTTCATAATGATTTAATAAGAAATATCCTATATACCTACCTTAAAGTTGACTTCTTTTTAATTATACACTTTCTAATTAAAAAATATTATTAATACTATACATTTTATATATAATAAATATTAAGTAAAATTTTAATATATTTTATAATTAGATTATTAAAATCGTGTGCTTATATTATTATATATATTATAGTAATATTTTTAATAATATAGTAAATATAATCATAATATATTTTATTTCTAAAATAAATTCAAATTTTATTTAGAATAGTTACAATGTATCATGTTTATTATATGAAAAATAATTTATAAATATTGATTTTAAATTTTAAAAAAAAATTTAGAATAAATTTATTTAATAATATTTTCAAGTAATCAATAATAACACAAATTTATATTTAAAGATGTGATATTAAAGTATTCTAATTTTTAATACCAACTTTATAAAATGTTTTTTAAAACTTGTAATACTATTCTTATAACATCACATTAATCTTAGAACATGAGTTGATAGTAAAACATGTATACATGAGTTAATATT
Source organism: Cupressus sempervirens (assembly GCA_028749045.1). Taxonomy (NCBI): domain Eukaryota; kingdom Viridiplantae; phylum Streptophyta; class Pinopsida; order Cupressales; family Cupressaceae; genus Cupressus; species Cupressus sempervirens. Next base: position 112,245,665 of record CM053783.1, read on the forward strand.
AAAATAATTGATATAATTTATTTTAGTTTGACTATTAAGTATTATATTGTTAAGACAGTTATTCTATTTTTTTATAAATAGATCATAGGTAAAATGACAAGTTATAACTGAACAACATTATTTCAAAAAGATGTTAGAAATAACAAATAATTATGATTCAATTGATTGATATGTGAAAATTACAATATATAAGAAAATCATCAAGATTTAAATGGACCCTCAATTAATACAACCTAACCTGACCAAACCTTTTAATAGTTAAGAGCTTTACAAAATGCACCGTCCAAAACATCACTTTCTAATCGATCCCGAATTTACTCAAATTAGAATAATCGATCCCAAGGTAGGTTTAATTTAGGGTTCTACTATGACTGCGAAGGAAATATAATGTCGCCTACCGAACCCATGTTTTACCCTCGTGAATGTTCCAGTCGATCCCATGGTGTACTCAATTTACAGCTGTTATAAAACTGCGGAGGAAATATATATACTGTATTAATATATGCCATGGTTTACTCATTTTAGGGTTGTTATAAGACTCGAGAGAAAATATAATGTTTTAATCGATCCCATAGTGTGCTTAATTTAGGGTTGTTATGACTGCTGAGAAAATACAATTTTTTTAGGATTCAAAGAAAAACATGTAGTTGTCTAACTGAGGAAGGGTCAAGCGGCCACGTCCACAAAAGTCAACCACGAAGATAAAGATAAAGATAAAGGTGCTGCTGCTGCTGACAGTTGGGCTCCCTGTGAACCAACTACTAACCTCAAGCATTTCTGGAATTTTATGATAAAGACCCTCCTTCGGCTGACACTGCTCTCACAGCCTGAAGTTTTATATTTTTGTTTATCTCCAGCCTTGCCTATGAACTCGCGATCCTATATCCCGAATCCTTTTGAAAAGGTCTATTCATTAAAAACTCGCAGTTGTGTATTTCATTAATTAGGATGTAAAGATATTAAATTTGAAAGAAGAGATTCATCATAAACCTCATGCTTCCAACAAAATGAATACACGCCCATTTATATAATAGGAGAACTTTTTATAAAACCTAACATCATTTTCTCAAGCGAAAAACGAACCAACATAAATTCGGAACTTGATAAATCTAGGTAAACTTAAAATGAACACAGATGGTAAGTTTGGAAGGAGGGATATTTCATGGAGTCCTTATCCTTCCATTCCTACAACAGAAACCAATGCCATTTCATATGGAGAAAATGAACCAATATAAAATCAAAACTTACACTTGTGCTTTTCATTAATCAAAGTAAACAAAATTCAAGACAGTAAGTTTGGAAGGAGAGGATTGATCAGAATCCTTAATTAATCCTTCCAACAAAATATCCAACACAACCATTCCTATAACAGACGGTTTTTACAAAATCGTACAAGCCTAGCTTTCTCATCAGTTACTGTAGTCACTGTATAGTCACAAATTGATCTCCTCCCCCGTACATGTCTGTGAACTATCAAGCATTTCAAAACCTCCATCACACTCAACCATCTTCCAAAACTCCGGGTCAACATCGTCAAACATTTTCCAAATATCACTGACATCCAAATTACCAAACAGCTCTGCAGTACATGTCTGTGAACAAGAGTTGCTCTCCATCTCCTTCTCCTTCTCCTCTGTAGTGGACTTCAAATGAGTGATAGGTGGGGGCTTAGCAGGGGGATAATTGAGGCGAGCAGAGGAGCCATACATCACTTGAGCGGCACTGTCATATGCAAGGGCGGCGTCATGGGCAGTACAGAAGGTGCCGAGCCAGACGCGCCCCTTTTGTTCATTGGGCTTTCTGATCTCAGCCACCCATTTGCCCCACGTTCTCTGCCGAACTCCTCTGTAATTGTACTGCCCATTTTCAGGCCCTCCTTTTCCTGGCTTACGCCTTCTTTTCAACCCCTTCTGTTCCTTTATATTCACCGCTGGCTCGCTTCCTCTCAACTCCAGCGATGCATTCCGCCTCACCGCTGGCTCGCTTCCTCTCAACTCCAGCGATGCATTCCGCCATTGTTCTAACATGACACCGACTTCTCTTTGTCTCTGTCCCTTTGCTGTTTTTGGCATCCTTCTTCACGACCTTAAAACCTTTCAAAATTTATGACAAGGACTTAATTACCTCCTCTTTGAATGCTTAAATTGAAAACTACTGATCATAAACCTCGAAAGCAAAGCTCGAAAATGGTGTGACAGGTCCTGCCCGATTGGGTGATTTATAGGGGTGTGCGAGGGGGAAAGAGAATGGGGAAGGGAAGTGGGGAACGTAAGAACGCGGACACGGACTTGGCTTCCATTGGTATTATGATAGGCGTGCATTGGGAGTGTAAACTTCCATTTCCAGCTGTCCACTGAAAGACTCTTCCAATACATTTTTATAGGAAATTAAATGCTCGTATCGTTTGCTCTCGTGAAATTGAGGTGGAATGATTTCAATTGGGAATCTTCGTATAGAGATAGAACTCGCCTACTACTCTCATCTTATCTAATGCCCTCATCTTATCTAACGCTATAAGGATTACTGTTAACTTGTGTTTCCCCTAAATAAGATCTAGGGTTCTGGGTCGTGGAAGATTTGGGGATAACATTTTTAAGCTTTCCTAGTGGTGGATGATTTGTCGAAAATATTTTTTTAATATTTTTTTCTATTCAATTTCTTGTGGAAATTAGACCTAGGATTCTAGGGGTGAAGGATTTACGGAAAACCTTATTTTAGTTTTCTTCTAATATTTTCATCTTCTCAAATTTTTTGTGGAAATTAGATCTAGGACTCTAGGGGTGGAGGATTTATGGAAAACTTTATTTTAGTTTTCTTCTAATATTTTCATCTTCTCAAATTTCTTGTGGAAATTAGATCTAGGATTCTAGGGGTGGAGGATTTACGGAAAACTTTATTTTAGTTTTTTTCTAATATTTTCATCTTCTCAAATTTCTTGTGAAAATTAGATCTAGGATTGTAGGGGTGGAGGATTTACGGAAAATTTTATTTTAATTTTCTTCTAATATTTTCATCTTCTCAAATTTCTTGTAGAAATTAGATTTAGGATTCTAAGGGTGGAGGATTTGCGGAAAACTTTATTTATGGGTGGAGGATTTGTGGAAAACTTTATTTTAGTTTTCTTATAATATTTTCCTTTTCTCAATTTCTTGTGGAAATGAGTTCTAGGGTTCTAGGGGTGGAGGATTTGCAGAAAACTTTATTTTAGTTTTTCTATAATATTTTCCTCTTCTCAATTTCTTGTGGAAATGAGTTCTAGGGTTCTAGGGGTGGAGGATTTGCAGAAAACTTTATTTTAGTTTTTCTATAATATTTTCCTCTTCTCAATTTCTTGTGGAAATTAGATCTAGGGTTCTAAGGGTGGAGGATTTGCAGAAAACTTTATTTTAGTTTTTCTATAATATTTTCCTCTTCTCAATTTCTTGTGGAAATTAGATCTAAGGTTCTAAGGGTGGAGGATTTGCGGAAAACTTTATTTTAGTTTTCTTATAATATTTTCCTCTTCTCAATTTCTTGTGGAAATTAGATTTGCGGTTCTAGGGGTAGAAGATTTGGGAAAAACTTTATTTTAGTTTTAGCAGTAGTGGGAAATTTGCTAAGAATCTTTTCCTCTTCCTAATTTCTTGTGAAAATCAATTTTTATTTTTTCCAATTGTCTATTGTTAGTCCCCTGGGAGACTTATGTTTTCATCTCATTTTCTTTTTGACTTCAACATTGTTCATTTTTTAAATATTAAAGGATATTTGTAATGTTTTACAATTAGTTCATTTTTTTTTTTTTTAAAACAATATTTCTCTTTTTCAACTAACTCTCTATATTTTTTCATTTTTAAAATTTTAAAATTTGACATATTTTTATATTTCTACACCTAATGTCATGATATTTTATTTTTATGTTAGGAGGACAATTATTTTAAATTTAATTAGTTATTATTTTAAATAATATTAATATAATTAATTATGGTTTAAATTTTATAGAACATTTGTAATGTTATGGAGTTAGCTTATTTTTATTTTAATATTTTCTTTTTATCTAAATACTCTTTATATTTTTTGCTAATGTTTTTTTAATTTTTAATTTTAAAAATTAACATTTATTTAGATTTCTACATTTAATTTAGTTTATGTTCAATAGCACTTATATTATTTTTATATTATTTATTTATAAAGTTAAAATAATTATGACAAAGACAAGAGCATACAACACAATGGTAAATTGTGAGCCTCTTATCGAATAGGTATTGGGTTCAAAGAGGTCTTACATTCAAAATCGCATCACTATATATAGCTGTTGTTACTAGTGTTCTTAAAGATCATTATGTAGTTGTTTTCCTTATATTTCTAAATGATATATTTTGCTTTTATTTTTTAATAGGTTAAGTTCAAAATAAAGAGAATATAAAAAGTAGTGGTAGTGGTACTAGATGATCAAGTGAGAGTTATGAAACTAGAGGTTGGAAATATCCATTTGATTTGATCTTGCATAATGAATTGGTGAAATAAGTGAAAAAAAATCAAAGAAAATAGTTAAAGATTATGGTGGAAATTTAAAGAAATTTGTTAGAGACTAGCCTTCCAATGAACCCTAGCCTTCTAATAAATAGATAGACACAACATTTTGGTTTCATTTTCCTTAGTTGTTGCATATTTAGGACCCTTTTAGATTTTTCTTTTCCTTCTTTCTTGATGGTGGAAATCGTTTTGGGTAAATTCTTTTTTTCTACTTTCTATACTATTGTTAGAAATCTTTCAATGTACCAATTTTTACATTTTTTTTTTCAAAAAATGCATTTACTAAAATGTGTGTGTTTTAATATTGTATATATTTTATAAAAAAAACTAGATTGAGAGATTTTAATATTGTATTTGACATATAAAATTTCATATTGTATATATTTATAATAAAAAAGTAGCTTGAACTAGAGACAAATTAGAAAAAATGTAATTAATGAATAATATATTTTAGAAGGCATCCCACAACCTTCTACTAGACATGTCACCTTCAATGAAGACTTTATTACCCAAACAAGGAGACTAGAAAGAACTAGAGACACAACCAATATTCTTGTGATATTATAAACATATAGTCATTCCAAACATTAATAAAAAAATTAATTAGAGAATGGAAATACTCAATAGACATATACCTTTTATTGGTAGAGATCCCTACTAAAAACATATCATGTACGACCTCAATAGGTTCATTGGAAAAAGACCCATTAAAGAGCATTTTCATAAATATTTGAAAGGTATCCTCCAATCTAACAACCATGAGGTTTTGAAAGGCATCCTCAAAACATTTACAAATAAAACAACTACAAACAAAAAAAATTCATAGAGATGGAAGAGGCCAACAAGAATTCTAAACCAATCATAGAAGAATGTAATGTAGATCTAGAAACCTAGATCAACTCTAGAGGAACAATATTTACAAAAAGAAAATTGTAGGAAACACCTAAAAGGAACCACTATTAATAATGCGCATCAAAAAATCCAAAATCTCATGGAAGGAAAAATCTAAAACCCCTTATCCATGGTAGAAGATATGGGTATGAAAGAGAAATCAAAAGAGTATAACCCTCAATAACAGAGGAATAAAAACTCCAAAAGAAAATGTTTGTACCCCACAACCTAAGGGAAAACCATAACATACCAAGGCATAATGGAAAAGTGTCTAGAAAAGAAATTCATTTCTACCAAGAAATCCTTAGATAAAAATTGTAAGAATTTGGTATAGCTCTGATACCATGTAAGAATTTGCCTAAGGCAATAATTCAACACCAAGATCAAGAAGCTCAGTAGATAGCACAAGAGAGACAAATGATGATCAAATGAGAATCAGATGGTTGGATATCAGATAATTGGATACTAGATGATTAGATTAATACATCATAGAAGTGCCTTGTATATAAAGGCAACTAATATGACTAGGAGTTAGCAAAGAGATAAACATGACAACTAAGCACATGTCCACCAAGAGTGGATTATCCTCTATTGAGCATAGAAGTTTGTGCGATCATGAGGGGATAATTTTACATAGGTGTATCTCATAAAGAGATGTTGTAGACATAATGTGCTCTAATAAGTTGCTAACTCTTGTGTTGTCAACAAGACAACTCATATGTATATGCATATTCCTAATTGTCTACATGACAACTAATATAAAAATGCATTATCCTAAGTAGACTTAAGTATAGTGTAATAATAATTAATTATTTACACTAACACCCCCTCCCCCCTTAAGTGCAACTTAGGGGAATATACTTAAGCTCACAAAGCTAAATGCAAGATGCAATGTGGGTCTTAACTATTAGGCCATGTTAGGTACCCATGTATAAATGCAATGCAATCTCTCTGAAAATGGAGAAAGAGGGAAAACTTCATGCAAAAAACCTCCTCCAAAAAGAGAGATAAGTACAATAAAGAAGAGAAGATTCATGTGACCCCCCCCGGTGAAATATCCACATAAGAAAAAATACATGATGGTATCCCCCCACATTGAATAATCTCCTACAAGGATGTCATGAAGACAAAAAAGTATCCAATGCCTACAAATGACATTGCTCCCTTTAGGAAGAAGATACGCCAAATATAGGTGCAAGTATACTTTCTATTGTGGATAGGAAGATGGATGAGGAATCCATACATAGTATGCTATGGATGTTGCCTCTGAAGTCTGCTCATATGTTGACAAGTCCTTGATGAATGTAGATGCCACAAGCCAATCTAGTGGAAGCCCAAGAAGGTGGCAAACAAGGTAACATGTCCATGTATGAAAGTGAATCAAACTCCAAAGACAAGGAATCATCCTTATATGAAGATATGGGAAGAGAAGCAATGTAGCCTCCGCTCAATCATGAATGTACACCCATGAAAGAAGCTCCTTGATGACTAAAGAAGCTACACAATGAAAATTGAATGATGTTCCTCCTTGTAGGAAGAAGTGGTGCCATAGGTGTAGTAGAGAATGCTCCCCAACTAGTAGGAAGAATCCTCAAAAGATATAATGTTTGAGGAAATTGGAATACAATCTCCAAAGACTGACATGTCTCCTTTGAAGTAAAAGAGTCCTTCTCCAACTACTAAAAAGAAGTGTCCACAATCATGCTAGTCTCAAAAGAGAGATCAAGTGGTTGAGGGTTAGAGTGTTCCCTCACAACAAGTGAAGAAGAATTCTCCTCAACAAAGAGAAGATGGATGTCATCAATAATGTCTCCCACATCTTCAATGTAAGACTACACAAACAACATTGCAATGTCTTGAAGGAAGTCATCCCATGAAGCTGAAATTGGAAGACAGGGTGTTTCCTGTTGCACTGAATTAGGAGCATCTGTGGCTGGAACTGGATCAGTAGAAGCAATAGGAGCATCAGGAGTTATGATCTCAACTAGAGTTGTAGGTACCAAACTGGACTGGTTGGAGGTAGAATGTCCTCTAGTAATAGAGGGACTCATGGATCTTCATATGCTTCCCAAAGACACATCCAAACATCATGAGGACTACTTGCCTTACTAAGAGGAGAAAAAGATTCCTTACTCATACTGTTATACATAAAGTGAAGAAGAAGAGAAAGATGTCCCCAATTAGTATTAGGTAGAAATATATTTGAATATAGATAAGGAAACACTTCCTTATGTTCTCTTAGATGATAAATCATCAAAGCACTCCATTTTTTATAGTTCCTTTTTGTCAATTTGAATCTTAAACCAAAGTGACACTTTTGACATGACTCCATGAGATCAAATAATGTATGCACCCCCAAAATGCAAAAAAGAAATCAAAGAAACCCCCCCTAATGCATGATTTGGCATTTTATATTTAGTGCGATTACAATGGCCACTTGACAATTTAGGGTGTAAGTGGACTTTTGATTTTGATGGTTACAACAAAAAATATGAAGCTATATCTAACTCAACAAGATAAGACACAAGACCTCTCAAGGATCTAATTAATTACAAGTGCCAAAATAGGCAAAAAATGATCAAATACTGAAAGTACTATATCCACTGAAAATTACTCCAAATTGATACCAAATCTGGAAAGTAGACAAAAATTATATTTTCAAAAAAAATAGCACCTGAATATGTGTCCATATGAGCCCAAACAAAGCCTCTAAAGTTGTTAAAATTAGGATTGGCAATTTTCAGAAAAAATTAGGAACAAAGATCACAAACAACCTGCACCAATGTGTAGATCATGAAATTCTACTCCAAAACAAACAAAAAATTGCTTAAAAAAAGGATTCTGTATGAGGGAGATATCGTTGTTTGAAAATCACTTGTGCAATTATTTTTCCTGAATCGCCACTGTCACACCTTCAAAAATCAAATAACTCTAGATTTCACCTTAGATGTTTGATTTTGATGAAACAAAAGTCAATTTGGGGTTTTTTTGACCTTTTGAATGTGATAGCAACATCTAATTTGCACCAACAAACTCCAATCTTGACCTGCAAAAAAATCTCTCCAATGGCTATGTAATGAAGCTCCTATAGCTCTGATACCATGTAAGAATTTGGTATAGCTTTGATACCATGTAAGAATTTTCCTAAGGCAATAATTCAATGCCAAGATCAAGAAGCTCAGAAAATAGCACAAGAGAGACACATTATGATCGAATGAGAATCAGATGATTGGATATCAGATAATTGGATACCAGATGATTGGATTAATACATCATAGAAGTGCCTTGTATATAAAGGCAATTGATATGACTAGAAGTCAACAAAGAGATAAACATGACAACTAAGCACATGTCCACCAAAAGTGGATTATCCTCCATTGAGCACGAGAGTTTGTGCAATGATGAGAGGATAATTTCACATAGGTGTATCTCATAAAGAAATGTTGTAGACACCATGTGCTCTAATAAGTTGCTAACTCCTATGTTGTTGACAAGACAACTCATATGTCTATCCATATTCCTAAGTGTCTACATGACAACTAATATAAAAATGCATTATCCTAAGTAGACTTAAGTAAAGTGTAATAATAATTAATTATTTACACTAATAAAAATAAAATGTCTCCTTGTAAACCAAAGATAAGGGTAAAGGGACATGTCACTATGTAAGGCTCCTAACAAAATAGAGAAGAAACCCTAAAGAACTGGTAGGCTAACCATTATAGCTATAGAATGTGAGGTTTCTTTCATATATGCTATTTATAGAAGTATTTCTAGAGTGATGTAAAAATATCCTTATTTTAGCCTCTTTGTGTGTTTATTGTTGTGGAGCTAACTAGTTTGGCATTTTGGTAGAGTATTGGTTGATGTGCACTGATAGTATGTGAATTTTAATTGAGGTTGTCACCTACACATTTTCTTGATTTTTATTTATTGAATACAACATATGGTTGAGTATATGGATCCTATTTAGATGAATATATGTTATTTTCAATCCTATATATGTGTGTGTACTATGTTAATCATATCCATTGGAACTGAGTACATTGGAGATGGTGTGGTGTGTTATCTCATGTGAGGCATGTTGTAATATTTGAGGTGGTCCTAATTTCATGTCTTACCATCATAAGAACATCTTGATGTGACCTATTTCAAATAATTTTACCAGCCTGGTGGATCTCATAATCTTGTATAAATAAGAGTGAGGAGTTCCATTGTTTATAACATACATATATAAGTGATTTTATCTTATTAGACTCATGCATGCTGATATGAAAAGTAATCACAAACTTATTGGAAGGATTCATGTGTTCATGTTGTTGGGATTAAAAGAGATTATTGGCACTTGGAGTGATTGGTTCAAGTAGTAGAGATGTTGTATTGGTGACAAGTTTTGTCATTGATGTCAACAAATGTTCTTTAATGGTTGCAAATAGACTCATATTTTGTATGTTGCAGGTCATTAATCATTTAGTGTAGGAATAGATTGATAGATATATATACGAGAGATTACATTTGAGTAGGAGTGTATACATCATGTCTATGTTCATTAAACTTCATTTGATATTATGGTTGAGTTTCATATTAATTAGTGAAGACTAGTAGAAGATCAATGGGTAGGAAAATATGCTAGAGGTAGTTATATTTTTTCTATAACTTGATGACAAGAAGAAATTGATGCTAGAGACTATATAAGATATTATAAGACTTCCTTGTATGTATATGTTCACATTTTTGAGTCATTTGGCTTATTTTGGAATTTGCATTGATATATAATGCTAGATATATTTCACTAGCAATTGATTGGAGCATTGTAGTATGTTGAATATCATTGGCAAGTGTTAACTATATTTTATAGCATGTGAAACACTTCAATTAGTGTTTGTATAATAATTTAAAAAGGCATGTGTACCTTAGCATGGTCCCATGTAATTAAATATTGTATTAGCCTAAATCCCTAACACACTAACTTAATTAATTATTTGTAATTGGTATAAAGGAAATTACTCAATTAAATGTATGAAATGATAAGTATGGATATGGGCCTTAATGTTAGATTGTCAGAGCATGGATGAGACATGGTCAAATGCTTTGACAAGAGGTATGAGTGAAATCTATCATTCCTAATGGACTTCAAATGAATTATTTTGGCAAGTAAGTTATAAATTTGCTAGTTCACATTCTTGGATTTTTATCCTACTAAAAAGATGGTTTAATATTTTGTCATTTGAAAAATGAGCTTGGGTAATGGGCCTTTTTTCTCATCAACTACTAATAGAGTTGCAACCTTCTAAGAAGGGTTGAAGGTCTACTAACATGGGTTTATCCTTTAACAAGGACTATTGTACTAAATGTGTTGTATTTTAATCCTAAGAGGGTCACATCCTTTAATAAGGGACCTCTATTAGTACATCATTCCATGGGTGCCATCTCTACTAGATTTTTTTCCCCTTTTATTAAGGGTTTTCCTCAAGAAAAAAATTGCTCTGTTATGGTGTCTAATTTCTTTTTATTGTGCATTATTTTTTATAATAAAAAGAAGCCAAAATGGGGGCTAGCCCAAAGATAGAAAACTAAGGTTGAAGATCAGTTGGAATTCATTACCATATGATCAACCAACCCCCTTTCTTAATAACAAAAACCCCCACACTAAAATATTCCTATACTTAAACTTACTACATCTATCAACTAATATATTGTCATAATTATGCAAAAAAATTCCCTCTTAACATTTTTGGGGATAAACCAAGTCTAGTGATTAATAACAAAATAAGCTCCGTGGGCCAAATAGTAACCAGTAAACATAAACAACAACAAAATAACTAAAAAGGAACCAAGATATAACTCTCCTTATTTTGGTTGTTCAGGTTCTCTAGTAAGAGCCACAACCAATCATCTACTAAGAAGCCATATAGCAAGTGGGTAGACTTCATGTCCTCGGTGTCCTTTCTCTCCTCATGTCTAACCTACAAAAGATAGAGGGTGATCACAGTAGAATACATCACATGAACCAAAGAAATTTCCACCTTGTTGAACTAGCCCTCGATGTCCTCATTCTTCTCAATCCAGTTGGTAATGGACTCCTCCAATTTAGAAAAATCTTGATTAATAGCGGAGTGGCTATTAGCAATGGCTTGTGGCACACTATTCTCCTCCTTCTGGTTGTCACCACCTATAGACTTGTCAACCTGATCCTTCATTTTATTCTTAGCCCCCTCATTATGAGCTTCCAAGTTCAAAATCTTAACAAGGGAGGTGATCATCCCTTGATCACCCATATCACCCTCTTTCCTAGAATCAATGGTGTTTGTCTAAATTTTCAAAGTATCCAATACCCTAGAAGGAATTGAATTTTCCTATCCCCCTCCAATAGTATTGATGAGTCTAAAAAATGCCTTTATTTTGTTATGTTTAAGATACTTTGTGATACTCTATTTATCCTTGTTTTAACACTTATAAGCCTATGTTTGATAAACCTTTGTTGATTTATGGGGTAGAAAACTATGTCATCTTTTGCCTAAATTATATCTAATATGCAGTATTTCATATAAATATCCAAATGTGCGTTCTTATGATTGAATTTAGTTTGATGGATGTTTATTTGCAAATATGTCTTAAATCATAACTAACCTGATGATAAGGATAAAAGGATAAGCGAAAGAATCCAGAAGTTGGTTGCCGACAGCATTCAAGGAGAAACGAGCATCAAGGAACAACCACGAAAAGGAAGTTATAACCACTCATGGAAACATGGCAGCAAATAAGGAGGATCTTTTACGAGCCATTACCTTCTCTGCATTTACGTTGTAACAAGTGGATGCTGAGACTTCATTGCTCCCTCCTCAATTCCATTATCCTTCCTTTTCGCTTTTAGTTGTTCTCCTATATTTTCTCTTGCAGACTTAACTTAGGATAGTTACTTTTCTATAATGTAATAAAGAGTAGATTCCCTATATATGTTGGGATCAACTCCTGTGTGTGAAGTTTTTAGTTTTTGATAAGTTTTATCAAGTAAGAGAGAACACTGATTTACAGTTTGTTGTAGTTGTGTTTTACAATTCTAAATCATGTAATGACTGATTAATGAAATGAATTAGTTCTCTTTAGCTTCTATCCTGCATTGGTAGATTAGAGAAGCCAACCAAGGGGGCCCACTTGGAAGGTGGATTAGATTAGGATAGAATAGATTCATTTTACTAGCATTAGTAGTATTTTAAGTAAGACGTAGCTAGTTAATTCCCTCCTGTAGCATCACACTTCATAAACTTTCTTGCAACATCTGCGAGAATAGTCTAGTGGATGAGTCAAGATGGAATCTCTATTATCTTGTCATTGTGTTTTCAACATTCATAGATTTAGTATTTTCCTTTCCACAGCAATAGTGTAGTTTCCTTCCTTTGCATTTTTACTTTCCTGCAGCACAAGCATAATGACTCATCAAGGTACCTAGTGCACATACTGTGCCGACCATTTCAAGTATACGTTCTTGGGTTGAAAATCTTAATGCACCTCATGGTAGGGGAAAAGTAGTCCTTAGCTTGAATAGATTATTCCTAAGCTAGGCCTAGCACATGACTATGGAACACCTATTATGAGGCGGTTCATTTTTGGCACCATTGCCAGGGATGGTGTCAAGCTAGGAGCATTTTTGAGTCATAGTTTTTAGATTAAGTTCTTTTTACCAGTGTGAAAATTTTAGTTGCATGCATCGAAGAGGAAGATGATGAGATGAATATGGCAGATTTCTTCCACAAGGATCTGTTAATTTGAATGAAGAAGTTGAGTTGCCCTTTGAAGACACAAGTCCTATTTTCCCCACAATATCATCATCAAGAGCTAAATCCCTAGATATATCTGGTCTCCAACCTTTCACTGAAATAGTGACCAGTCTTCTTGATAACACTACCTTGAATCCACCAGTTGTTAATTATCCAGTGCCTAACATTCCTTTTCAACAGCAACCTCATAATCCAGTCCCACCAGTCATGGCACAACCCACTTTTCCATTTCCACTTCCAAGTCTCATAACCAATGCCAATCTCAAGAATATACCTCCCACTACTCTTCCAAAGTTCTATGGCCTTGCAACTGAAGACCCTGATACCTTCTTGTTTGAGTTCAACATCCTTTGTCGTATTTTTGACTACAACACTAATGTCCATAAGCTTAAATTATTTCCACCCACATTGAAAGAATCAGCTTTACGATGGTTCATGGGCTTAGGAGCCAATAAAGCTGTGAATTGGGATGAAATGCAAGCCTTGTTTTTGGAAAAATATAAAGAATATTACAAAGCATCTGGCACAAGAGGAGATGATATCTTTAGGATATCACACAAGGAGGAAGAGACATTAGAAGACTATGTTTCTTGATTTTTATATACACTACAAAAGAATCCTCAGCACACATTGTCTGAAGATTCCCAAAAACTAGTCTTTCTAAGAGGAGTGAATGAAGACTGTTTGGAAGCATTAGACCTGATGGCCAGTGGAGATGTATATCAAGCTCAATGGGATCACCTCAAAAAGATATGTTAGAACTACTCAAGGTCAACCATGAAGAAAGGTTGAGGACCCCGTTCTACGGTTACAAAAGGAATTAGTCAAGGCATTTCAAAACTTGAAATATCCAATTTGATGTCAGATTTCAAACAAGACATCATTAATGATGTCGCTACATAGTTGGATACAATGACTGCAAAGAAGAAGCAAGCAGAGGTTGAGTTACAACTAGCTGAGTACTATCCTCATTGTCGAAAGCAAAAGAAGGATTGCCACTGTAAATTGGTTGCAAGCATGGAGAACCAGCATCTTCCAACTAAATGTGTAAAGATAGATGGGGATGATGAGCAAGTATTCTTTGTTGCTCAACGCCGACCATGGGCTCAATCTCAAGGTATGCCTCAAGACCCCTTGCAAAATTCAAATTGATATGGTAATCAATGGCAAAACCGCAATACCCAAGGTCCTCCACAAAACCAACCCAATTGGAATAATACTGGGCAAAATAACCCACAATAGTCTCAATGGTCTCAAAATTCCCAACAACCTTGGCCTAACCAGAAAAATAACCAATGGCTCCAAAACTAGCAGAACCAATGGCAACCACCCTAAGGGAATTGGCAATCTCCAAACCAATGGAATTGGCCATCTCCAAACCAATGGAAGGGATCTCAAAAATGGACTAACCAAAATACTGGTGCTCCACAATTACCCCCTCCAGCTCAACAACCTGCTTTAATGCCACCACCTACAAATAGTGGACCTCAAAAGAAAACATAGCTCCCTGCACAACCTCAGCCAAATCCAAATAGCCAACCATAGCAGCCCATGTATAGTGTTGATACCTAGCAGTACCCTGCTTATGCCCTAGATGTCGCAGATATACATTTGAGATCTAGAACGACCTTACCAGCACCAAAGCCACCTCTTATAACTGAAGTATCAGACTCTCCTGCAGCATCAGAACCTTTGGTTGATGAACCTGTTGACCCAACTAATGTTACCATACCAATACCAGTTCAACCAGCAGTGCAGCCTCCTTTTCCAGACCAACTAATACAAAAGAAACCTGAACAAAGCAAGGAACAACCCTTTGACATTGTTAATCAGTTGAAGAATATGCATGTCCAAATACCTTTGTTTCAAGCTATTAAGGACATTCCTGCTTATGGAAAAGCTATAAGGGAAGCTTGTCTAAAGAAACTTAGAAGGAAGAAGAAGGATCCTACCACAGTTCATGTTTTTGGACACTTAGCTGATATCATGTTAGGAAGAGTGATTTCACCAAAATATTCTAACCTAGGGAGTCCAGTAGTAAGTGTCAGCATAAATGGTCAATTTGTTAAAAATGCCTTAATAGATTTGGAAGCTGCTATAAATTTGATGACCAAAGAAACCATGAAGAAGTTACAAATAGAAGGATTAAGGCCCACACCAACTATTCTATAGCTTGCAGATAGTTCCACTGTCATTCCTGATGGAATGATAGAAAATATTGTTGTGACCTTAGATTCCCTAGAATATCTTGTGGACTTCATGATTTTGTCCCCTTAAGTAAACCTATCTAGCTATCCTATCATTCTAGGTAGACCATGGTTGGACACAACTGATGCAAACATAAATTGCAGATTAGGGAATATGACCATATCAAATGGCCAAGCAACCAAGCAATTTGATCTATATCCTCCTGGACAATCATTACCAGATTTGAGTACATCTTTTTGGCCAAATTTAGGAGATGAAGAAGAAGAGATAAATTCCATAGTACAACTTATGATGTTACATAGGCAATCTTTTCTATAGTTGCAAGAAGAAGATTAAGTAATCCAGAGCATCCTTACCAACACTTGTGTGGTAGGAAAAGATGTGTCTGAAAGCTCTGTATTAGAATTGATTACATATGAGGAGTGTGATACAAGTTGTACTTTACTTAAGGAACCTAAAAATCTTTGTTCACTACTTCCCTGTGAATTAGAAGGAAGCCCAATCTTTGAAATTGCTATGGTAGAATCCACTATTCCTATTGAACTGAGTAAAGGCCATAAACTGCATGTTAACCCCAAATTGACATATGTACAGATGGAACAATTAAAAGAATTGCTTCAGAAGCATGAGAAGACTTTTTCTTGGGATTATGGTGATATGAAAGGATTAAGCCCTACACTGTGTACCCATAGGATATACATTAATGAAGGTTGTCTACCACTTCGTCAACCTCAAAGGAGGATAAATCCAAGCCTCAGAGAAATAGTCAAAACAGAATTGTAGAAACTGCTTGATGTTGGCTTTATCTATCCTATATCTGATAGTAAATGGGTATCACCGCTGGTTATAGTACCTAAGAAAGGAGGAAAATGGAGAATTCATGTAGATTATAGGGAGTTGAATAAGGCTACTAAAAAGGATCATTTTCCTTTACCCTTCATAGATCAAGTTTTGGATACACTACCTAGAAAGAAGTACTTCTCCTTTTTAGATGGATACAGTGGCTATAATCAAATCAGTATTGCTCCTGAAGACCAAGACAAAACTACATTTACCTATCCATGGGGTACTTTTGCATACTCTGTTTTACCATTTGGTCTTTGTAATGCTCCTGCAACGTTTCAACGGGCTGTAATTAGTATTTTTGCTGATATATCACATGATTGTATGGAAATCTATATGGATGACTTTACAACATTTGGAGTTACTTTTGAAGAAGCAATGATAAATCTTGAAAAAGTTTTGGTAAGATGTCAAGAACATAATTTGGCACTAAATAGTGAAAAGTGTTTCATGCTCATGCAAGAGGGTGTGGTACTCGGTCATTTCATATCTACTGCAGGTATACAAGTAGACCTAGCTAAAATTGAGGTAATTCAAACATTACCCATACCCACTAAATTAAAAGGTATCAGATCTTTTCTGGGACATGCTGGATATTACAAGCATTTTATAAAAGACTTCAGTAAAATAGCCAGTCCCTTGTACAAATTGCTCACCAAAGAAGCTGAATTCAATTGGACACCTGAGTGTGATAAAGCTTTCCTGCAGCTTAAGCAACTTTTGACCACAACCCCAATTTTACAAGGCCCTGATTGGAACCTACCTTTTCACATATATATAGATGCTTCTGATTATGCCATAGGTGCAGTTTTAACATAGAAACACTCAAATTTTGAAAATGTCATCTATTATATCAGTAAGTGTCTTCATGGCCCAGAACTAAATTACACAGTGACTGAAAAAGAATTGTTAGCACTAGTCTATGCTCTAAATAAATTTCAGCATTACATCACAAGTTATCCTATCTATGTTCATACTAATCATGCAACAATCAAATATCTCATGAACAAACCTGCTATAACTAGTAGGTTAGCAAGATGGTTACTATTGCTACAAGAATTTGACATAACCATAGTGGACAAGCCTAGAAAAACAAATGCCGTAGTTGATTATTTGTCAAGAATCAATCATCATGATACTGATACTACTCTGGTAGATGATGCATTTCCAAATGAACATTTTTTTCATATTGCTATTAAAGTTCCATGGTATGCAGATATTGCTAACTACATTGCAGCTAATAAGACACTAGCGCATTTTTCTTATAAGGAGAGAAAGTTTCTCATACAGAAAAGCTTCCATTTCTCATGGATAGACAATTTTCTGTTCTATACTAGACCTAATCAAGTTATGCACAGATGTGTAAGAGAAGATGAGACATATGACATTTTGCATGCATGTCATAATGAGCCCTGCGGAGGACATTTTGCAGCCAAAAGAACAGCTTTCAAAATCTTAGCCACTAGTTACTATTGGCCTACCCTTCATAAAGATGCAATCAATTATACAAGGAAGTGTGACCAATGCCAAAGAATGGGTCGCCCAACCAAAACAGATGAAATTCCTCTGAATCCTCAAGTGGTGTTAACACCATTTGACAAATGGGGAATGGAATTTATTGGTCCTATTGATCCTCCATCCAATGGGAAGTCTTATATTCTGGTTTGTACTGACTACCTAACCAAATGGGTTGAGGTTAAGACTATGAAGCATACCCGTGATGAAAAAGTTGTCAAATTCTTGTATGAAGAGATTTTGACATGCTATGGAGTTCCTAAAGAATTGGTTGCTAATTAAGGCACACAATTTACTTCCAACCTAATTTCAGAGTTGATGAAACAGTATAAAATCAGGCATTGCAGATCCAGTCCTTATCATCCACAAGCCAATGGACAAGCAGAAGTTACCAACCGTGACCTAGAAAATATTCTAACTAAAATAGTCCATTTACATCATCGGGATTGGACCAACCGGTTACAAGAAGCTGTTTGGGCTTATAGAACAACGTGGAAAACCACTACCGGATTCACACCATTTGAGCTTTTGTATGGGAAAGTGGCAATGCTTCCAATTGAATTTGAACACAAGACTTTAAGAACAACCTTGACCTTAGATATTGATCTTCCTGTAGCACAAAGAGAATGCCTCCTACATCTTAATTCTTTGGATGAAATGTGCAAGACCATTTTAGAACACACTGAACTGGTGCAAAAATAGAGAAAACACTGGCATGATTCTCATATCCTCAACAAATAGTTCAAAGCTGGTGACTGGGAATTATTATATGATTCTTGCTTTAAGGATATGCTAGGGAAGCTACAGACGCGATGGTTAGGACCATATCAAATCATCCATGTATTTAACAATGGAACAATTCAACTAACCACAATTGATGATGTGCCTTTCAAAATGCTGATCAACGGTCATCGACTTAAGTTTTACAAATAGCCTCAAACAAAAGGCAAATTCATGCAATAGTTCGAACAACCGAATCCAACAACAACTCAAGTATCTCTTCCTACAACAGAAGGTGAAAACCTTCCGCCTGCTCCTCTTCAACATTAATTCTAATTTGCATGTCCATAATAATAACTTTATGATTCACATAAAGTCCATTTTCTTTTCATGATATTTTTTTCCATTCATATCTTAATCTTCCATCCACCCACCCCACTCCATTTCTTAATCTTCCATCCACTCACTTTGTACATAATTAAGTTTTTGTGTTTTCAATCAAATCTGTACATGCTGATGGATGCTGTCATTTACATTATTTTCATCACCTTTTTTTTGGAGCATGTGAAAATCCACTTGGCAGGTATAAAAATTTTCAAACTATTATTCATTTATAAGTTTGCAGATTTTGTTAATTATATATAATACTGCATAGTCTCTATAATTACGGTGTATTCTAGTCCCTCACCCATACTAGTCTGACAAGTGAGGACACTTGTCATAAAATTAGCAGGGGGCAGGGAAGTGTCGTACTATCCAATTACATGCATGATTAACTGTGATGATTTTCTAAAATCTTGGCATTACCCCTTATTAATGAGAACTTTTTTCCATAAGTATGCCATGTCAAGTGTTGTACTCCCACTTTCTGAATGAATTTTTTTTTTTTCCTTGTTCGTGCCAAATTTTTCATTCTAAGCCATGATGTGACCTATTTTTAAAATTTTGGCATTTGAACCATGTTTCTGGATGATTTTCATACAAATTCATGATTTACTTTTACCTAAAGTTTAATTATGGCACATAACAATTGGTTATGGCAATTAATGTTCCCAAAAAGAAGCGGTGAAGAGTCTAAGAAATAACGCAGAGTCTTGAAGTTGCATTCAGAAAGGGAGAGAGAAACGGAGTAGTAGAAGAATTATCAAGAAATGGGAGGAGGTTTACAGAGAAGAGAGCCAGTTGAGCACATTTTGTTGCTCTCTGACGTAGAAGTAGTAAGAAGATCCAATGCATGCGGGTGGTTAGGATATTGTTTGAATTTAACAGCATATGATGAAGAAGCAGCTGTAGAATCTACCAGGACATTTGATGAAGGTGAAGCTTCTATGTGAGGTTTGACAGTAATTGCAATAGAAGAATGAATTGCAGAAGTAACAGGGTTACCTTCTATTGGAGAGCATTATCCGAGCTCGCATGACGCTAGGTCAGCAAGGGCCCAGTTCACTACCCCACATGACCCTCAATTGGATGTTACAAAGCAGGGGTGCAAGAGATTGTCTTTGCCACCTCCATACCTTGAGCTAGCAATGCATGTCACTAGGTATTTTACTTGTGAAGGCAGATTTTCTCACTTACATGCCTACAGAACAAAATATTGAGGGAGCTGAAACAGAAAATGCACAAGGGATTGAACTAGAATTTGCTTCCATTCAAGAGAATGTGCCTCCACCTGAGCAAGAAATCCCTAAACCCACTACTAGTAAAGATAAAAGGAAACAGAAGTCACTAGAAGAAATCGCTGCTCAACAAAAACCTAGTCCTGCAATTAAGCACCAGAAGAAAACAAAGAAGGTTCCTGTAGTAACTAATCCTGCAGCAGTGATACTGAAATAGAAAAGTAGGCAAAAGATAGTAGTACAAGAAGAGACTCCTTTGCAAAGAAGCCCTAGAATGAGAGGGCAAATTTTTAAAGGTCCTATATCGTCTAAAGCACCTACTCTAGAGTCTCCTATGCAAATAATTTCTAACCATTCTCACCTTCACACTGAGATGACAGAAGCTTCTGGTAATCCTCCTGCAGCATGTGAGGAAGAAATTAACAAAACCTTAATGGATTTACCAGGTGTCTCAAGCCATGAGAATAAAGTAGTTCCTGAATGTCATGATTCGAATACTGCCTTAGTCCCATATAAGTCAACATGGATCAATAGTTTGGCGGAACATCTATGGTGGGAATAGAAAAAGAAAAAGGATTATGAAGAGGATAACAGTGTTGTCACCTTGCAAAAACTCCTTTTCCAATTATATGGACAGCATTTATTTGCTGAAGCACTATGGAAAGAGGAGAAGAAAAGAATGAGCAAAATCATAACATCACAAAATGAGGAGATTGAAGAATTTAAAGAACAGCTAGAAAGATAGAGACAACGCATGGAACATGCACTTAAATTAGTTGATCAAGCTCTTTCTTACAGAACACCTCTTCGAGTATATGCTTTTTTTTTGGAAGAACAATATCTTTTGCTTCAGTTGATGTTAACCCTTAGAAATGTAAATGCAGAATTCAAAACTGTACAAGAGTTTTATGGGTTGCATCAAACCTTACCACCATGGCAACAAAATCTATTGTCTGAGTTGTATATTCATAATTTTGTCATTCCTACAGAAACTAAGTGGAATCCTTTGCTCTATATAGGATATGTGCATTTGAAAGCTTTAATGTCATGGATGTCTAATGAGGCAATTTATGATAGACAACTGGTTAATTACAAAGATGAGGAGAGAATAAAACCTTTACCCTTGAGGGAAAAAAGTAAACAACCAGAAGAAATGCTTCGGGACTGGTTTACATTAACCTATAGGAAGAGTAATCAAGAAGTTAGAAAGAAGGTATTTGTTGCTAGAGCCAAAGTGTATGCCGAATATGAAAACTTACCCTACTTTGCATTCCAAAGAGCTATGACCGGAGTAAGAAGTAGATGGGCATGGTTACCTAATTCTCTCAAGAAATCAGAGCCGCACAGTCCTATTAATTTGGAAGCAGCACTATATAGAGTTCCAAAATATTTAGAACTAGGAAAGAAACTAAGGATAGAGCTATGGTGTCCTTTGACCATGCAACCTCCAATGCTTTTATGGCCCCTGTATGATATTGATGCTAACAAACTTGATAAGTTGCACGAAGACCACAAGCGAGAAGTATGGGAAAGGACCAAAGGATTCTATTACACCTTCAAGGGTAGCAGAAAGGGAAAGACAAAAGTTGGGGAGTTCAAATCTTTGACAAAGAAGTGTAATGCTTGAGGACAAGCATTAGTTTAGCAGGGGGCAGATGATGAGTCCAAAAAATGCCTTTATTTTGTTATGTTTAAGATACTTTGTGATACTCCGTTTATCCTTTTTTTAACACTTATAAGCCTATGTTTGATAAACCTTTGATGATTTATGGGGTAGAAAAACTATGTCATCTTTTGCCTAAATTCTATCTAACATGTAGTATTTCATATAAATATCCAAATGTGTGTTCTTATGCTTGAATTTAGTTTGATGGATGTTTATTTGCAAATATGTCTTAAATCATAACTAACCTGATGATAAGGATTAAAGGATAAACGAAAGAATCCAGAAGTTGGTTGCCGACAACATTCAAGGAGAAACGAGCATGAAGGAACAACCATGAAAAGGAAGTTATAACCACTCTAGAAAACATGGTAGTGAATAAGGAGGAGCTTTTACGAGCCATTACCTTCTCTGCATTTACATTGTAACAAGCAGATGCTGAAACTTCATTGCTCCCTCCTCAATTCTGTTATCCTTCCTTTCTGCTTTCAGTTGTTTTCCTATATTCTCTCCTGCAGAATTAACTTAGGATAGTTACTTTTCTGTTATGTAATAAAGAGTAGATTCCCTATATATGTTAGGATCGACTCCTATGTGTGAAGTTTTTGGTTTTTGATAAGTTTTATCGAGTAAGAGAGAACATTGATTCACAGTTTGTTGTAGTTGTGTTTTACAATTTTGAATCATGTAATGACTTATTTATGGAATGAATTAGTTCTCTTTATCTTCTATCCTGCATTGGTAGATTAGAGAAGCCAACCAATGGGGCCCACTTGGAAGGTGGATTAGATTAGGATAGAATAGATTCATTTTACTAGCATTAGCAGTATTTTAAGTAAGACGTAGCTAGTTAATTCCTTCCTGTAGCATCACACTTCATAAACTATCTTGCAGCATTTGCGAGAACAGTCTAGTGGATGAGTCAAGATGGAATCTCTGTTATCTTGTCATTGTGTTTTCAACATTCATAGATTCAGTATTTTCCTTTCCATAGTAGTAGTGTAGTTTCCTTCCTTTGCATTTTTACTTTCCTACAGCACAAGCATAATGACTCATCAAGGTACTTAGTGCACATACTGTGCCGACCATTTCAAGTATATGTCTTTGGGTTGACAATCTAAATGCACCTCATGGTAGGGGAAAAGTAGTCCTTAGCTTGAATAGATTATTCCTAAGCCAAGCCTAGTGCATGACTATGGAACACCTATTGTGAGGCGGTTCATTTTTGGCACCATTGACGGGGATGGTGTCAAGCTAGGAGCATTTTTGAGTCATAGTTTTTAGATTAAGTTCTTTTTACCAGTGTGAAAATTTTAGTTGCATGCATCGAAGAGGAAGACGACGAGATGAATATGGCAGATTTCTTCCACAAGGATCTGTTAATTTGAATGAAGAAGTTGAAGAAGAAGTTGAGTTGCCCTTTGAAGAAGTTGAGTTACATGTATATAATAGTTATTTAATTATTATATATACATGTATATGTATCAATCAAGTATATCCAAACCACTTTATCATCTCTGATAAAATTATCAATTTTCAATGGCTTAATCTAAGCATTGACTTTCTTCATAGATTTTTCATCACCAAGCTCAATCACTAAATCCTCCATAACTTATTTCATCTCCTCAACAAGGATACCAAAGAAACCATGGGAAATGCTCAAAGAACCAAGATAGAAACATTTTCTTCCCTAATTATAAAAAATTAATATTGGCACTTGGCTATTGTATTTTTATTACACTTGTGATTTCTACATGTGAACCTATCATAATAATTATTCCCCTCGTGACAATCCATCCCATTTCTATAATCATTCCAAAAAAATATTTGTTGAGAGTTAGAAAGGCCTCTCTTTTGGGATTGAAGAAAATCACACCATATCTTGTCTTGGGTTATAGATCCACTCCTGGAAAAAGAATCATAATTGCAATATTAATTGAAAAGGTGTTCCAATTTAGAATCAACATCAAAAATTCCCTTTCCTTGAAAGGCACCATCATAAATCTGACTCCCACAAACCACTTGATCAAAAGGGTTATTATTGCATTAAACAATTCCTTTTTGAGCTAGTGTTAAAACCACCATCAAAAGATCATATTCTCTTTCCCAGATCTTGTGATTGTTGACACCATGTTTTTATGCCACTAGACTATCTACCACTTGGTTTCCCTCATGGTGAAAAATGGTGAATGGTGATCTTAATAAAACTATTTAATAATATTTGAGCACTCCTCATAATCATTGTAGCATGCCAACTCATCTTACAAACCCCTTTAATGACCTCAATGACTAGCAATGAGTCTCCCTCAACTGCCAAATTTTGAATGCCTAGATTAATAGTTGTCTCCAAACCCCATAGAAGACACTAGCGTTTGCCTCATTTCTAGAAACTTTACCACAATTACTTGCATAACCCTGAATGCAATTTCCTTTTTCATCTCAAATTATACCCTTGATAGCAACCTTAGCATTTTCTCTAGATTCCTCAAAATTAAGTTTGAACCAATTTAGAGGGGGAGGTTTCCATTTAGTACCCTTCCTTTTCAGGTCCTTCATATTGTCCATTTTCTCCACAAGATGAGATAAATCCCACACTTCTGCCCATCTCTTATCTAGTTGTGTAAGAGGTAGGTGGGGGGTTTCCATTTCCACTTCAGCATGCATTCCCTAATGAGTTTCATAGCTATTTCAGATACCACCTCCAGGGGGGTATATATTTCTCTCTAAATACACAGTTGTTCCATTCCTTCCTTATGTTCCAAAAAATATATGGACGAATTGCTTTCCATAGCATTTTAACAAGGGGGTGGTGGGAGAGACAAATCCAATTTAGGATAAATTATTGTGCCTCAAAATTAAAGACCTAATTGATGCCCGTCTAGTAAAATAACTTCTCTAAAATTTGAGTTGAATAGGAATAGTGGATTAGTAGGTGAGAGATAGTCTCCTCCTCACAATTATAAAATAGACACCTATTAACCATCTAGAAAATGCACTTTTGGAGGCTATCAATTGTAAGAATACTATTATGCATAATACATCACTAGAAGAAATTAATCTTGGGAAAGAAGTGAGATTTCCATGCATACCTCTAGCTTTATGAGGTACATCTTTCTCCAATAATAGTATTATATGCCAACCTCACACTAAAATATCCCTATGAGTTTTTTCCTAAATTAAATTATCTCTATTAGAGAAGGACGGGATACGAGTTGAGTCTTTCAATAGACTCCTCACATAGTGTCATATGCATAAGGCTTAGATCACCCAGATTGAGGTTTGTCCAATTTTCCATTTTCAATATTATTTACGACTTTGGTTCCATAGTCGATCACAACATGATCCTTCAAAGCAAAAAATTTAGTATCAATTAACAGAAAGTCCCCAATCCACCTGTCTTTCCATGATATGACTAGATCCTCATCCCCTATGTTCCTTTTCATTCATCTCCTTAAATGTTTCCTATTCTTAACAATGTTTGTCCATATTATTGATTTAGATGTGAGCCCATGTTGACATAGTCAAGTTTTTTATTAGTGACACACACTTATTCAGATTCAGTTAGTGTAAAGTTTAGCAGTGCAAACTGAGTAGTTCAGTGTATACCAAGTTTATCAGTGGTTATCGAGTTTGTAGTTCATATGATGTGAAGCCAATGGTTATCGAGAATTGTAGTGTCTACCAAGTACTTAGTTTATGTAGTGAGAAGATAGTGTTAACTGAGTCACTCCATGGTAACCAAGTAATTTGATGTTTGCCAAGTTGCACAATATCTATTGAGTCACTAATGCAGATTGAGTTCAAGACTACTTGAAAGTGATTAGTATGGACTGAGCTTCTACATCTACCAAGAGCATGATGATGCCAAGTAGTGAAAATGGATGCGAAGTATCAAAACCTTGCCAAGTCAGTCTTTAGAACCCAAGTATCTTCATGTGGGCTGACTTTGTAATATTTGTGTTAACTTGTGTCATGGCTGAATTTGTAATTTTGTAAATTGGATTGGTATATATATGTGATGTATTGTATCATATCCAATGTAAGAAATTAATAAAAATATAGAACAAAGCAGTGTGAGAATGCAAATATATTGTGAATGTAGTAGATAAAGAATTGTAAAGGCCATATCAACATAAGGAGTTGCAATGACAAATCTATCATAGAAAGGTGATCAGTACATCAAGGAATCTCTATCAACAAACTCAATTGCAAGTTAGAGATCCACTGCTTCATCCTAATAGGTGAAACAGTCAAAATCCTCTAACAAGGTAGATTTAATAGTCTTTTCTAAATCTCTTTACCGAGTACATACTTCATTATATTTTTGCAAATCCTCTCACAAGGTGGACCTAGTAGTCCTATTTGCTCCTAATAGGGCAGACCATCAAAAGTGATCAATGTAAGCCTTAACTAGCCAACTTTATATTGTAGTATTAAAGCTTGTGGGTATCATCCCCACCCCAATTTTACTTTCTATTTGGAAGGTTTCTGGGTCACGAAATCATTGTGTTCAAGTATTGTGAATGCTTTTGTATTTTTAGTTTTTCATGCATGCAATTAGATCAAATGTGATAAATTAAATGCTAAATGGTTTATTGGATCAAGAATTGAAATTGGTAAAAGTTTTAGAAGTCACTGATTCACCCCTCCCCTCTCAGTAGCTTAGCCTAGTCTTGAATATTTCCAAAAATTAGTATCAGAGCATTTTGGTTCTCAAGAGAAAGTTTAATAGCTTGAGCAAAGATCAAGGATATGGACATATTCAAACTAGACAAAGCTATTGACAATGAAAAGTTGGATCTGGAAATGGCCATTGCCTAACTCAAGAAAGCTAAGGAGAAACTTTCCCAATCCTTGGAAAGAAGAAAGGAACTTGCAAATCAAATAAATGATCTTCTCTACATTGAAGAAAGAATTGAAGATTTTTTCCTTTCAAATAGTTTAGATGAAGCAAATAATGCAATCAAAGAACTCCTAGAGAAGAATGGCTTCCTAAAGAAGAAGTAAGAAAGTTGAAAAGAGAACAAGAAACTCAGTTAGTAAGGTTATGTGAAGTCTTGGAACAAAGGAACAAGATAAAAGAAGAGATGGATGGAAGAAACAATGAAATCCAGAACCAGTCCCTTCAGCATGTAGACCTTGTTGATCAAATCTCCAATGCAAATGAGGAAATCATGAGCCAAAGACATTTCAATGAAAGATTAAGAAATGATCTAAATTTTGAAAGACAAATCAATGAAAGGATAAGAAATGAGCTAAGATCTGCAAAAAAAATCAGTGAAAGATTGAAAAATGACCCAAACACTAAGAAGTAAATCAATGAAAGAATGATGAAATCTCAAGTAGACATAGTTCAACTGAATGAGCAAAACCTCTATAGGAAAAAGGGAAAAGACGGAATTGGATACAAAGAAAAAGGTGAATCCTCTGAACAAGGCACTCAAAGAAATCAAAGACCTACTTGTAATCATTGTGGTAATATAGATCATACATCAAACAAATGTTGGAGTAATGGAAAAGAAAAATTCAATGGAAAATGCTACAACTACAATCAACATGGTCATAGGGCTAATGAATGCAAAGAGAAACCTAAATTTGAAGGCAACTATCATAAATGCAAGAAACATGGACACAAGGCATCAAAATGAAAAACAAAGATATTGAATCTTGCAGAACAAATTGTGAAGGCAATATTTGGTTGGGATTATAATACCTAGTGTAGATGTCATTACTGTCAAGAATATGGACACATTGGTATGAATTGTGTTAAACATCATACAAGGAAAAGAGATACCACTATAAGAAGTTACATTTGTACAAATCTTGGTCATATTGGCAAGAATTGTATGAATACTAATAAGATTGAGGATGAGAAGAAGGCAAAAGCTGATAACATTTAAAAATAGATGAGATAGTAATGGATTCCTAAGTCTATCGAGGATACTAGTCCTAGCAATGATGGTCAAGTCACTCAAGAATTGGGTGACTCTACCATTTCTAATTAAGGTCTTAAGGAAGAACTGGAACCAGGATATCAAAGAAGACATTAGAATTAGTTCTAGTTCAAAGGTAACTAAGATCCAAATTTGTATGCAAGATACAAAGGGATCACTGAGCAAGATCTATATCAATTATTACTGACTTACCTTCTCTACCAAGTAAGGTCAAGACACAGACTCTACCGAGCAAGGTTAGGAGTAACGAAGGCACTTATGGTTATCGAGTCATGAAAACTTGGCCAAGTGATCAATACAGAGTAAGGGATGATAGCCTATCAAGCATTATGATAACTCATCTACCTCTATACCAAGCATTAATAAAAAAAATTTGACAAAAGGCATGGAAGAAAATTCATTTTTGACTATGAATTTTAGAGAGCTATTGCGAAGTGTTATTTTCTATGCGATCAAGTGACTTGAGAAAATTTCCTATAATCATTTTCAAAGTTCTCTCAAGCTACTAAGAAAAATGGCATCCAGTAGCAGCAACAAGGCGAAGAAATGTTCTCATATGTTGGTTCATGGTGTTGAATGGAAGGTGTCAAACTTCAAGCTCATGCCCGTAGTTGCAAAAACCCTAGACCCCAGTAGAGCTCAATCACAAATCCCTCCCAATGTACTTCTTGTTAATAACATTAGAACTCATTTTAAATGTGCAATTCAAGAAATTGGTACTCTTGAGATAGAAGACTGCCCTAGCTCAGTTGTGTGTTGATGGAACCTGGAAACCCAAGCATCAATATTTGGAAACAAAAGGATTAGTTCATATTCCCCATATGCCCTAAGAGTTTCAAATAAAATGTATTACGTATATTCTTAGTCAAGTTCAAAAATTGTCAACTATGGTTGGAGCAACCAGTGTTGATAACCAAGAAGATGATTCATCAAATCACTGGCCTTCCCATGTTCACCAAAGCCAAAACCACCAAAACCCTAGGTCAAGCTAAATTGGAAAAGAAAACCCTAGCTGAGTGGGATGGTAGAGGCATGAAAATAAGAAATGTTACAAATGTAGAACTCAAGTTTGGTATTCATGTTATAGCCTACAAGATATATAGTTCGAGCCATCATAACAGTGCATCATGTGAAGTTGTGGACTTAGCATACAAAGTGGTGAAGAATAACTTGTCTTATGACCTTGCCAATTTGTTACTGAGACAATTCAATAAAAATATGGAAATCATTAGAAACTCCAAGAATAACCTGTGCAAATTTGGTTCTTTGTTAACATGTTTATTCTTCTATGTTCAAAAGTTCTTCCCTTCCAAAGGCACTATAGTTTGGAGAAAGGATTTGTCACTATTGTACCAAATAAATGAATACATTACAAAAATGGGAGAAAACTATGGCAGCATCATGGAAAACTACTTTGATGTGTTTAAAGACAAAATGAACAATAGGTTCAAGATACCTAAGAAGTTGGTTGAGGACTACAAGGATGATGTGTGCTTCATGGTTTATTGTGACAAGGTATACATCTAGGCAATTAGGCCTAGAATTGTGTGGGTCAAGCCTCTTGGTTATGAAGTAAACATTGATGAGACCAAGTATATCATTAAAGCCCTTGTCAATGAACCTATGGATCCCAAGGCCCCTTACTTTGGTACTTATGAAGAGGCAAAGGCAAGAATAGAGCTGGAAATCAAGCTACCTCAAGTGGTTAACAAAGGAAAGAGGAGGATAGCTAAACTAAAATCTAGCACACCTCTCATGTTAACCAAGGGTAAAGGTGAAGATGAAGAGATAGTAGAGGATGAAGAAGAATTAGAAGAAGAAGAAGAACCTTTGAAGAAAAATGGCAAGGTGATCATCACCAAGTCTACAAAGACATCCATTGCAATCTTCACAAGGAGGTCCAGGAAGAAAGGAAGTGACATTGTACTTAGTAAACCTCCTCCCACCTTTCAAGAAAGGTAAAATCAAATGGAAGAAGGTATTGGTATAAAAAATTTCAAATCTTTGAAGTATGAGACAAGGACAAAGGAAGAGCAAAAACAACTTGAAGAGATGGTATTGACCAAAATGGGCAAATGGAAGTATTCACCAGACTAGATCGCCTCTCAAATATCTAATGATTTATTGGAGAAAATAAAGCCAAAATGGGACTTTGCAGTGCAAATAGTAAAAGAAATATATGCACAAACCCTAAGGTAATTGCTACTGAGGATATCAAATGCTGAGGTTAAAGAGTCCTTGAAGAGAAATTGACTCTAAGATTCAATACTTATTTAGTTTTGATTAAGGATATAGAGCATGTTGTGAGAAATGCTACAAACAATTGGAAGAATGTTTACCATCTTCATAAGCCATGTGAATATCCAATTGAAGTAAAGGATGAAGAAGAAGAAGAAGATAAGGATGAAGAAGATGATGAAGGATCAACTCATAATGTTACTATTGATTATGAAGAGTATAAGGAGCAAGAAGCTAAAGAAAAGGAAGAAGAAGAGAAGCATGGTGTAGAAGCTAACAAGGAAGAGAAGGAAAAAGATGAGGAGACTGGTCTAGTAAAGATAGCAACTATAGTCATTGCCTCACTTCCTCACTCCCTGAGCAAATCGTTGACAATATCAATTATGGAGGTAGCTTCAGCAAGTTTGGTTGTGACTACATCAGATGCATCAAATGTCCAATCACTCTTTGCATCAACATAGCTTAGCATATCATTGATAGAAGTGACTTCCACTTCATCAAACAAGCTATGGTCTCTCTCTTCATCTATCGAGTTAAGTTCTTCAGTCATACCTCTTCAATTTTGACTTCTTCAATTTTGAGCTCATCCATGGTAAGCACTCCAGTTTTATCTACTTTAATTTTGGATTCATCAATTTTGAATTCATCATTTTTGGATTCTCCTAGCACCTCTATAAGTATTCCACCAATCAGTGCTATAACAATTTTTACTGCAAGCCCAAGTATGTCCATTATTGTTTCTATTTTGGATACTAAAGCAATAAGTGGAAGGACAGTTGAGCCTAAGGCTCAATCGAGAACAAAAATTTTTAAAGGAAAGGAGATAAAAGAAGATATAAATTTGGATGAGTGAATAGAAATTCCCAAATGGGACTTCTACAATCGTTTTTGTAGACCAAATGCACATAGCTAGTGAACTCCTCTAGAAAAATGCCAAGTAGCAAAGATTAAGAGAAGAAAGAGACAGAGAAAACAAGATATTAGATGATGCTAAAAATATTTTATCTAAGGCTATTGGAATTGAAGTTTATTCTTCTCAACCTTTTTTGTTTTAGATTGGTGAAGCAGTCCAAAATTTCAAACAGGACACAGAAGGACAAGAGAAATTGATTGAAAAAGTAGAAAAGAAGTTCAATAATAAATTGTTGGAGCACATTGCTCAGCAAATTTCTCTTTATCAAGTTGAATTATCAACAATTTTGGTCAATCTTGAGGCATCCTATTCAAATATGTCTTCACTTTTTGCAAAGCTATGTGATGTTACCAAGTATACCATAGAAGTTAAGGACAAATTGTCCAAAATTGATACTGATCTTAAGGCAAGTGCTCAGCAGTTGCAACTTGACCCTAGTTCAAACTTTGCACATTTTAAGAAGATCCAATTATTGTTAGACATGCAAGAAAAGTTGTTAAGAGAAGAAGGAAGGATCCATTCCACACTAGTTGATATACAAAATATGATCCTTCCAGTCATGGACTCTATGCAGAAACATATAATTTATTCAAAAACCCTAATTCATGATAATAACTTCTCTATTGTTGATCACATGATTGAACTATTAGCTGAAGTGAAAATTGCTATTCAAACATGTAAGGTTCTTCAAGAAAATTGGGATGAATCATTGGAAATTACCCTCAAGGTACACTCTAAATTCTTATCTCATTTTGGTGACTCCATGTAAATATATTGAATAAATCTTTGGCATTACTGTCAAAAAGGGGGAGAAGAGTAGAGTTAAAAGGGGAGATAAGATATGGGAGAAAAGTTAAAAAGAGAGAAGAGCAGAGTCACAAGGGGAGAAATCTATATAAGAGAAAAGTTGCATGTACATAATAGATCACATATTATAGGAGAGAAATATGCTATGATGTAGATGTACTCTGTATATACCTTACAAAGATCAATTTTGAAAAATCTCAAAATAGACCGAGCTAGTATCACATGGTGATGAATACAAGGTATTTAGTTTTGGGCTAATAAGTATTTTTGTCACTAATGCCAAAGGGGGAGATTTTTGACATATCAGTCAAGTTTTTTATTAGTGACACACACTCATTTAGATTCAGTTAGTGTAAAGTTCAGTAGTGCAAATTGAGCAGTTCAATGTATACCAATTTTATTAGTTGTTGCCAAGTTTGTAGTTCATATAATGTGAAGCCAGTGGTTATCAAGCATTGCAGTGTCTACCAAGTACTCAGTTTATGTGGTGAGAAGATAGTCTTAACTGAGCCACTCCATGGTAACCATGTAATTCACTAGTTTCCAAGTTGCACAATATCTACCGAGTCACCAGTGCAAACCAAGTTCAAGACTACTTGAAAGTGATCAGTATGGACCGAGCTTCTATGTCTCCCAAGAGCATGATGATGCCAAGCAGTGACGATGGATGTCAAGTATTAGAACCTTGCCAAGTTAGTCTTCAAAACTTGAGTATCTTCATGTGGGTTGACTTTTCAATATTTGTGTTAACTTGTGTCATGGATGACTTTGTAATATTGTAAATTAGATTGGTATATATATGTGATGTATTCTATCATATCCAATGTAAGTAATTAATAAAAAGATAGAACAGTGAAGTGTGAGAACGCGAATATATTGTGAATGTAGTAGATAAAGAATTGTAAAGGCCATATCAACATAAGGAGTTGTAGTGACAAATCTATCACAGAAAGGTGATCAGTACATCAAGGAATCTCTATCAGCAAACTTAATTATAAGTTAGAGATCTATTACTTCATCCTCATAGGTGTACCAGTCAAAATCCTCTAACAACGTAGACCTTATAGTCTTTTCTAAATCTCTTTACGAGTGCATACTTCATTGTATGTTTGCAAATCCTCTCACAAGGTGGACCTAGTAGTCCTATTTGCTCCTAATAGGGCAGATCATTAGAAGTGATCAATGTAAGCCTTAACTGGCCAACTTTATACTGCAATACTAAAGCTTGTGGGTATCATCCCCACCCCAGTTTTACTTTCTATTTGGAAGGTTTCTAGGTCACCAAATCATTGTGTTCAAGTATTTTGAATGCGTTGTATTTTCAGTTTCTCATACATTCAATTAGATCAGATGTGATAAATTAAATGCTAAATGGTTTATTGGATCAAGAATTAAAATTGGTAAAAGTTTTAGAAGTTTGATTCACCCCTCCCCTCTCAATAACTTAGCTTAGTCTTGAATATTTCCAATAGCCCATCACTATATAATGACTAATTGGAAGGTCTTCCCCATGAGTATTTGTCTCTGATGATTTTGCACCATCCTGCTGAGTCCTAAGCTAGTCTCTACCCCATCTTAGTCATTAGATCTTTCTTTAAGTCTCCAATTCTCCTTACATTGAAACCTTCCTAATATTTTGGTTTACAAAATTTATCCCAATTCACAAGAATCATTCTCATTTTTTTCTCTATGCTCAACCATAAAAAAATCCTCTAAATTTTTTCCAACATGTTCCTAAAATGGTTTGAGATCTTAAATAGGGACATAAACTAGACTAGAATCCCCTAAAGAGAAGCAATGGTGAGCTGAGGATTTCCAACACTACTAAGAACCTTTCTTTTCAAGCTTGCCAGCTTCTTCTCCATTCGTTTGAAATCTATATTCTAAAATTGGGGGGTGACTTCTTTAAGCATGAGGGGGAGACAAAGATAAGGGTTTGGGAGAGATGTCGTAGGTCCACTTCTATGTTGAAGAAATGTACTTTTCTCTTTTGGTAGTTGATGTGATGTCTAAGAACCTCCACATATTGGCTCAAGTTTTTCTTCTAGGATTTAGCTTCCCTTATAGAGGATATGCCATATAAATAAGCATCATCTACAAATTGTTGCAGCACCTCTAGCAATAGGGAAGATCCAACTTTAACTCCCACCAAGTTTCCTTGAGCCTCCATAGAAATGAAGTTTCTCCCAAGTATTTCTACCATCATAATAAATAAATGGGGTGACAAGGTATCCCCTTTTTGTATCCCCTTCTTATTTTTGAATAATTCTCCCAAGGACCCATTGGTCAAGACCAAAAATTGGATTGAGTTAATAATTTCCCCAATTAGAGAAATGATTCTCTCCCCAAAGACAAACTTCCCAAGGATTTTTAATAGAAATTCTCTCCTAAATGTATGGATACCCTCAATAGTCTACAAAAATGACATAAGATTTGATGTCCTAAGGGAATATGATATCTAGGTCTCGATTGACTACAACCATCCAAAAAAAAAATCAATTTGACATGGCCTTCACATGTCATGGGGCTTAGTCATACATTGAGCCACTGGTGGTGTACTTAGTCATTGTCTCAGTAAATTTGACTATCTTAGTGTATGTCATGCTCCCTTATTAACTCGTTTATGTTTTTCTATTATTTTAGTAAATTGAAGATGTGATAATTGCTTAGGAAGACATGGATCTTACATCATGAATTCTTTACCCTTTCTTTCAAGCTTCAACATCTTGCATGCACACCAAAGTGCCATAAAATATAATACTTGGATTTTGATTGGGTAGTCATACATTCCCAATGTTCATCCTTCCTTTAATTATGTTGTAGGCATCAACATACAAGAATGTGGGGAAGATGTTGGATCCCTTTGATAAATAGAGGTTAAAAATAAGCCTTATTCCATGCTACATCTCAAGAATATCGACTAATGGTCTCTTGTAAATAGTGTATAAGCATAGAGAAGAATGATCCACCAAAAGCAAGAGTGCACCAATGCTACTCTACCAAAAGAACTCTCATAAAAGCCTATAATAAGAGTTCCAGTGTTTCTCAAGCAATCATGAAGAACTTTGAAGAAGGTAGGAATCACACCCTTTTCCAGGGTAAAATGGTCATTTCTTCCAACCTATACCATCCACCCACACAAGGATCTACAGTCAATCCAAAATGCATCTTTTTAACATCATCCAACATTTCCAAACACTTTGATCAAACATCTTGTGTTCTTCATTTATCCCTATCAATGTTCATATGATAGTTTGGTCATGCTAAAACCTTGAGTACATTCCGCAATTTGTCATAACCCATCTCTACATACTCCGAATCAAATGGGAAGTTCATTACCACATAGACCTTGTTAAGGAAGTTAATTAATAAATGACTTTGTTGCTATCATTAGAGAACACAATGGATGGTGCCATATATTTAGGATAGACTCACCCATTTAGGTTTGAAAATACCTTGCATGATAGAAGTCTTTTGTCGAAGAATGGTTTTTCATGCATAAGCAGTTGGACTCGAGAATGTTGAGGAAAGAAGGAGATGAGAAAAGTATGAGACGACAATTTCTTGCAGTTGCACATAACTAGTTGGTCCAAGTAACTACCATTGTAGCTCTATAAATAGTCTTAGGGACATAATCATTTCAAATAAAGTATTTCTTCTTCTAAGAGAACAAAAATAAAAGGGGTTTTTGAATCAGATAATATAGCAAGATTGGGTCAGTTATAAGGGGAAGATTAATAAACATATACCACTAATAATTTTGGAAGGATGACATAAAGGAAAATATATCTAGATGGCTAGATTGGAGAAAGGGGTTTTTTTAGAAACAAGCTCTATAGAAAGATTAACAATGATGATTAAGACCAGGTTCCTTTTCAATATACTTTCTTCATATTGTTTCCTATGATTAATTTCAATAGAGAATAGATGTGATAGCTCTAGCATGGTAATATGTAAGTTTGTATAATTAATGCTTCAGTAGTGATAGAAGTAGTTGTGTATGCATGCTTCTACAACATTTGGAAAACATTGCTATATGGAGTTTTCATCAATGTTGCCTCTCTAGATTTATGCCCCCCTCATCTGGAATGACAACCTTTCATCTCATAAAACCATATACTATTATCCTTGTACTCAGTTCATTGGACCAAACCAATGACTATGTAAATCTTTATTTGAGTATGATGCCCTATATAAGCTATACCGGCTCATGTGTTTAGGAGTTCCCCACAGCTTGGGTAAAGAAATGCCAGTGTTATTTCTAAATATACACTCCTCTCTTTAGCTTTCAAATATTTTACTTGAAGTTAAGATCTTTTCTTTGAAACCAGTCATATGGAGGCCAAACAAGCAGTTGCAGTTGATTTACCCAATCTCCTCATAGGTATTTTGTAAATTTGATAGTGCAAGACAAAATAAGCATGATGTGTTGTGTAAGTTGTGAGTAGTGTAAATACCATATAAAGATGCTTCAACCATATAAATTGATGAAAAATTCTTACCTAGATTAACTATCCGCTTATTATATAGAATTATCTTAAAACCCCAAACTCTTGGAGCCATGAACTGTATGATAAGACAATAAAATGTCTATTTGTGTGTGTATTGAGATGAGCAATAAAAAGAGTAACCTAAGGGTTCAAATGAACTTGGATAGTAGAGATAATTGAATAGATGAAATTTTAAGTTGGTAAGATAAACATATATACTTTTTATTGTGAAGGGTGAAAACTATGGTACATAGGGAACTGCAAAAGTGTGCATTACGACCTATTAGAGGAACATAATCTCTAAAAATTGTAATAAGGGTAAAGGTTGCATCGATGGTTAGTGACGAAGTTATGATTTTTCCTTAGATTTATGTTAAATCTCATGCCACAATATTGTGGTAAATAAACTTATAAATGATAGGCCATAGGATTTGGATGTGGTTATAAGCACTGAATGGAAAATTTGATATGTGGTAGATACTTAAGAACTTGAAACAATGAACCGTAGTTGCTCCAGTGGCGAGTGACCATAGAAGGTGTCCTATCTCAGAAAATGTTTACCTCCACCAATAACATGTGGACTCTATATCATTGAATTGGAAAGAAGCACAATTTGGCATAATATTGGAGTTATTTGTTTAATATTGTGGTGAATGTTGAAAGATACATACCAAAGTTGGGCTAATGATATTGTATAATGTGATGATGAAACTATGAAAATACCAATACATTCTCTAATGTCCTCAAATGAGAAATTATTGGTGTGATATCATATATATATATATATATATATATATACCCAACTACAGCTACTGACTAATGATGTTTAATTAATTGGCTACATTCTATTATCTAAAAGGAAAAAACAATGCAAAATATAGACTTAGATAATTGAGTGAAGGTTTGGTACTTATTAAAAGAGTAAAGTGTACATTGCTTGCAAATTTTACTTTGGAACTAATGATTGTTCTATTCTTAGTTGAAAGTTCATTTTCCTAATGGTCTAATAATATGTTTCCATCTCTTAAACTCTGAGCTCTAATGCTCTTAAGGATGGTTTATGATGTTTCTTGAATGGAAATTGATATAAAAGTGATGGTGATTTTATATACATGGATAGGATTATGATAAATCCTAACATGCCTTATTGCTTTATCAAATGTACACCCATGGATAAATCCTTCTTTTGGAAACCTCTTTGAATGCTTAGGTGTAGATAAAGCATTAGAATTCAATTAAATACAGAACTCTAAAATATATTAAGGAATGTATAGTTGAGTATATTCTCTGAGATATATTGTTATAGATATTCAAAGTGTTTATGTTATGACATGTAAATATTTTGTTACTTTTATTTCATTGCATAAGAGTACATATGTTGTATTTTTTTATTCCCTACCACATTCTATGATTAGACTACTTCAACATATGTGGAAAGTAGTATGTTTCATGATTGCATTGAATCTATCTGATCTTCTTATTCTAAGTTGCTAGGCTTCTTGAGCTAGGGTCGAGGTTTTCTTCATGTTAGGAAGAACCCTAGCTAGGAGTTAAACACTTTGTGGTTGGCATGGTAAAAGTGCCCAGGCGACACTCCCATCTCAGTTAGCAAATGTACGATGTTTAGTGGCTTTAGAGACTAGGGCTCATAGGTGAATACATGTTTGAGGCATCATGTATAATTATTCTATTGATGTAATGTGAGTAATCATCTTATGATGTAATTATGTGCAATGGATAATGTATCTATAATGGTCTTGATGTATTGATTTTACATTTCATTTTTTTGGATGGATGATGTGTTTTTCAGCATCCTAGATAATGCAAAGTAATTACATTTTGTTAAGGTAAACAAATTATTAATGCTTGATTCTGGTAAATGAAATGGTTATTGACTTTTCAAACTAGGGTTTTTGTTTGTATATTTTCTACATTTCTAGCAATTGTATGATGTGGCAATTGCTGAGTAGGACATGGTCCTTACATATTGTATCAGAGTAGTTTTTAACCCCTAGGGCCTTGGGCTACTATGCTAATGTGTGCAGAGTGTATACGTGCAGGTGTTTGATCTATCACCATGAGAACTAGGGCTCTTGGTTCCACACTCAAGCCTTGAGTTCAACACACTCGAGCCTTGAGTTCACTTTGCTAGGCACACAAATTGTAGGTCAACTAACTTAATCTATGTTTTTGTGAGTCAATGACATGGGTTACATGTTGTATTTCATAGTTATGTTACTTTGACATGCAAGGATATGATGCTCCTTATGTATGTCATGATACTAGGTTGACCTTGCAATCTTGTAAAGATTGTCAAAATAGAAATTTCTTTAATGAGTAGCAAGTTGAGCACCTCATATGGATAGGACTGCATGAATTTAGTGTCTAAACAATGTGCATTTTATATTTAAAAATAAAGTATTTGATTCTTGCATGTTTTAGGAAAGAAGGGTGTAAATAGATCTTGTCCATTGAGGTAGTATATTGATGGTTAGGAATGCCTCTAAGGTTTTGTACTTGACTTGTGATAACAATGGAAATTATGTCTTATAATGTGTAAGAGGCATATGTTGCATAATTGGTGCAAGGAATTTGATATTAGCTTGATGAGATTCTTACAATAACCTAGTGTGATATGAAGGAAGAACAAGGGATTTTTTTTGTAAAGATATTGTTGCATGTTACATTTTGCATTTAGGATCAATGCATGAAATTGTAAAATAAAAGATTTAATTAACAAGATGTGATGCATGTTTTTGAAGTTTGTTCATGTTCTTTGCACTCCTTGGACACAAGGTGTCATGAAAAATATATTCCCTGTGATTACTAATGAGAGTCATTGTGTTTTATGTGAATTAGTTTTCATTGATTATGTCTACTTTCAGTTTTATGAAATTTAAAGCGATGAAGGGCTAGCTTGAAATTTTATATCTTCCTTGTGACCACCTAGCTACCTATTTTCTTTGTGATCTCTATTCTATGAATATTATTCATTTGTATTTTATTTGGTTTTGTTGCTCTCTTTTGAACATTGAATTGAAAACTATGAATCTTGGTTTCAAGATTTCTTTGATCTTGAGGTGGCTTGTGTGTGTGTGTGTGTGTTTTAAGATGCTAGTCATATGTTTTGATGTCATGTCATCTATCATGTTTAATGTGGAATGTTCATAGGATGTTTAAGGGAGTATATTATGAAGAACATGCCATTCTTTCTTTTTTATTAATTTATTTTATTTTATTTTTATTTTGGAAAGCTTTGTAAGGAAACTTGCAATAAAGACTATAACTGTTTCCACATAACCCATAATAGATCTAAAATAAACACAAAATTAAAATCCACATACAAGAGAATAAAAAACATACCCACACAAATTGTGACACAAGATATACCCTGGGAAACCCTCATTGAGGAAAAAAACCAGCCTCCAAATGCATCCATCACCACGTATTATTCAGTAAAAATACCATCGCAATACAACCATGGAAACCTTCAAAGCCATAGCCATAACTAAGCAATCTATGTGAACAAGCATGAATCCACACATCCCATGCCATACTTCCAACTTTTACAAATTCTCCCTTGGCTAACCTATCAAGCCCTGTCCTACTAAACTCTTTCTTTTTTGCCTTCTCACATACAACAACTACCCTTTTGGCTGCTTATATAGTAGCAAGTCCCAAAAAACCACCAAGTGGTATTACATAAACCATGTGCTATAACCATCTGCTACCTAACCCCTTAACCCCACATTTAATATTAAAATTTTAATTCTTTTCCCCAATATTAAATAATTACATAAAATATTATCACAATATTACAATACAACTCATTGAGTATATCTCATGGGAATCTTTATATGTTGCACATCCATCTAGGTGCAACATTACATAATAAAATAAAATAATACAATAAAAAAAATTATGCAATGTGTGCAACACCCATTATCTCAACAATCTCTGACTTGTTGTATACATTGCATATGGTCAATATGTAGCTATATAAATGAACAAGGGAACAATCCCTCCCAACACATCCACCATCATGGATCAAAATAGACCATGTGCTCCACACTGGTACCCAAAAAAAAATCAAAGTATCCAACATCTCAAACATGAATGATCTCACCTCCTATTATGCTACTGCCACTAAACATAGATAGAAGCCATCCACAGAGAAAGCCACCCAACATATTACATTAGAAGATCATAAAATCCTGTACCAACTAAAATGCCAAGCACAAAAAACCTGATCCAAAGGTAATCACATGTATCCTTAGTTGTCAAAATATCCATAGCTGAAATAGCACCCATGACAAGTGCCAAACCCATCCAACTATCCATACCTCCAAAGGTATACCAAGTGAATCTCACATCATCAACATATCCAATCTATAACTTGCAATCACAAGCCTCAAGAGAAATACTTGCCACATATAGACCAAGAAGTTCCCACTGCAAAAGATAATTTCAAATCTATAACCAATCCACTCACAACATATCAAAGAAGTGAATCCATGTAGTCTTAAGGACATCCACAATACATAAATTGATATCTTGTAAGAACAAATCTCATAACAAGTCTCCAACACTCTCCTAAGTTCTCCACAACCAACAGAGGAATGAGATAAAGGAATAACCATGTCATTTTTCACATGACATACATGAACACAAACTAGTGATCACAATCTCCAACCAATCTCAAATCCAATGTATGTAAAACTGAACATCCAAGAAGATAACCAAGACCAAAGAGAAACCATGCAAATCATAACCTATATCGTGTCCTTCTACACACACCTCTAGATGTAAATTATACAAGTATGATCTCCTCCATAAAACCCCAAAAAGAAGCATCAACACCACCCAAACCATACCATATAACTAATCATGGATATAAGCCTCTCATAAGAAGATCAAACTCATAAACAATTCCTAAATCAAGGAATAACCATTCCTAATCCAAGGAATAAGCCCAATATAAAACCATCTCCCAAACTCAACTAGCATAACAACATATGCAAATGGAGATAACCAATGCTAATAAATCATCTCTGAAATGAACCCTCTAGAACTAACTCATGTACCATAGCTCAAGATCCATATCCATGAAAGACAAGCATATACATAATGCCCCTGAGAGAAACACTAGGCTATACCTCTCAAGTATCAAACCACCAAGTAAACCAAGAGTGGGAAATGAGAATGTTCATCAAGATATCCAAGTCTCTAACCAAGACTCATCTAAGAAAAATCTCCTCTCAAGTCCATATTAGGTGATTTACCCTCGAACTTTCTATTGAAACTATCAATCATCCCAACAAACACTTCTCTAATCCAAGAGATATCAGCATCATCACCATCTCTATGTATCCATGAGTACCTGTAACTAATCAATCTATGCCAACTCCAGCTTATGATCAATGTACTCAATACCAAGAAACTAAACAAATATCATTGTCAAAGTTCAAACCATGGCCTTAGGAACATAAACATGACAACATGATCTTGCCATCTCAACCAAAGAGATAACATGCTCCATAATATAACATGTCAATACTATAAACACGTATCAAGAGTATACCATGACATAAAAATGAAACCATCCTCACACCAAGGATAACATGTCAAATGGAAGCATAAACCACACCTTTACCAAGAACCCTATGAGTCCTCAAGATGCAACCATCTCTACACACCATGAAGAAAACCATCTCCACATACCATGAAGAGAACCAATACTCCCATGAGTCCTCAAGATCTAACCATCTTCACACACCATGAAGATAACAAGTGCACCATGCAAATGTCAAAGATGCTTCTACAACAAAAAGATCTAGACAAACCTCCAACATCTACAAACTCTCAATAAATATATCAATGCCAAGAACTCCCACTCAACTATGGTAATAAGTCACATATGGCATCATAAAATCCATCTCCTACATGAAAATAATCTAGGTCTACACTAACACAACCAAAGTGTCAGCACCAAGTAAAACCAAGATCTCTAAACCAAGAAGATACACACCAAACCAGGAACTAATCCTACACTATCACCCCATCACTGTCACAAGCTACCACTAAATTGTGTATCCAAGATATCCATGACATCATGATTAAAAACTATCCTCAAACCATGAGAATAAACCAAGGCATCAAACCATCAAAGAACTCAAAGTGCACATAATGAGCTCCTCAAAAGAAACTAAATAACCATGATCCTCAACCAAGAAGATATACCACCATAACCAAATTAGAAATCTAATCCAATGAACATCAAGGATGTACCTATATATCTATTCATGTCATGCCAAAATCCATGGCACCATGATCACATCCATGGACCGAGCATCTAACTCTCAATATGTCCAACCTATTAGCATTAAATAGTCAACTACAATCATCCACCATGATTGTACCTGGTAACAACATCGCATTCCTTCTATATGAAAAAAAATTAAAAAATCATGTAACTTAGGGCATAGACAACCCAAATTGAAGCCACCAATCTAAATATGCATCAATAATGAAAGATCAATGGGCAAAGACAACCCATAACCAAGCTATAAATGCAACCTGTAAGTATAGACTACTTACAACTTTGCACAACTTGTAGACCCAACAAGTCATCATGCATATCCAAATCAATATTGATAACCATATCACCATGAAACCAATCTAAAATATGAACTAAGTATATAATGCCATCAAATCTTAAATCTCCAAACATACAATGTCATAAACTCACAATGCTACCATAGTCAATATATATCATAAACTATTCAAATTAGTATATCACCAAATAAACCATGTCAAACTTGCACCAAATCTAAAACAATGTGTAGAGCTTTCCACTGACTACTCGAAGTCCAAAATCTGACTCTGTACACCCAAGTTATGCCCTAATCTATGCTCAAAATATAGAACATCTTACTTTCGAGCTCTTAAAACCTAACCAAATTTCAAAATCACAGAATCAAACCTACACCAAGTTGTAGTGCTCTAAATTACCTTTCCAACACCTATAAGAAGTCCGAAATCTGATATCCTGAGAGACTTATAGTAATTTTACTAAGACATTATTTTTACGATTTTCACTATGATTTTTTTTTGTGACAAAAATTTTGATAGGATTAAATTTGATGGCCATCATGGGTTGAAACTAAAAAACTCTTTCATTTCCTCTAAACATGGCCAAACTAGGGCATATTATTTATCAAAATTTATGGAAACATCAACCCAAATCCAATGGTGAGGTCTGTTTTGTTAGAAATGCTTTAGAATAATTGGGGGGTGAATCATTTATTTGAGGTCCAAATGTCCTAATAAAACCTTCTTTACTAAGTATAGTGAGCCCAATTAAACTAATCATGCATCCAAGCTATACAATTATCCTAGCAAGTTACTGAACAATCAACATGCAAGAATAAGACATGAAAGATCAACACATAACATAATGATTTACATGGAAACTCAATTTGGAAAAAACCACCAGTAACATGCTACTCAATTCTCACTCTTCTGAAGTAATACCCTATGAAAGGTCTGCCTTATTAAAAGTTACAACACACTATTAAATGTGACCTGGTTAGAGGATTTCAACAACCCATTAAGAAGTGGGCATAGTTAAAGGACTTTAGAACTTTCACTTGGAATGTCACCTTGTTAAAAGATTTACAAATGGCTATTAAACCAACCTAAGTCCATAGGATTTTACCCTAGCTGATACAATTTCTAGAGAGTAGCAATAAGGGCTTTTGATCTGATACAACTTACAACATAACTTGCAGATTTTAGATCTCAATTTAGTTCACAAATTTGCTTGACTTTCAATCTCTGCAGCTCTGACAACTTGTCCTCCTTTCAAGCTTTGTCTCCCTAAGTCTCCATGCTCGTTGTTCCAATGCAATCAACTCTATAGTCACTTATTGAAACAAAGTCTGTATGCTATGTTCCTCTCTCTCAATGCCTTAACCTTTACATCCAAGCAACCACTTCAAAAACTCTTGCTTCTTGACCTGTAACTCCTCAAATAGAAGTTTGGAATATTTTTCCCACTCTAATCTTCCCGCTTTTAATTTTAGTTCAAATAGATTAGGTAAGAGTTAATGAATCTATCCCTTATCTTGTTTCTTCTAGAAACATCATGAAGAATCCACCTGTATTCACCCAAAAATAGTTTATCTAAAATTATGTGTCACCAGCTCATTGTTCTTATCTTCCATCTAGTTCACAAACTTCAAGGTAACAAACTTATCAGCTCAAATCTAGTGAATCTTTAACTTTTCAAATAATTTAGTATCTCAACACAATTGAAATTTTGATGCTCGGCACATACTGTGTTACTCGACACTTACTATGTTTTACTGATGCTTGGCACCTACTATTGGATTCACTCAACATCAACTAAGTTTTACTGATGATCGGCACATACTACATGCTTGGGACCTAAACTTTCTTGGC
Source organism: Cupressus sempervirens (assembly GCA_028749045.1). Classification (NCBI taxonomy): domain Eukaryota; kingdom Viridiplantae; phylum Streptophyta; class Pinopsida; order Cupressales; family Cupressaceae; genus Cupressus; species Cupressus sempervirens. The sequence continues at coordinate 112,290,279 of CM053783.1, forward strand.
TCCTTCTATTTCACTTAGCACACATTAGATTTTACATTTTCTCAGCACTTACTGATAATCTGCTCAGCATGAACTAGCTTGCTCAACACCCACTAATGAATTTAGTCAAGCTTTGTAGACAACTTTATTGCAAATTACTCTTCCAATGTTTCTAAGTGTAGCCAACCTCTACATCTTCAAGTATATTATCAATACATCCTTTTACCATTGTCTTAATTGATCCTTACACTTCTTTACAAAAACATAACTCAACCTTTCCTTTAGGTGCCTTTGTTACATCTTATTGATTAAATCATCTTCATCAATCAACTAAGTGATAGTACTTGGATCTTATAAGCAATTGTCATTCCAAATAATAGTAGGTTTAATATTAGTCACAAAACAATGATTGAAAACATTCTTTATTAACAATTTCCCTCTTTGGCATTGATGGCAAACCAAACTGATCAACCAAGTTATCAAAATGCTAACTAGGTTAAAACAGTAAATCAAATGCCAAAAAGAAAAAATTGTATCCAAAAATGTTCATTCTATCTATTAGAAACTTTGAATTTCTTATAACTCCCTCTAAATTTTATAACTCCTTCTTTCAAAGTATTAGGGATATCTCTTTTGCTGATACACTGTCTTCTCTTTTTGTTCTACTCCCTTTCTGATTGATTCTTGTCTGCACTATTTTCTTCCTCTGAGCTACTATTTTTCCCTTTTACACATGTTATTTCTCCCTTTTACACATTTGATCCTATAGATTTTATATTTCTCCCTCTACATGTCTGATTAGTTTCTACCACTTTGGTATCATCTCCCTCTTTTCACTTTGATCAATTTTTCTATTTCTCCCTCTTTGACAACAATGCCAAAGACATACTATTTTAGCATCTTATCATGTGGGTGTAGGATTTGTAGGAACTCCAATTTCTCCCTCTATCACCTTACTTGTGACTAACTTAGAATTTTAGTACTTTAGTTACTTCATGTAGAATCCTAAAGTAAGTATCCTCTACATCAATTTATATTATTTTAGCAATCAACTCATTTGATGCAGGGCAATCTTGTTGTTACTCAAGTAGCCTTGGATAGGGGTATCACCCCTAACTTACCCCTAAGATACTCAAATGCATCTTTACATAATGCTTTTGTGAATATGTCAACAATTTTCTCCTTTGAGTGGACATATTCCATCTTTACTTATTTGTCTTCCACCAGTCCTCTTACATAGTGATACTTAATTGCAATGTGCTTTGTTTTAGCATGCATCACAGGATTCTTTGATATGTTTATGGCACCTCTATTATCACAATAGAGTATCACAGGTTCAGTCATCTCTTCCTTAATACCTTGCAATAAGTGCTTGATTCATACAATATTGGTGCAATTGATAGTAGTAGCAATATACTCAGCTTCAACTATGGACTGTGAGGTACAACTTTTCTTTTTGCTAGTCCAAGTGACTAATCTTTTACCTAAGAAGAGTGTTCCTCCACTGGTGCTTTTTATATCATGAATATTACCTCCCCAATCTGCATCATTGTAGGCTTTCAACTCAAACTTTTCACTCCTCTTGTAATATAAACCAAAGTCATTTGCTCCTTTTAGGTACCTCATTATTCTTTTTATTGCCATAAGGTGATTTTCTCTTGGGTTACCAAAAAATCTTGCCACTATTCCAATAGCTAATGCAATGTTTGGTCTACTATTTAGAACATACTATAGCTTTCCAATCATTGATCTATACATGGTCTAATTTACTTCAGTTGATTCATCATTCTTAGATAAGTTATGTCTTGTTACCGTTGGTGTACTAACTAGTTTTGAATCTTCTAAGCCAAATGTCTTGAGTATCTCCTTGATATATTTTGATTGGGTCACAAATATGTCATGTTTTAGTATATGTACTTGCAATCCAACAAAAAATTTGATTCTCCAAACATTGACATCTCAAACTCATGTTTCATCTTATCAGCAAAATCTTTGCATAGTGCATCTTTTCCTCCAAATATTATATCATCAACAAAGATTTTAGATATTAAAATATCTTTACCTTTTTTTGCCTTGATATACAGGTTGTTATTGTCATCTATTTTCTCAAATTCTATCTTTTGTGGTCTCACAACACACGTCCAATTCCTCACTAGGAATGGGGACCCCTACTTTTTTTTCCAACTCTCGGACTCAAAATTTGAGAGTCGAGAGAAAATATCAAAAGTTAAAGTATTAGATTCATCAAAACTGGAAAAACACAAAAAAAATAGAAAATTAGAAAAACTTTTTTCAAAAATAAAAATAAATAAAAAACCAAAAATAATAACAACAAAAATTGTGTAACACATCACACGCACCCCCGTGCCGCACCATGCTGTGACACTCACACCCTGACCGGGGGAGGGGGTTATAAAACATCCCTCCCTTCATCTCATACTCACATTTCTTTTTCCAAGTCTTTGTGTTTACTCTATGCACTTAAGGTAACACACTCAAAACCCTCACTTTGGCACCCTACGCCATCACTTAGGCGCAACACCCACTTCAGCACCCTGCACCCCACTTTGGTGCAGCATCCATTTTAGCACCCTCACTTTGGCATGGCACCCTATGCTTCATCTTCACGTGCCACCACTTTGGCACCCTGCACTTCACTTCAGCACTGCATGCCTACACCTTCACTTTGGCAACACGCACCTACACTCTCACTTTGGCACCATTGCGCCTGCATTTCATAGTGGCACCATGCACACTTTTTGATGTTGTGCACCCCATTTCAAGTTTGTGCACTACTTTCAACCATGCGCCCCTTTAAGCACTGTGTGCCCCACTTCAAGGTCGTGTGCCACTTTTGGCCATGCACCTCTCTTTAGTGTCACGTGCCTTGGCTCCATATTTGGCATCACACATGCCCTTTGTCCACTTTGACACCATGCACGCTCGACCTCGACACCATGCACATCAAACCTTAACCTGCCTGCGGCGTGACTCTTGCACCCTTGGCATGCTCACACTCACTTTTTTAAAAATTTCTTTAAAAGTTCAAAAAACAAGTAAAAAAAATTAAAATAAAAAAATACATAAATTGGGCATTTTTTTCCTTATGTTTATTTCAATTCATAGCTTTTACGTATTATCTTCAGACTAATGAATATTTTTTTCACAATGTGCAGGTAATCAAATGGCATCCACATCTAGAGTAGCATCCAAACTAGTAGTTTTCAAATTCCAAGGCATAGCCTTGAAGTCAAGATTTCATGATGACCACAAAGAAATTTGAGATACTGACTTAGGGCACATAAATCTAGGAGAATTCCTAAGAATTTTCAACAAACCAATAGAGAGATTAGCTTTGGTATCCACATTGATCCATTCTGGGTTGGTGAATGCAGCGTTGCATCCTGTGTCAATACAATCAGTAGAACTAATCATGGCTCTATCATAGCATTTTTTTCCTCATGAAAGAATAGTCAAGAATGTCACTGGAGAAGTGGTGTTGGATCTATGACCTGATAATATTGAGAAGTTTTTCCACCTCCAAAAATTGGATTAGTTCATCAAAGTTTCATATGAAGTCACTGAGAGATGGTACAGGGAACACCAACAAGAAGCAATTGACAACATACAATCTTCATACCTCATTGAGAAGCCTCCTTGGGGAAAGATAATAGGCAAGGTAGACATGACTTGGGGATACATGAAGGAGGACATTGGATACTCCATCATTCTTTTGAGTAGAGTAATGGGCTTACCCATGGCAAGCCACCTCAACACTTTCATGGTCAACTTCATTGAGACCATCAGACAGGCAAAGACGCCATTGGATTGTGCCACCACACTAGGTGAAAACTTGTGTGAGCAACTGAGGATGGTGAAGAATTAGAAGAAGTTTTACATGACTTCTTACATGGTGTACCTACTTGCAGTGAGGGTGACAAACTATCTTGGTTTGTATAGAAGAGGTAGTATATCATATCCCAATGCCTGGCCATATATAGTCTACCCTTAGTTGGTGAAGAAGAAGCTCTCGGGGCAGAGTAAGGAATATAGAATCATGAATGATGCATTCATCTTTGCAATCATTTGATTCATTGAGAGAGACTATGGGAAGAGGTTATTTGATGAAGAAAAAGCACAAGTCACGGCTCTCAAAGCCTACTTCATCTAGTTCAAACCATTCACCTATCTACAGGTAGCTGGTGCCTCCATCAATTCTAAGAAGCTCCCAAGATATCCAAGTGACAAACTAGTACTGTTGGAGATTTCTCGACAAATTGAGTTAGCCTATGAGAAATAAAGACAAAACGAAGAGCTTGCTAGACATGGCCATTGGTCATTGGACCATATCAGGTGAAGAGGAAGTAGGATATTTTTTCCTTTGAGTGGGAGTGGGAGAACTATCCCCTTAAAGAATACAACTCTCCCTGGCCCAATTTTGACAATGTTGGGAGAGTGGAGAGTCTGACAGGAAAGGACTTCCATCATGAGGATGTTTTTGGAGATCATTGGATGAATGCCACAAATCACTATGATGTTTGCATTAGGAACTATTGTAGGATGACTTTGTATCTAGTTGAAAAGACTCTCCAATTGAACATCCCATAGGAGATAAAGCAATAGGATTCTAAGGAATTACTGGACCCCCTATTCAATGCAAAAAAAATTGGTGAAAGACCCATTATGAATGTTGACATTGATAGGGAGGAGGTTGATGATATTAATCATCAAGTGAGGCATGTCATCAAAATGACAAAGGATTGGATCAAGAAACTTTTTCCACTAGATCAAATTCTAGACACTGTGATCTTCCACGCACATGCTTGCCTAGAAAGGGGTAGAGGGAAGAAAGTCACAATTCCTACCTTTGCAGCCAAGTCTCCTATTAGGCCAGAGACAGTGTACCATCTTGATCACCTGGTTGGATATTATCACCCTACTGAGAGGAGGGGAAAGAAGAAAAGAAAGAGGACCTCCCCTCAAAGCATCCAGGTAGAACAAGTTGTAGAACAGGCACCTCCCCAATAACAAGAATAGAGTGCACAAGGGTTCGAGGATACTAGAGCTACTCAAGTCTAGGATGAACTGCAATTGCCTCCTATTGTCTTTAGCCAACCAGAAGAGGGTGAGATTCCATAAGTATCCATTCCTCCTACTCAAGATGAGCCAACTTCTCCTTCTACTTCCAAGAAACATAAGAAAAGGATTAAAATTTAGATGAAGAAAAGGTAAAGGATTAGTAGAAGATTAGTGCCTAATCCATCTATTCCTAAAAGCATTCTGGAAGGAGGCAAAGAGGAGGAAGAACAAGAATTAGAATAGGAAGAGGAACAAGTGCCCCTATAGGGAAGAACTCGGCTAGCTAGAGCCATAGAGTTGCAAAGGAGAAAGAGTGCCATGAGTACCCTACCATCCACTCAAGTAGAACCCTTAGAACTGTCTTCTTTAAAAGATGAAGTACAGCAATGGGTGGATGAGAAAAGTGAAGGCATTGATGATTTTTTTCAATGTCAAATTTTGATTTCATGCTCATAGGTATAGAGTTGATCGAGGATAAGATCAAGGAAACCCCTGTAGGTGATACTCAATAGGAAGATTGGACTTAAATGCCACCAAATACACAGGGTCTTGATCTTACTCCTCTATCTCCACCATGAGCTATAGTGGTAGAAAAGGGCTTGGTGACCCCTCCACCTCAAAGTTCAAAGGAAGAGTAGGTTTATAAGGAACCATCATTAGAGGAGAGACTAAAACAAATGATGATCAATGAAGTGTCAAAGGAGGGACAAATAGTGCAATATTCTCAACCACCTTCCCAAGATACCAAGGTTCAAGCCACAAGATCCATAGAAACTGTGGCTATAGAAGGGGAACCCTCCCAATAGGATACGACTCCAAGTAGGAATGATAAAGGGAAGGGGATAGAAAAACACACCCGTTCATCATCAAGAGCTAGATCCTTAGCAAGATGCACCCCTAGATGGATATGAAAGGAGATAATGAGGAGTACTAAGCCTCAATTTTGTGCTTTAGAGGAAGACATTTGTGATATTGCAGAGATCCTAAATAAACCTGATTCTACAACACATGAGGCAATGCCATTGGCATTTGTCACTAGCATTGGCAATGCCATTGGCACAGATGCAAAAGGCCTTAGCCTTGAAGACTATGAGTTGAAGGATGTTATGTTGGGAAGGCCTACACGAGATTCAGCATGACAAATGATGACTATGGGAGTTCAGAGGTCCTCAAGTACATGGAACAAGAGGAGGTTGAACTCCAAGCACTTTGAAGGCAAGTTGAGATCCTAAAAGGATATCTAGCTGAAGTTGTTGGTCCTCTTGATCTTGAGCACCCCAAGAAAACTCTAAATACCATACTTAGAGAATTTTTGAACAATTTTCAAGAGTGGTGAGAAATTTTTGAGGAGAAAGGTGTTACAATCATCACAAGGAATTTGAATTTATTGCATACTATACAGGAGAACGTGAATAAGATCATATCAATTTTGAAGCAGGACTTTAGTATTATGGATGAGGTACAGGCTTGGAGTAAGGATTTGCAGACTCTACAAGCCATAAAGGGCCAAAGATACTGGGTTTTGATTGATGTATATACCAGAGAAGAATTAGATATGATTGATGATTGGATAGAGAAAATAGCAAATAACAATAAAGTAATGGAAACATTACATGAGGAGATTCATCGGCTCAAGGACCAAGCCCAAGAGTGAATTTTGGAAGTAGAGAGGCATTACAGTGATGCATGCTTGGATATTTTTGAAGATGAGGAACAAGAAAAGTTGTTACCTATAGAGATAGTAGTGGAGAATTTCAAGAAGATTTTTATGGAGATTAATGATGATGAGGACACCTGACAAGCCTTTAGGACTAAAGAAGCATTGTTAGAATTGGATACCAAATTCAAGGATTTTGCTAATACCTGAATTGGGGTAGACAATTATAGACAGAAGGTAAAAGATAAATATTAGGCTTTAGATCTTCTAGATGTGGCTAAGATTGCTAAGATGATAGAGAAATTCAAGGGCAAACATCCAAACATAGCTTTGGGATGAAGAAGGACAAAACCTAGATGCCAGAATTTCAATTTTGACACTCAGTAAAATTTTGAGATTTTGACCCTATCGAAGTTCGTAGCTCTACAGCTCCACAGGTCCACAGGTACGCAGGACCACAGATCCAAAATTTAGAGGTGCACTAACAATTAACTGCTTGTTCCAAAAATAGCACTTTCCATGCATTGGAAATGCATTCTAATGGTAGTTTAACTCCTAAAAATGCCCTGTGAAGGATCAATTTTTATTTTTTGCACCTCGAGATGTTCCTACTTTGACTGAAGGCTTCCTTCTACTTTCTCTCTCATAATTTCTTTGTTTTTGACATGTAAAGGGCTTATGCATCCAATTAATGAATAAAATATGGATGGAGTCCCTCTAAGCACTAGATTAATTGTTAGTTTGTATATATTTAATCTGTTTTAATGTTTTAAAAGCATTTTATTGCATGAATAATATCTCTCACTCTCAACACAAATTGAGGAGAAGATTTCTTATAAATACCCCATTGTAATATGTAACAAAGGCCACCATTATTATGCAATAAAATTATTCTTTTGGTGCTTCTATTTGGAGTGTAGTGATTCTTGCCTAAATGTGTCATTGTTTTGTTAATTTTGTTCATGAGATTGTGATTGAGCCAAAGGTTTATTGCATTATTTCTAGTTGTGCAATCTTTTAATTCTGGTGTTTGCTACAGATTTAGAAATTTTGCTGACATATCAAACTTGAAAAGAGATCATCAAATTGTGCCTGTATAGCCTTTTGTCTCAAATGAGTGCACTTTCTGTGGCCTTGTGATTTTATGAGAGGTGAAATATCATATGATTGTTAAAGTTTCTTACCAACAATTGCACTAGTGGATTCTAGGAAGCGCTGCTCCTATTTTCATTGGTTTCCTATTGATTTCTTCAAAAGTTTAACTCGTAATGCATTATTTTCTATAGCTTATGTCTGTTTAGGATTTCAATTTCAAGTTATTTTCTTTCGATTTCATTATTTTCTTTGTTAACCCCTTGCTAGAATAGGAACTCATTTTAGTTGCATTGTTAGAACTGCATTCATTAAAAAATCAAAAAATACAAAAACATTGTTCTTTTTTGTGTTATTTTGAGACAGCAAACAAATTTACTTCATTCCAAGATCATAATAGAACCAGCAAAGGCCTCCTCATGAATAATAACATTTATCTTCAACTAAGAAAATTTTTGTACATTGCAAGACAAATATTGAACCTTGAGTTGATCCTCAAAAGATTAGCTTTTCAATAGAGGAATTGCACAATGGATTCCTACCATTGACCTCTTGCATAATGACCACCCAATAGAAGTGGTGCTACTAAAGGAGGGCCCCTTTTGACTCTCAAAAAGGAAGAAAATTTGTCAAAGTTTTGAAATTGTTCACTTCTGCAAAAATCTGTGCTTTTCACAAGTTCAAAAAAAATTTTGAGTTTTTGATAAAATTCAAGTATGCAGCTCTACAGTTTCATAGGTATGTAGGTAGGTAGGTCCAGAACTATGCAGGTTCATAGATCCACAACTTTGTAGGTATGTAGGTGCACAAAACTCTATGGTGCACAAAATTTAGAGAGCTAAGAAAGTGCACTTCTGCAAAGAGGTGCACTTTTTCCAAAATTGATGCAAGCTAGAGGATATTGATCTAAAATCCCCATTTTAGTTATCATTAAGGTCTATGCCAAGTTCACATGAGTTTCTTGAGCTTACCCACTTCCGCAAACCACGTAGTGACAAGGGAACATCCTGAGTTCAACCACTTCCATTCAAACTTTCATCATCTTCTTCAACTCCACCTCCACTCCAACCACCTGGTGGACCACCACATATTCCAATAGTTATCCCTCAACAACCACCATTAGGTCTGTGAAACCCTCCAATTTCCTTTTTCATGAATGTTGTGGACTCACCAATAAACTTGAGAAGTGCACTCCATGACCTCCCTAAGAATCCTGAGAAGTTTTTCCCCAGATTCATCTACGGTGAAACACAAACTATTGAAGATCATGTCAAGGTATTCAAAGAAACTTGCAACTGCAAGTAGGTTCCTAATGAGGACGTGGTTCTTCATGTATTCCCCTAGTCTTTGGGGGAAATTGCCTTCAATTGGTACATCAATTTGCCACCTAGATGCATTGGAGATTGGGATAAATTTGAAAAATTGTTCTTGGAACAATTCAAAACATTCATCAACCCAGCTGTAATACATCAACAATTTATATCAATCAAAAGAGACCCAACTAAGATAGTTTCACGCTTCAACCATTGCTTTCATATGGCATACCGCAAGCTGGAAGTGCCATATACTATACTGGTTCAAGCCGCTATTCAGATTTATCTGAATGTTACTAACCATATTACTGCAATTTTTTTGAAAAGACTTCCTACAGAAAATATTGACACATTGGATAAAGTCTTCACAGAGGAAATCACCTTTACTGAGCAAGCCAATCCTAATGGAGGAAGAATGATGCTTCTAATGCAAGCAGTCATTACAATACCAACATACCTTGTGGGAGCACCCATAGTGCCTAGATAGTTCATACCTATGAATCTAGTTCCATTATAGCATGCATCCGCTCCACAAAATTAGGCAATAACATATCCAGGGTATGAACCTCCAAAAATAGCTTTCTTTGAACAGAAGGCCATAGTTCCCTTGGAAACAAATAATAACCTCATTTCAGAAGTTGGTCAAATGAAGAAGACTATGTCACAAATGAACAATGAATTGACACGTCTTAGATTGTCATAAGGACAAAATAATAGCTTCCAAAGAAACACCATTGGCCCCTACAACAACAATTATGGCTAGAATTACAATAATAACTTCAACAAAAATGATAATAACAACAATGTAGGAAACAATAATGGAGGAAACAACTTTAGTCCTACTGATCACAACAATGGATTCCAAAGGTAGAACTGACAATTGAACATGTCTGAATAATGGAAGCATTCCTACTGATAACAAAAACAACAACAATGTTCAATATGTTGTTACTATTCATAATTCATAGGTAAATGACAATCCTCCTCCTGTATAATTCAATGCTATGCTATTGGAATCCTATGATTCTACACAGAATACACAAGTGGAACAACTAGCGAGTGAGGAATTATCATTCCCATTTAGTCAGGAACCTGATACTCGGCATGATGAGATGTTTTATTTTTATAATGACAATCAAAATACATATAATCTAAAAAATAGAAAGGAACCTTTCATGGATGGGATTCCTCTAGGTTTACAACTAACCCCACCTAATCCAAGAGCAAGTAAAAATCCACCATTGGTAAGACCAATGTATGGAGGACAATAGAATTAGAACCAAGTGAATGTACCAACTATACTGAAGAATCCCACTTGGTCCACTGAAAAGTATAATGCAGTAGAGGACTTGAAAAGGACTAAGGCTAATATGTCAATGTTTGACATGTTACAAAATTTCCCACAATAATGAGAAGCTCTTATGAAGACATTGGATCATACAAAATTTTCCCACAATATGAATATTGTTCCTCAGAAGATAGTATCTCAACAAGTGAATGTTGCAAAAGTGATGCCCACTATGTTCAAAGACAAAGTTGAGGTACCCCCATTTTTTCTTAGCATCAGGATATATGGGAAGAATCTTCACAATTGCCTCATTGATTCAGGAGCTTCATGTAATGTAATGTCATTATCAATAACTCAAAGGCTAGGAGTTAGCCGTCAACCCTCTAATCAAGTGGTGATATAGTTAGATAAAATAGAGGTAAAGGTCATTGGTGTATTGAAAGATGTGTGGATACAGTTAATAGTTGACCCTCAAATTTAGGATGTTATTGATATGCATGTGGTTGATATCCCTAAAACATATGGGTTACTTATGAGCAGAGAATGGATGAAATGTCTGAGAGGGATGTTTTCTACAGATATCACTCAATTGTGGTTACCATGGAAAGGATTGAACAATCAAATCAAGATAGATGTTGAGCCCAAATTGAAAATGATGATTACAAATTACAATGCCCTGAATGAGATAGCATTCTTACAATCAAATTTGGGTTCATATAAAGTGATGATATTGGATATGATTCCTACCAATACATCTCAAGATCACAATGAAGAACCTAAGGTGCCAGTACCTAAAAGTGAAACCATGATATAGTTCATAGATAGTATGGTGACTAATTTACAATGTTTAGGAGAGGAAGTTGATCCCAACATCCTTCCCCTTCCAGGATTTTTTCAGTTACACAAAGTTAGTCACTCTGAGTTTGAATTCTCATCATGCCAAGAAGGAATAGTGAAGGTACTGACCCACATGATGGAAAACAAGGATAAAAACACCTCAACAGATGAACTCGTAGAAAACCAAAATTCAGTGAACTTATCCAACCTTGTTGAAAAGATCAAAGAAGAAATTGAAGATTTCAATGTGTCATATAGTGATACCTCATCAAATGGGGGAGGTTTGTCTCCTCCTCCTCCAAGGATGATTAAAGTCCAAAGAAGAAGACAATATGTAAAAGGTAAAGGGTGGACTTCAGTTGTCCTTCATCCTAAACCCAAAGTTGAGGAAATCAAAGAACTGATAGGGGAAATTCAAGATAAACAAGAAAAGTATACACTTCCTCTATTCACATATTATGAAGGAGAATCATCGAGTCCTACATGAGGAAAGTTATGATGGATTCCTAAGAAATAGTCATTCAAGGCTCAAGTGAAAGAGAAGTTAAGGATGAATAAGCATAAAGTTAGAAAACCCAAGGAAAATGCAATTTGGACACTCCACTTCGATGGTTCTAGGTGCAAGATGGGAGCTGGTGCAAGTATCAAATTGGTCAACCCAAAAGGTAGGTCTTTCTATGCCACATATCAATTATAGTTTTGATGTACTAATAATGCTACAGAATATGAGGCATTAATTTGAGGACTTCTCTTTGCATTGTAGAAAGGAGTTATAGCTCTCATAATCGAAGGGGATTTTCAATTGGTCAAATGACGAGTAAAATCTATAAACTTTTGCAATGATAAAAGATTACTTGCTTATAGAAAAAGGGTATGGGATATATTGGATGACTTTGAATCTTTAAACATCAAATCCATTCCAAGAAGAAAGACCATGGTAGCAAATGCTCTCACCATTTACGCAAGTTCTTTACAACCAGTTAAAAGAACCAAGTTGAAAATATTTTCAATGGAATTGGTTTTTGTTCCATCCATTCTTGAAAATATCACAAAATTTTAGGTCTTTAAAGATGATCAACATATACTTAAGTTTATAATGTGCAATCACCATTTTGAAGGACAAGAAATTAATGATACACCAGATGACAGACCTAAAGATGATGGGCTTGAAGATGAAGATGGGATTCTTAATCTAAAGACCAACACTATTCAAAAGGGAATGGTTGAACTTGAATGTAACTTTGATCATGATGAATCAACACTCAATAGAAGGGAAACTCAAGAAAAGGGAATCGAAGAATGTGACCTATACAATTTGGGTACTGATGAAGAACCAAAAATGGTACAAATAGGAAAGGTGTGCAACTCAGAGGAAAGGGCAGACATGCTCAAATTACTCTCAAATTACTCACTAAGTATAAGGATGTCATTTCTTGGAGCTATGAAGAGTTGAAGACTTATGATCCTAAGATTATCGCACATGACATCCCACTAAAACCAGATGCCAAACCATTCCAACAAAAACAAAGATCGGCAAATCCTATCATTGAACCATTGATCATGAAAGAAGTAAAGAAGCCACTAGATGCTAAGATCATGTTTCCTATCTGCCATTACACATGAGTGACAAATTTGGTTCCCATGCAAAAGAAGACTGGAGAGATTCATCTTTGTGTTGACTTTTGTAACTTGAATCTAGCATCGCAGAAGGACAATTATCTTCTACCGTCACTTAATGAGGTTCTACAAATTATGAACAATTCAAAAATGACATCTTTCCTAAAAAGATATTTAGGATGTAGTCAGTTGATGGTTGATGAAGAAGATAGGCTAAAGATGGCTTTCACAATGAAGTGGGGAACTTTTTCCTATAGAAGAATGCCCTTTGGACTGATTAATGTGGGATCCAAATTTTAACGAGCAATGGATGAAGCCTTCAAAGGATTGATTAACAAATGAATAGTCATCTACATGGATCACTTGACTATCTTTTCAAAAGATCAAAGTACACACATTGTTGATCTAAGACAAGTATTCAATAGATGTCGTAAATACTGCATATCTCTCAATCTCAAGAAATGTTCATTTGGCATTACTAAAGGAAAGTTCCTGGAACATGTCATTTCTGAAGCTAGAATCTCCATTGATCCTGATAGAGTTGAACCTATTCTGAAATTAGCACCCCCACATAGTCGAAAGGAATTGAAGTCTTTCTTCAAAAAGATAAACTTTGTGTGAGAATTCATAGGTGGATTTGTAGAGATAGTTCATCACCTTAATGACTCACTCAAAAAGGTGCTAAGATGGAATGGGTTCCAAAAATAAAGAAGTCATTCGAAGATATCAAGTTGGCCATTTCTACGGCTCCAGTTTTGGTGAGTCCTGATTACAAGTTGCCTTTTAAGATCTATTTCTTTGCTTTCAAACATTCATGTGCAGGGATCCTACCAAAAAAGAAGGAAAAGGAGGATGAAAGACCAATTACTTTTATGAGTTGCCCCATGAAGAATGTATAGTTGAATTATTCAAACCTTGATAAACAATCCTTTGCATTGATCAAGGTAGTAAATAAGTTCCATCACTACATACTATGAAGTAAAGTGTATGCAATTGTACCTGATCCAATAGTAAAGATGATTTTAATGTAGAATGAACTCGGTGAAAGGAGAGGAAAGTGGATGGCCATACTTTAAGAATTCAATCTCAAAATTCAATCTATGAGATTAGTCAGAGTTCAAGGGTTGTCAAAGATGATAGCTGATAACCAGGATGGAAATGAAAAGGAATTCAAGTTTGATGATGAAATGAATGAGGATGATTAGAAAAGGATGGTTGTGTTACAAGTTGATATTAATTAGGGAGTGGTGATAGACGTGTGGTATCAAACATTGTTTATTATCTCCTACAAGACCGATGCCCAAAATGGATGAATAGTTCACAATGTAGGGGACTTAAAATGAAATGTGAGTCCTACATGTTACATGATAACAAGATTTACAAGAGAAACTATGAAGGGATTTATCTGAAGTGTTTAGGACATGTGGAATCAAAGGAAGTCTTAGAACACTTTCATGATATGTATGGTATAGGACATGGTTCGGTAGAAGCAATGACCCACATGATTCTAAGATCGGGTTAATTTTGGCCCTTGATATTCAAAGACAATTTCAACCATGTATGCTTTTGCCATATTTGACAAACCAGTGCCAATAGAGAAAGGAATTTGGTAATGCCCTTACAACCTATTTACGAGATACACCCCTTCATAAAGTGGGGGCTGGATTTCATTAGTCTAGTCAACCCACCATCATCAATTGGACATGTATTAATTCTCATAGCTACAAATTACTACACATAGTGGATGGAAGTAGAAATATTCAAAAATTGCACTGCTAAGGTGGTGACAGACTTTTTGGAAGAGCATATTGTTACCAGGTTCAGAATGCCATTCGCCCTTGTGTGTGATAACGAGTCTTCTTTCGCATCTACATTTTTGACCCAGTGGGCATTTGAAAATCAAGTCATTATCAAATTCTCTTTGAATTACTACCCACAAGGAAACAGGGTAGTGGAATCTACAAACAAGAACTTGATCATAGTGATAAGATGATTATTGAAGGAAAATCCTAGCGATTGGCATACACAGCTCAAATATGCCTTATGGATAGATCAAGTGAGAGTCAAAAATGCTTTGGTGACTTCTCCATATTTTCTCATCCATAAATAAGAACTAGTGTTCCCACTTAATCTCAAAATTCCTATTTTGAAGTTCATGAGTGGGTATGCTGAAGATGCTGACAAAGTACAAATCAAATTGATGAATCTTTTAGAGATGGATGAAAAATGAATAGCTGAATTGGAGCACATCACCAAACAACAAGCTGTTGTTAAAAGATGGTTCGAAAAGAGAGCCACAATAAAGTCATTCAATATTTTTGACCTTGTTCTACTCTGGGATAAGGCAAAAGAAAAGCTAGGTAATCGTACTAAGTTTTAACGCTTGTGGACAAGCCCTTATCAGATCGCAAAAATTCTAAGAGAAAACACTTTTAGGCTCAGTTCCTTATAGGGGGGATTTCTTCCCTTACCCATAAATGGGTACTTTCTAAAGCATTATTTTGGAGCCTAAAAGACAAAAACAAAAAAAATTAGTCAGAATTTATTTATGCATTTAGCTTAGATTTTTATTCTTGCAAGCGTCTTTATTTCTGCAAGTGTGGTTGCTTTCATGTTGTGTGTTTGCTTTCAATCGTGTGTTTCCTTTCAAAGTTGTGTCAGTCCTAGGGGGTAAGGTGAACTTGAGATTTTCTCTGAAGATTTTACTAACCACTTTTGGTTTTGATTTCAAGAAGAGATATTTCTTTGTCAAAACATTTGGATGATTGTGTGTCTTATACCAATTGAGCAATCAACATTTCTTGTGGAAATAGGGGATTTTCAGTCTAGAAATTAGAACCCTAGACCAACAAGTTCTTAACACTTTGAAAATTTAAAAATTTGATTGTTTTAGGTGTTGTTAAAACAAAGTCAAAGATGATGAGGGATGGTCAAGCTTCAACTAGTTCAAATACAAGGGGTCTCCCCGAGAGGTTGCTAAGATCATTGTTTGGCGTGAGATTTTCTAAAGTTCTAAAAGAGGAACGCAAGGGATGTTCACAAGAGATCAAATCCAAGAAACAACATCAGTGTCCTAACTACACAATCTAAGTGTGGTTAGGATACAAAAAAAGATAAAAAGATAAAAAGAAAAAAGAGAGAAATATGGTGTTAAGACTAAAGGATTCTAAAGATCTGAAATGGAAAAAGATACATTCTCAAAACAAAGTATCTTGTTTTCAAAATATTGCTTCAAAAAGAGTAACATTTTGAATGACATGGAGTAATTATTCAAATGGCCAAAAAATTAAAAGAATATGGCATCCCACCGAGAGCCCTCGAACTGATTCTCTCACCTAGGCAAGCAATTGATTGATAAATAACCTTCATGGAGATTCTGAATGAATGAGCTGGAAGGAGCGGAAGATTATTTCAAGTTGTCAAAAAACTTTGATAGACTACATCCTAAGATATCAAAGGGAATGAATACACTAATCACACACATTGAGCTTGAAGGTTTTGAATTGTAAGATTTAAATTTTAAAGTCATCCAAAAGATGCTTGAGATGTTCAAATTTTGGTAGGTGTTTGATACGCGTTGGACGAATGTTTGCTGATAAAGAAATGACTTGCTCATTTCTTCCTTTTTTGGGGGCTATTTGGTATTACAGTCATCAACATTGGAAAATCACAAAAAAAAATTAGAAAATTAGAAAAAATCAAAAAATCAAAAAAACAAAAAAATAAAATTTAAAAAATAAAATAAAATAAAATTTAGAAATTTTTTTTAAAAAATCGCATCATAAATCGCACGCGCGGGTGGGATGTGCTATGCACACCCACACACCTCACTGCGGCGTACCTCTCACATCCTAACCAATAGAGGGGGTTATAAAACCCCCCTCCCTTCATCTCATACTCACATTTCTTTTTCCAAGTCTTTTTGTTTGCTCTACGCGCTTAAGGTAACATGCTCAAAACCCTCACTTTGGTTCCCTGCGCCATCACTTAGGAAAGGCACCTACTTTAGCACCTTGTACCCCACTTTGGTGCAACATTCATTTTGGCACCCCCACTTTGGTGTGATGCTCTTTGTAGCACCTTTTACTTCACCTTCCCGTGGCACCACTTTGGCACCCTGTGCTTCCCTTCAACGCCATGCACCTACACCTTCACTTTGGCAATGTGCGCCTACACCCTAACTTTAGCTCTATTGCACCTACATTTCATAGCGGTGCCATGCACCCCTTTTTAGTGTTGCACACCCCATTTCAAGGTTGCATGCCACTTTTAGCCACACACCCCTTTAAGCACTATGTGCCCTACTTCGAGACTGTGCACCACTTTCAACCGCATGCCTCTCTTTGGCACCATGCACCCTGGCTCCATATTTGGCACCCAGCGTGCCATGTATCCACTTTGACATCATGTGTCTTAGCATCACATGCATCAAACCTTAAGCCACCTACGAGACACTCACACTCACATTTTTTAAAATTTCTTTAAAAGTTCAAAAAAAAAGTAAAAACATAATAAAAATTTAAAAAAATAAAAAAAACCCAAATTTGGGAATTTCTTTCCTTATGTTTATTTCAATTCATTTCTTTTACGTATTATCTTGGGACTAATAAACATTTTTTTCCATAATGTGCAGGTAATCAAATGGCATCCACATCTAGAGTAGCACCCAAACTAGTAGTTTTCAAATTCTAAGGTGTACCCTCGAAGTCAAGATTTCATGACAACCACATAGAAATCTAAGATACTAACTTAGGGCACATAGATCTAGGAGAATTCTTGAGAATTTTTAATAAACCAACAAAGAGATCAACTTTCGTATCCACATTGATCCATTCTGGGTTGGTGAACACAGTGTCACATCCTATGTCAATACAATCAGCAGAACTAATCATGGCTCTGTCACAACATTTTGTTCCTCATGAAAAAATAGTCAAGAATGTCACCAAAGAAGTGGTGTTAGATCTATAACCTGACAATATTGAGAGGTTTTTCCACCTCCCAAAAGTGAATTAGTTCATTAGACTTTCATATGAAGCTGCTAAGAGATGGTAGAGGGAACACCAACAAGAAGCAATTAACATCATACAGTCTTCATACCTCATTGAGAAGCCTCCTTGAGGAAAGATAACAAGAAAGGTAGACATGACTCAGGGATACATGAAGGAGGACATTGGATACTCCATCATTCTTTCAAGAAGAGTCATCAGCTTACCCACAACGGATCACCTTAGCACTTTCATGGTCAACTTCATTGAGACCATCAGACAGGTGAAGATACCATTGGACTAGGCCACCACACTAAGTGAAAACTTGTGTGAAAAACTAAGGACAGTGAAGGATAAGAAGAAGTTTTACATGACTTCTTACATGGTGCACCTACTTGTAGCGAGGGTGACAAACTATCCCAGTTTGTATAGAAGACGTAGTATGTAGGATCTCAATGCATGGCCACATATAGTCTACCCTCAGCTGGTGAAGAAGAAGCTCTCAGTGCATCGTAAGGAATACAGAATTGTGAATGATTCATTCATCTTTGTGATCATTCAATTCATTGAGGGAGACTATGGGAAGAGGTTATCTAATGAAGCCAAAGCACAAGTCATAGCTCTCAGAGCCTACTTCATCCAATTCAAAACGTTCACCTATCTATAGGTAGCTAGTGCCTCCATCAATCCTAAGAAGCTCTCAAGATACCCAAGTGACAAAATGGTATTGTTGGAGATTTCCTAGCAAATTAAGTCATCTTATGAGAAGATAAAGAGACAATGGAGAGCTTGGTGGGCATGGCCATTATTCATTGGACCATATTAGGTGAAGAGGAAGTAGGATATTCTATCCTTTGACTGGGAGTGGGAGAACTATCCCCTTGAAGAATACAAATTTCCCCAGCCCAATTTTCACAATGTTGGGAGAGTGGAAAGTTTGGCAAGAAAGGACTTCCATCATGAGGATGTTGTTGAAGATCACTAGATGAATGCCACAAATGACTATGATGTCTGCATTAGGGACTATTGTAGGATGACATTATATCTGTCAGAAAAGGCTCTCCAATTGAACATCCTAGAGGAGATAAAGAAACAAGATTCTAAGGAGTTACTGGACCCCTTGTTCAATGCAAACAAAATTCATGAAAGACCTATTATGAATGCTAAGGTTGATAGGAAGGAGGCTAATGATATTAATCATCAAGCAAGGCATTTCATCAGAATGACAAAGGATTGGATCAAGAAACCTTTTCCACTTGATCCAATTCCTGACACACTTATCTTCCACACTCATGCTCACCTAGAAAGGGGTAGAGGCAAGAAAGTCATAATTCCTACCTTTGTGGCCCAGTCTCCTATCAGGCTAGAGATAGTGTACCAACTTGATCACCCAATTGGATATTATCTCCCTCTCAAGAGGAGGGGAAAGATAAAAAGAAAAAGGACCTCCTCTCAAAGCATCCAGGTAAAAC
Organism: Cupressus sempervirens; assembly: GCA_028749045.1. Classification (NCBI taxonomy): domain Eukaryota; kingdom Viridiplantae; phylum Streptophyta; class Pinopsida; order Cupressales; family Cupressaceae; genus Cupressus; species Cupressus sempervirens. Next base: position 112,309,598 of record CM053783.1, read on the forward strand.
AAGCTACAGAACAGGTGCCTCCATAACAGCAAGAACAGAGTGCACAAGGGTTCAAGGATAATGGAGCTACTCAAGTCTAGGATGAACTATAGTTGCCTCCCATTGTGTCTAGATAACTAGAAGAGGGAGAGATTCCACAAGTCTTCATTCCTCCTTCTCAAGATGAGCTAGCTTCTCCTTCTACTTCCAAGAAACATAAGAAAAGGATTAAGATTCAGATGAAGAAAAGGAAAAGGATTAGTAAAAAATTATTGCCTAATCCATCTATTCTTGAAAGCATTCTAAAAGGAGATGAAGAGGAGAAAGAAGAAGAATTAGAAGAGGAAGAGGAACAAAGTGCCCCTATAGGGAAGAACTCAGCTAGCTAGAGCCATAGAGTTGCAAAGGAGAAAGAGTGCCATGGGTACCCCACCATCCACTCAAGAAAAACCCTTAGAACTCTCTTCTTTGGAAGATGAAGTACAGTAGTGGGTGGATGAGAAAAGTGAAGAGGATGATGATGTCTTTTCAATGTAACATTTTGATTTCATGCTCATAGGTACAGAGTTGATCGGGGATAACCATGAGTTACAGTGGTAGAAGAGGGCTTGGTGACCCCTCCTCCTTAGATTTTATAGGAAGATCAGGTTCAAAAGGAACCATCATTAGAGGAGAGACCAAAACAAATGATGACCGATGAAGTGTTGAAGGAGGGACAAATAGTGCAATATTCTCAACCACCTTTGCAAGACATCGAGGTTCAAGCCACAGGATCCATGGAGACTGAGGTTACAAAAGGGGAACCCTCCCAATAGGATACAACTTTAAGTAGGAGCGATAAGGGGAAGGAGATAGCATAACACACTCATTTGTCATCAAGAGCCAGGTCCTCAGTAGGACTCATCCCTAGATGGATCCAAAAGGAGATAATGAGGAGTACTAAGCCTCAATTTCATGCTTCAAAGGAAGACATTTGTGATATTGAAGAGATCTTGAATAAACCTAAGTCTCCACCACACGAGGCAACAACATTGGCATTTGTCACTAGCATAAGGAACCATGATTTATTTGCACAAGTGGCTCTCCCTCTAAAGGCACAGATGTAAAAGGCCTTAGCCATGAAGGCTATGAGTTAAAGGATTTTATGTTTGGAAGGCCTACATGGGATTTATCTCAACAAATGATGACTATGGGAGTCAAAGAGGTCCTCAAGTACATGGAACAAGAGGAGGTTGAACTCCAAGCACTTTGAAGGTAGGTTGAGATCCTAAAATGGTATCTAGCTAAAGTTTTTGGTCCTCTTGATCTTGCGCACCTCGAGAAAACTCTAAATACCATACTTAGAGAAAGGGGAGGTGTACAATTTAACCCATATTTGGAGGCTTGTTAGGAGTGGCAAGAAATTTTATAGGAGAAAGGTGTTACAATCATCTAAGGGAGTTTGAAGTTACTTCATGCTATGCAAGAGAATTTGAATAAGATTGTAGCAATTTTGAAGCAAAACTTCAATATTATGGATGAGGTACAGGCTTGGAGTAAGGATTTGCAAACTCTACAAGCCATAAAGGGCCAAAGATACCAAATTTTGATTGATATATATATCAGAGAAGAATTAGATATAATTGATGATTGGATAGAGAAAATAGCAGATAGCAATAAAGTAATGGAAACATTATACGAGGAGATTCATTGGCTCAATGACCAAGCTCAAGAGAAAATTTTGGAAGTAGAGAAACATTACAGTGATGCATGCTTGGATATTTTTGAAGATGAGGAATGAGAAAATTTGTTACCTATAGAGATAGTAGTGAAGAATTTCAAGAATTTTTTTGTGGAGATTACTAATAATGAGGACATCCAACAAGCCTTTAGGACTGAAGAAACATTGTTAGAATTGGATACCAAACTCGAGAATTTCGCTGATACCTAAATTGAGGTAGAAAATTATAAATAGAAGGTAAAAGATAAATATGAGGCTTTAGATCTTTTGGATGTGGCTAAGATTTCTGAGATGATAGAAAAATTCAAGGGAAAACATCCAAACATAGCTTTGGGATGAAGAAGGACAAAACCCAGATACCAGAATTTCAATTTTGACACTCAATAAAATTTTGAGATTTTGACCCTATCGAGGTCTGTAGGTGCATAGGTCCATAGGTACATAGGTCTGTAGATCTACAATTTAGAGGTGCACTAATAGTTAACTGCTTGTTCCAAAAATAGCACTTTCCATGCATTGAAAATGCATTCTGACAGTAGTTTAACTCCTACAAATGCCCTATAAGGATCAACTTCTATTTTTGGCACCTCCAGATGCTCTTACTTTGACTAAAGGCTTCCTCCTACTCTCTCTCTCATAATTTCTTTTTTTTTAATATGTAAAGGGCTCATGCATCCAATTAATCAATAAAATATGGATGAAGTCCCTCTAAGCACTAGATTAATTGTTAGTCTGTATATATTTAGTTTTTTTTAATGTTTTAAAAGAATTTTATTGCATGAAGAATATCTCTCACTCTCAACACAAATTGAGGAGACAATTTCTTATAAATACCTCATTGTAATATGTAACTATGGCTGCCATTATTATGCAATAAAATTATTCTTTTGATGCTCGCATTTGGAGTGTAGTGATTCTTTTTTGAATGTGTCATTGTTTTGTGAATTTTGTTCATGAGATTGTGATTGAGCCAAAGGTTCATTGTGTTGTTTCTAGTTGTGTGATCTTTTAGTTTTGGTGTTTGCTATAGATTTATAAAAAAAATTAACATATCAAGCTTGAGAAGAGATCATCAAATTGTGCCTATATAGCCTTTTGTCTCACATGAGAACACTTTTCATGGCCTTTTGATTTTATGAGAGGTGAAATATCATATGATTGTTAAAGTTTCTCACTGACAATTGCATCAATGGATTCTAGTAAGCGATGCTCCTATTTTCATTGGTTTCCTACTAATTTCTTCAAAAGTTTAACTCACAATGCATTGTTTTCTATAGATTACATCCATTTAGGATTTCAATTTCATGTTATTTTCTTTTAGTTTCATTATTTTCTTTGCTAACCCCTTGCTAGAATAGGAACTCATTTAAGTTTCATTGTTAGAACTACATTCATTAAAAAAACTAGAAAATACCAAAACATTGTTCTTTTTTGTGTTATTTTAAGACATCAAAAAAATTTACTTCATTCCAAGGTCATAATAGAACCAGCAAAGGCCTCCTCATGAACAATCACATTTATTTTCAACTGAGTGGATTTTGGTACGTTGCAAGACAAATACTGAACCTTGGAGTTGATCCCCAAAAGATTAGCTTTTCAAGAGAGGAATTGCACAATGGATTCCTACCATTGACCTCGTGCATAATGACAGCCCAACACTATCTTTACTAGATATTTTTGAAGTCTCTCATACCATGCTCTAGGTGCTTGTTTCAAACCATAGAGTGTTTTATGTAGTTTGCAAACCATATCCTTATTGTTTTCATCAATAAATCATTCTAGTTGTTCTATGAAGACTTCCTCTTCTAGTACACCATTCAAAAAAGTAGACTTTGCATCCATTTGGTAGACTTTAAAACCTTTTTAGGCAGCATATGCAAGTAGATTTCTCACTCCTTCCATCCTTGAAATAGGGGCAAATGTTTCCCCATAGTCTAGTCCTTCTTCTTATGCATAACCTTTGCAAACTAGTCTAGCCTTATTTCTTGTGATCTCACCATTCTCATCTAGCTTGTTCCTAAATACCCACTTGGTACCAATAACATTCTGATTAGCTAGTCTTGGAACTAAAGTCCAGGTTTTGTTCTTCTCTATCTGATCAATCTCCTCTTCCATAGCTTTACACCAATTGTCATCTTGTAGTGCATCTTTCACTATTTTGGGTTCTATCTTGCTTAGCATACATGACTCATTTCTTAGTATATTTCTTGTTATTGGTTTGGCTTCCTTGTCACCAAAAATTTTTTCTATAGGGTAATATCTTCTCACACAATTGGATACCCTTGGTTCTCTCCTTATTTCCATGGTAGGTCTTTTAGCTTTAGAGTCACTATGCACATCTCTTTCTAGTATTTCATCATCTCTTTCATATGTACTAATTTTAAAATAAGAATGTGCATTATCTTTATTCTACAACTCAGCTTCTGAATGCAACTCACCATTCACTGGTTGTGACTCAATTGATACTAAAACTTATTGTTGATTCCCAACTTGATTGGCATCTTCTTCTTCAGCAAGAATTCTTTCATAGAAGTGTACAAAGGATCTGCACTCTTCTAGTTTCTTGATGGATTCATCATCTTGAACTTCTACATGCTCATCAAAATTTACATTTTCACTCTCCACAATGTTGTTAGTGTTAGTATTCAAACACTTATATGCTTTACTTCTAGTGGAGTATCCAAGGAATATGCCTTCATCACTCTTTGCATCAAACTTTCTATTTCTAGTATCTTCAAGAATATAGCATTTACAAACAAATACTATGAAATGTTTTACATTAGGTGAGTGACCATACCATAATTCAAAAGGTGTTGCATTTTTACCTCTCTTGACTTGTACTCGATTCAAGTTGTAGACAGTTGTACTTACAGCTTCTCTCTAGTACTTTAGTGCAACATTCTTCTCCATCATTAATGTTCTAGCACAGTCTATCACTAATCTATTCCTTCTTTCTGAAATTCCATTCTATGGGGGAGTTCTTGGTGCTAATTTTTGTCTTTTAATTCCTTTATCATTGCAAAATGTCTCAAATTCTTTTGATGTGAACTCTCCTCCTCTATCTAATCTCAAGCACTTCATATTATTTCCTATTTCTTTCTCAACCCTAGTCATGTACCACTTAAACATTTGAAATGCATTAGATTTTTGCTTTAAGAACATGATAGTCATCATCCTGGAGTATTCATCAATAAAAAAAATTATGTATCTATCTCCTTTGTAGCTTTGCACTTCTATTGGGCCACATAAATCTGTATGGACTAACTCTAGTACTTCTTTGGAAGTACAGGTTTTTCTTTTGAAACTTGACTTGGTCATCTTTCCTTGCTAACATTGTTTTTACATTATATTTTTGGGCTTCTTTAGTTTAGACAAGCCTCTGACTTTCTTCATTTTGCTAATGCTAATCAGGTTATCAAAATTTACATGACATAGCCTTTTATGTGATAGCCACACATCATCAAATCTAACAAGACAGGTTGCATCTTCCATATCTAGGTAAAATAGATTACTCCTAGTTTGGTCTCCTTTTCCTATTATATTTCCATTAGTGTCATAGATTTTGGAAGTTTTGTTTTCAAATTCTACTTTGTATCCTACATTGCCTAACTATGACACACTCAACAAATTGTAGTTCAATCCTTCAACATAGAATGCATTATCACATGAAATTTTCTCTGTAAGCTTAATGGAACCTTTTCCTTTGATTAGACATGGAGCATCATTTCCAAAACTAACACTACTTCCATCATACTGAGTAAAGGTGAAAAACTTACTTTTATTTCCTGTCATGTGATGTGAGCACCCACTGTCTATGATCCATTTTTCATTCTTGTTCACACAAGTTACTAGTTTTGTTCCCTCATCTTCATTTGACTCATCGTTCATGCCTACATAGACTACCTCATCATCATTTTCATCAGAATCCTCTTCTTCAACAATGTATCACTTTTTACCTTTGTATTTATAATCTCTACTATCATTTTTTCTTATGTTCTTGTGTTTATTTCCTTCTCTGCAGTTCTTCTTCTATGTGCATCTTGTAGAAAAATGTCCTATTTCATTGCAATTAAAACAAATGATAGGAATCTTACCTTTGAATTTACCTTTTCGTTTGTGAAATCTTCTAGCCAGTAGTGCTTCCAATTGTTCCACATCTTCCTCATTTGTGTTGTTGTCACTGGATGCATATTTTACCTTTTTCTTCTTCTTCTTTGGTTTAACCTCTTTAGTGTCTTTCAACAATAGCTTGGCTTTGAAAGTATACTCTAGATTCTCAGGTCTGTAGTTATCAAAGTTGGATAACTCAAATATAGTAATTCTACCCACTATACCTTCAAGAGTTAGCTTGTTTCCTAGTACACATCTTAACTCTTGGATGGCTGAAACTCTAATAGCATAGATGGGGAGCAAGGTTCTTAAGAATTTGCTATTAATAGTTTCATCATTTAAGTGACCACCCAAACTTCTTATTACGCTTACTACTTCCTTTATTCTATAGGCATATTGAGCAATTTTCTCACCTTCCTCCATTCTCATGTCATCAAAATTTCTTTTGAGGCTTTCTCTTTTTTCTCTTTGGATATTCTAATCTCCTCCATAAATATTTGTCAAGGCTCAAAGTCACATCCCTTGATGTCATCAAATTCAGCATAGTTGAGGTTAGAGGCAATCTCCAATATTTTCTGATTATGCTCCTTCTTTTTCTTCATGTCTTCTCCAATGGGGATAGTTGGACCAACATGTTGCACTTCAATTGAGGTTATTTCATGATCACTTATTGATCTGAGGTGCAGCTTCATTCAACAATGCCATGTAGCAAAGTTATCTCTATTGAACTTGGGAACTTCTCTCTTGGAAATCTTGATCTTCCTACTTCTAGTACTTTTAAACTAAAACAAAAGATGGCTCTGATACTAATTGTTAGAAATGCTTTAGAATAACTAAGAGGGGGGGGGTTGTGTGAATTAGTTATTCAAGGTCCAAATGTCCTGATAAAACCTTCTTTACTGAGTATAGTGAGCCCAATTAAACTAATCATGCATCCAAGCTATACATTTATCTTAGCAAGTTACTGAACAATCAACACATTAAATAGTGATTTACGTGGAAACCCAATTTGGGAAAAATCACCAATAACATTCTACTTAATTCTCGCTCTTCTAAAGTGATGCCCTATGAAAGGTCTACCCTATTAAAGGCTACAACACACTATTAAATGTGACCTAGTTAAAGGATTTCAACCACCCTATCAGAAGTGGGCCTAGTTAAAGGACTTTAGAACATTCACTTGGAATGTCACCCTATTAAAGGATTTAAAAATGGTTGTTAAACCAATCTAAGTCCATATGATTTTATGCTAACTGATACAATTGATAAAGAGTGGCAATAAGGGCTTTAGATCTAATACAACTTACAACATAACTTGCAAATTTTAGATCTTGATTTAGTTCACAAATTTTCTTGACTTTTAGTCTCTATGGCTCTAATAGCTTGTCCTCCTTTCAAGCTTTGTCTCCTTGAGTATCCATTCTTTTTGTGCCAATGCAATCACCTTTGTGGTCACTTATCAAAGCAAAGCCTCTATGCTCTATTCCTTTATCTCGATGCCTTCACCTTGACATCCAACCAACCACTTCAACAACTCTTGCTTATTGACCTGTAACTCCTTAAATAGAAGTCTAAAATATTTTTTCCAATCTAATCTTCCCACTTTTAATTTCAGTTCCAATGGATTAGGTAAGATTCAATAAATCTACCCCTTATCTTGTTTATTCTATAAACATCATGAAGAATTCACCTGTATTCACCCAAAAATGGTTTACTTAAAATTCTGTGCCACTAGCTCATCCTTCTTATCTTCCATCTAGTTCAAAAACTTCAAGGTAACAAACTTATTGGCTCAAATTTGGAAAATCTTTGAATTTTCAAATAATGTAGTAGCTCAACACAATAGAAATTTTGATGCTCAACACATTCTATGTTACTTGGCACCTACTGTGTTTTACTAATGCTCGGTATCTACTATGAATTCACTCAGCATCAACTAAGTTTTATTGATGCTCAGCACTTGAATTTTCTCGACTCCTTCTATTTCACTTAGCACACACTAGATTTTGCATTTTCTCAACACTTACTGATAATCTTCTTGGCATGAACTAGCTTGCTCGGCACCCACTAATGAATTTAGTCAAGCTTTGCATACAACTTTGTTGTAACTTACTCATCCAGTGTTTCTAAGTGTAGCCAACCTCTATATCTTCAAGTATATTATCAATACATAATTTTACCATTGTCTTAACTAATCCTTACACCTCTTTACAAAAGCATAACTCAACCTTTCCTTTAGGTGCTTTTGTTACATCTTATTGATTGAATCCTCCTCATCAATCAACTAAGTGATAGTACTTGAATCTTATAAGCAATTGTCATTCCAGAAAATAGTAGGTTATGATTAAAAATTTTCTTTATCAAAAATCTCCCTCTTTGATAATGATCTTTTTAGTTAGATCTTCAACATATTTTTACCCAGGAGGTCATTTCTGCAAGCTCCCCCTAGAAGCATAATTTAAATGAAACTTCCCAAAAACCCTTTTGTCCAACAATTTTACATACCCAAAATCTACCAACATCCCATCATAACAACAAACCCAAAAACCCTCATATATTCAATAAACAACTCATATATCTTGCTCTTTCTTTTATCCTCTCATGCATTTCCATGGATTCAATCTAGGGTTACAACAATAAAACCATAGCTCTGAAACTTGTGAAATAAATACAATAACCATTTCCACATAACTGATAATAGATTTGAAATAAACATAGATTTAAAATCCACGTGCAAGAGAATAAACAACATACCCACAAAAATTGTAACACAAGATATACTTTGGGAAACCCTCATTAAGGGAAAAACCCAACCTCCAAAAGCATCCATCACCATGTATTATTCAACAAAAATACCATTGCAATACAACCATGGAAATCTTCAAGGCCATAGCCACAACTAAGCAATCCATGTGAACAAGTATGAATCCACACATCCCATGCCATGCTTCCAACCTTCACACATGCTCCCTTGGCTAACCTAGCAAGCCTTGTCCTACCCAACTCTTTCCTTTTTGTCTTCTTGCATACAACAACTACCCTTGTGGCCGCTTGTGTAGTAGCAAGTCTCACAAAACCACCAAGTGGTATTACATAAAGCGTGTGCTATAACCATGTGCTACGTAACCCCTTAACCCCACATTTAATATTGGAATTTTAATTCTTTTCTCCAATATTAAATAAGTACATAAAATATTATCACTATGTTATAGTACAACTCATTGAGTATATCTCATGGGAATCTTTACATGTTGCACATCCATCTAGGTGCAACAATATTACATAATAAAATAAAATAATACAATATGAAAATATTATGCAATGTGTTTAACACCCATTATCTCAAAAAATTTACCTTCCAGTGTGGTTGTCAAATGTGGATAGATAGGGAGGAGTAGAAGTGATGCTTTCCTTTTTCACTCTACCTGCCAATGTAACATTGGTACTAAAAATGCTTTGGCCAAAGTTATCTATATTTATTTATTTGATATGCTTGCCCATGTTCTATCTCCCTACCATGTCCATGATTAGGGCTACTTGGATATATGTGGGAAGTAGTATGTTTCATGGTTGCACCAGACACCTCCTACTTTTTTGTATTATTAGATATTGAAAGGTTGGGAATTCTACATGTTAGGTAGGATCCCAAAGAAAGTACCTTTTGTACTATGTGGGCATTGCTAGGTTGGGAATTCTATGTGTTAGGTAGGTTCCCAAGGGAGTAAATTTTGTATTATTTGGGCATTGTAGGGATGGGTATTCTATGTGTTAGGTAGAATCCCAAGGAAGTGTAAGGCTTCATGGTTGGGTAGGAAAGCACCACAACCATACTTTATGTGATGATTGAATGATGAGTAGGTCATAAATGAAAGCATATGCTTATATGTTTGTTAAGCACACTTACTTAAATGAAACTATGACTTAAAATTTCCTTGAAATATTGTGGTGATGAGATGGGCTTGAGAGCCAAGGTCACACAAATAAGAAAGTGGGTTTACTAATATATGTACATGTGATTGGTGGGCATACCCATATGATTTACTAAATTTGAGAACATCGCATTACATACTATACTTGTATGATGTATTTATTGTTCCATGTCTGATATGTAGGTCGACATTTTCTATAATTCTCATTAGGGTATGACACTTTAAGACTATACTTGATGTAAACATATGATGGAATGAAGTTTGACATATAGGTCAACTTCTCGAGTGTATTCATTTGTCATAGTCTTGAGATGACATGTTATGTTTGACAGTTTGGTCAATACTCGGCATATGAAACATAATCATTATGGTATCTATAATTTCAACATGTAGGTCAAAAATCAATATAAAGATACATAATTAAATGGAAGATATTTTAATTACTGATTAAGTTGATTATGTATAGTCAGGCTTTGACTTGACTTGACTTTTGGCCTAGGTGGCAAGTCTATGGAAATATGGATTTTGTCACAGTCTAAAGAGAAGTTAATATTGTGACTCCTAGTTTATAGGAAGTCATCGGCACAATTGACTTAGTCAACTCAATCAATGAACATCGACCAATGAGGTTGTTGTCTTGAGTTATCTATTTTTGGATTCCTAGCCGATATGTGTTAGTGAAAATAATTATTATTTATGTTTTACTTAAGTTTACTTAGGATAAATGCATTATTTTATTCTTTCTTAGGTTAGACACTTAGGATTTTTCATACTCATATGAGTTTTCATGTTGATAGCATTGGAGTAAGCAACTCTAATTAAGTACATGATGTCTACAACACTGGAGTTTGCATAATTAACTGAGTTGTCATGTTGACAACACAGTTATTTGCACTCTTATTTTAGCACATGGTATCTAAAACATAATTTTACATGCTACACCTTTGTAGGCTTATCCTCTCATCATCACACTAACTCCTATTCTTAATGGAGGATAATCCACTCTTGGTGGACATGTGCATGGTTGTAAGACTTATCAGTGTACTGACTCCTAGTCAATTTAGAGGCCTTTATAAACAAGCACTCCTAGTGTATTGTTGTATCAATTACAATCAATTGAATATCATATTTTTATTCTGATCATACTCTGTTGGTCTATTTTGTGCTAGCTATTGTGTTTCTTGGTCTTGGGTCAATTTTTTCCTAAGGAAAATTCTTACATGGTATCAAAGTCGTAGGAGCATCATTTCATAGCCATTAGAGACCGTTCTTACTTCACCTCTCTAAGGACACCTTGACTCAAATCTAGAGTATCCATAGATATTGGGAGCATCTAGAGCCAAAGTAGACCTCACCATTGTGTCCAAAGCATCGATTGGGTGAAAATCGACTATAAATGCCTCTATTGGCCCATAGTCAAAATTGAGGCAAATTCTTAGGCCCAATTTATAGAATTGGTATGATCATTTTAGATCTTTGAATTTAATTTTAAAATCTACATATTTTATTATTTTAGTCTCTACTATTTCTCTACATTATTTTTTAGATCTGCATATTTTGTTTGGAAAAATTTTGGCCATCATGCCTATAGAGGAGAGCTTTTTTGCAGGACAAGATTGGAGCTTGCTAGTACAAATCAAATATTGGCATCATATTCAGAATGTCAAAAAATCCCAAATTGACTTTGTTTCATGAGCATCAAACATCTGAGGTGAAAGTTAGAGTCATTTGATTTTTGAAGGCGTGACGGTGGCAATTCAGGAAAAATAATTACAAAGGTGATTTTCAAATAGCGATATCTCCCTCATACAAACTCATTTTTGCGAGCAATTTTTTATGTTTTGGGGTAGAATTTCATGATCTACACATTGGTGTAGGATGTTTGACCTCTTTGTTCCTGAATTTTTCTATGAATTGAAAATCTTAATTTTTGTAACCTCAATGCTTAGTACAAGCTCATCTAGACTCCAAATCAGGTTTCATTTTTTTGTTGAAAGTGAATAATTTTTCATCTACTTTTCAAATCTACAATCAGATTATAGGCTTGTGTGGACAAAAATATCACTTTTAGAAATAGGTCCTTTATTTGCATTATATTGCTTCAAAATTATTGTATTTCTAAGATACATTGTAAAGTTCTAGATTTGAACTATAAGAGGACGCTGTAAATAGAAAATCAGAATTCCACTAAGGTCAAAATTGACAAAATGGTCCATTGTAATTGCACTACCTATAAAGTTCCAAATCATGCATTAGGGGGGGTTGATTGACTATTTTTTCATTTTGGGGGGGTGCACTCATTAATTGATCTCATGGATTCTTGTCACATATGTCAGTCTGGTATAAGACCGAAGTTGACACTGAGGAATTATCAGAAATGGAGTACCTTAATCATTGATCATTTAAAAAGAGAACATATGGAAGTGTTTCCTTATCTATCTTTGAAGTTATTGCCACCAAATCCTACTTTGAGATATATTTCTCATTTTCTTCACTTTATGTATAGAAGTATGATTGAGGAATCTTTTTCTCCTCTTAGTATGGCAAGTTTTCCTCATGACATTTGGATGGGTCTTTGGGAAGCATATGGAGATCCACAAGCCCCTACATTTCCAGAGGACATTCTATCTTTTGTCACTTTAGTAATGGTTCCTCCAACTCCAAATGAGATCTCACCTCTTGATATTGTTGTTGATACTACTGATCTAATTCTAGCCTTAGATGCTCCTAATTTCGTACAAGTATTACCATGTCTTCCTACTTCAGCTTCATGGGATGACTTCCTTCTAGACATTGCAGGGTTGTTCGTGGAGTCTCAAATTGAAAATGTGGGAGACATCATCAATGACATCAATCTTCTCTTTGTTGAGGAGACTTCTTCACTCATTCTGAGGGCATGCTCTAACCCTCAACCACTTGATCGCTCTGACATGATTGTCACTTCTTTATAGTAGTTGGAGGAGGACTCTTTCACTTATGAGGAGACATATCAATCTATAGAAATTGTATTCCAATTTTCGTAGACATCCTATTTTCTAAGGATTCTTCCTACCAATTGGGAAGTGTTCTCTACCCCACCTATGGCACCATTTCTTTTTACAAGGAGGGCCATCATTTAGCTTTCATGGTGCAGCTTCTTCAATCATCAAGGATCTTCTTTCATAGGTGTGCCTACATTATTAAAGGGGGGCAACATTGCTTCTCTTCCTCCATCTTCCTATCTAGATGCTTCATCATCTTTGAAGGTTGATTCAACTTCATGCATGGACATGCTACCTTGTTTGCCACTTTATTTTGGACTTTTACTAGATTGGTTCATGGCATCTTCATTCACCAAGGACTTGTCAACATTTGAGTAGACTTCAAAGGCAGCATCCACTGCATACTACATTTGGATCCCTCTTACATCTTCCTATCCACAGTGGGAAGCATACTTGCACCTCTACTTGGTGTTTCTTCTTCCTCAAGGGAGAAATGTTGTTTGTCAGCATTGGATTTTCTTGTGTCTTCAGAGACTTATCATTACGAGATCCTTCACTATGGGGGGATTTCATCGAGGGATTCTCTATTTTATATGCAAGATGTATGTCATAATGGGGGGGTCTTGATTACTCCATCCATTCATGCATCTTTCTTTATTGTACTTTTCTCTCTTTTTGGGAGAGGGTTTTTCCCATGAGGTTTTCCCTCTTTCTACATTTGTAGAGGGATTTCATTGCATTTCAACATTTCATTCTACTTGGGTACCTAACATGGCCTAGTTTTTGGGACCCATTATGTATTTCATCATAGTTTTTGTGATCTTAAGTGCATTCCCTTAAGTTGCACTTAAGGGGGGGTGTTAGTGTAAATAATTATTATTTACGCTTTACTTAAGTTTACTTAGGATAAATGTATTATTTTATTATTTCTTAGGTTAGACACTTAGGATTTTGCATACTCATATGAGTTGTCATGTTGACAACACTAGAGTAAGAAACTCTAATAAAGTACATGGTGTCTACAACACTAGAGTTTGCATAATTAACTAAGTTGTCATGTTGACAACACAGTTATTTGCACTCTTATTTTAGCACATGGTATCTACAACATAATTTTATGTGCTAAACCTTTGTAGGCTTATCCTCTCATCATTGTGCTAACTCTTATGCTTAATGAAGGATAATCCACTCCTAGTGGACATATGTCTGGTTGTAAGACTTATCAGTGTGCTGACTCCTAGTTAGTCTTGCTGGTGTAAATACGTACTTTACTATTTACACTTACTTGAGTTTACTTAGGTTAATGCATTATTTAATTATTTTGCATTATTTTATTATTTTTAATTGTGAGACACTTAGGATTTTGTGCAACCTTGTGATTTGTCATGTTGACAACACAAGAGTACGCACCTCTATTTGAGCACATGGTATCTACAACACTATTTTTCGTGTCCCATCCTTGTAGGCTTATCCTCACATCACCGCACTTACTTTCATGCTTAATGGAGGATAATCCATATCTGGTGGACATGTGCTTGGTTGTGTGACACTTCATGGTGCTAACTTCTATGCATTCTAGAAGCTTTCCTGTAGCATTTATAATCAGGCACTCCTAGTGTACTCTAGTATCAAGTTATTGAATACATTGTTATTCTGATCATACTCTCTCCATTTTTGGTCTATAGTTGTGCTTGTGTATGAGTTCTTGGTTCTTGGGTAAATTTTTTCCTTAGGCAAATTCTTACATGGTATTAGAGCAACTTGGAGACTTTCTCATCACATAGCCATTCGAGACCTCTTGTTGCTTCATCACCTCAGCTTGAATCTGGAGTGCTGCAAAAATTGGGAGTATCTAGCATCAGATCAGACCTCTCCATTACGTTCAAAACGCTGAACCAACAAAAATTGACTATAAGCATGCCTACCTTGGCTCAAAGTCGACCGTGAGGCAAAAATTTTTAGCAAATCGGAACTCGAAAGCCCCGATTTGCGGTATGGATATGGTCATTTTCGCAGATTTATGAATTTATTTTTGAATCTGAATTTCTCTGCTAATTTTTGGAATATTTTTTTCATCATTATTTCGAATATATTTTTTCAAAAAAATTTTAAGCCCTTTGGATTGGTAGCAGAGAAAAATTTTGTGTAGTACCAGGCTATGAGCTCCCGGCCTACACAATGAATAGTTTATTATATTTTTGCAAGGTTTATTTTAATGGCTAGTAGTACCAGCAACTGAGCCTGACTGCAAGCCCATACCATATGAAATTGGCAACCTTTCCATATCAAACCGACAGGCTACTATTACCAGTGCCACATTCTAATTTCAAGCTCTGCGGCAGTCTGTATATACATAGTGTAGACTTCTTCGGCCGCATCCATGTGGGATTAAACCCATAGTCTTCGGTGTCCCTTAAAACATTTGTGGTGACATTCTGACAAGGTGCTGACCAAATCTAGCTGCCACTATTTTTTTGGCATCCTCTGGAAAATAGACACCTGCCATGCAGCATCATGTTATTCAGTGTCTGTATAGTGTCGTTGCCCCACGCGGTCCAATCCGCGAGCACCACACAGCAAAAATTAATTCGCCCAATCAGATTCGACATGCCTGCATGTCAGTAGCCAACTCAGGAGTGACACGGCATCCACATCCATGCACAGTCAGCATCTGTACGCTGAGCCAGAGGCACAGTCATTTTTCGTACAGTCTGTACTACCACGTCATCCCCAGCAGCAAATTTTTTTGCTGACATCATCATTTTAGTGGGTTAAATTTGATGCCCATCTGAACATCATTCCCAAGCATTTTTTAACTGCTTGGATGGACATTTGACCATCAAATTTAAAAACACAATTTCTCCTCCAGACCCCTCTCCAATTTGCTTTTCAGTTTGGCAGATTGACTTTGCGAGCTCGTAACTAGTACATCCGAACTCTGATTCAGGTACAATTTTTTTAAAAATCAAGTAGAATTTCTTCAATTTTTCAGTGGTGGTGTTGTTTTTTGGTTTTAGTGCACAAATTTTGTAGAATTTTCATTTTTTGGTGACTATACCTGCATAATCTTGCCTTTTGCAACTTCAAAAGCTCCGTACGGGCACATCTGGTCACTTTTTCAAGTTCCATTTTTTTGAAAGTGCATGTTTTTTTGTCTACTTTATAGATCTAAAGTCAGATTCTAAGGTTGTGTGGACAAATTTTTCACTTTCAGAATTAGGCCTTCTTTGGCATTATAATGCTTTGATTCTTCTTCAGAATTGTTGTAAAACTAAGCTACAGTGCTTAAGTGATAGATTTCAACCTCATAAGGCAATTGTAAAAGCAAAATCAGAAAATCCACTTTGTTCATTTTGACAAGTGGCCCATTGTAAATGCACTACTTATAAAGTGCCAACAGCATCTTTTTTTTGGGGGGGGGGGGGGGGTCTTTTCATTGAGTGAAAAGGGGGGGGGTGTACTATATTCTTGTGTCTCTATTTTATGCTCTTTCATTTCTACATCATGGGTTTTAAATGTCCTCTTTAACTTCATGCAACTATTCTACTTGGAAAGATATTGCATGGAGTAGATTAATGGAAAAAGGATATAGTTTATATGTTGATGGTACAATTATCTAACCTACTGATGCTTAAGAACTCATTGATTGGACAAGTCAAGATCGACAAGCTTTAGGTGTTATCAGGAGTTGTGTACATAGCGATCTTCTCTTCCACAATAAAAATTGTTCAAAATCTAATGAAGCTTGGGATAAACTTGAACAGTTGTATGGTAAAGTGGATGAAGAAGAGGGATTTCAGATTGAAGATGATCTACTTATCTTAGATCCTAAAAATTATGACATAATTTAGGATTATATCATTAAAGTCAATGAGTCTAGGGCATTTCTAAAAGATTGTGGAAATCCCATGAAGGATGATAGGTTGATACATCACATCCTGAAGAAGCTACCTTCTGAGTATGCAAACTTTGTTTCAAGCTTTAATACTCATAGGTTGACCATGGGATCTGCTTACCAGAAGCCTTCCTTTGATGGATTTGCAGACATGTTGATTGTTGAACAATCTCACTTGGTGCATTTTGGCCTTCTCAAGTCATCTAAGACCAAAGCCTTAGTGGCTAGTGATGATCATAAATCTAGCCAAGGGGGAAAAAGCAACAACAAGAAGAAGCAGTGGAAGCAAAAAACACAATCTGAGACACAACATGAGTCCTCTCAACAAGTTGGTTCGTCTTCAAACAAGAAGGGAAGTAATGAAAAGAAGGAAAAACTCTTTTGTGCATACTGCAAAAAGCCAAATCATGACGAGCATCATTGCAAGATAAAAAGAATCGATGAGCTAGAAAACCTACTCAAGAAGAACAAGATTCAAGTGCCAGGTACTTCCAAGGATTCTACTCCTACCTCTTCAAAGGGTAAAGGTCAAGCACTTATGGCAAACTAAAATTCTTCTTCAAAATGGGTACTTGACTCAGGTGCCTCCTACCACATGGGTTCTTCAAAGCAAGATTTTTCTTCATTGAAGTAGTCACAGGTACCACGCATCTTCATGGGAGATGATGCCAAAATGGAAGTTGAAGGGAAAGGACATGTAGAAATGGAAGATGGGGAATTCAAAGATGTTCTCTATGTTCCCAATCTAAGCTCCAATCTCCTATCAGTTTACCAAATCACTCACCTTGGAGATGGTCATAAGGTTGAGTTCCTTCCAGATTCAATGATGGTGCGAAGTCTCAAAGATGATTCAGTGGTAGCAGTGGGGAAAGTCAATGATGACAAGAGGTTATACTCCTTTTCCCATTTTGTGCCTAAGAGTTCTTCTCAAGCCTTGTTAACTCACTCTAATTCAAACATCAACTTATGGCATGAGCGGTTTGGTCACCTTGACTACTGCTATCTTCAGCAACTTTGCACATACCAAATGGTCAAAGGTCTACCTCAAATCAACTTTTCTAAGGGTAAATGTTCATTAGATTCAGTGGATATGCATCCAGAGGGAAATTTACATAGAGGGAAGTCTTCTAGAGAAACAAGTGTTCTTCAAATGTTTCACATGGTATTAGCAGGTTCTTTTGCATTTAGCTAGGGTCGCTACATACTTACCTTTGTTGATGACTTTTCAAGGTTCACTTGGGTCTACTTTCTGCATAGTAAGGGTGAAGTTTTGGATGCATTTCTAGACTTCAAGGCTCATGTAGAACGACAATCCAGAAAGGCCAACCAAGCACTCTAAATGGATAATGGAAACATGGATGTGAATAGAAGACTTAAGGACTTTTGTAGACATCAGGGAATTGATCTTTAGACTCCTTTAGCATTCAATCCACACAAGACAGATGTTGCAGCATTGAGGATTAGAACTCTTAAGTCTATGGCAAGTTGCATGATTCATGCCAAGTCTCTCAATCCATCATTAGAAGTCGAAGCAATCTCTAGTGCCACTCACATTCTTAATCATTCTCCTCATCCAGCCTTAGATGGAAAAACTCCTTTTGAGGCATGGTGTAGTAGAAAACCTATTGTGACACACTTCAAAGTCTTCGATTATCCTGCATGGGCAAATAGATCTTCCAGGGGTCACAAGGCACAGACATCTCGGCCTTGTACCTTTATTGGTTATGAAGACAATGTGAAGGCTTATAGACTAATGGATACTAAGACACATGAGATTTTTGTGGAGAAGGATGTTCACTTTGAGGAAATTTCACTGAGCTTATCCTCTACTCCTCTTCACACCTCATACACAGAGGAAACTGATAGTGACACCAGAAATAGTGCTTCAATAGGTTCAGACATGTGGGGTTCTGTTGACAGTTGCAATGAGAGGTCACATCAATCTAGTCCACGTGCTTATATTGCCGCAGTGAAAGGTCCATTTTAGAATGGTACATCTTGTCTTCTAGCTCCAGCATCATTTGACTTGGGAGACAGACTTGAGGACATACATCTTCTCATTGATGATGATACTTCTACAATTGTTGCAAGGGCTCACTTTGACCCTCATGTCCATTCTCTACATGATCAATCTGCACACATTGGCATGATTGTGGATCCTTATGGACAGGAATTAGTGGAGGTCTCTTTGTCAGTTGAGGAGACAAATGGTTCAATGGAATAGGTTAAACAAACATCTTTGACAGATTTGCATTCATTCTTTCCAGCACAGTTGGAAGGGGTGAACTTCAGCATCAGTACAGGGATACTTGAGCAGGTTTTAGGGCTAGCACACATCTTCAGAACTGTACCTTGGGCATTGTTTCTTCCTAAGGAGAGGAACACCTTTCTGCATTCTTGGACCAACTTCTTCATCAGAGAAGCTTTCACCTATTGGCATTATTCTTTTGGGGGGGGAGCCTATTCTGTCTCTCTTCCTTCTTTCATTCTCTTTTGTGTATACTGGATGTATGTCGTAATGGGGGGTGGTCTTGATTACTCCATCCATCGATGCATCCTCTTCTATCTCTCTTTTTGGGGGAGGGTTTTTCCCATGAGGTTTTCCCTCTTTCCCCGCTTTATGGGAGATTTGCATTTCATTATGTACATGGGTACCTTACATGGCCTAGTAGCCAGGACCCATTATGCATCTACATCCTAGTTTGTAAGCTTAAGGGCATTCCCCTAACTTGCACTTAAGCGGGGGTGTTGGTGTAAATACGTACTTTACTATTTACACTTACTTAAGTTTACTTAGGTTAGTGCATTATTTAATTATTTTGCATTATTTTATTATTTTTAATTGTGAGACATTTAGGAGTTTGTGCAACCTTGTGATTTGTCATGTTGACAACATAGGAGTACGCACCTCTATTTGAGCACATGGTGTCTACAACACTATTTTGCATGTCCCACCCTTGTAGGCTTATCCTCACATCACCATGCTTACTTCCATGCTTAATGGAGGATAATCCATATTTGGTGGACATGTGCTTGGTTGTGTGACACTTCATGGTGCTAACTTCTAAGCATTCTAGAAGCACTCCTATAGCCTTTATAATCAGGCGCACTCCTAATGTACTCTAGTATCAAGTTATTGAATACATTGTTATTCTGATCATACTCTCTCCATTTTTGGTCTACAATTGTGCTTGTGTATGAGTTCTTGGCTCTTGGGTGAATTTTTCCCTTAGGAAAATTCTTACAAGTCTAGAGGCCTTTATAAATAGGCACTGCTTGTGTACTATTGTATCAATTATATCAATTACAATCAATTAAATATCATATTGTTATTATGATCATACTCTGTTGGTCTATTATATGCTAGTTATTGTGCTTCTTGGTCTTGGGTTAATTTTTCCCTAAGGAAAATTCTTATAATATGTTGTTCAACATAGGCTTGGTCATTATGTATTCAACGTAGAAAATTGGTCAATGGGTGTGGTCGGGATTTGGTTTTATCGTCTATTAGATGTAAAACTTTAGGTCAATGTTGCTTGATACATTTGACTATGTGGCTTTCTATCATTCATCTTCTTATTATAAATTGGTAAATATATGCTACTAATTATGAGCTAAATGATGCATTTTTTTGTAAATATAAACTTTTACAAAATATTTAGCTGCATAATGATGAGTAAATGTTAATGAGTATATTGATGATGTTATATGCAGATGTCATTATATTTTATGATGGTTAAAATGATGATGAGTTGGATGTAATGTGAATGCATTAATTGATTTTTTTCATGGATACTAACAATGTTTTAGATGCTTACTCACTTAGCGAGCATGACAAGCTAGATGGTACGTATGGTTGATTATTTTACTCATGATCAAGGTGTAATTAATGATGAGTTTAAGGGAAATGTTGACTCTTGATATTTATAGCTAAACACTAGTCTTTTGAGTTATTGACATTGTGAATGAGCTAAAGGTATTGTGAGTATATATGTATGTGTATGGCAAGAAGTGGATATAAACTATCTACCAGCATGATCAAATCCATGCAATGCCAAGGTATGGCAATTAAACACATGTATGTGTGTGATATCATAAAATTTTAAGGTAATATGTTACTTAAATTTTAGAATCCTTGAGATAAGGAAGTGTTGATTTGATAATTCTTCATTTTTTTTTGCCTTATGATATATGACATTTGGATATATTTGATCATGGTTTTGAGTGTGTCTAAATGGTTGTTGGATGAAGGCGAGAGTGTGGTTGAGGTAGAGAAAGTTAGCTCTTCAGAAGGGGAAGGTCAAATCATCTAGTAGCCTGCACACACCACATAATTATTGTTGTTGTTGCCTTACTAACCCTTGTTTCTCCCTCATCTCAAGTCAACTCTAAGTTTTGTTTCTACTTAAGCTCTTGTGATGGAAACATAAAATCATAGATAGTGAATCACTTTATTTTATGCATTGTGATATTTGGAGAGCAATAAATTACATTCCTTAACTTAGTAGATTAGGTATAATTGATGTATAATATATTAGAATGCATTCAATTGAAAATCAATTCTTTAAGGAAATCAATGCATCATGTGTCTTATTATGAGCACTAAGTTTGATTTTCTCAACTATCCTTAGGATATGATTCCAATTTATTTTTCTATGCATAGTCATATCGGGATGATCCATTCTTCAAGGGGAGGAGGATATCATAAACCATCTCTACATACTCTAAATCAAATGGGAAGTTCATTGCCACATAGACCTTGTTAAGGAAGTTAATTAATAAATGAATTTGTTGCTATCATTAGGGAACTTGATGGGTGGTGGCATATATTTAGGATAGAATCACCCATTTAGGTTTGAAAATATCTTGCATGATAGAAGTCTTTTGTTGAAGAATGGTTTTTCATGCATATACAACTAGACTCAAGAACATTGGGCAAAGAATGAGATGAGAAAAGTATGAGATGACATTTTCTTTTGGTTTCACATAAATATTTGGGCCGAGTAACTACCATTGTAGCTCTGCAAACAATCTCAGGGACATAATCATTTGAAATAAAGTATTTCTTCTTCTGAGAAAACCAAAAAAAAGGGGTTTTTGAATAAGATAATATGGAAAGAATGGGTCAATTACAAGGGGAAGATTAATAAACATATACCACTAATAATTTTGAAAGGACAACGTAGAGGAAAATAGACCTAGATGGCTAGACAAGAGAAATGGATTTTTCAAGAAATAAGCTCTACAGAAATATTAACAATAATGATTAAGACTAGGTTCCTTTTCAATATACTTTCTTAATATTTTCCTATAATTAATTTCTATAGAGAATAGATGTGGTAGCTCTAGCATGGTAATGTGTAAGCCTATATAATGAATGCTTCAGTAGTAATAGAAGTAGTTATGTATGAATGTTTTTGCAACATTTGGAAAATATTACTATATGGAGTTTTCATTAATGATGCCTCTCTTTGATTTATGCCCCCCTCAATTGGAATGGCAACCTTTTATCACATAAAAACATAGAACTTTTTTCCTTATACTCACGTCATTGGACCAAACCAACAACTATGTAAATCTCTATTTAAGTATGATGTGCTATATAAGCTATACTGGCTCATGTTTGGGAGTTCCCCACATCTAGGGTAAAGAAATGCTCATGGAATTTCTAAATATACACTCCTCTTCTTAGCTTTCAAATATTTTACTTGAATTTAAGATCTTTTCTTTGAAACCACTCATATAGAGGCCAAACAAGCAGTTGCAGTTTATGATTTACCCAATCTCCTCATAGGTATTTTGTAAATTTGATAGTGCAAGACAAAATCAGCATGATGTGTTGTGTCAGTTGGGAGTAGTGTAAATACCATATAAATATGCCTTGCCTTCAACCATAGCAATCGATGCAAAATCCTTACCTAGATTAACTATACCCTTATTGTATAGAATTGTCTTAAAACCCCAAACTCTTGGAGCCATGAACTGTATGACAAGATAATAAAATGTCTATCTGTGTGTGTATTGAGATAAGCATTGAAAAAAGTAACCTAAGGGTTTGAATGAGGTTGGATAGTAGAGATAATTGAATAGATGAAATTTTAAGTAGGTAAGAAAAACATATATACTTTTTACTATGAAGAGTGAAAACTATAGTACATAGGAAACTACAAAAGTGCACATTACATTATGTTAGAGGAACATAATCTCCTAAAATTTTAATAAGGGTAAAGGTTGCATCAATGGTTAGTGAAGAAGTTATGATTTTTCCTTAGATTTATGTTAAATCTCATACCACAATATTGTGGTAACTAAAATTACAAATGATAGGCCATAGGATCTAGATGTGGTTATAGGCATCGAATAGAAAATGTGAAATGTGGTAGATACTTAAGAACTTGAAACACTAAACACTTGCTCCAATGGTGAGTGACCATACAAGGTGTCCTAAATATATTTATCCCCACCAATACCATGCAGACTCTATATGATTGAATTGGAAAGAAGCACAATTAGGCATAATATTGGAGTTATTTCCTTAATATTATGGTGAATGTTGAAAGATACATACCAAAGTTGGATTAATGAAATTGTATAATATGATGATGAAACTATGAAAGTACCAATGCATTCTCTAATGTCCTCAAATGAGAAATTATTGGTGTGATATCATATATATATACCCAACCACAGTTATTGACTAATGATGTTTCTCTATTTAGGTAAGTGACCATTGTTGTATTAATTGGCTACATTCTATTATCTAAAAAGAAAAAATAATGCAAAATATAGACTTAGATAATTGAGTGAAGATTTGGTACTTATTAAAAGAGTAAAGCATACATTGCCTATAAATTTTACTTTAGAACTAATGATTGTTCTATTCTCAGTTGAAAGTTCATTTTCCTAATGGTTTAATAATATGTTTCCATTTCTTAAATTCTTAGCTCTAAAGCTCCTAAGGATGGTTTATGATGTTACTTCAATGGAAATTAATATAAAAGTGATGGTTTTTTTATATATGTTGTGGTTTCACAACACACACCCCATTTTGGCTAGAAATGGGGACCCCCCACTTTATTTTTTAAGCTTTTTGGATCCCTAGTCTAGAGTCTGAGTCCTTTTTAGGGTTTTATCTAGTGTTTTTTTACCCAATCTAGGTCCCCATTTGAAAATTAGATTTCAAAAATCATTTGAGTAGCTAAATCATTTTTTTCAAAAAAGGTGGTGCACCACTGCGCCTCCCTAGGTGTGGTAGTGCACCAAAGCACATAGACATGGCATCACCCTTTGGTAAAGCATAGTTGTGTAGAACTAAGTGGTGAATTAGGTCCTAGGTCTATATAACCTAGGGACCCCCTACCTTCTCACTTGTCTTTTTTCTCCACCAAGCTCTCTGACCTGCACTTGCATAGCTGACTAGGTGTGGTACTGCACCTTTCCTCCTCACCTCCCACCTACACACTAAGAAACAATGTTAAAACACCTATAAAGGTGTGTAGTTGTGCACCTTTTACCATGCAAAGAATTTAAAATCTTAAAATAACTTTAAAAACTTAAGACACTAAAGGTGTACACTAGCGCACCTACTTAGGTGTGCTCTTGTGCACCTTTAGAAAAACACCTTCACAAAGTTAAACAAAGGGTTTGCATTAGTGCATCTCATGAGGTGCACTAATGTGGACCCTCATGTATTAAATTTTTTAAAGGTTAAAGGTGCACCAAGCGCACCTTATAGGTGCACCAGGTGTGCATTTTTTTGCATTCTAGGGATTTAAAATTAAGCTTTTAGGTGTTTTTGCCACTTAGGGTTTTTGGTTTTTGTTTGTGCCTATATTAGGGTTAGTTTTTATTTATTTTTCCTTTGTCCCTAAACTAATAGATTTTATTTTTGTGTAGATTCAATGGCCTCTTTATCATCCTCCCTTCCTACAAAGATGGTTCCCAAACTTGTGGTATTCAAGTTTCAAGTTGTTCTTGCAAAATTGCACTTTCAAGATGATTATTCAGAGATCTGAGACACCAAACTTGGTCACATAGACTTGAGTGATTCCTAACACTATGAAACAAACCCACTAAAAGATCCTTGATGGTATCTTCTCTAATCTGATAAGGACTTGTTAATGTAACATCCATCCAATATCAGTGTAGTCCTCAGAGTTGATTATGACACTCGTAGAGAATTATATTTATGAATAAAGGGTCGTAAAGAGCATAACTGGAGAGATTGTCCTAGATCTTTGACCCAAGAACATAGAAAAGATGTTCCATCTTTTGAGGGCAAATCAGTTCATCAAATTGACCTATCACCAAGTAGAGAGATGGTATATGGAACATGTTGAGGAAGTTTTTGAAATCATTAAGCCCTCATATCTCATTGAGAAGACTCCTCTAGGGCATAAAGTAGGAAAATTCAACATGACAAGAGGCTATATGAAGGAAGATATTAGATATTCTATCATACTCTTGAGTAGAGTCATGGTGTTGCCAGCATTAGGGCACCTAAATATTTGGATGGTGCATTTTATTGAGACTATCAAGACAGCGAAGATGCCAATTGATTGGGCTTTGATTCTTAGTGAGAACTTGGGCAAGTAGCTAGTGGTAGTTAAGAATAACTATAAGTTTTACATGACATCATATTTGGTGTACTTATTAGCTGCAAGGGCAATAGATTACCTAGAACTCTACAAAAAGGGTAGCATGCAAGATGCAAATGCATGGCCCTATATAGTATATCCTTAGCTACTAAAAAAGAAGCTTCCAGAGCACAAAAAGGAATACAAAATAGTGAATGATTCATTTATATTCACAATAATTTGTTTCACTGAGGAGGTTATGCGAAGAGGATGTTAGAGGAGGCAGCGGCTAAAATATCAGAGGTTGGAGCCTATTACATCTAGTTTTGAACATTCACATATTTGAGGGTAGCAGGTACAACTATCAACCCCAAGAAGCTCCCTAGGTATTTGAGTGATTGACTCATTCTACTAGAGATTGCTCGACAACTCTTTTCTGCATACAATAGAGTTAGGAAGCAACATAAAATAAAATAGGTATGGCCTATTACTATAGGAACATTTAATGTGGTCTAGAGACAAGATATTCCATCTTTCAAGCCTAAATGGGATTAGTATCCCTTGGAGGAATATAACTCTCCTTGCCTATATTTTGATAACATTGGAAGGGTACAATATTTGGTTGGCAAGACATACTAGCATGAAGATGCAATCGAGGATCACTAGATGAACATAGTAGATGACTATGATATCTATATAAGGGATTATTGTAGGATGAATCTCTATCTCGAAAGAAATGCCTTACTAAAGATCCCTTTGAAGATCAAACAATAGGATATGAAGGATGTTCTTGATCCATTGTTCAATAGGGACAAGATTGGTGAGTGACCTATCATGAATGTTGAGATTAACAAAGAAGAAAATTTGAACATCAATCATAGGGCTAGGCATGTCATCAAATTGACAAAGGATTGGATCAAAAGACCTTTTAAGTTGGATCCAATTCCTCAAGTGGTGGCTTTCCATGCTCAAGCCCCCCTAGCAAGAGGCTAAGGAGCTAAGGTCATAATGCCTACATATGTAGCTCAATCCCTAGTAAGGCTAGAAATAGTGTACCAACTTGACAGAAAAGTTGGATACTACTGAGCCCAAAAAGGTAAAGGTAAGAGGAAGAGAACTAATCCTCAATAAGTTGAGCTGGAAGGGGAAGCAACTCAAGCAACTCCATGGCCAAGGGAAGAAAATGTATAGCGGTCATAAAACATTGAAGCTACATAGACCCAGGATAGTCCTCAAGTGCCACCAACGGAGGGAGAGAAAGGAGGAGCTGGAATAGAAGTACAAGAGGTCTCTCCACCTCAACAAGAGGTACAAGCCTCCCCATCTGCTATTAAGAGAGGAAAGATTAAGACTCTAAACAAGAGGAGGCAAAAGGTGATTAGGAGAGTGATTCCTTTCTCATCAGTCTCGAAATTTATCCCTAAGGGAGAAGAAGAAGAGGATGATGAGGAAAAAGAGGATAACCTTCCATTGAATTGAAGAACCTATCTTGCAAGAGCTATGGAGTTAGAATAGAGAAGAAGCTCTATAGTTACACTGCCATCCATTCCTGAGCAACCTATTTAGTCTACTACATCAGAAGATGAGCTGTAAAAATGGATTGATGAGAAGGAGCGCAAGGGCACTAATGTCTTTCAGATGTTAGATTTTGATTTCATGCCCATCAGCACTGAGTTGGTGGGAGACAAAAAAAGAGATACTCCAACTAATCAACCTCAATAAGAGGATTGGAATCTATTTCCATCTGAGCCACAAGGACCTAAAGAAGCTCCACTTTCACCCATTCATGTTACATTTTGTGTAGACAAGGGATTAGCTACCCCTCTTCCTCCAAATACTGAAGAAGAACAAGTTCAAGTAGAACAAGGGGAAGAACCACAACAAGAATCTATTGATGAAGTGACAGAGGAAGGGAAAATAAGTGAGCAACCTTAGTAAACTTCCCAAGACATAGAGGTGAGAATAGTGGACTCCATAGATACAAAACATCCCAGTGTGGATCCTAGGACATAGAGGTGAGAATAGTGGACTCCATAGATACAGAACCTCCCAGTGTGGATCCCTCATAGAAGGAAAAGACTCCAGAGAGGGGGGATAAAGGGAAGAGCATAGTAGAGAAAACTCTGTCATCTTCAAAAGGAAAATCCTCGTTAGAGCATGTACCAAGTTAGTTGAGGAAGGAAGTCATAAGAAAAAAAGGCATAAATTCACCACTAAGGAAGAGGATAGGATGAAATTAATTAAAGTTCTAAGCAAACCTAAGTTACCACCAAAGGATGCATGGGCATTAGCCTTCATCATGAGTGATCAGAATTAGGACTTATTTGCTCACGTGGCTATCCCTCCTCCACATACAAATGTTGAAGAATTAACTCCAAGAGACTATCAAATCAAAGAGGTCATTCTTAGGAAACCTACATTGGATAAAACTAAATTGGTAGTAACAACAGGAATTAAAGTATTGTTTAGGCACTTAGAACAAGATGGGGCAGAATTGATAACACTTTAGAGACAAGATGAAATCCTAAAAGGATATCTAAGAGAAGTTTTTGGTCCCTTAGATACTACAAATCATAAAGAAAGTTTGAATGTAGCATTGGAGAGAAGGGACAAGGGGATAGGCTAGTTAGATCCATTTTTGGAAGCTTTTCAGCAATGGCGAGAAATTTTTGAGGAGAAAGGTGTGTAGATTATACAAGGAAATCCTAAGTTGCTACACCATATGCAAGATACTGCAGATAGGCTAACAGCCATTTTGAATCAAGATTATGGTTTGATGGAAGAAGTACATACTTGGTCAAAGGATTTGTAGGCATTATAGGCAATCAAAGGCCAAAAGTATCATATGTTAATGGAGATGTATACGGTAGAAGAGTTAGATAAGATTGATGATTAGATAGAGAAAATTGCAGAAGGAAATAAAGTAATGGAAACATTACACATGGACATTCACAAGATCAAGGATCAAACCAAAGAGAAAATTTTGGAGGCAAAGAAACATTATAGTGATGTATGTGTTGGGACTCAAAATTGAAGCCCAAATTTTGAGTACCATTGAGAAATCAAGCCCCATAAGTGCTTTTGAATGCAAGTGTACACGGTTGTCCATTTGAGGCCTAAGAGGTGTTTAATGTTTCTAACACCTTTTATTCAATATTCCTACTTGTTCGATGAAGTTAAACTGTCATTCCGAGCCATTTCGTGAAGTCTCATTTTGAGCAATTGCCAAATATGCATTTTTGCCTATATCAAACAACGATAGGAGGCCTTGTTTGCAATTGAATATCTCACATCCAGTAACATTTCATGACTCACTAGTTTGGGAGTGTTTAGTGTCCATACTTGAGAGCCTATGTTTTAGATTTTGAGTCATTTCAAATTTGTTTGACTAGGTTTTGAACCCCTCAAAGTTGGTCATTTACTAGTGTCACACTTATGTGAATTGTTCAGAATTCTGGAAGGCCCTTTTTGACCTGTTATATTTTTGACCCAGTTGACCAAAATGATGAAATTCCTTTTGTGTTGCATTTTAAAGGTCAAAGAATTTCTATGTTTCAATTTTGAGCTAATGAAGAATCTATTTGATTAGTTTTCGAACACGATTCCAAATGCAACTTGTAACTTTTTATTGGTGTCAGCACATGCAGAATTGACCAGTACCCCTGTTCATGATGTCATATCTCAAAATTTTTGATAGGTGAGATCAAATGGATTGTACCACTATGTTGTACTCTAAAAATACTTCAAGTGTGCCAATTTTAAGTCTTGACGAATCCATTTGCACACTTTCCTAGGTTAATTCCATTTGCAAAAAAACTACTTTTCTACCATTGTTTCCAGTCTGCAAATTTGAGTAGCCCACTTTGACCACTCACCATTTGCATCTAATTATTCTTCATGAGCCCAAATCACATAATTATATACTCCTCATGATAGTGAACCAATGGCCCGATTTTCATTTTCCCAAGTGTCAGTTTGCCTAGTTTTTGAAGCCAAATCCGAATGCAATTTATTATTTTCTAACATGTTTTCTTGTAGGTAGTTTTGAGAGGGCAACTTTGATAGTCAATAGCTTTTGACTGAGAATTTTTCATGAGATGAGATTTGATAGGGTAAGAGTAAGCGGAACAAAGAATCAATATGCTAGTTTTTAAAGCCCGATCAAGTGTTCTAGTCAGTTTTTAAGGCCAGTCAAAGGACCTCCTGGCACAAAGTTGACAATATGCAAGAAAGTGATCAAACGAGTTTTAATTGGTAGTTTAGTGATCAAATTTGACTCCAATCAATATCATGGGTTCAATAGATCAATTTTGCATATTAGTTGTTCAAAAACAGAAAAAAAAATTAGCTTAGCCCACTTTGGGGCCTGACTGATTGCATCAATTAATAATATCAAGTTTCCACAATCCATTGTTAATGATGATGTTGCTTCTGGATTCGATTGTGTAAGTTTTTTTATGATAAAAAAACTTACACAATCGAATCCAGAAGCAACATCATCATTAATTGCATCAAATTGAATAGAAATGTGAGAGAATGAACCTCTTAAACAAAGGTCCATGCTTCTTTTTCATGGTTATAGTATTGGTAGGAAGAAGATGAAGAGAATCTAGGTTTTCATGATAATGAGGGAATGTCCAATTTGCAAAATCTTTTGATGCAACCTTTTTATGCGGGAACTCCAAGAATAGTGTTAGCTGAATGTTTCTTTTAAACTATCAATTATACTAAATACACTAATAGAGAATAAAAATGTACCAATGAATTCTTACTCATCCATTATAAGAATCTACCTTTACCCAAAACACTTTGTTATGAATCTTTGGGGGGAATGCATAATAGTGAGAAGGAAACATGATTTATTTCCTCTTGAGCTATACTATGTCAAAGATAGACTCATAAAAGTAATAGACCACATAAGATCATTACAACATCATCTAAGTTTCAACAACATTTGGAATTCAATGCAGACAGCCACATCTATTGGGTCACTTTCATTGTCGATAACTTTAATCATGTCAATTGTTGCAGGGCATTGAGGATCAGAGTGGTCCACAAAAGACACAAGGTCCCAAGATTGATAGTAAGCTTCAAGACATTTGTTCATCATATCTACATCATTGTGCAAAGGAAAGAGGTTGAAAATCACATTCAATAATGAAAGTGATGTCATCCTCATACAGTTTTCTTCTAATGAAGGAAAGTGATTTACAAAAAGTGGCAAGCCTTCAAGATCATTTACAAATCTTCCTTCACCACTGGATTCTAGATAATGCTTAATGAATTTGAAGAGATTCTCATAGTTGTAGCCTTCTTTTTTGTTCTCACTAAAATGGATCTTTTCTTGCTTCAAAAATTTCTCATTGGCCATCCACAATCTTTGAGGATTTTCTCTGGGCATACACACTTTCTCCAATATTTCCTTGTATTCTTCAAATTCCTCTTGAGACTAAGATGGTAGACAGTAACATAAACACACAAACTTGGAGCTAAAATGCAACTCAGACATGAACAAACAACATTTGCTAAAGTAGATGAGAAAAATCTAGATATCCTTGAGGCAATAAAGCAAGTAATGTATCTTCATTGTTGTCACCACCTGAAGCACCAACCCTTTTAACATTCTAGCTTTTTATTTCTCTTGCAGACACCATCTTTGTAGATTATACATTTGAAAAAGCTATGAGATACTTCTAGTCCAAAAATTCTCCACAAAATGTCTTGTGTATTGTATGAGCTTCACATTTTCAGGAGAGAATATTGAAAAGTAGACTACCAACATGAACCATCTACAAAAGATGACTGTCCCTCCCATTGCAACGAATGCCCACTCAAGAGCTAATAGGGAGCCACCAAAAGCAAAGTCAGTGATGAAGATTAAAGAGGCAGAACCCCACATGAATGTTAGCTGTTGGAAATGCAAGAGTTAAAGGTAGCAAAACAAAGTTGTAGGGGAGCCAAAAGAAAGCTTACGACAAGTGAGAATCCAAGGGGAGCACTAGATATTACCATTGGAGAAGCTTCTTAAACATTACAGGCATGATGGAGGAAGCTGCAAGAAAAGAGCAACACCTAAAATCCACTCATTTCTCAAATTTGGAGGAGATAGTTTGAAGATCATCGCGACATATAAAGGAACCCCAACGTCACCAAATCAAACCTCATTCGGCTTCCTCTAATTTTTCGTTGTTCAAATAGCATTAGAGTCTTCCTATACCATGGAGGTAGAAAAAGGAGTAGCATGTGAAAAGTGGAGCCCTACAGTACAAAGAGTTAGCAGCATGCTAATGAATAGAGGTGAAGATGGTTGATGTCCATATCCTTTGCCACATGTTTTTGCAAACAAACCAAAGGAGTTATGATGTTTGAGCAGTAAGAAATCCATGCCAATTGATTTTGAAAGCATGGTCAAAGGTAAAATGTAGATTTTGAAAGAAAACTTGAAGCTTTTGTCCCACATTCTTTATGTGGAGGAATTTTTAAATGTTTAGATACATTTTAGCTCCACAAATAAGTGATTGAAAAGACATGCCTTTTAAAAGGAAAAGCCGCTTGCACATGGGACCTAGCGGATCAGACTATGACAAAAAATTTAGACAAAGGTGTTCATACAATGATGTGGAGATCGATGCATAGGATGCCACCACGTAGTGCATCCTATGGCCAGCACTTGCCTGCTTTGTAGAGTTGCTTGATAGTTAAGGAATGCGTGCAAGTACCTAAGTGCCATGTGGTAGTGAGTCCTAGATGACGATGATGTGGTGTACTTGATCAGAATGATGACATGGAAACATAGGTGAGTCATGAAGTGACATGGCACTTGGGTGGGTGATGACTGTGTAAGGTTCAGCCAATTAGGTGCTGCCACATGGTAGTTGGTCAAACTAGATTTTACCCCAAAATTGAAGGGTGAGGCAAAATATAAAATATTTTTAAATGTCACTTTAAAAGTATTTTTTCAAAAAGGGTATGTACATGGTTTTAAATCTAAAGAAGCATTTTTCTAAAGTTGCTACTTTAGAAAATTTTAATTTTTTGAAAATTCAGGGATGCAAGTCAGAGTTTTATAGCAGGGGCATTATTTTTCATATCGACTTTCATGGCATTTCCAAGAAGCAAATATAGGCATATTATATATCGCCAGAACTGGGAGAAGAAAAAATTTCTGACTATGGAGTTTTCTTTTGCACAAGAATTCATTGGTTTGAGTTACACTCAGATTTGTAATTTTGGGGCCTTCTCAATGAAATGGGCTAAAATTGGAAATGCAGTTATAGGCTTGGTAAAAACATTTGGCAAAAGGAATATTGGATCAATTTTGAGGATATTATGCCATTCTGGTATAAGTTGGCTCCAATTTTTAGTTAGAAAGCAAAAATGATCAAGGATTTGATTTATCAGTTGCAGAGAGAGATTAGAGAGATTCTTTTCATTGTAAAGGAGGGAATTTCAAATGGACACATGTCATCTTCAAAAAAGATCTAGGAATTCACTCTCTTCTATATCTTTCTTTCTTTCATCCATTGTAGGGGTTCTAGTTTTCACTATGAAACCGGTTGGTTCCAATTTTTGGAGAAAAACTACTCACTACTGTGATACCATGTTTTGGTTCCAGTTTTGATATATTCCCAACACGGTGGCACCACACAATCTTTAGCATAATTATCTTGTATGAATAGTAGTAGGAAAGATAATACAACTAGTTCTGATGTGTTAGGTTTTTTTATGTTTTGATTTCATTCATCTGAATGTATAGTTACAAGAAAATGAATACAAATGAGAAAGAAATTCTTTAGTTTCATTCTGATTCCCATCTCCTATCTCAATAATCTGTAGTCTTATGTGGTCTAGTAACAAAGAGCTGAGACTCATTTGCATCCCTTTAAAGTTGTATGTCATATATGTTTTGTTGTTGGAACAAAGGGCTAAGTGCTTGATGTGTTTGACAGGGTTGTTGGTTATTTTGATAAGGATATCTCATGAGAATTAGGTCTTAATGAACACTGATGTCTAATTAATAAAGTGATAGGATAGATATGATGTCTAGGTGTATGGAATATGTCTTGGATATCAAAGATGTATGCATTTCATTCATGGAATTGCCCAATAGATAAGGAACTGATCAATTATAGGATCACTTGTTTATATTGCTGCATATTTGGGGTTTTTTTGAATTCAACATCATTAATCAAACATTTTTCCCTTTCATGTTGAAGAATTGAAAAGTGTTTCCCTCACTCAGCTTGTAAATATCATAGAATTACAATTTTCTACTATAGATCTATGTTATTGCATAAGTATTAGGAGATATAAGGGTTAAATCGTCTTAATAGATTGAGGAGTATGTCTTTGCACTGGTACCATATTGATTAAACCTGAGGTCCACCTGCCTAGGTTTTGTAGAGCCTAAAGTAAAAGAAGGGTCTAGCCTTATAGTTGGCCTGGTGTCTAAAATGACATGTTAAAGATGGGAGTTAGCAACCCCTAGATGTGTCTTGTTCTCTTTGGGGCAATTTGAAACCCGTAACATTTCAAAAAACCAAAAAAATGGTGACTCTACTAGGGAGTTGCATACAGAAAGAACCAAAATCTCTGGCATGAAATAGATTGGATATAGCAAATCTATAGTAAGAGGTGTTTCCATTTTCCTTGCTGAAATTTCATATTCCCTAGTATCCTTATTCATTGATAGCAATAGTTCAACTGAATTCAATAATTTCTACTATCAAAGTCATTTGGCATTTTGATAAGTTGCTATCATAATTTAGAATCAATGTCAAGTTCTTTCACTTTGTCAAGAGTGTGAAATTCCTAACTGTTGTATAAAGTTTCAAATACCTATTCTAAATTCTAGACCAGCTTGTTATGTTTTGCAAGTTTGGTAAATCTTTTCTCACTAAGTGAGCGGCAACTCAAAGTTACATCTTTACACTAGTGCTTCATGAATGTGAAGGTATTTTGATAGAAATAATAGTCGAGAAGCAGATTTGAAGAATTCATCTCAAGTTTTTGACAATGGGTGAAAGAATTAGGTGAGATGCAGTGCAAATGTTACTAAATCTAGATAAGATTTAAATCTGTTGTTATTTGCAGCATTGAAGTAGTTATAGGCATCAGTATTGAAAAGTATTTTCCACTTTCATATGACTTCGCTTACATGATAGTAAGCTTTACAAAAGTTTCTTTGTCAAGTTGTAATTTTAGCACTAAAGAGGAGATTAGTTTGATTTATCTCAACATACTTTGTGAAGAATAGATTCAGCAAAAGTGTTGTCATATTTTGAAGTATGTCTAAGGTTGAATTGTAGAAGATTTTTAGATATGCTACAAGTAATGAATTATGAGAGTATTTATGATGAATGAGTGTTAAGTTTGAAGAATGTCAAGTTTCCCTTCATTAAGTATGTAGCTAGTTAATAAGAATTATAGATCTATTTCTACCAAGAGATATATGTCATTATGTTTTGATGGCATTCATGGTTTTCCAAACCCTATGCCATATAACCTTAGAAAGTATTTGCCCAAGTTTGGTGGGAACTATGAGAATTTAGCAAGTCATCATGTTTAGGTGTTCAATGACTTGGTTGGTGACTATGAGATTGCTCCTGAGGATGTGCACATGAAATTATTTGTTCAAACTTTAGAAGGTGACGCTAGAGACTAGTTTTCTTTTTTACTAGAATGTTCTATTTCATCTTGGACTGAGTTGCATTCAGCCTTCATGGAGAAATTTGGAGAGAGGGTAAGCATATTTGATTCTTATAATATTTTTTTAAGGATTCACATTGAGAATGGTGAACTTGTTCCTCAATTTAATATTAGATTTGCAAGGGTTTTGAATGAGATCCTTGAGAATTATACACCTGATGATCAAATGTGTTTAGTTGTTTACTTTGATGCATTTGACAAGAAAGTGAATTATCTGCTAAGGGATAAAGAACGACAGACATTATATCAACATTTTATGACAGCTAGGGATATTAAAAACAATTTGAAGTATGGATTGATTAGAGGTCATTTTTCTATGAATGATTGCCGGTATAATGATTATGAAAGAAAAGTTGAACATAGTGTTGATATTTTAATTCCAAATCAGAATATCAACACCCCTACTATAATGAATAATTAGATTGAAATTTCAAATCAGAATGTGTGTGTAGAGAAGACTGAGTCTATTGCAAATGAAGACATATATGTTTATGATATTACAGTAGTAAGATTTATTTCAGACTTTATTAGAAATGAGCAATGTGATGATATTTTAGATCAAGAATTAGCTATAGCAATGAGCTCTTATAGTGTTGATTATGTACATGATGATGTTGCTAATTTTTCTAGACATGAAGTTGCTGCATTTAGATCTCAATCTTGTACAAGTGAGGAGGCTGAGAGTTATCTCTCTAATCATGAGTTTGATTCAACATGCCATGGAGAGATAACACAAGATGAAGAGTGTGACTCACATTTATCTTAGTCATAGTCAGAAGAACAGAGTGCACATGTTTGTGATTTTTTAGCAATGGATGACAAGGTGGATTCACTTGATCAATTAGATATGCAAGAAATGATTTCTCTTATTCATAGATTGCATCATGTTGAGAATGTTATAGAATCTGAAGTTGAAATATATTCATCTCAATATGAGAACGAAGAAGCTGAAAGTCATGTTTTTGGTGATAACAATAAATTTGTTGATCTGATATATCATGAATAAGCATCATGTGAAGACAATGATGAGAGTTGTTGCTTGAGTCAAGAAGAGGAAAGTGGTGGTACATGTTCATCTTTATATGAATCTGAAGCAAATTGGAAAGAAGAAAGAAATGATGGAAGTGAAGATTCGTACGAAGGTGAAGGTATGAATTCTTTTTCTAAATTTGAAAGAGAAAATGCGTCTTAGTTTTTTCATTATACAAATCAATTTGTCAATGAAGAATTTGAGAGTGATTTGTCCTCAAGGTATGAAGATAAAGAAATGGTGAATCCAATTGATGCTAATGAATTTGAATATGAAGATTTCAAGGAAGAATTGTCAAGTGTTTTTACATTTGCTAATAAAGTTGTAGCATGTAGTGAGGGGTTTAGGAATGAATCATAGTTTATCTGTAACAGTTATCCTAAACAAGATGATGAAGAGAATGTAATTATGGATACTATATGCTTGGTAAAAGAAATAGAAAGTGAGTCTTCGTATAGTTCTAATTTTTCTTCATATGCTGAAAGTCTCCATGGAGATGAAATGGGTAGTGAGTTTAAAGTGTATACTAACACTTTATATGATGAAGATTGTGATGATGATCAGCCCATTTTTTTTCCAAATTTCAAAGAGGATCCTTGCATGGAGTTATCAATCCATTGTTTCAAGAGGACATGAAAGTTTTAGATTTAGTTGAGTTAGATGCAAATGGTGACACATTGTCATACTACTATGAAAAATCAGAATGTTGTTCTTCCATATGTGACAGTGAATATTGTAATGATGTTGCATTTTGTGAGCTTGAAGATGAGGCTTGATGGAATTGTGTTTGAAAATAAGCTAGCACTTCATAGTAAGCTTTATGATGATTCATATGAGATAAAAACTAATCAGCATTTCAATTGTGAAGATACATCAGGAGGTTATGGAGTGATTTCAGATTTTGATGATGATGGTATGTGTGAATATAAATTTGATTGCTCATTTGAAACCCAGTCAGCAACATTTGAGGAGATGCAAAGTCAAGGTATGAGTGACACATATAACTCATTTGATGAGGTTGAATATAAGGCTTTTTTATTTCTATTTGATGATGTTCATGAATCAATTTATAAAGATTAATTTCAGTTTGATGTTGGCATTCATGATCATGCTGATGTTCTTTTTCACAGTGAGCAAGAGGTTGAAGTTATGCCAAGTTTTTACATGCACTATGAAAGTGATGGTGATGATTTTGTTTTTCCAATTGAAGAAGTTAAAGATGCGTACCCAATTAGTGAAACTGATATGAGTGATAATTTCAACTTGCCTCAAGATGAAAGGAATGAAAATTGAGTATATGATAGAGGTAAGAATTTTTGTTGAAGTTTGATGGTCCGAGGCCATCATGTGTACATAATAGGAGTAGATTTCTTGCTTTCAATCAAGTTGTTCAAGAGAACTTTTTTGCTATCAAGTGTGTGGTTTGATTCTTCCAGAGATCTAAATCCTTTCCATGACTACAAGGGACATGCATCCCCAAATAGAGCCACTGTTGGGACTCAAAATTGAAGCCTAAATTTTGAGTACCATTAATGTAATTAAGCCCTATAAATGCTTTTTGATGCCTATGTACCCAGATGTACTTTTGAGCCCCATGAAGTGTTTAATGCTTCTAGCACCTTTAATTTAATGTGTTTATGTGTTCCATGATGATAAATTAACATTTTGAGTTATTCTGTGAAGTCTCATTTTGAGCATTTGTCAATTCTGCATTTTTGCCTGTGTCAAACAACAACAAGAGGCTATGTTCGCAATTAAATATCTCGCACCCAGTAATGTTTCATGACTCACTACTTTGTGAGTGTTTAGTGTCCATACCAAGGAGCCTATGTTTTAGATTTTAGTCATTTTAAATTCGTTTGACTAGGTTTTGAATCCCTCAAAGTTGGTCACCCCTGTTTGACTTATTATAATTTTGACCCAGTTGACCAAAATGATGAAATTCCTATTGCATTGCATTCTAGAGGTTAGAGACATGTTATGTTTAAATTTTGAGCTTATGATGAATTCATTTGATATGTTTTTTAATGCAATTCCAAATGTAACTTGTACTTTTTTACTGATGTCAAGAAGTGCAGATTTGTCAGTACCCCTATTCGTAATGTCATAATTTGAAATCCGTGATAGGTGAGAAAAAATAGATTGTACCATTATGTTGTACTCTAAAAATACTTCAAGTGTGCCACTTTAAGTCTTGACAAATCAGTCTGCACACTTTCCTAGGTCAATTCCATTTGCAAAAAAATGTTTTTTTGCAATTGTTTCTAGTCATCAAATTCTAAGTAGCCCACTTTGACCACTTGCCATTTACGTCCTGTTATTCATCATGAGCCCAAATCAATTCATACTCTCCTCATGATAGTGAACCAATGCCCCTGTTTTCATTCTCTCGAGTGTCAATTTGCCCAATTTTCAAAGCCAAATCCAAATGTGATTTATGGATTTTTTATATGTTTTCTTGCAAGTGATTTTAAGTAAGCAACTTTGGAGGTTGATATCTTTTGAACCTGATGTTTTCATGAGACAAGATTTGACATGGTAGGAGTATATAGAAAAAAGAATTAGTGTGCCAGTTTTCAGAGCCCGATTAGGTGTTCTAGTCAATTTTTAAAGCTAGTTGATGGACCTCCTAGCATAGAGTTGACAAGTTGAAATAAAGTGATAAAATAAGTTTTAATGATCAATTAATGATCAAATTTGAGTTTAATCAGTATCAGATTGATCAATAGGTTACTTTGCAATTTCAGGGGTTCAAAAACAAAAACAAAAAAGTTAGTTGGACCCACTTTGGGGTCCAATTGATTCCATCAAACTGATAAAGATTGGGTGCAAATTGAAGTCTTAGAAAATGAAATTAATATGGAAATAAAGAAAAAAATTAAGAATCAAGCTGTTAAAAATCTTGGCCTTGCTTGGTGCTGGAGATAAGAAAACAAGTGAGAACAAGTATATTGTCCTAGGTGATGTTTTTAGGAAATGTGATCTAATAGGTAACATTGGAAATGCTATTGGATATGAATACATATGCACAGTGGCATATATTTATCCAAACCCTAAACTATTGGAAATAGCTACTGAAATAACCTCCATGTTCTTAAAGAGTGACAACCACAATTTGAAGTATATGGGCTTTGACACTCTTGGTAGAATCATTAAGATCAACCCTAACTTTGTAGAGGAGCATCAATTGACTGTGATCAATTGCTTAGAGGATCCTGATGATACACTAAAATGAAAAACATTGGTTTTTCTTTATAAGATGACAAAATAAAGCAATGTTGAAGTCATTGTAGATCACATGATCAGCTATATGATAAGTATCACTGACACACATTATAAGATGGAAATAGCATCTTGATCCATAGAATTAGTTGAATTTTTTGCTCCAAGCAACCATTGGTTCATTCAGACCATGAACAAAGTTTTTGAGCATGTAGGAGATCTTGTAAACATTAAAGTGGCACAAAATTTGATGCAACTTATTGCTAAAGGATCTGGGGAGGATGATGAAGATGTCAATAGTCAACTGAGATCCTCTACTGTAGACTCATATTTGCAGATACTTGGTAAGCCAAAACTTTCTTCTATTTTCATACAAGTCATTTGTTGGGTTTTAGGAGAATATGGAATAGCTAATGGAAAATACCCTACCTTATATATCATAGGAAAATTATGTGATGTTGCTAAGGCCCATTCAGGAGATAATTTTGTCAAGGGTTATGTTGTCACTGCTATCAAGAAGGCCTGCACCTTTGAAATGGAGGCTGG
The DNA here is from genome assembly GCA_028749045.1 of Cupressus sempervirens. NCBI lineage: Eukaryota > Viridiplantae > Streptophyta > Pinopsida > Cupressales > Cupressaceae > Cupressus > Cupressus sempervirens. Next base: position 112,349,294 of record CM053783.1, read on the forward strand.
AAAGAAAGTAGAGCTAATACCAAAGTGTCATTCCTTAATCAATGAATTAGCAGCTTCCCATTCAATAGACTTGCAACATCGAGCATACAAATTATAGGCACTAATAGGGCTAGAGGTTGATACTATTGAGAGTGTGATGTCATTGGATGCAAGTTGTGAAGACATTGAGGTAGACAAGAACTTGACATTTTTGAATGGTTATGTGCAATCATCTTTAGAGAAAGGAGCAAGGCCATATGTTCCTGAGAGTGAGCAAGGTAACATGGGTAATGTGAATACTTCTCATCCTCATTAGGATCTATATGAAGGTGTTGATCATTCTTTAAGGTTTGAAGCATATGAAATTCTAAAGGCTCATGTGCCAACGAGAGCTATCCAAGTATCTAGCTTAGCATCAAATGAATTTTGAGGTGGCGAAAGATTCAAATTATGCAAGAGCTATGCAGTTATCTGCCCCTATTCCATCTCTAGTAAATGCTAAAATTTTTTATTCTGATGGCCTTAAGTTGTGACTAGATGGAGTACAAAAGAAATGGGGCCAACCAACTTATACTTCCACTTCAGCAGCATCTGCATCATCATGCAACATTGAAAAATTCAATAATGGGGCATATGTAAGTGTTCTTGGAGAAGCCACAAGAATGTAGAACCCAAAGAGCTCATATGAATCAAGATATATGGATAGAAGATAGCAAACCGAAGTCTCTGTTGAGAAATAGAAGCTTGCTACTTCATTATTTGGATCATCATCTTCAAAAATGTATAAGAGAGCATCTTCTACAAAGGTTTCTAAACTAATTGAAAAGAAGAGTAAACATGCCTATCTAGAGAAGATTTAGACATTGATGGCAGCTTCTACACCTAATAGAGTGGAGAGAAAACTTGTAAATGTTACAGTAACACCTCTGTTAGACCTCCTTAATTTAAGTGAAGAAGTCCCTATAGTGAAAGCATCCTATGACCCATTTAAGTGGCTAATAGTGCCTTATCAAATCTATGTGCTTCACAAAAGGAGGGGAGAACATTGGTTCTCATACCATCTATTAGCATGAGTTCTCTTGGTCATAGAGCTTTTTTGGGATTATCTGGGAATTTGAGATACCAATAACTAAATGGGATGGAGCAAGTGATTTAGGATTGATTTGATGTTATCGGAACAATATGTTTTAGCACTACTTTGAGGATGCTTAATACACAACTTGGATTTTGGCTCATGGTAGGGGAAGGATATGCTATATAGAATATGCAGACATGGGAGCTGGCTAGGAGGAATTTGCAGGAGAGCAAACTTCCTTTGTAAGGAATTGTAGCATGCATGACACAAGAAAGATGCCAAAGACAAGGAATCCCACTATCAATAGCAAACATGTTTGGAATGTTATGAGAAGGCACCAAGTAAGAGATCTACCCAGTCAAAGCCCCTGGAAGAAGATACACACAACTAGACAGCTAGAGCAACTCCATAGTAGGGAGTGGTCAAAGACCCACACATAAAAAGGAAGTCCAAGATGGCAAAATGGAAGAGCTATAGGGACAACTGTAAAGGGGTGGTAATCCCACATTGCTTGTGTAAGGGGCATTTTAGTTCTTTAAATACTAAAGCACTCACTTGTCATTGTGTCTAAAGGACGAAGGTTTTTGGAAGCCTGACCCATGTGAAGGACCCCACTGATGATGTCAGCTAGTTGTCAATAATGACACAACAATTTTTAATAGAAGATGTGTACGCAGTGACATGGCACCAAAAACCCAAATGTACCTAGAAGCTGACAAGTGTCCAGATTGAATGATAGGCACATTCCTACTTCAAAAAGTTGCAAAGTAGTTAAATAATGTGGGAATGCACCCAGATGCCACCTGGCAGTGGGTGCAGGCTAGTGATGATGTGGTAGCAATGAGTGAGCCAGTCAGGAGGTGCCACATCATGTCTGGTGGCAGAGGTCGACCAGTAAGAGGTTGCCATGTGGCACAAAGGTCAAACCTCAGTTGACACGAAGTTGCAAGGTGAGGAAAAAAATGAAATATTATAAAAAAATAAATCTTTATTTATTTTTCAAAAGGGGTACATGTAGAATTTTTAAGTGCAAAATATTATTTTATAAAGTTTGAACTTTAACATATTTTAATTTTTTTGAAAAATTTAAAGTTTAGTCATAGAGCTCTGGGAGAGGGATGTTTTTCAAATCAACTTTCAAGGGGTTTCTAAGAGGAAAATATAGTGATATTATATATCGTCAAAGTCAAGAGAAGATGAACTTTCCAATTATGAGGTTAGTTTTTGCACAGGTGCTCACTGGTTCAAGTTATAGGTATAAATGTAAAATTTGGGGCTTTCTCAGTAAAATGGGCAAAAAGTGAAAATACAATTGCAGGCTTGGTAAAACATGGTTAAAAGGCAGTTGGGGTTGAATTTGGTCACTTTTAAATTAGTTAAACCTCAATTCCTTCGGCATCTCATGAGGTTTTGTAGATATTTTTGTTGTAGAATGGTTTTCATCATTGAGTAGAGATATTTACAAGTTTGTTACAAAGCAATGATGAAAACTAGATCAATTTTTAGGGGTAGAAAGATGAAAGAAGTTTTTCAATAGTAGGGGATGGAATTTCAAGTGGACACATGTCATTCTAAGATCAAATCTAGAAATTCAACTCTCTTCTATATCTTTCTTTCTTTTATCCATGGTAGGGTTCCAATCTTGAGTTTTCTTAGATCTTTGAAACCATGGTTCTAGTTTTTGGAGAAAAACTACTCACTGTTGTGATACCATGTTTTGGTTATAGTTTTGATGTATTTCCAATACTGTGACAGCACATTCTTCAACATAATTCTCTTGTATGAACAGTAGTAGGAAAGATAATATAGCTAGTTCTGATGTGTTAGGTGTTTTTATGTTTTGATTTCACGCATCTAAATGTATAGTTTCAAGGACATGAATATAAATGAGCAATAAATTCTTTAGTTTCATTCTGATTATCCTCTCCTATCTCAGTAATTTGTAGTCTTATGTGGTCTAGGAAAAAAGAGCTAAGACTCATTTCCATCCCTTTAAAGTTGTATGTCATATATGTTTTGTTGTTGGAATAAAGGACCAAGTAAATGCTTGATGTTTTTGACAAGGTTTTTGGTTATTTTGAGAAGGATATCTCATGAGAATGAGGTCTTAATGAACATCGATGTCTAATTAACAAAGTGATAAGATAGATTTGATGTCTAGGTGTATGGAATATGTCTTGGATATCAAAGATGTATGCATTTCATTCATGGAATTGCCCAATAGATAAGACACTGATTAGTTATAGGATCACTTGTTCATATTGTTGCATATTTGGGGTTTTTCTAAATTCAACATCATTAATCAAACACTTTTCCCTTTCATGTTGAAGAACTAAAAAGTGTTGCACTCACTCAGCTTGTGAATATCATAGAATTGCAATTTTCTACTGAAGATCTATGTTATTGCATAAGTATTAGGAGATATAAGGGTTAAATCTACTTAATAGATTTAGGAGTATGTTTTTGCACTAGTACCATATTGATTGAATCTGAGGTCCACCCACCTAGGTTTTGTAGAACCTGAAGTAGAAGAAGGGTCTAGCCTTATAGTCGACCCAGTGTCTAAAATGACATGTTAAAGATGGGAGTTAGCTACCCGTAGATGTGTCTTGACCTCATTGGGGTAATTTGAAACCTGTAGCATTTCAAAACACCAACAGTATGTATAGAAAATTTTGAAGATGATTCTAGGGATAAGTTAATAGTTGTAGAGGTAGTAGTTGAGAAATTTTGGAAGACTTTTGAAGAAGCTTCTAATGATGATGACATTAGATAGGCATTCAGAATAGAAGAAGCATTATTAGAGTTGGATGTGAAACTCAGAGATTTTGTAGAGACTTGCATCAAGGTGGGAAACTATAGGTAGAAAGTGAAGGATAAGTATGAAGCCTTAGATTTTCAAAACATAGGTAAAGCTACCAAGATCATCAAGAAACTCAAGGGCAAATACCTAACATAGCTTGACTATAAAGGGGAACAAAACCCAGAAGCCAGAATTTTAGTTTTGACACTTAGGAAAAATTTTACATTTTTTGAGCCTACTTCCAAGGTGCATAGGTGCACAAGTGTGCTAAGTATGTAGGTGCACTGCTTCTGAGGTGCTCTTTTTTAGAATTTTTCTGGAAGATTTTGAAGAGTTCAAAGGTGCACCAACAATTAACTACCAATTCTAAATTTAGAGCTTTCCATGCATTTGAAACACATTCTGACAACAGTTTAACTCCTACAAATGCCTAGTAAAGATGGAGCTTCTATTTTTGGCACTTCTAGACACTTCCCCATCATCTAAAGGCTTTCTTCTTCTTATTTTCTCATGCTTTCTTTGTTTTAATATATTTAAAGGCTCATGCATCCAATACATAATGTAACTATGGATGGAGTCCTACTTAGTGCCAGTTAGATAGTTTGCACATAAATAGATTTATTTTATTAGTTTAGAAACATATGATTGCATAAAGATATCTCTCACTCTCAACACAAAATAATGAGAATATTTCTTATAAATTCAAGAATGTAATATGTATTCCAAGCTACCATTATTTTGATGTAATAATATATGTTATTGGTGCTCATATTTGGAGTGTAGTGATTCTTGCCTAAGTGTGTTATATTTTGTGAATATATGTTCATGGAGTGTAATTGAGCCAATAGTTTTATTGCATTATTTTAGTTGTGCAATCTTTTATTTCTACTATTTTCTATGGTTCTACAAATTTTGCGGATATAGTTAGTTCAAGAAGAGATCATCATATTGTTCCTGCATAGCTTTTCATCTCGCATGAGTGCACTTTTTGTGGCCTTGCAATTTGATGAAAAGTGAAACATCTTATGGTTATTAAATTTCTATTGAAAATTGCATCAGTTGAATTAAGGAAGCATTGCTCCTATTTTTATTAGTTACCCACTAATCTTTTCAAAGGCTTAACTCACAAATGCATTGTTTCCATGGCTTATGTCCTTTAGGATTTTACTTTCATGTTATTTGCTTAAAATTCTTATTACCCTATCTTCACTATTTTCTTTACTAACCCCTTGGTTAAATTAGGAATTCATATAGTCACATTGTTAGATTGCATTCATAATAAAAACAAAAAATACAAAAATATATTTCTTTTTGTGTGATTGTTATTTTGAAATAGCAAGCCAGTTCAAAATCTTATCTAACTTGTTTAATGAACCAGCAAAGGCCTCCTTGTGAACACTCACATATCTTCAATTGAGTGGATTCTAGTAGGTCACAAGATCACTCAAAACCTTGGAGTTGATCCCTAGTTAGCTTTTTAAGAGAAGAGTCTGAAAGGATTCCTATCGTTAAGCATCATGCAAAATGATAGCTCAACAACATACATGGATAGGATTACAATAAATCCTAATATGCCTTATTGCTTTATGAAATGTACACCCATGGGTGAATTGTTGGATAGTGTTGTCCTTAATGTCACACAAAATGTCATATCAGTCTTTAATCTCAGTTAACCGAGTTTAGACAATGATAATCAAGCTCACTCGGTCATCGAAGGAAAGATGGAGAAGTCAGTTTTCACCAAGCTCACTCGGTCATCAAAGGAAAGATGGAGAAGTCAGTTTTCACTGAGCTCACTCGGTCATCGAAGGAAAGATGGAGAAGTCAGTTTTCACCGAGCTCACTCGTTCATCAAAGAAAAGATGGAGAAGTCAGTTTTCACCAAGCTCACTCGGTCATCGAAAGAAAGATGGAGAAGTCAATTTTCACCGAGCTCACTCGGTCATCGAAGGAAAGATGGAGAAGTCAGTTTTCACCAAGCTCACTCGGTCATCGAAGAAAAGATGGAGAAGTCAGTTTTCACCGAGCTCACTCAGTCATCAAAGTAGAGTCAGTTTCACCAAGCTCACTCGGTCATCACAGGGAACTCAGTGCTTGTCGAGTTCACTCAGCGACTGAAGGATTTCACGTAATTCTCTGTATTAATCGGGCTCATTCGGTTAACACAAGAATTATTTTTTAACAGAGTTTACAGTGCTGGGTCGGCCAGTAAAGGGATTTGTTAAATCTTGCAATTCAGCCGACTGTTGGAATAATTGTTTTCCAAGTTATTTGAGCCGACTTGATAATCTGAAATATATATATATAGAGTTATTCAAGTTGTAAAAGTGTGTGAGAAAAAAAGGCATAAAAACAAGTGAAGAACAAGAGAAGCAAGGATGCAAAAGAAAATACTTGGATAAGAGGAGACTAAGCAAATCCTGATGAAGGATTAAAGGAGCTGTAAAGTTGTATTTGATCAGTAAGGATCCAATCAAGCCGAATAGAGATTTGTAATCAGCAAAAGATAAGTTGCATATTATTCAGGTCACTTCATTGTTGCTTTATAACCTTTGCAGTAGTGAATCCAAATCTCTTAACAGAGTTGGTTTAACAGCCATTTTGTAAATCCTCTAACAAGGTGACAATTCAGTTGAATTTTTCTAAAGACCTCTAGCAAGGCCACTTCTAACAGAGTGTTTAAATCCTCTAACAGGGTCACGCCTAACAGTGTGTTTTTTTAACCTTTAACAGGGTTGGCTCCTAACAGGGCTCACTTTAGAAGAGTGAAAAATAGTAACTAGTTACATTAGTGGTTTTTCCCATATTGGGTTTCCACGTTAAATCTGGTGTCTCTAGTGTTTGAGTTTTCTGAATTGTTTTGATATCAGTTCTTAATGATTGTTATTATTTGCTGCAATATCAAGTTTCAGTAATCTGTAAAATAGATCAAACTTTTAGACATCTAAGGGACTGTGAAATGTTTTTGTAGTAACTGATTCACCCCCTCCCCCTCTCAGTTACTTCATTCTCATTTCCAACAATTGGTATCAGAGCATTTGGTACTTTCAGGAGAAGATTTCAAGGATCTAAGCAAAAGATGAGGATGTCTTACAAAAGAGAAATTCCAAAACTTAATAAAGATAACTTCTCAGCATGGCAAGAACTGATGAAACTTCATCTAGCTACTGTTGGTGATACTAGACTGAAATACCTTGAAGAAAAATATGAAGAACCTTTTGGCACACTGTCAGTCAATGATATTGCTGAAAAGAAAACTCACAACAACATGATGATAGACATAGCATCTGCTCTCAACTATGAAGAATTTGATGACATTAAGGACTGCAAAATCACCTTTGACATGTGGAACAAGCTAAAAGAAATCTATGGAGGGGATGACAATGTGAGAAGAGAAAAAGCAGAAATTCTAAGAGGACAATTTGATCAAATGAGGATGAGAGAGGATGAAAACATTGCAAAGTATGTTGAAAGAGTTAAAGCATGTGTAAGTGCAATCAGGGCAGCTGGTGGTGACATCAAAGGAGAAAAAGTTGTAAGCAAAGTTCTCAAAACCTTGCTTCCCGTTTATGCAATCAGAGTGTCTGTAATTCAGGAAAGAATATGTGAAGAAAATCATCAGATAAATCTTGAGGCCATAGTTGGGAGATTAACTGCATTTGAACTAGATAACTTTGACAACTATGTTCCAGCTTCCAAGAACATGGAATCAGCATTTGAGGCCAAACTTTCACTCAAGGAGAAAAGCAAAAAGAAACTTCAGTCAGAAAGTGAAGATGAATCAGATCTAAGCTCAGACAGTGATCTTGAAGTAATTGAAGCTCTTCTAGCAAGAAAATACTCCAGAGGCAGAGGAAAATATAAAGGTAAAGTTCCTCTAATATGTTTTTCATGTGAAGAAATTGGTCATATTGCAGCTAGGTGCCTGAACAAGCAGAACAATGATGAAAAGAAGGATCATAAATGGAATGGCAAGAAAGATTTCAAATCATTCAAGAACAAAGGTAAGAAATCATGTTTCATGGCTGAAAATTCTAAAGATTCTGATAATAGTGAGGATGAAATTGTTTATATTGTTGTTAAAGATGATTCTGACAATGATGAGGAAGATAAAATTGCTCTTATCTCTCATATAAGTAAGAATGATACATGGATTATAGATAGTGGTTGCTCACATCATATGACTGGTGATAAAACTAAGTTTGATCAGTTTGAAGATTATGATGGTGGCAGTGTAAGGTTTGGTAATAATGAACCTCATTTCATAAAAGGAAGAGGAAGAATCTGTCTAACCAAAGAACTTGTTTGTAATAATGCCTATTAGGTTGAAGGTCTCAAACATAATTTGCTAAGTGTGGCACAGTTACTCAATACTGGATTCAAGGTGGAATTCATGCATGGAAAGGCAAGACTATTGAATGAGCAAGGAAAGCTGATAGGATCTGGCACCCAAACTAAAGGTAACTTATTCTATCTAGAACTTGGTGAATGCTCATGTTTTATTGCTCAAATTGAAGAGAGTTGGTTATGGCATAAAAGGTTTTGTAATGTCAATTTTGATAATTTGATAAAAATAAGCAAATTCAAGAAAGTAAGAGGCATTCCTAACATTAAGAAACCTGAGGTTGGTCTATGCAAGAACTATCATATTGGTAAAATGGGAAGGACTAGTTTTAAAGGTAAAAACTATCAATCTGAAGATGTATTAGAAATTGTGCGTACTGATTTATGTGGACCTATTGGAATAGAAAGCTATACTGGAGAGAAATTTTTCATTCTCTTTGTTGATGATTACTCAAGAATGATGACTGTCATGTATCTAAGAAATAAATTAGAAGCATTTGAGAAATTCAAATGGTATTTGGCAAGAGTAGAAAAAGAAACAGGGAAAAGACTAAAATGTTTAAGGTCAGACAGAGGTGGTGAATTCATTTCACATGAATTCAATAACTTCTGCATTGAAAGAGGTATTAAAAGACAGGTTTCAGCACCAGGAACTCCAGAACAAAATGGAATAGCTGAAAGAAGAAACAGATCCATTATGGATTGTGCAAGAACCCTGATGATAGAAAAGAACATTGCTATCAAATACTGGAAGGAAGACATCAGCACTGCAGTTCATACATTAAACTGAGTACAGCTGAAAAAGGACTCATTCAAGACTCCCTATGAATTATGGTATGGCCACAAACCCAATGTAAGTTATCTGAAAGTATTTGGAAGCAAATGTTATATTTTGAAAGAATCTAGAAAAGAAAAATTTGATGTAAAAGGTGATGAAGGAATATTTTTGGGATATTCTTGCAAAAGCAAAGCATATAGATGTTTAAATCTATCCACTCAAAAGGTCATAAAAAGTGCACATGTGAAAATTGATGAGTTTGCAAACAAATCAGAAGAAGAAAGCAAAAAGGTACCTGAAGACTACAAGAGATTTGTTTACATTGAACCAGATACTATACCAAGTATACCATTCACTCAAGAATCCTCAACTCTTGAGTCTTCAGTAACCGAGTTGCAAATAGTTCAAACTGAGCCTCAGCAACTTTCAGACACTGTCGAGCAAGTGTCTACCGAGTCTGAATCAACCAAGCCAATATCTACCGAGCCAGAACAGCAAGAATCTGAAGTACAGAAGGATAACAATGAAATTCATTCAAGAGGCAAGGAACTTGTACTAGCAAAATATGTCAGAAGACATCATGCACCAGATCAGATCATTGGAGACAAATCTAAAGGAACCCTGACAAGAAGTAAGTTGAAAAATACTTGTTTACTTGCTGATTTTGAACCTAGAAGTATTAAGGTTGCACTGGCAAATGATAGTTGGATTGAGGCAATGAATGAGGAAATAGAACAGATAGAGAAAAGCAAGACATGGACTCTTGTACCCAGGCCTAAAGACAAGAATATAATTGGAACCAAGTGGGTATTCAAAAACAAGTTGACTGAAGATGGTAAGGTATCCAGAAACAAAGCTAGATTGGTATGCAAAGGATAATCACAAGAAGAAGGTATAGATTATGGAGAAACTTTTGCTCCTGTTGCAAGATTGGAAGGAGTCAGAACCTTACTTGCATATGCTGCTCACAAAGGATTCAAAGTTTATCAGATGGATGTCAAGTCAGCATTCCTCAATGGAATACTGGATGAAGAAGTTTACATTGAACAACCTGAAGGTTTTGTTGATCCAGATAAAAGGAACATGGTCTGCAAATTACACAAGGCACTATATGGTCTGAAACAAGCTCCTAGAGCATGGTATGAAAGATTGCATAATTATCTTATTCAGATTGGTTTTCAAAGAGCTAATGATAATAGTAGCTTGTATATAAAGGAAGGTCCAGATAATAAGATTGTCTTGGCAGAAATATTTGTAGATGATACTGTTTTCACAGGGCATGATGATCTTTGCAAAGAATTTTCAGAACAAATGAACAAGGAGTTTGAAATGTCTATGTTTGGTGAGATAAAATTCTTTGTTGGTCTTCAAATCCAACAAAATAAGAATGACATCTTCATCACTCAGTCAAAATACATCAAGGAGATATTGAAAAAGTTTGGTATGGAGGACTGTAAACCTGTTGGAACTCCTATGTGTACTGGATTGAAACTTACAAAAGATGATGAATCCAAAGAGGTAGATCAAACATTGTATAGATCTATGATTGGAAAATTGTAGTATGTAGTTCATACCAGGCCAGATATTGCTCTCGCAATTGGTATTGTTGCAAGATTTTTAGCAAAACCAAGAGAAACTCACCTGATGGCAATCAAGAGAATAATGAGATATTTGAAAGGAACTGAAGATTATGGGCTATGGTACAAATTTGGAGGTAATTTGGATTTGAAAGTTTTTACTGATGCTGATTGGGCAGGGAACCTTGATGACAGAAAAAGCACAAGTGGAGGAGCATTCTTTCTTGGAAAGAGATTGGTTTCTTGGACAAGCAAAAAGAAAAATTGTACATCCCAATCTATAGCAGAGGTAGAGTATGTTGCTGCAGCAGTAAATTGTTCTAATATTGTTTCGTTTAAGCAACTATTGCAAGGAATGAAGATGGAAATCAAAGAACCAGTTGTTATGTTCTATGATAATACAAGTGCAATCAATATATCCAAGAATCCAGTGATGCATTCCAAGACCAAGCATATTGCAATCAAATATCATTTTGTCAGAGAATTGGTGCAAGACAAGGAGATCAGATTGGAATATGTCCACACAAAGGAACAAATTGCTGATATATTCAAAAAGCCCTTGTCTAAAGATGCATTTTTATATCTTAGAGGTAAGTTAGGGGTCATTCCCCTATCTGAAGTTCACTAAAGGAAGCTTTAGTGATGCATCAACACATACCAGATTGAAATCTATCTTTTGATGCAGTTTAATTAGAAATCATTGCATATGAATCAGTACTATAGGTACATTGCAATTCACTTTACTTCTGTTGTCTTTGGCATGTGTTGTCAAAGAGGGAGAGATTTACTGTCATATCCTTCTGAAATTTATGAGACTTAAAAAATCTGCTATGAAGCTCCTTAAAAGAAGGAGACTAGTGAAAGAGGGAGAAGTCTGTTATCTTGTTTTCAAAATTTCATTTTGTTATGACATGTTGTGTTGCCATCAATTCCAAAGAGGGAGATTGTTGGATAGTGTTGTCCTTGATGTCACACAAAATGTCATATCAGTCTTTAATCTCAGTTAACCGAGTTCAGACAATGATAACCGAGCTCACTCGGTCATCCAAGGAAAGATGGAGAAGTCAATTTTCATCGAGCTCACTCGGTCATCGAAGGAAAGATGGAGAAGTCAGTTTTCATCGAGCTCACTCGGTCATCGAAGGAAAGATGGAGAAGTCAGTTTTCACCGAGCTCACTCGGTCATCGAAGAAAAGATGGAGAAGTCAATTTTCACCGAGCTCACTCGGTCATCGAAGGAAAGATGGAGAAGTCAGTTTTCACTGAGCTCACTCGATCATCGAAGAAAAGATGGAGAAGTCAGTTTTCACTGAGCTCACTCAGTCATCGAAGAAAAGATGGAGAAGTCAATTTTCACTGAGCTCACTCGGTCATCAAAGTAGAGTCGGTTTCACCGAGCTCACTTGATCATCACAAGGAACTTAGTGCTTACCGAGTTCACTCGGCGACTGAAGGATTTCATGAAATTCTCTGTATTAACCGGGCTCATTCGGTTAACACAGGAATTATTTTTGAACAGAGTTTACCGTGTTGGGTCGGCCAGTAAAGGGATTTGTTAAATCTTGCAATTCAGCCAACTATTGGAATAATTTTTTTCCAAGTTATTTGGCCCAACTTGATAATCTGAAATATATATATATATATAGAGTTATTCAAGTTGTAAAAGTGTGTGAGAAAAAAAGGTGTAAAAACAAGTGAAGAACAAGAGAAGCAAGGATGCGAAAGCAAATACTTGGATAAGAGGAGACTGAGTGAATCTTGATGAAGGATTAAAGGAGTTGTAAAGTTGTATTTGATCAGTAAGGATCCAATCAAGCTGAACAGAGATCTGTAATCAGCAAAAGATAAGTTGCATATTATTCAAGTCACTTCATTGTTGCTTTATAACCTTTGCAGCAGTGAACCCAAATCTCTTAACAGAGTTGGTTTAACAGCCATTTTGTAAATCCTCTAACAAGGTGACAATTCAGTTGAATTGTTCTAAAGACCTCTAGCAAGGCCACTTCTAACAGAGTTTTTAAATCCTCTAACAGGGTCACACCTAACAGTGTGTTTTTGTAACCTTTAACAGGGTTGGCTCCTAACAGGGCTCACTTCAGAAGAGTGAAAAATAGTAACTAGTTACATTGGTGGTCTTTCCCATATTGGGTTTCCATGTTAAATATGGTGTCTCTAGTGTTTGAGTTTGCTGAATTTTTTTGATATCAATTCTTAATGATTGTTATTATTTGCTGCAATATCAAGTTTCAATAATCTGTAAAATAGATCAAACTTTTAGACATCTAAGGGACTGTGAAATGTTTTTGTAGTAACTGATTCACCCCCTCCCCCTCTCAATTACTTCATTCTCATTTCCAACATGAATACCTTATTTTGGAAGGCTCTTGGAATTCTTTGGTGTAGATTAAGCATTAGAATTCAATTAAATACAAAACTCATAAATATATTGAGGAATGTAGTTGAGTATATTCTCTGAGATATATTGTTATAGATGTTCAAAGTGTTTCTATTATGATGTGTGTAAATATTTTGTTACTTTTATTTCATTACATATGAGTAGAGATGTTGTATTATTTTATTCCCTGCCACATTTTGTGATTATACTACTACAACATATGTGCAAAGTAGTATGTTTCATGGCTGCATTGGATCTATTTGATCTTCTTGTTCCAAATTGCTAGGCTTCTCAAGCCAGGGTTAGGGTGTTCTTCATGTCAGGAAGAACCCTAAGGGAGTTAAAAACTTTGTGGTTGGCATGGTTAAAGTTCCTAGGCCACACTTCCATCTCAGTTAGCAAATGTATGATGTCCAATGGTTTTAGAAATGGGGGCTCACAGATGAACACATGTTTGAGGCATCATGTATAATTCTTCTATTGATGTAATGTAAGTAATCATCTTATGATGTAATTATGTGCAATAAATAATTTATCTATAATGGTTTTTATGTCTTCATTGTATCATGCATTTTGTTGGATGGATGATGTGTTCGTCAGTATCCTAGATAATGCAAAGTAATTACATTTTGTTAAGGTAAACAAATTTCTAATGCTTGATTGTGGTAAATGAAATGGTTATTGAATTTTCAAACTAGGGTTTTTGTTTTTATATTATTTGCATTTCTATAAATTATATGATGTGGCAATTACTGAGTAGGACATGGTCCTTACACAATTAGCTTAGGCCTAAGTTTGATACATGTTTGTGACTAAGATTAAACTTAGACAATATTGTTAATACAAGCCCAACTCTTACACCAATCCATGTGGGTCAAAAAATAAAGGATGTGATAGTATACACCAAAACATGAAAACATCATGATCTCACTCACATGTCTCAAATCACCTCTAGCAGTGAGACATGAGACAAATTTGAAGTCATAGTTGGCTGCATCAATTCACCGTGCATATACAACCTTATTTCTATTATTTTTGAACCTGATAGATTTCAAGGTCACTACAAGTATAATGACACTATCATTATCTATGGTGTGTGTGTGTTCCAAAGACAACTCTCCTCATATTAATAAACACAAGCTATGAATAGACCTGTCCCTTTAGGGGACATATTTATTTGTTAATTAATAATTGATATTATAATCATATTTATAATATTATTATTATATAATTATAATAAATATAACCATATTTAAATATATTATTATTATATTAATTTATTCCATATAATAACACTACAACATTTGGGGTCAAATTGCAATTGCAATTTGTGACCGCGGTGTAATTTGTGGCAATTTTCTTTTTTTTTTTTGCAATTGTCCTGGGCATCATCACAATACTGATGTTGGCATCATAATTTTGATATCAGTGTGATTATAAAAATAAAAAAATAAACACAACATTAATCATTCCCATTTGATCAATTATGGAGAGCTTTGAATGAGGGTATAGAGAAATTGTGAAAGAGTGTGGAGATCCGTGTGGAGATCTATGATTTCATTGCCTAGTCATGCCCTTGCTCTGCATTTTGTTGCCTTTGCAATGTATTTTTTTGTTGTGTCATGCCCTTGCTCTATTATTTCATTTCCATTAAATGCCCTTGTGATCTCTGTGCCCTTTCTCTGCATTCTCCCTATACAAAATATTATTAGTGAGTATTACTGTAGTCTTGGTCTACATTATGAGTCTCATTCATTTCAACATGAAGTATCTTATATGGAATGTCTTGTGGTTCTTTGTTATTAATATTAGCAATGGTTTGGGTTTAGGGCTTTGAAACTACATGATGGATTATAGGAACAAATTTTGATTGACAAACAATAAGAAGTGTGAAATTTTCACTTTCCATAATACTATCCTAATAGTAATATAGCTACCTTCAAATATAATAGTTGTTTTGTATAATCATAAATGCAATCATTAGCATAACAATTTCATGCTTGGTTGTCACTTTGATCATCAATCATTTTGTTTGAAAAATATCTTCTCCTTGTAGCATTGATCTGATTAGGATATAGGACTATTACAGAGGAATGCTAATTTATCACATAGAATTAATTTAAAAATTTTAATGAATCAAATTAACGTAAATGAAATAAGATAACAACAAGATTAAGCTGATAAAAGAGACAATGAGAGAAAGAAGATGCAAACAATTTGATCTCGGAGTTCATCCATATGGACTACATCTCCGGGTCCAGCTCCAATAGGGGGACCGATCCGATTATCTCCAAAAATCATGTACAAATGTTTACAAAGTCATTCCTTTGAAGTACAACAACATCACGCTATTTCAAAGTACAGGAATAAATTATTCAACAAATCTCCCTTACTCTCAGCACTTCGACATTCTCTCCTTTTCTGAATGCCCCAAGAGTCTCCTAAACCCCCTTTTTATACATGAAATTAGCCAAAATAAGGCTATAACAAAATGATGTAATATTAGACCCTTCAATTAATTCCTCCCTTCGAATTAACCTTTAGCCATTTTTGAAAGATTTGGCTTAGGTTAATTTTGGGGTCAAAATAGATAATAACCTTATTTTACTAAGGTTAGGCCGTCGGTTTAAAGGATAAAATAAAACTGTGCTAAATATATCTTAAAGTGCCAAAATAGCGCATTGCTAGTTGAGCCTTTTTAAAAAGGCACCGGTCGAGGGTTCCAACCCCGCCGGCGGCTTCCTTTCTCTCCGATTTTTGGCGGGAAGGGGTTATATACAAACTGCGCTTCATATATTTCAAAAGCAACGAATGCTCCAACGGTCATTGGCGGAGTCTTAGGGCTAGGAGGTCACGGGTTCGACCCCACGACCATCACCTATATTTTTGAATGGAATTTTTTTTAAAAAAATTAAATATATATATATTTAATGCCACACCACCTTGGACTTCAATCGAGCGCCATTTTCACATACGATCTTCGTTTTTGACAAAACAAACATCGTTGGAGAGCTCTTGACGAGACCTTCGATTTGATGCTGAATTTGACCAAATTTGGAGAGTTTGATTTTTTTTGCCTTTTTAATAGCCTCTGTACCTAAATTTGACCAACCTTTGACTGGTCGTAACTTTTGTGTACGGACTCCTTTCTCACCCGTTCAAATTGCGTTGGGTCTAGAATTTCAAGGAGTTTAATCTGATGCTGATTGTTGGAGTTTTTGAGATACTTCAATTTTGACAAAAGTATCCCCCGGATCAAGCATTGATTTTACTTTCCCAATTATATGTAGCCAAACCATTAAAATAGTCACTTGAGTAGCAGCTTATCAACATTGGATGCTTTCCATTAATTTGAAGCTAATTTAATGGTGACAGGTGCTACTTTGAGGTCATTGAGATCAGAATCATGGATCGTAGTATTTTAGATTATTTCCAATCAATATGTGAAATCACCATTATGTACTTTTCCCTATGATTTATCATTTTTTGTACTCCACTAACAATTTGGTTAAACTCGTGATTCACGTGATGTCCCCATGATAGTGTAGAGATCATAGTTTAGAATATAATGTACATTAACCTATAATCAAAATATACAAGAAAAAGATATTGAAATGCATATTCATGTAGAAGAGAAACAAATTAAATCTTGTAGAGAAAATATATTAGGTTTACTATTGCTATTTACAAATCCTCTTTTATTTACTTATAATATAGTGAGAATAAAATTTGGACTTGATAAAGGCATGAAAAAATAATGCACTTCTTAAAACTCATTTTTAATTTCTCACCACATTATTTAATATAATTTTGAAATATTTAATGCATCATGAAGGATAATAAGTGCTTCAAATGTATTTAATTATCAAATAAACAAATTTAGATTGGAAAAATATTTAAGCCTTCATCAAATGAGTATCCTTATTGCTTCGAAAAAATATATACAAAATCATAAAATTTGGAACTCTTTGCATTATGATAAGGTTATGCACAAAGAAATTAGTAGATGATCACTTTAATAAAGTTTTTCATCTATAATCTAAAGTGATTAATGAAATATGTATTCCTCAACTTTAGAGAAAATTAAAAAAGGCAAAGATATTTTACTATGTATAAAGTATAGTGAGGTAAAAAAAAAAACAAATATCAAAATGTATGGTTCAAAAACATAGACTTGAGATGCTTCAATATACATACTAGAGGAATCTTCCAACATATTTTCTTCTAAACATGTATATCTTTATATATAGAGAGATCTTTTTTAAGGTGCTTATTGTATATTAGCACAATAGGAAAATTGATCCAGCTACATACATATTCCAAAATCTAAATAATAAAACTGTAAAACTCACTCAACCCATTCTAAGTGACTTACCTCAAGATCCTGCACAAAAATAATGCAAACTAGGAAAAATAGGCAGAGTTTGCAAGAAATTTTACAAAAACATATCATATATGATATTTTTAGAAAGAAATAAGCCATAACCTAGTTAAATTGTTCTAGTTTTTGATTAGTTGGGTTGATTACAAATTCCTGTAGAGTTGTCATCAGATTAGGTATAATAAAATGAACAATCAGTTATTCCGAGGTAGTAAGATCAAATACAGTTTTTCAAGGTGATAAAATTGCATATGCAGATGCATCAATGCATGCCAGATGTGAATCACATTCCCCAACTTATAATGAATGTTTGGATATAAAGGCTTCATACACTGGCCCAATAATGGAAGCCCAAGGATGTAATCATGCATGTATTGGCATAGTCTCCATGTGAGGCTCCCAAGTATCTATTGGTGATGTTAACTTGGGCATCACTATACAATCTAGAATGTTATGAAGTACTAACACCGGTAGTAACTTCTCCCATGTCTCCAAAAAATGTAGCACAGGTTTGAGATCCCTTGGCTCCCATGAATTTGTAGCAGTTATTCTCACTGCCAAAAGAATAACTTCAGTAAAGAGTTAAAGAAGCAAGTTTTTCTTCTATACAAATGCTATAATCACAAGCCTTATTCCCTTGTAGAAGCCTTTGCCATAATGACATTACCTCTAAATTATGCAAAGGATGTTGAAGTGGTTCCCAACCTTGAAACACTCTTATAAGAAATGGAAAAGCAAATGCAGATGTAATACGTGAAAAATTGCACAACTGGTAGTCCTCTCAATATTTGGACTATAAATTCTCAAAGACGCTTGCAACTAATCTCAATGTCATAGTACCTACCACAACACTTTCCTAGATCCTATCTAATGCTCCCATAATATCCTCTATGTTGTCTAGCTATTTTTTCAATTGTGTAGTCTCTTTCTAAAGTTGCTCCTTCTCCTTCTAGTATATTGCCACAGACTCTCTCTCGTGCCTTCAATTTTGATCAAACTTCTAAATATCTACCTCTACCATATCTAAAATCAACTTCACATTGTGTTGTAACTTTGGCATAGGTTTTTTTTATCCTCGATAGCATTCATTTCTATTTTCACAATTTAAGTAAATAGAGAAAAGAATGTGTATGGCTTGTGATCATTTAGATCATTTGGGTTTGTTTTGAGATGTATCACTTCAACTTCAGTATTAATTTTAATAGAAAAAATAGTTTTTTAATGGAAAGGAAAATTAATATAAAAAAATTTAATGATAAATAACATTATTAATAGAAGTATTAATGTAAAATATTTACATATAGATTTAGTATGCTTTCAATAGAATAAATTCCTTGTGTATGTTAGAAATGTTTAGAATAACTAAGAGGGAGGTGTAAATTAGTTACTGAAGGTCTATATGTACCACTTGAACAATTAAACATTAAACACAACAATATTTTGTTGGTCATGCTTATCATATTATTGCTCAGTCAGTACTGTAAAATTGTCATAAACTTAACTTTCATTGCATAATGAAACCATTATCACATGCAAAACATTCATAAGACATAACTCATCATAGTTTGACACTAGAATTTTACAAGGAAACCTAATTTGGAAAAAACCACCAGAAACATGTCGCTCTTTTTTACTCTTTCAAAGTGAGCTCTGTTAAGAGCCAACCCTATTAAAGGTTACAATACAAAATGTTAAATGTGACCTAGTTAGAGAATTTAATCACCCTCTTAGGAGTGGCCTTGTAAGAGGACTTTGATCATTCCAATTAGAATTTCACTTAGTTAAAATATTTACATAGACTTTTACGTCTTCTAATGATTATTAGGTCAACCTTTGTTAAAATAAAAATTAATAGAAATTGTTTACAATGATAAGAAAGAAAACACTAGGTTTTGATCTATATGATTACAACTCACTTTTTCTAGTTTAGATCTATGTTTGGTCCTTATGTTGGTTCACTGATAAGTCTTTCATTGTCATCTCTTATCTTGATCTTCTTGGACACCCTTCAAGAAATCAATCTACTCTTCCCATGAACACTTAAGCCTTCTACTCAAATTCACTCATCAACAACAACACCTACAAGATTTCTCTTTATCTTTGCAGCCACTCACTTGTGTCTTTCTAATCAACCTTTCTTTGTATGACTTCCTTCACATACAAACTTGCACTTCTTGATCCTCTATGTCTTTGTGTATGTGTGCTCACTTTGTTCATCTCTGTACCTTCTTAAATAATAAATCTTTGTTTTACCATTTTCTACATCCACTTTAGATCCTAGGTTTGCAATCAGATTTAACTTGATAAATGTATTTATACAACTTCTTGACCATCCTCTAGAAACTTCTCTAGAATCCTTTTGTTAGGTCTTTAACTAATCACCATCTTGAATTTAATGATCTAACTCATCAATATAATCTTCATAATATTTTAGATCTCCCAAGAAATTAGCTAAGTCATCTTGATCTTATGATTCCTTTGAATTTGATCTTTTACTATCACTCAGCAATCACTGAATTTTGACACTCAATCAACATTGAAATATTCAGTCATTGTTTAAGCTTTTTGGCTTGGCATTAACTAACTTGTTTGGTCAATGCTAATGCTCGATGAACACTAGAATTGCTTGGCACTAACTATGGCTTAGTTGACATTGGAATTACTTGGCACTCCTTAGTATTTATTCTTTTGATTGGCTTGGCTTAGCTTTCTTGACATAAACAATTACATTTCTTTATCAAAGTCTATCTAATCAAATATCCATTATAACTTCATTTCAATAACTTCAACCTTTCCTCTAGGTGCTATAGTTATGAGTAACTCTCAAATCCTCTTTATCAATCAAATAGATATGACATTTAGATTGGGTAGAAATATGTCTCATCCATAGATTTAAAATCAATGAAAAAACAACAATTATTCCAATTTTAAGTTTCCAACAATCTCCCTCTTTAGCATTGATGGAAACATCTCAAATATCTAAAGTACTAACAATAACTTAGTTACCATACAATCCAAAAGATTTCACTTCCATGAATGTGGTTGAGCTTTGACATTGCATTGAGAATAAAATCAATATTCTTCATGCATGCAACACAAACTTAATTCTTAGTTAAGAAAGACTTACTACAATAGAATCCCCTTGTTGAAAATCTATGACCTTCAATAAGAAAATAAGAAAATGAGACAATATTATAGAGAAAAGGAAACTAATTCCTGCAAAACTTAAAATTTAAGTATTTTAAAATTTTCCCACAATATTTGCACCCAAATTTTTTACACTTTAAACCATTCTAACTTAATCACTCTTTATTCTTATGAAAATATTTAATCAAAATTCAAAGTTCAAGTCCATCTCAAATCAATCAAACCAAAGAGAGAAAAGCATGAATGCTTCAAATAAAGGCATAAATGTGCTTGATACAATATGCACACACTACATGTGTAATGCACGGTAGAGAATAAGGGGATTTCATGACCCTTCTTGGAATGAAACCCAACAATTATATGTTGAAATCTTATTGAAAAGATCATTATTGAGAAAGATTATTGAAAGAAGGATATTTTTGAAGAAGACTATGTGTTCAATCATTGTTTTGTCACTAATTTTAAACCTACTATTTTTTGGTAAGACAACTACTTATAAGATTCAAGTACTATCACTTAGTTGATTGATGAAGAGGATTTGATCAATAAGATGTAACAATAGCACCTAGAGGAAAGGTTGAGTTATGATTATGTAATGAAGTACAAGGATCAGTTAAGACAGTGATGACATGATGAATTGATAATCTACTTAAGGTTACAAATGTTAGCTACACTAAGAAAATTTAGAGGAATAAGTTACACAAATTTTGTCTACCAAGCTTGATCGAGTGGACAATAGGTGCCAAGCAAAATCAGTGCAAGTCGAGTAGAAAGTCAGTTGGAGCCAAGTGAAAGAAAATTCTAGTGGATGTCGACCAAGATAGTTGATGTCAAATAAAGTTTAGTTGATGTCGAGCATCAATAAACTTTAGTTGATGCTAAGTAATTTTATTGTTGATGCTAAGCAATGCAATATGTGTTGAGCATCTAGAGGTTGATAATGTTGAGTTCCTACATTATTTTAAAGATCAAAGATTTTTCGATTCTAAGCCAACAAGTTTGTTTTTTTTTAACTTGTGAACTAGGAGGAAGAAAAGGATAATGAGTTAGTGGCATGGAACTTTATGTAAACCATTTTTAGGCAAATTCAAATGGATTCTAGGAGAAGTTTCTAGAAGAGATACAAGATATGGGAAATCCATCCAAACCCTAAATTGGATGATGAAAATGAGAAAAAAAATATCCTAATTTCCTATTTATAGGAATGTCTAGTCATGAAGTAAAAGTTGTCATGTGCAAGAACCCAAGGAAGCGAAGGAATTAAGGGTTTTGCTTCATCAAGTGACCTAAGAGAAGAGTCTACAATGGCATGTTAAGCAAGAAGGCTTAAAGAGTTGAATTCTTGAAGGGTGAAAAATCTATTAGTCCTACAAAGTATGAAGGCCAAGAAAAATTGAGGACTGAATAGAAATCTATAATCTACAAGAGATGTTGTAAGTTATATCATATCAAAGCTCTATTGTTACTCTCTAACAATTGTATCACTCTAGGTTAAATCCTTTGGATTCAAGTTGATCTAACAGTCTTTTGCAAATATTTTAATTGGGTGGCATTCCAAGTGAGTGGCCTAAAGTCCTTTAACAAGGCTCACTCCTAATAGGGTGATTGAAATCCTTTAACCAGGTCATATTTAACAATGTGTATTGTAACCTTTAACAGGGTTGGCCTTTCACAGGGCATCAATTTAGAAGAGTGAAAAGGAGTAGCATGTTGGTGGTGGTTTTTCCCAAATTGGGTTTCCATGTAAATCATTATGTCAAGTGTGCTAATGAATATGTTATGTTTCATGCTTTACATTTCTGCAAGTTGATTTGATAGTAACCTACAAGTTTTAAGTGATTGCATAATCTTATGGATGCATGCATGGGTATGAATTTTTTATGGGTTCACCAAGCTGTGAAAAGTTTTATTTATACATCTGGACCTTAGATAATTGATTCACCCCCTCAGTTATTCTAAAGAATTCCAACAATTGGTATCAAATCCATCTACTTAAGAGGACTAGTTTGAAGGTACTAGAAGTATAAGGATCAAGATGTTGAAAATAAATGTACCCAAGCTCAATAGAGATAACTTTCTTGGATGGAAAAGTTTGATGAAGCTACACCTTGGAGGACTTGGAGATCATGCACAATCTACCATTATAGTGGAACATGTGGATCCAGTTGGACCCCTAACTATTGAAGATATAAAGAAGAAGAAATAACACAATCAAGTGATCTTAGAGATTGCCTATACTCTAAGATATGTTGAATTTTCTGATATCAAAGGTTGTGACACTACAAAAAAAATGTGGGATGCCCTACACACTATCTATGGAGGAGACAAAAATGTATAAAAAGCTAAATATGAAAGTCTCAAAGGTAAGGTTGATGATATGAGAATGGAAGAAGGTGAGAATATTGCTCAATATGTTGCTAGAATAAAACAAGTTGTTAGTGCAATAAAAAGAGCTACTGGTCATATAGATGATGATACTATGTTAAGAAAAGTGTTGAGAACACTATTGTGTATTTATGCTATTAGAGTTTATACAATTCAAGAACTAAGATGTATTCTAAGAAATGATCTAACCCTTGAAGGACTGGTAGGTAGACTCAATACTTTTGAGCTATCTAATTTTGATAATTACAAACCTAGGAGTCTTGAATCTACTTTCAAAGCTAAGTCATTATTGAAGGACTCTGATAAAGTGAAGCAGAAGAAGAAGAAGAGAAAGATAAAATATTTATCTAGTGATAGTGATATAGATGAGGAAGATGTTGAACAACTAGAAGCACTACTAGTAAGAAGATTCCACAGAGGTAAAGGCAAGTTAAAAGGTAAGTTACCTATCATTTGTTTCAATTGCAATGAGGTTGGTCATATTGCTGCAAGATGTACATATAAGAAGAACTACAAAGGTGGTGCAAGTATAAAAAATAGAAGAGAAGATGATAGCAAAGATTACAAAGACAAAGGCAAGAAGTCATGCTACATTACTGAAGAGGAAATAAGGGATGATTCTAATGAACATGATGATGAAGTGGTGTATGTTTCAATTAAGGACAAATCTAATGAAGATGAGGCAACTGCACTTGTGACTTTTGTGAATAAAAATGATAGATGGATCATTGATAGTGGATGCTCACATCACATGACTAGAGATAAAAGTAAGTTCATTACCTTAAATTTTTATGATGGAAATAGTGTAAGATTTGGTAATGATGCACCATGTTTGATAAAAGGAAAAGGTTCTATCAAAATCATAAACAAGATTTCATGTAACAATGCTTACTATGTTGAAGGACTAAACTATAATCTTTTAAGTGTATCACAATTGAACAATTTGGGATGTGAGGTTGAATTCAAAAACAAGATTGCTAAGATGTATGATACTAATGGAAAACTAATTGGAAAAGGTGATCAAACTAGAAGTAATCCATTCTATCTTGATATAGAGGATGCTACTTGTCTTGTTATAAAATTTGATGATTTACGGCTTTGGTACAAAATGTTATGTCATGTTAATTTTGATACCATGGTTAGTATCAGTAACATGAAGAAAGTTAGAGGTTTTCCTAAGTTGAAGAAACTTGACAATATAATGTGCAAACAATGTCAGTTAGGCAAAATGACAAAGTCAAGCTTTAAGAGTAAAGCTTATACCTCTAAGGAAATACTAGAGATTGTTCATACTAACTTGTGTGGACCAATAGAAGTACAAAGTTACAAGGAAGATAAGTATATTATGCTATTTGTTGATGATTTTTCTAGAATGATGACAGTTATGTTTCTAAAATAGAAATCTAATGCTTTTCAAACATGCAAGTGGTACTTAGCAAGAGTTGAGAAAGAAATAAGTAAGAGTCTTAAATGTTTGAGATCAGATAGAGGAGGATAATTCACATCAAATAAATTTGAGATGTTCTGTAATGACAAAGGAATCAAAAGATAGACATCTACACCTAGAATCCCTCCATAAAATGGAATATCTAAAAGGAGAAATAGATCTATAATGGATTGTGCTAGAACACTCATGATGGAGAAAAATGTTGCTTTGAAATACTAGAGAGAAGCTATAAGTATAGTTGTCTACACCATGAACCGTGTGCAAATCAAGAAAGGTACTCCTACAACACCTTTTCAACTATGGTATGGATATCTACCCAATGTAAAATAATTTAAGATATTTGAAAGTAAATGTTACATTCTTAAAGTTGTTAGGAATGAAAAGCTTGATGCTAAAAGTAAAGAAGGTATATTCTTTGGCTACTCCACAAGAAGTAATGTTTATTAGTGTTTGAATACTAACACTAACAAAATTATGGAAAGTGAAAATGTGAAATTTAATGAATATAAAAAAGTATGTGAGGCTGAACCTATGAAAGAAGTAGAAGAATACAAATCATTTGTAAACTTTTACGATGGTATGCCTACTGAAGAAGATGTTGTAAATCGAGCTGCAAATTAGCAACAAGTTTCAGTGATTGTTGAGTCACATCCTATGAATGCCAAGTTGCATTCAAGAACCAAGCTACATTTAGATGTTGAGTTACAGAATCAAGTGGATGCACATTCTAACTGTAAAATTAGTACACATGACAGAGATGTTGAGGTACCTGATAGAGATATACATAGTGATTATGAAATTGAAAGACAAAAATGAAGAAACAAGAGCTAAGCCAAGATTGTCCAAATATGCCAAAAGACATCATCCTACTACTCAAATCATTAGAGATAAAGATGTTAGGCCAATGACAAGAAATAGATTGAGAAGTGAATCATTTTTGCTAAGTATGAAGGAACCCAAAATAGTGAAAGATGCATTCAAAGATGTGAACTAGTATAAATCTATGGAAAAAGAGATTGAACAAATAAAAAAGAACAAAACATGGAGTCTAGTTTCTAGAACAGAAGACAGGAATGTGATTGGTACCAAATGGTTATTTAGAAACAAGCTAGATAAAAATAGTGAAGTCACAAGAAACAAAGAAAGATTAGTTTGCAATGGATATGCACAAGAAGAAGGAATTGATTATGGGGAGACATTTTCCCCTATTGCTAGAATGGAAGGTGTAAGAACTCTACCTGCTTATTCTACATACAAAGCTTTCAAAGTTTATCAGATGGATGTCAAATCTGCATTTTTGAATGGCATGTTAGAAGAAGAAGTTTACATAGAATAGCTAGAAGGTTTTTTTGATGTTAATAATAATAACATGGTATGTAGATTGCACAAAGCTTTGTATGGTTTAAAACAAGCACCAAGAGCATGGTATGAGAGACTTCATACTTATCTTGTGAAGATTGGATTTGAAAGGACTAATGATAATAGCAATCTATACATAAAGATAGAGAAAGGCAAAGGTATTTTTTTATTTGAAATATTTGTTGATGATATCATATTTGGAGGTCAAGATGCTTTATGTAAGGATTTTGCAAATTTGATGAAGCAAGAATTTGAAATGTCTATGTTTGGAGAAATCAATTTTTTTGTGGGTTTGCAAGTATATCAAATGAAATAAAATATATACATCACTCAATCAAAGTATGTCAAAGAAATATTGAAAACTTTTAGATTAGAGGATTCCAAACCAATAAGTAAACCTATAGTGACAGGACATAAGTTACCAAAGAATGATGATTCAACTAAGGTAAATCAAACATTATACAGGTCTATGATTGGAAAACTACAATATGTAGTACATAGAAAACTTGATATTTCATTATCTGTAGGGATAGTTGCAAGATTTTTTGCTAATCCCAAGGAGAATCACTTAATGATTGTGAAGAGAATAATGAGATATCTGAAAGGAACATAAGTGTTTGGTCTATACTACAAGAAGAATGAAAAGTTTGAACTAAGAGCCTACACTAATAATGATTAGGCTAGAAACATTGATGACAAAAAGAGCACTAGTGGAGGAGCATTTTTCTTAGGCAAAAGACTAGTTACATCGACTAGCAAGAAACAAAGTTGTACTTCACAATCTACTGTTGAAGCTGAATATGTTGTTACTACTGTAAACTACACAAAAATTGTATGGATGAAATAGCTACTCAAAAGAATGAAGGAAGAGATCACAGAACCAGTGATACTTTATTGTGATAATACAAGTGATATCAATATATCAAAGAATCCAGTGATACACACAAAGAAAAAGAACATTGCAATCAAGTATCATTACTTGAGAGAGCTAGTTCAAGATAAAGAAGTGAAGGTGGAATATGTCAACACAAAGGAGAAAATTGTTGATATCTTCACAAAACCATTACCTAAGGATGCTCATGAATATCTAAGAGGTAAACTAGGGGTGATACCCCTATCAAAGGCTATTTAAGTAACAAGAGGAGTGCCCTACATCAAACAATTTGATGTTCATATGTTACAAATCAATGTAATGGATATTACTTTAGGAGCTACCTAAAGTAATCATAGAGCTGAAACTTCAAAATTAGTCACAAGCAAGGTGATAGAGGGAGAAACTAAAGAAACTGCAAAAGCTTATATCTGCATATTTTAAGATGACAAGTTTTTGTTATACATCTTTGAAATTGTTGTCAAAGAGGGAGAAAGTACATTAAAATTATCATCATTAGAAAGGGAGAAATTACATTACACTAATTAGAGGGAGAAAGTATATTAGAGAAAGATATCAAAAGTCTAGTCAGAAAAGATAGGAAGATATTGATCAAAGAGCCAAAATGTATAATCTTAGAGGGAAAGTAGAAAATTGTTGATGTTACTGATTAGAAGAGGACACATATATGATGAGGGAGATAGAGAAGAATGTAAGAAAGAGGGAGAAATACTAATCTACCTAGTAAGAGGGAGATACAAGAAGAAACTCAGAGGGAGTTATAAGAAAGAGTTTTATAACATAATCAAAAGATGTAAGTTGTTAATAGAGGGAGAAATTTTGATACAAGTTTCTCTTTTTGGTATTGTCTTACTATTTTAACTTAGCCAGTTTGGTTGAACAAGATGTTCATCATGTGATTGACTTAGTTGATCAATTTCATTTGCCATCAATGCCAAAGAGGGAGATCATTGAAATCTAATTGAAAATATCATTATTAAGATATATTATTGAAAGAAGACTATGTGTTCAATCATTGTTTTGTCACTAATTTCAAACCTACTATTTGCTAGTAAGATGACTACTTATAAGATTCAAGTACTATCACTTAGTTGATTGATGAAGAGGATTTGATCAATAAGATGTAACAATAGCACCTAACAGAAAGGTTGAGTTATGATTATGTAATGAAGTACAAGGATTAGTTAAGACAGTGATGAAATGATGAATTGATAATCTGCTTAAGGTTACAAATGTTGGCTACACTAAGAAAGTTTAGAAGAACAAGTTACAAAAAAAATTTCTCCCAAGCTTGATCAATTGGATAGTAGGTGCTAAGAAAAGTTAGTGCAAATCGAGCAGAAAGTAGGTTGGATCCGAGTGAAAGAAAATTCTAGTGGATGTCAAGCAAGACAGTTGATGCCGAGTAAAGTTTAGTTGATGTTGAGCATCAGTAAACTTGAGTTGATGTTGATTAATTTTATAGTTGATGCCAAGCAATGTAGTATGTTCCAAGCATTGAAAGGTTGATATTGTTGAGCTGGTGCATTATTTTAAAGATTGAAGATTTGTTGAATCTAAGCTGACAAGTTTGTTTTCTTGAAACTTGTGAACTAGGAAGAACATAAGGATGATGAGTTGGTGGCACAGAACTTGATGTAAACCATTTTTAGGTGAATTCAAAGGGATTCTAGGAGAAGTTTCTAGAAGAGATACAAGATATGGCGTAGATATATAAAATAGGTTGATACATTATGGGGTAGATACATTAAAGGGTAGATACAAGATATGGGGAAAAGTCGGTGAAAATTGAGCAGAAAGTAGGTTGGATCCAAGTGAAAGAAAATTCTAGTGGATGTTGAGCAAGATAGTTGATGCCGAGTAAAGTTTAGTTGATGTTGAGCATTAGTAAACTTTAGTTGATGCTGAGTAATTTTATAGTTGATGCCAAAAAATGCAGTATGTGTCAAGCATTGAGAGGTTGATAATGTTGAGCTGCTGCATTATTTTAAAGATCGAAGATTTGTTGAATCTAAGCTGACAAGTTTATTTTCTTGAAACTTGTGAACCAAGAAGAACATAGGGATGATGATTTGGTGGCATAGAATTTGATGTAAACCATTTTTAGGTGAATTCAAATGGATTCTAGGAGAAGTTTCTAGAAGAGATACAAGATATGGGGTAGATACATTATGTCCTACCTAATCCATCCAAACCCTAAATTGGACAATAAAAATGAGTGGGAAAATATCCTAATTTCCTATTTATAGGAATGTCTGGTCATGAAACAAAAGTCATCATGTGCAAGAAACCAAGAAAGAGACGAAATTAAGAATTTTTCTTCATCAAGTGACCCAACAGAAGAGTTTGCAATGACATGTTAAGCAAGAAGGCTTAAGGAGATGAATGATTGAAGGGTGAACAAACTATTAGTGCTACAAAGTATGAAAGCCAAGTATAATGGAGGACTAAATAGAAATTTGTAATCTACAAGAGAAGTTGTAAGTTATATCAGATCAAAGCTCTATTGTTACTCTCTAACAATTGTATCAGTCTAGGGTAAATCCTTTGGATTACGGCTGACCTAACAATCATTTGTAAATCCTTTTACTGGGTGGCATTCCAAGTGAATGGCCTAAATTCCTCTAACAAGGTTCACTCCCAACAAGGTGATTGAAATCCTTTAACCAAGTCTCATTTAACAGTGTGTATTGTAACCTTTAATAGGGTTGGCCTTTCACAGGGCATCACTTCAGAAGAGTGAAAATGAATAGCATGTTACTGGTGGTTTTTTCCAAATTGGATTTCCACATAAATCATTGTGTCAAGTGTGTTCATTAATATGTTTCATACTTTACATTTCTGCAAGTTAATTTGATAGTAACCTACAAGTTTTAAGTGATTGCATAATCTTATGGATGCATTCATGGGTATGAATGTTTTATGAGTTCACTAAGCTGTGAGAAGTTTTATTTATACATCTAGACCTTGGATTACTGATTCACCCCCCTTCTTAGTTATTCTAAAGAATTCCAACATTATAAATGATTAAAAATCATATATTAAGTAAATATATAATAATAATATAATGAAATATATTAATACAATTAATATATAATTAAATAATATTAAAAAATTATCATTTTTAATCTATTTATCTCATATGTATATAGACATCAAAACCATAATTATAATTAAAATAAAATAATGGAAGCATTAGTTTAATAAACTTACAATGGGTCATCAATTATAAATGAAATAGTAGTACAAAACATCTATCATAATCACAATACCTTGGTTACAATATTGTTATGAAATGACTACATCCTTGGGTTATCGTAATGATAGAAAGAAGGTGTTGGGATACTTGATATGTTGATGCAAAAATATTCAACACAAAATGATGAAAAATATGCTTAACTTTCTACCCCATTTCCAAAACCTTTAGCAAGTGTTATGATTAATATCCATTTGCTTCAACTTTTATTTTCCTTTCTAATATTATTCTTTTCTAATATTAAATTAGATTTGATATTTTAAAATATTAAATTAAAGATTATTAAATACTTTTTTTAAAAGGAAAAATGTGCATGATTCTCAATTTTTACTTTGACTCAATATCCCAAAAAAAGACCTATGCAAAGAATACTCATTTTCATGAGATTTTGTCCTATTGTAAGTTTCAATGAAGGTTAAATGAAGTTTTATCTAAACTTCCTTGAATATTTGAAGACTTTAGAATCTCCTTGTGTCTATGGAGGCTTTATTGGTAAGTTTTTATGTTTTTCCACTATCTTTTCCATATACATCATATGCTAGTTATTATTTGGGTCTGTTCTTATTTTTATTTATACAACACAGAGTAGGATTGGGCAAGTATTTAAAATCCAAAATCAATTCCATAAGGACGGTTAAATGTATGGGTCGCGTGGAGCTCTAATACAAAGATTATTGTTGTTATTCTAAGTATTTTAAGGCTAGGACATTTATGAATCCTTTCTTAGGATATGAATCTTGTCACTTTCAAAATAAGTTCTTCTTCTACTCCATTCATCAAGCATGCTCTAGGTGCACCATTTTATATGTTCATTATGCTCTAGGTATACACTGTCTAATTTGTTGAATAAATAGGTTAGTTAAGGAGATTAATCTATTAAGATTATCACTTTTTCCAGTTGCTTCTATCTTTGTTTCTCTGGCTTCTATAATTAGTAATGGCTACAATAGGGCTTAGATTGGTGTGTTTGGATTTGGTCAATTCTTCTCGAGTTTTTCAGTTAGATCTAAAACTTTTATAGTCATTTTGTGGCTTTGGTAAGGAAATATAGCAATGCCTAGTTTTAATTGTGCATATATGTGCATAAAATAAACTCCAAACACTAGATAGAGATTGAAGACTACATTTGTTATTCCAAATCACCATACCTTGACCTCTTTGTATATTTTTGCCCTCTTTTATAGTGTTACTAAGATCCAAATCAATCATGTTTGAGCACACTAGTAAGTTGTCTAGGACAAATGGATGTTTTTTTATCAATAGAGATTTTGGTTTTTACATGATCTTGAAGCTCCATCCCCATATGAACCCTTATCTACCCTAATTCATATGTAAATTGGAAATATTGTTCTTGGGTGGGAAATTAGGAGTGAAAGGTTCTTCTTAAATATCGTATATCAATATTGGCAAAAACCTTTAATAGATGATACTAGCAACATAAATGCATTGGATTTTACAAAAACCTTCAATTTAACATACAATAAACTATGAATTCTTCCTTTAAATTAGTGCAATCACCCCATAATATTTCTTATAAATAATTGGGTTGACAATTCATCTGCAAGTTCCAAGTTTGAAACTTTGAAAAGCCATTGAAAATATCTTCATAATTTTGAAATAATGCTTTGATAACTTAGGGTTTATGAACCATAATCAGAAAGCTATAAGAGTTTTCCAAACCTAATGGCACCACTAGAGAATCTTTTTAAATGATGAGCATTGAGATCTAATAGAAAATGTTGCGGAACCTATTCTCTATTAAAACTCTTAAAAACCAACAAAACCTAAGTAGGAAAAGCCTTGAATGTTGCTTGAATTTATGGTCCTCATTTACTTCAACAGTAATGGATGAACAAATGAAACTCACTTTGATATCAAGAAGGAATGTCATGCTATTCAAATTATTCTTTTTGGTTCTATGCTTTTAGGGAAGAAATAAGGTTGGCATTATTGTGGGAATATTTTATCACTTTAAAGTTTTTTTTAAACTAGGCACCCCCTAGGAATGGCATAACAATATAAGTATTAAGAATAACATTTAAATCATCTTGTTATAGTTGAAAAACTTGTGAGTCTTCGATATCCAAATTTCTAGGTGAGTTACTGTGAAGCATATCATATCTTAGATTATATGATTTAAATAAGGTTGGCATTCTTGTGGGAATATTTTATCACTTTAAAGTTTTTTTTAAACTAGGCACCCCCTAGGAGTGGCATAACAATATAAGTATTAAGAATAAAAATTTTATCATTTTGTTATAGTTGAAAGACTTGTGAGTCTTTGATATCCAAATTTCTAGGTGAGTTACTTTGAAGTGTATCATATCTTGGATGCCATATAAAATTAATTCAAAATAAACTACTACCTTTCCTATGATTTGTATTGTATACAACATCAACATCTATCCAAATTGTAACAAGTTTAGCTCTAAAAAGAGTACCCATGATTTAGCTCTAGAGGGTAATGGCAAAGCATCAATTAAAAGATGCATAAGTCATCCGTGCTGAGGAAGGTACTAATGACAATAAAAATTAAGAAGCACAAAGAAATAAAAAAATAGAAATAAATTGTAAATAGAATCCTATGGAGTACCCTATAAGAAATCATTTCCATTTTTCCAAAACAAGTTAAGATGAATAGGATAAAGTTCTAAGGAAGTTTACTAGAGCAAAGTGTGGTAGGAATAAAGCTAAAAAGCAGATAAATAATGTTAACAAAGCTTTAAATTTACTAAACCTCTTCAATCTCTGAAACTCTTGGACATCACACCCAAAGATCTATCATAGCTCTTGTCCCTCACACAAGCATGGATCAACTTGTATCAATAAAACTTGGACATCACAATAATTGTGAAAACTCTTTGCCAACTTCTTATAGGAAATAGTAGTTTCTATGAACAAAGGACATCTTTCTTTTTTTTGGAAAATGTGGAATGCATAATATGGATGCCACAAGGTTATAGATAACCCATGAACTTGGAAAATCAAAAATTGAACAATGTGATTCTAATTTTAGATTGTCTTTCCCCACAAAAGTAACATTAAAAAATAAGTCAACCATCTAAAAAAAAGGCCTTATGTTTGCACCATAGCTAAAAAATAAAAATATGTCTGTTTGAAATATATGGGCAATATTTTTATAACCTACAAATTGATGGAAGATGGAGACCTTTTTATTCACTTAACTTCCCAATTTTTTTATGTATTTAGTCATAGGAAATACCTAGCACAAGAACAACTAGATGAGTAACATCTCCACCCAACTACCAATGAACAAATTCAATACAATTTTGTCCATTCTACTTTTTTTACATGTAAAATCATTGAAAATGTCACACTAGTTGTCTTGTGGGTATCATCTTTCCTTTCTCTTGTTAGTGTGTTTGTACTACTTATAATGGACTATTTAAACATTCATCAAGATCAAAATAACATTTATAAACGAAAGGACATGGAATACTTATTTTGAGGAATTGTCCTAGGGACTTCTCATCTAGAATTGAAACCACTTTGGAGTCATTCCAAAAGAAAGGAAAGTATTTAAAATCATTTTGGTGGTGTATTACAAAAAATTAATCTATTATTATGCAATGCATTAAAAGTTGAATTAGAATATCAACACATTAAAAGTTAAACATTTCTCTAGAATAATTGCTCATTTTCAAATGGAAAAACAAAGTTTATGAGTTGTGCCTACAATAACTTCTTAAAATAACCATTTATTAAAGGATGTTGAAATTACGAAGGGTCAATGTGAAAATATAGCTTTTATTGAAATTGTCACCCTTCCATTGTGGAAATAAGACTCTACAAGAATACTAAAATCAAATAGGGGTCCATGTAAAAATAGAGCTTTTGTTGAAATCTGATTGAAAAGAGATTGTTAAGAGAGATTATTGAAAGAGGGAGATTGTGGAAGAATATTATGTGTTTCAATCATTGTTTTGTCACTGATGTCGAACCTACTCTTTGTTGGTCAGATAGCTACTTATAAGATTCAAGTATTATCACTTAGTTGATTGATGAGGATGATTTGATTGATAAGATGTAACAAAAGCACCTAGAGGAAAGGTTGAGTTATGATTATGTAATGAAGTACAAGGATCGG
The DNA here is from genome assembly GCA_028749045.1 of Cupressus sempervirens. Classification (NCBI taxonomy): domain Eukaryota; kingdom Viridiplantae; phylum Streptophyta; class Pinopsida; order Cupressales; family Cupressaceae; genus Cupressus; species Cupressus sempervirens. The sequence continues at coordinate 112,383,220 of CM053783.1, forward strand.
TTAAGATAGTGATGGCATGATGAATTGATAATCTACCTAAGGTTACAAATGTTGGCTACACTAAGAAAGTTTAGAAGTACAAGTTAAACAAAGTTTTTCTACCAAGCTTGACTGAGTGGATAGTAGGTGCCGAGCAAAATTAGTGCAAGTCGAACAAAAAGTCAGTTGGAGCTGAGTAAAAGAAAATTCTAGTGGATGCTAAGAAAAAAGATATTTGATGTCATGTAAATTTTAGTTGATGCCAAGCACCAGTAAACTTTAGTTGATGCCAAGTGATTTTATAATTGACGTTGAGCAATGCAGTATGTGTTGAGCATCAAAAGATTGATAATGTTGAGCTGTTGCATTATGTTAAAGATCAAAGATTTTCCAAATATAATCTAACAAGTTTGTTTTCTTGAAACTTGTGAACTAGGAGGAAGATAAGGTTGATGAGTCGGTGGCACAAAATTTGAAATAAACCATTTTTTAGGTGAATTCAAATGGATTCTAAGAGAAATTTCTAAAAGAGATACAAGATATGGGGTAGATACATTGTATCCTACCTAATCCATTTGAAGCTTAAATTGGACAATGCAGAATGAGAAAAAGAAAATCTAATTTCCTATTTATAGGAATGTCTGGTCATGAAGTAAGGTTGATATATGTGAGAACCCAGAGAGAAGAAGGAGTTAAGGTTTTGCTTCATCAAGTAACCCAAGAGAAGAGTTTGTAATGGCATGTTAAGTAAGAAGGCTTAAGGAGATGAATGCTTGAAGGGTGAACAAGCTATCAGAGCTACAAAGTATAAAGGCCAAGCTGAATGGAGGACTAAATAGAGATCTATAATCTGCAAGAGGAGTTGTAAGTTGTATCAAATCAAAGCTCTACTATTACTCTCTAACAATTGTATCAGTATAGGGTAAATCATTTGGATTAAGGTTGACCTAATAGTCATTATTAAATCCTTTAATAGGGTGGCCTTCCAAGTGAATGGCCTAAAGTACTCTAACAAGGCTCACTTCTAATAGGGTGATTGAAATCCCTTAACTGGGTCACATTTAACAATGTGTATTGTAACCTTTAACAAGGTTGGCCTTTCATAGGGTATCACTTCAAAAGAGTGAAAAGGAGTAGCATGTTACTGGTGGTTTTTTTCAAATTGGGTTTCCATGTAAATTATCATGTCAAGTGTGCTAATGAATGTGTTGTGTTTCATGCTTTAGATTTCTGCAAGTTGATTTGATAGTAACATACAGGTTTTAGTAATTATATAATCCAGTAAGTTGCATGCATGGGTATGAATGTTTTATGGGTTCACTAAGTTGGGAAAAGTTTTATTTATAGATTTGGACCTTGGATAACGGATTCACCCCCCCGCCCTCAGTTATTCTAAAATATTCCAAAAATTGGTATCAGAGCCATCTACTTAAGAGTACTAGTTTGAAGGTACTAGAAGCACATAGATCAAGATGTCAAAAAGAGATGTATCCAAGCTCAATAGAGATAACCTTCCTACATGGAAAAGTTTGGTGAAGCTACACCTAAGAGGACTTGGAGATAATGCACAATCTACCATTATAGTGGAACATGCAAATCTAGTTAGAGCTCTAAATGTTGAAGATATGAAGAAGAAGAAAGAATACAATTACATGATGTTGGAGATTGCCTTTGCCCTAAGCTACATCAAATTTGATGATATGAAAGGTTGTGACATGGCAAAGAAAATGTGGGATACCCTACATACCATCTATGGAGGAGAAAAAAATGTACAAAGAGCCAAGTCTGACAGCTTCAGAGGTAAGATCAATGACATGAAAATAGAAGAAGGTGAGAATATTGCTCAATATGTTGCTAGGATAAAAGAAGTTGTTAGTACAATAAAAGGTGCTACTGGTCATATAGATGATGATATTGTGTTAAGTAAAGTCTTGAGAACACTACTACCTACTTATGCTATTAGAGTTTCTACAATTCAAGAGTTGAGATGTATTCCAGGAAATAATAGCCCTTAAATGTTTGGTACAAAGACTCACTACTTTTGAGCTATCTAACTTTGATAATTACAAACCTGAGAGTCTTGAATCTACATTCAAAGCTCAATTTTCATTGAAGGACTCTAATGAGGTGAAGCAGAAGAAGAAGAAAAGAAAGATAAAATATGTATCTAGTGACAATGACATAGATGAGGAAGATGTTGAACAATTGGAAGCACTACTGGAAAGAATATTTCATAGAGGTAAAGGCAAGTTCAAAGGTAAGTTACCCATCATTTTTTTCAATTACAATAAGGTTGGTCATATTGTCGTAAGATGTACATAGAAGAAGAACTACAAAGATGGCAACAAGTACAAAAATAGAAGAGAAGATGACAGCAAAGATTACAAAGACAAAGGCAAGAACTCGTGCTACATTGTTGAAGAAGGAAGTAAGGATGATTCTGATGAATATGATGATGAAGTGGTGTATGTTTCAATGAAGGATGAATCTGATGAAGATGAGGCAATTGCACTTGTGACTTGTATGAAAAAAAATGATAGATGGATCATTGATAGTGGATGATCACATCACATGATAGGAGACAGAAGTAAGCTCATTACCTTAACTTGTTATCATGGAAATAGTATAAGATTTGGTAATGATGCACCATATTTGATAAAAGGAAAAGGTTCTATCAAACTCATGGACAAAATTTCATGTGACAATGCTTACTATGTTGAAGGATTAAATTATAACTTATTGAGTGTGTCACAACTAAAAAATTTGGGATGCAATGTTGAATTTGGAAACAAGATTACTAAGATATATGATATTGATGGAAAGATGATTGGAAAAGGTGATCAAACTAGAAGTAATCTATTCTATCTTGATATAGAGGATGTTACTTGTCTTGTTGTAAGATTTGATGATGTATGGCTATGACACAAGAGGTTATGTCATGTTAATTTTGATAATTTGGTTAGCATCAGTAACATGAAGAAAGTTAAAGGTTTGCCCAAGTTGAAGAAGCCTGATAATATAGTGTGCAAACAATGTTAGCTAGGCAAAATGACAAAGTCAAGCTTTAAAAGTAAAGCTTATACCTCTAAAAAAATACTAGAGATTGTTCATAATGACTTGTGTGGAGATAAGTACATTATGCTATTTGTTGATGATTATTCTAGAATGATGACAGTCATGTTTCTAAAACAAAAATTTGATGCTTTTCAAATGTTTAAGTGGTACTTGGCAAGAGTAGAGAAAGAAATAGGTAAAAGCATTGAGATCAGATAGAGGGGAGAATTCACATCAAATGAGTTTGAGATGTTTTATAATGACAAAGAAATCAAAAGACAAACATCTACCCCTAGAACCCCTCCACAAAATGGGATTGTTGAAAGGAGAAATAGGTCTATAATGGATTGTTCCATAACACTCATGATGGAGAAGAATGTTGCTCTAAAATACTAGAGAGAAGTTTTAAGTACTATTGTATATACTTTGAATCACGTGCAAATTAAGGTACTAATTTAACAACTTTTAAACTATGGTATGGATATCCACCCAATGTAAGATACTTTAAAGTATTTGGAAGTAAGTGTTACATTCTTAAAGATGTCAGGAATAGAAAGCTAGATACAAAAACTGAAGAAGGTATATTCCTTGGATACTTCACAAGAAGTAAAGCTTACAAGTGTTTAAATACTAACACTAAAAAAATTATGGAAAGTGCAAATGTGAATTTTGATGAATTTACAAAAGTACATAAGGCTAAACATATGAAAGAACTAGAAGAATAAAAATCATTTGTATACTTTTATGAAGAAATGCCTGCTAATGAAGATGTTGCAATTCAAGTGACAAACCAATGGCAAGTTTCAGTGATTGTCGAGTCACATCCTATGAATGTCAAGTTGCATTCAAGAACTAAGCTATATTTAGATGTTGATTTACTAAACGAAGAAGATGTACATTCTAATTCTAAGATTAGTACACATGAAAGAGAGGTAGAGATACTTGACAAAGATGTACACAGTGATTCTAAAGCTGAAAGATAGAATGTAGAAGCAAGAGCTAAGCCAAGATTGCCAAATATGTTAAAAGACATCATCCTACTAATCAAATAATTGGAGATAAAAATACTAGGTCAATGACAAGAAATAGATTAAGAAGTGAATCGCGCTTGTTAAGCATGAAGGAACCTAAAATAGTGAAAGATGCATCAGAAGATATAGACTGGTACAAAGTGATGGAAGAAGAGATTGAATAGATAGAGAAGAACAAAACATGGAGTTTAGTTCCTAGACTAGAAGATAAGAATGTGATTGGCACCAAGTGGATATTTAGAAACTAGCTAGATGAGAATGGTGAAGTCACAAGGAACAAAGCAAGATTATTTTGTAAAGGATATGCACAAGAAGAATGAATTGACTATGGGGAGACAATTGCCCCTGTTGCAAGAATGGAAGGAGTAAGAACTCTACTTGCTTATATTGCATACAAAGGTTTCAAATTTTATTAGATGGATGTTAAACTTGCATTTTTGAGTGGCATACTAGAAGAGGAAGTTTACATAGAATAGCCAAAAGGATTTGTTGATGATGGCAATAAGAACATGGTATGTAGACTACACAAAGTGCTATACGGATTGAAGCAAGCACCAAGAGCATGGTATGAGAGACTTCATACTTATCTTTTGAAGATTGGATTTGAAAGAACTAATGATAATAATAATTTATACATAAAGACAGAAAAAGGAAAAGGTATTTTGCTATCTGAAATTTTTTTGATGATATCATATTTGGAAGACAAGATGCTTCATATAAGGATTTTGCAAATCAGATGAAGCAAGCATTTGAAATGTCTATGTTTGGGGAGATCAAATTTTTTGTGGGATTGTAATTATACCAGATGAAGTATGGTATATATATCACTTAGTCAAATTATGTCAAAGAAATATTGAAAACTTTTGGATTAGAGGATTCTAAACTAGTAAGTACATCTATGGTGATAGGATACAAGTTGTCAAAGAATGATGATTCAGTTGAGGTGAATCAAACATTATATAGGTCTATGATTGGAAAATTACAATATGTAGTACATAACAGACCTAGCATTGCATTATTTATAGGGATAGCTACAAGATTCTCTGCTAATCCCAAGGAAAATCAATTAATGGCTATGAAGAGAATAATGAGATATTTGAAAGGAATAGAAGAATTTGGATTATACTACAAGTAGAATGAAATGTTTGAATTGAGAACCTACACTAATGTTGATTGGGTTGGAAACATTGATGACAAAAAGAGCACCAGTGGAGGAGCATTTTTCTTAGGTAAAAGACTAGTTACATAGACTAGCAAGAAATAGAGTTGTACTTCCCAATCTAGTGCTGAAGTAGAATACATTGATGCTACTGTAAATTGCACAAACATTGTGTGGATCAAACAACTACTCAAAGGAATGAAGGAAGAAATCATAGAACCAATGATACTTTATTGAATTAATACAAGTTCTATCAATATATCAAAGAATCCAGTTATGCATACAAAGAATAAGCACATTGCAATCAAGTATCATTATTTGAAAGAGTTAGTTCAAGATAAAGATGTGAAGATGGAATATGTTAACGCAAAGGAGCAAATTGTTGATATTTTCACAAAAGCATTACCCAAGGATGCTTATGAGTATCTAAAAGGTAAATTAGGGGTGATACCCATATCAAACGCTATTTAAAGTAATAGAAGGAGTTCCCTACATCAAACAAGATGATGATTCATATAATACAAATTGATGCAAAGGATCTTACTTTAGGAGGTTCCTAAAGTAGTCACAGAACTGAAACTACAAATCAATTACAAACAAGGTGACAAAGGGTGAAACTGAAGAAACTACAAAAGCTTATATTTGCATATTTCAAAGATGACAAGTTTTTGGTATAGGTCTTTGGAATTTTTGTCAAAGAGGGAGATAATGTACATTAGACTAATCATCAACAGAGGAAGAGTTTTAGTAATCAAGTGCATGAGATAAGAGGGAGAAAGTCCTAAACTAATTTGTTGATCAGAGAGGGATAAATTATATCAGAGAAAGTATATTAGAGAAAGATATCAAGAGTTGAGTCAGAACAAAGAGGGAGACATTGATCAGAGAGCTAGAATGTATAATATCAGAGGGAGATACAAGGAGGAACTCAGAGAGAGTTATAAGAAAGAGTTTTGTAACCTAATCAAAAGATGTAAGTTGTTGATAGAAGAAAAAATTTTATCAAAGTTTTCTTTTTGGTACTATCTTACTGTTTTAACCCAGTCAAAATGGTTGAACAAGATGTTCATCATTTGATTAACTTGGTTGACCAGTTTAGTTTTCCATCAATGCCAAAGAGGGAGATTGTTGAAATCTAATTGAAAAGAGATTGTTAAGAGAGATTGTTTAAAGAGGGATATTGTTGAAGAAGATTATGTGTTTCAATCGTTATTTTGTTATTGATGTCATACTTTCTATTTTTTGGTAAGAAAATTGCTTATAAGATTCAATTAGTATCACTTTGTTGATTGATGAGGAGCATTTGATCAATAAGATGTAACAAAAGTACCTAGAGGAAAGGTTGAGTTATGATTATGTAATGAAGTACAAGGTTTAGTTAAGGAAGTGATGACATGATGAACTGATAATCTACCTAAGGTTACAAATGTTGGCTACACTAAGAAAGTTTAGAAAAACAACTTAAACAAAGTTTGTTTGCCAAGCTTGACCAAGTGGACAGTAGGTGTCCAACAAAGTTAGTGCAAGTTGAGCAGAAAGTCAGTTGGAGCCAAGTAAAAGAAAATTCTAGTGGATGTTGAGCAAAAAGATAGTTGATGTTGAGTAAAGTTTATTTGATGCCAAGCACCCAAAAACTTTAGTTGATTCTGAGTGATTTTACAATTGATGTCGAGCAATGTAGTATGTGTCGAGCGTCAAAAGATTGATAATGTCGAGCTACTGCATTATGTTAAAGATCAAAGATTCACCAAATATAATTGACAAGTTTGTTTTCTTGAAACTTTTGGACCAGGAGGAAGATAAGGTTGATGAGTTGGTGGCACAGAATTTGAAATAAACCATTTTTTAGGTGAATTCAAATGGATTCTAGGAGAAGTTTCTAGAAAAGATACAAGATATGGGTTAGATACATTTTATCCTACCTAATCCATCTAAACCATAAATTAGATGATAGAGAATGAGTGGAAAAAATATCTAATTTCCTATTCATAGGAATGTCTAGTCATGGAGCAAGGTTGATATATGTGAGAACCCAAATAGAAGAAGGAGTTGAGGGTTTTGCTTCATCAAGTGACCCAAGAGAAGAGTCTACAATGGCATTTTAAGCAAGAAGGCTTAAGGAGATGAATGCTTGAAGGGTGAACAATCTATTAGAGCTGCAAAGTATAAATGCCAAGGAGAATGGAGGACTAAATAGAGATTTGTAATTTGCAAGAGGAGTTGTAAGTTGTATCAAATCAAAGCTCTACTGTTACTCTCTAACAATTGTATCATTCTAGGGTAAATCCTTTGGATTAAGGTTGACCTAATAGTCATTAGTATCCTTTAACAGGGTGGCATTCCAAGTGAATGGACAAAAGTCCTCTAATAAGGCTCACTTCTAATAGGGTGATTGAAATCCCTTAATCGGGTCACATTTAACAGTGTGTATTGTAACCTTTAATAGGGTTGGCCTTTCATAGGACATCACTTCAAAAGAGTGAAAAGGAGTAGCATGTTATTGGTGGTTTTTCCCAAATTGTGTTTCCACATAAATCATTGTGTTAAGTGTTCTAATAAATGTGTTGTGTTTCATGCTTTACATTTCTACAAATTGATTTGACAGTAACATACAAGTTTTAGTAATTATATAATCCAGTAAGTTGCATGCATGGGTATGAATGTTTTATGGGTTCAATAAATTGGTAAAAGCCTTATTTATACATCTAGACCTTGCATAACTAATTCACCCCCCCCCCCCCCCCCCACCAAGTTATTCTAAAATATTCCAATATCTTTAGCCCAAAAATCACTCTTACAATTGTAGAGGCCATAGGAAAGTGGAGGCCATAGGAGTTTGTCCACAAGAGTAGCATCCTAAGCAAGAAACTTCAATCAATTCTCAATCATACAAGCACTTGTTCATGCGGCCTAAACTGATGACAACTGGCAGGACTACACAACCAACATTTCCAATATTCATTTCATTCGAAAAACTTATGCACCTTTTGTTAAGGAAGCTATTTCCAAAGGAAGAAGAGATACCTGAATAAACTAGAAGGGAGTTAAAGTGCTTGGCCCTTTACCTTCATTTACCTCCAAGAGAAAATTGATTGAGCATGTTATCAAATGAAAAGTAGGGAGAAAAATTGGAATTTTCGCATATCAAGGGACTACTTATTATTTCCATTAGAAAAATTAGATTTTATAGCTAGCTCAGATTGATTGTCTAAAATCTAAATTCTTTCTTTTCTAATTGAGGCTTGTATAAACTAAAATCTAACATTGTTTCTTTTGAAATCAAAGCTAGTACAAATTTCAAAATTATGAAATTGGACACATACAAAATAGGAAGCACACACAACTTATCAAAAATAATAATTTACTCCCATTACAAATATACCCTAGCCTATTTGTGTCTTACTCTTTGAATTTTCCATGATTAGTAGTTTTTCAACTTGAGTTGTCTATATAAATATGACAATACATCTAGGTTGACTATTAGACTACTATCTACTAATTTTTACTTGCGAAATGATAAGAACTAGTAAAAAAAATGATACCTTTCAAGTATCATAATTTTTTTAGAAGAACTCAATTAGAAAACTTGACATCAACGATTGACACCACTAGCCTAATTAATGTTTACAAAGTAGATAATTCTAGATCCAGTTGTCATAGAGCTCATCGCATTTGACATATGTACTCTAATACCAATTCTAGATCTTGTTTTCATAGAGCTCATTCCATTCAACCTATGTCTTATAATACCCTCGTAGGAAATTATAAACTTATATAAAATTTACATCCCTATGCTTGCCAAATCTATCGATAGACACCTTTGCAAGGACTAGAGCTTCATGTAGCCCTTGTTTTTTTTAGAAACTAACAAGAACCTATAAAATTTATAATGCCCAAAACCATATGATAGATTTTTGGTAAGAAGCCTTGAAATTAATAAAAAATTGTGTGTTTCCTACACATCTTCTCATTCTTTCCAGTTTGCAGAGAATAATGAAGGGATAGAAACTATACTCATTTGGATTAGTACTTATTGGATTTTTTTGGAACATGGATCTACTATATTTTTCTTTTGATTGATTCTATTTCATTTAGTAATAAGAGAGATATTAGAATTTTTGTGTAGTGAGAAATAGAAATATAATAACTCAATAATTTTACATCCATCTAACCCTCAATCTTGGTGTAACAATGGAGGAGTGCATTCATATTAATTCTTTAATATGTGTAGGTTTTTGGGAAACAACATGCATGTGTTTGGAATAAAAGAAGAAGGTAGTCACAAATAATTAATGTATAACTCTTTTAAAAAGAATAATCCTGGTGTAGGGGAAATATCCCACACTCTAAACATTAGATTTTTCTCACTTTTGGATAGGTTATTGAAGAAAAAAATTCTAAGAATCTTACCAGAGCAATGGAATCAATTTAATCAAGTTCAAAAGTTATGTGTGGTTGTATGTAGATGTATATGAATTCTAGAATGCTGGTAATTATAAGGTTGTTTTCATAATCCATAGAGAGTGAGTGAAGGGTTATTAAAAACCATGTTGGGTGTGAGTGCTAAGTGGTTTATTCATGAAAGGAAGAGTATGATAATTTCTCCATGATGGTAGGATACTAGAATTCAAGGTTAGGAGTTTGATCCAATCCCTTAGGAGGTTAGAAAAGCTCTTTCTAGTGCCAAGGCAATGAGCAAGGATTGTCAATGAACTCCAACAATAGAAGAATAGATTAATGCTATATTTTAAAAATGCCAAAATATAAGAAACTTGAGTTCTATATTTTTTGAAGTTCAAACCTTGTTGATTCTAAAGTATTAATTGATTCAATATTAAAAGATCACAAATGATAAATGTAAACATAGTAGAGTTTTAATAATGAAACCAAATTAGGATTCAGATTTACTATAGATAATCAAATAATATATTGATCTTGCATCTCCCCAAAACTACTAAAACTCTAATTAATAGTGACACTATAACAGCAACAAGCACAACTAGTAATCAAATGTGTGCATACCTAAGATAAATACAGAATTTTCAAAGAAGGATAGTAGATCTAATATCATTGTTAGAAGCCTAAGATAATGTAGAACTGAGTGTGCTCATTGATAGAGGTGCAATTAGGTGTAGAAAACACTTATAATGGTTGACATTTTCTTCAAATATACCCTTCCCAATATTGTTAGACAATAGGGAATGATTGCAGAGTTGTGAATGAGTAAATATAGCTTAATTGTTCCACAGTGAGAATTTTGATTATAATGTTGATGAAACAATATTCATTTAATTTAGCCACTTTTTTTTATTGCATCTACTACTAGATCCCAAAGACTATCATCATTATGCTCTACACTTACTCAATTATTTTAACATTCACTTGAAAATAAAAAACTAGTTTATTAGCCTGATGTACTCTAGAAGTGAAATCACCCAGGAAAAATATTTAGGGCTTTGTCCAAATATCTCACTGAGTTGATGCAGGGGTTTTCATCCCAATGATAGATAATGTGAAGTTCAAAATATCAAATATTATAAACCTTTTTTTTCTAATGACCTTGAGCAACCCTTCTATATTTCTAATTATTGGATATTTGAATTCAAGGTTAAGAGCTTGATGCAATGTAGATTTTGTAAGTGGACGCGTCAAATGGAAATTGGATTACAATCAGTCATAAAATAGTGAATGTTGATCAGATAAAGTTGGATCAAATTTGATCAGAGGCTAAAGGGATTGAAGTTTGGAATGAAGTGGATCCTAGGTAGAGTTTGACCAATGATAGGTGTTTTGAATGTGAAAAGTTGATTGGTTGTGTCTAGGAAAGTGATCCTTTTGAAGAAGTATATAGATTTTGTTACAAAATAAATGTTAACAATCAGGGTTCCCTATGAGATTGTGTTGGGATTCATTTTCTACCCTGTAGACTTCTCTATTACATTTTCTCATTGTTCATTGTTTTATGATTGGAACCAATCATGATTGGGTTTCCTTAAACTATAGGATATGTGGTCTTTATATTATTAAGGCTCATCATTGAGGATCACATTATTTTATGGTTGGTGTGGCATTGTTCTATTATAATGATACTTTTTTAGATGATACAAAAACATGATCTAAATAAGGTTTGCGTAGTTATATTTAATTTTTAAGTAGATAGTTTTTGTTCAAAAATTTATGGTCTTAGCCTTTAATTCCCACTCTAGGAAAATTCATATATATCTTTGGACAAAGGATCTCACTCGATTATCTTGATTCCCTTTTACATGAATCTTGTCAAAATGTTTTTGTTTCAAGAACTTATACTAGAGATCAATCTCCATAGTTGCTTTGGGCCTTTCATCAGCATCAAGGGTGTGACCCTTCTAAAACAATAATTGATTTTGAGGAGTCCACTTTACACATTAAATTTTTTTATATGGTGAAAAATTATAGTAACATCTCATATTCAATATAGATTCTTTACAGGTTGTTGCTAATGTTCCAATTCTTGCAAGCTCCCATATTCAATATAGTCTCCTCAACCTATCATGAACACTATGGCCTCCTTGACAAGGCCCTTTAAGTGACTTCCTACCCCAAAACTTGATTTAGGGGTCTATGGATCAAAAAGTAGATAATTCTCAATATCAAGAGTAGGCCTTCCTTCTGTTAGAAATTCCTCTATCCTTGTCATCACAAGCTACCTATCACGTAAAGGAAGGCTCTTTATACCCACAATTACTTGACTAAGGGACTACCTAGAGGATTTATCAACCCAGTCAAAAATATTATTATTTCTTTGATCTCTTGAAGATGATAGAAATATAGTTAAGTACTTTATCTTATTTACATACTAAAAAGAAGAAAGTTCCACATCTGACTCCTTTAGAGTTGAGTTAATGACTTCAAAACATCTAATGGAAATGTACTTTCAAATACAAGAAGATATATTATAGAAAGTCATAGTTTATCCATCTTGGCATCCCTTCCTTTTAACATAGCAATCAATCCACCAGCTACCATATGAAATAATGGAACAAATATTTCTTAACATCGGGTAGAAATATTGAGAAAGATAATAACTTATTTATAGAATAATGTTATTGGACAAGCCATGGAATTAAAAAATTAACAATTAAAATTTCTAATGTTAAATAGATTCTTGGGGATTGTACAATAGAATGGTACATACAAGTGAGTCCAAATTATTCCTTGGCAAAAATGGAGAAAGCATTCGAGAATGAAATAGATTTATACCAAGGTGTTGATAGAGAGCATTAGTAACATAAGATTTTGATTGAGGAAAGAAAATCAATCAATAAAAAGGAGGGGCTTCTAAAAGGATGTGTCTCCCTAACATAAAAATCTAAACATAGAGATGAAGAAATTACATCCTTGAGGATAGAGCATAGCAATAACTTATTCTTGTTTGAAAATATGACAAATTTACATTGAAAACTACATAAAATATGAGCCATAAATTGTGGGTTTTTCTTTAATGTAATTAGAGGTTAAAGAAAACACTCTTAGTAAATCAAGTGTGCTTCCTCAGTGGATTCCTACATCCCTTAATCATAGTAGGTTGAGACGTCTAATGCTACCTCTGGGTGGGTGTTCACTATGAACTACCATCAAAAGGTTCTTCAATCTACTGGTCAGTAAGACCTCTCCTGTAACAATTTGTTCATGTTCCTTGCACCAAGGTGGGGTGGATTAGTATGGATTTATCCCCTTTAAATTTCCTCTACTATCCAAAATGGGGTGTGTTAACCCAACTAAGAAATTATTAAAATGGGAAGCGGCGAGGGTAGGTTAAAAAAAACTATATATAGAAGGGCCATGTATACAAAGTTTAGTAGCAATAAGAGAGACAAACATGACAATAAATTGGACAATAGGTGTAATATGATATAATTTTATCTTTCCAATGCTCATCTCTTTTTAATTTTCTCACTCAACCTTCACCAGTAATCAATTTTCAGATAATGTTTAACAATTTTACTATGAGGTATGAACTCCCAAGTTGTCTTCTTCTAAACTTAAAATATTATCTTCCTAACATTCCAAAAATATGGAAAGGTACAATTAAATTAGAAATATAACTTCATTATAGTGTGTTTTCTCCCTATAATTCAGATTTTTTTGTGGATATCAAATGTTATTCCATCTAGGATAATGGAATTCTTTCCACAAGAGAACTTTATGATATGGGGATGACACCAAGAAAGCACTACTTAAGTTAGAGGGAAATTTTATTGCCCCTATTCAATCGATATTTTATTGCATAAGAATGGGTTTTATAATCTCTAGATATTGTTTTGATAAATGAATCTCACTGTCAAAAGAAGAATTGAATATTGTAAGGACCATATGAATTTTTTTGGCTTTTATGTTCTTATGTTAGTGTACAATAATATATATTTTCACCTCACTCTATGCAAAATATTTGAAATGGGTTAGTTGCATATCAATATTATTTCAATTAAAAGGTTTTCATTGGCATTATAGGTAGAGCAACTGATAGATGCTAATGCAATAGTTGATGAAGAAGAGCCTTTCATGGGGTCAAGTTGAATTGGTATGTACCATGAATTCATTCATTATTTTTGCTCCTAGCTAGGTGTTAATCTCATATTGGTTTTAACAAGTGAGTGTCAACACACTTAAGCTATTTAGTTAGTTCATGTCTGTTACCTAGTCATAAAGTATTTCAATTTTTGAATTTTTTGATCCCCCCTGTTATGTGTGAAATAAATCCCATTTTAATCATTGAAATGATTATTTTATCTTTGAGTTTTTGTGAGTTTCTGAATCTTCTTATCTTTGGCTCATTCCTAGCTCTGCCCAGCATTTGAAATTTTCAAAATCTGACTTCTGAGCCCCAAGTTATCACAGGTTAATGGAGAGACCCAAACTATGCATTTTCAAGTTTATTATTAACTATTAACCTCTCAAACAGGTTAATGATAGCTTTCAAATCATGTATTTTGGAGTAGGTTAATTAACCTCTCCAAAAATGTGTATTTCTTAACCTCTCAAACAGGTTAATGATAACTTTCCAATTGTGCATTTTGGAGTAGGTTAATTAACCTCTCCAAAAATGCATATTTCTTAACCTCTTTAGGATGGTTATTAACTTGTTTGAAAATTACTCTAACCTCTTTAAAACTCTTCCATAAGAAGTCAAACATGTAAATGGGAGCAATTGGCAATAACAATGGAAATAAATCAGATGAAGTCTCCAATAATTTACCATGTGTAGTGGGAGGTGATCTAAATAATATAAACAATATGGAAGTTTTTAAAGGCCCGAATATATTGAGATAATATTATTGAAGCATTCATTAAAGTCAGTCTTTTATATTTGCTAGGTTTTAATCTATTTTTGTACGCAATCACAATTGGTTTTTCAGAATATTGCTACATATACAAATCAGTGATATTATTGTCCATGTGAACAAGGGAAAGACTTGTGGTTTATTTAACATATACATCACCTTACTCACCTTATTTCAAACTCAAACACACGATCTTCCTAGGTGAATAGTGGGTGTGATACTGAGGTTTGAATACATGCTGTCAGTTATGGGAGCCCAGGTTTATGAAAGAATTAGATTGGAACATAAAAGAATATAATCATGTGCAAAATGCCCTCTTCACCAAGTACAGGATAAGAACATTTTTAAAGAAGCAATAAAAGTGTAGCTTATTGAACAACCTCATGCCACCTCATTCAATATATTACCAACAGTTTTGCTTAGCACTATAAATAGAAATGACATTTCTGTGGAAGTTGTTTGACTTGAATTATTTCATGCTTCATTAGGAGTTGCACAAGATATGTTATTTGGCTTACATTACTTACATTTTAGATTAGAAGAACCTGATTGAAAATCAAATCCAATCGTGCCTGCAACATCTATATAAGACGATCAATGTGCTTTCAAAATGACGCAAGATATGATCTCACCACTAAAGATCAATTATGAGTAGATGATTGTTCAAAAATAAAGTTCAAAATCGAGGAAGCCATCTTGAATGAATTGGTCATGGACTCTCAAATTCAGTCTAAACTGACCCTATAAAGTTATGTCAACAATTCTTCATATCAAATATTTTAATGGATCTTCAACAAACCAGTTTATCACTGCTATTCAGTTTTCTTGGCTTCCTAGTAATACTAGTAATACTAGCCAAGAATGTAAAGAAAGGAAGAAGGGAAAATCTCCCTCTTGGAAGCCTAGGGATGCCTTTGATTGGTCAATCCCTTAAATATTTGAGAGCAAAAGAATCTAACAAAAGCAAGGAGTGGGTTGAAGAGAAAGTTGTGAAATATGGTCCTACATTCAAAACCTCATTAATGGGTTGCCCCACTGTGGTCATTACTGGGCAAGCAGGGAACAAATTTCTCTTCCAGAATAACTATAGTAGTATAACGGCCAAGAAACCCATCACAGCAAGGAGGATTCTCGAGGAGAAAAACTTGTTTGAACTCAATGTAGAAGATCACAAGCGGATGAGAGCTACTACCATGAAATTCATTAAGCCTGGAGCCTTGCAGAAATTTGTGGGCAAAATGGAATCAGTTATCGTACAGCATTTTGCCAATTGTTTGTTAGAATTCCCAGCCTTCAAGACATGAATGGTAAGGCACGAAAGCCATGTGATCAAGTTTTTCATCCCTCATTGGACCATGACAAAGCACATGAACTATTTGGATGAAGATCTCTATTCTTAGCCGCGGCTTTCCTTCACCTCTCAACCCATTCAAAAGCATAGACAAGGCACAAAAGCTGATCAAGGAATACGTTTAATATGATAAAGCTTGGAATCTTTCAATTATATAGCATTTCATGGTGAAGCAATGATCTTATGTGGAATCACAATCATTTGTTGCACCCCCTTTTGCAGTGCTATTTCAGATCTTGATCGTCTCCATGATTAGAAGAAAGACAGATCAAGCAATAGTGGACAATAACCTTAAAAATTCATGCTAAAGTCTATTTTTGTTGTTGGTGTTATTGGCATTGCACTTTTCATAGATGTAGTATGTTAGAGGGTAACGATAGGGAGACAGGTAGCTAGAATGCGACATACATATTTAAGTTCCTTGTCATACCAAGACATATCCTTCTTTGATACACAAATGTTGAGGTGGAGAAGACTAATGTTGGGATTGCTCACAGACTTAGCACCATAATAAATCTACAATCTATTTGTGTTCTTAAGTAAATAGACTTGATAGAACAAGGCACTCATTCATATTTGATAAAGAGGAGAGAAGGCCAAGAAACAAGAATTACAAGAAGAAGATGAAACAAAGGATTCTGATAGTGATAGGGAGAATATTGTTGAGGATGTTCCAACTAATATGTTTGATAGATATAGTCACAAATCTGAGACTTGATGAGCATATGGTCACTATTCGATGGACATATCTAAGGTCCAATTTTTAGGTCATATAGGTTAATTTTGTAGAGGTTAATTAACCTCACCCAAATCATGTATTTGGTAAGTAGTTATTAAACATGAAGAGGTAGTTATTAACCTCTATGTCTATATAAGGACTCTTGTTGGCTTTGTAAAGAGGACTTTTGGGGGTTTTAAATAAGGGAACACTATGCTGAAATTTTGATCAAGAGATAAATTTTGGAAAGTATGTACAGTTTTTATCTCTGAAATTGAATATCTCTATTATCTTCTTGGTGCAAGGAAATAAAATGAGATGTGCTTTTGATCTCTTGTTCTAAAATAAAAATTATTGTTGTTGTAGTAGACATTCTCATGGTACTATGCAAGTGTTTATGAATAATGAATGTGCTTGGTAATATTGGTTGCTTTCAAGTGTAGTTCTTGATCGCTTTTTTTATCATTCTTGTTTACTCAAAAAGGTTGTAAGGGCATGTGCTGCATTCGTCCTAAATGGATTTCTCTTGATCTTTGAAGTTTTAGATTCTTTATTCGAAAAACCCTTTAAAAATCATATCATACAAGGGAGCTACCCCTCTAAATGTAGAGGAAGGCCGCATACTAAGGACCTATCCAACTATTGTGAATGATTTGACACACACTCCATTGGCCAAATTCTATTGTGACAAATCTATTTACCAACATATTTTTGGCAACTCTACTGGGGAGACTAAATAGAAAGATTGATAGTTTCCTGTAATGAAGCATGATGGTGCTACCACATGAGAATATTTTCCTAGTTCTCCAACCAAACCTTGGCTTCCAAGACACCCAGGAGGATATTATTTCAGACTTGAACATTCTAGCCTAGAGGTGTAGATGAAGTACTCAACAATACCATTTGGTGAATCCAATTCTTGAAGAAGAAGAAGATTTTCGAGAAATCTTACGAAGAGCTCCTATTGGTCATAATGTTATAGTTGTTAAAAGAATAGTACTTATCCCAAGAAGAAATAGGCCAAATCTTGGTCACATCCAAAACCAAGTGAACAATAATCAACAACATGTTTGATAAAAGGTACCTTTCCTAGAATGAAGGTTGGCGACTCTATTTGAAGGCAGAAATTTAGAATCATGGTTTGGTACAAGGGAAAAGTTGAAAGTGATAGTGATAGTGATAGTGATAGTGACGATGAATACTTTTCATATACTAAGAAACAGATTCTCAATGATCCTCTGCAAGTTGAATTCTTGAAGAATTTCTATGGCGGCAGGAGGTTAGACCCTAAAATGGTTCATCCCCACTTACTTCAATTTTTTCAAAAGATTGAAGAAGAGGATGAAAAGAATTATGATAAAAAATCCTTTTTGGAAAAAGATTCAATGTATAAAGGTAAAGAAGGCTTTGCTAAAAAATGTGCTTCATCTAAATCAGCAATAAGGAATACTAAAAATGTCTCTCATGCACCTGCATCTTAGTAAAATCAGATTGATCCTAAGCAGACAAGCTTCTCGAAAAGTTTCTATGGTGGATGGAAACTTGACCCAAGAGTGATTCATCCATCTTTGCTCCAAAATTTGCAAAAGATAGATGAAGATGACGATAAAGATAATCAATTTTTCTCTTATGGACCCTAATAATTTTTAGAAGGAAGTTCCACATGTGAGCATAAAGAAGAACTTGATAATAAAAGTGTTTCTTGTCAATCGAAGATGGATAGTAGTGGTCAAAAAGGTGTCCCCATGCTTGCATCTATTGCTCATCAAAGTCATACTTCCTTTGATCCCAATCAAGTTGAATTTTTGAAAAGCTTCTATGGTAATGCACGCCTGGATCCTAACAAAGTGCATCCTTCTTTACTTCAAATGCTGTGAGAACTTGAGAAAGAAGACCCATGCAAGAATTATTTTCTTGATAGTAGAACATCTTTCGATCTAAATATTAGAAAGGATTCATCTAAATCTTCATGCTTGAAAGAAGATAGGGATCCTATGTGTAATGAAGGAGATGGTTGAGGAAGAGAGTCTATAAGAGAAGAAGGGTTTGCAAATGTATCAAGACATGACTATGAAGATTTCAAAATCCAAGAGAAATTATTCAATCATCTCAATCCCAATGGGAAAGAAAAAGAAATATCAAAATCTCGAGAAACTACACAACATATGATTGAAGATGAGGAAAATGTGGATCAAGGTGAATTTCATACAACTTTTATTCCTTCTTGGCACCTTGATGTTTCGAATGATGACTTCCTATGCGGAGAAAATCTTCCAAATCATCCTTCGATGACCATTCATGATAATGAATCTATTGATGATATCGATACTTTAGATGTCATAGAACAATCTGAAACTACTACCATTGATGGAGATAAGACCACCAATGAACTTCTACAAATATATATTTACTTTTGATGACATTGATGAACTTGTGATTAAAAGATCAATTGATGAAAAAGTTAAAAATCAGCTTCTAGGAGAAGAAGTTGAACCATGTAACCTTAATTCTTTATCATGCATACCAACTTTCACATTTCATGAAATTTGTCTTGGAGAAGAAATGATGATTCAAAAGGGGATAGATATCATTCAACATATTGAAAATGAAAGCTATATAGATATGAAGATAAGTTCCCCTATTCCAATAGAAGTGAAATTAAATTCCTATGGATCACTCAAAGTTCAAGGAAATCCTCTTTTTGAGTCTTTTCATCAAATAGGAAATTCTATGCCAAAGAACTTCTATGAGAAGAATAACCATAATGAAGAAAGTAATGAGTTAGTAGAGGATCCCATGGAGGAATCCAGTGAAAAAAACTCTTATGATGTATTTACTCCAAGATTGTGCTCAAAATCCTTGGATGGTAAATTTCTCTATGAAGAAAATGTTTACTTAAATCCTTTATTCATAGAGAAAGGAATTTATGTTGATGATTCTCAAGTTGGTATTCAAAGACAAGGTTTGATGGCTATAACTCAACAAGTTGCTTCACGTCATAGATTATATGAAGGAAATACAATATGAGGTTTGATATCTTTGAGTCTTAATCACCAGAAGGATCTTCAAAAGGAGAATTTTGATATTAATGGAAGGGAAATTGAAGTGATGACCAACCATGTTGACCATGATATCAGTATAAATTTGTAGTACCTAAGACTTCAAGATGATCTTTTGGAAGACAAGGAAGAAGAAATGGATCATGAGAAAATTCAATATAACATGGATGTGCATCCTAGTTGGAATAATTTTATAGAGGATTCAACCATGACCGTGCCCATGGAAAAGCAAGAGTATCTAGTGTCAGAAACAAGTTCAAGACTTCATAATGATCAATCACTAGAAATTCAATTAGAGGGCTTGCCAAATAGAGGGGAAGATCAGAGATGCATTCAAAGACTTGAGAATCTTATACTTCCAACTCTTTCAAAATGAAGTTATCAATGACATGCAATAGGAAGCAGGATTAATTTTAAAGTCTGAGATTTTTGATGAAGTATAGTTATTTGGATATGTTCTATCATCCAGAGATGTGGGGTGTGCTATGAATTTCAGAGTTAGAATTCAAGTAGCACACTTATATTCAAACCCATGGAAGCTTAAGAATTGTCACATGTTGGTGCACCATGGTATTTATTTTCCCCACCTAGTGATGGATTTGTATGATTATACCTTGAGTCACTGGAGGTAGGAAAACCTACCTTGTATATAGTCTAGTTAGGAGTTTTTGTTGTGCCTAGTTTTCTTTTAGTTGTCTGGTCTTTGGTGCTAGTTTCCTCCCTTTTGCAAAGTGATCCCTCAAGTGACTCTATAGCCCCATGGATAAAGTACTATTCTAATTATTCTATATTTGAGCTTTGTCCTTGTTAGTCCTTGTCCCCATATAGAGCCAACTATTACCTAGTCATAAAGTATTTCAATTTTTGAACTTGTTGATCCCCCTGGTTATGTGTGAAATACATCCCATTTTAATCATTGAAATGATTATTTTATCTCTAATTTTTGGTGAGGTTCTAAATCTTCTTATCTCTGGCTCGTTCCTAGCTTTGCCCAGCATTTGAAATTTTCAAAATCTGACTTCTGAGCCCTAAGTTATCGCAAGTTAATGGAGAGACCCAAACTACACATTTTCAAGTTTATTATTAACCATTAACCTCTCAAACAAGTTAATGATAGCTTTCAAATCCCATATTTTGGAGTAGGTTAATTAACCTCTCCAAAAACACATATTTCTTAACCTCTCAAATAGGTTAATGATAACTTTCCAATTGCGCATTTTGGAGTACGTTAATTAACCTCTCCAAAAATGCATATTTCTTAACCTCTTCAAGATGATTTTTAACTTGTTTGAAAATTTCTCTAACCTGTTTAAAACTCTTCCATAAGAAGTCAGACATGTAAATGGGAGCAATTGGCAATAACAATGGAAATAAATCAGATGAAGTCTCCAATAATTTACCATGTACAGTGGGCGGTGATCTAAATAATATAAACAATATGGAAGTTTTTAAAGGCCTGAATATAGTGTGATAATATTATTGAAGCATTCATTAAAGTCATTATTTTACGTTTGTTGGGTTTTAATCTACTGATGTACACAATCACAGATGGTTTTTTAGAATGCTGTTGCATATAGAAATCAGTGATCTTACTATCCATGTGAGCAAGGGAAAGACTTGTGGTTTATTTAACATATACATCACCTTAATCACCTTATTTCCAACTCAAATGCACGGTCTTCCCAAGTGAATAGTGGGTGTGATATTGAGGTTTGAATACATGTCGTCAGTTATGGGAGCCTAAGTTTATGAAGGAATCAGATTGGAACATAAAAGAATATAATCATGTGCAAACTGCCCTCTTCACCAAGTGCAAGATAAGAACATTTTTAAAGAAGCAATAAAAGTGCAGTTTATTGAATAGCCTCATGCCACCTCATTCAATATATTACCAATAGTTCTACTCAGCACTGTAAATAGAAATGGCATTTATGTGTAAGTTGTTTGACTCGAATCATTCTATGCTTCATTAGGAGTTGCACATGATCTATTATTTGGCTGACATTACTTACATTTTAGATTAGAACAATCTGATTGAAAATCAAATCCAATCATGCCTGCAGCATCTGTATAAGACAATCAATGTGCTTTCAAAATGATGCAAGATATGATCTCACCACTAAAGATCAATTATGAGTAGATGATTATTCAAAAATAAAGTTTAGAATCAAGGAATTCATCTTGATTGAATTGGTCATGGACTCTTAATCTCAAATTCAGTCTAAACTACCCTATATAGTTATGTCAACAATTCTTCATATCAGATATTTTAATGGATCTTCAGCAAACCAGTTCATCACTGCTATTCAGTTTTCTTGGCTTCCTAGTAATACTAGTAATACTAGCCAAGAATGTAAAGAAAGGAAGAAGGGGAAATCTCCCTCCTGGAAGCCTAGGGATGCCTTTGATTGGTCAATCCCTTAAATATCTGAGAGCAAAAGAATCTAACAAAAGCAAGGAGTGGGTTGAATAGAAAGTTGTGAAATATGGTCCTACATTCAAAACCTCATTAATGGGTTTCCCCACTGTGGTCACTACTGAGCAAGCAGGGAACAAATTTATCTTCCACAATAACTATAGTAGTATAATAGCCAAGAAACCCATCACAACAAGGAGGATTCTTGAGGAGAAAAACTTGTTTGAACTCAATGTAGAAGATCACAAGCAAATGAGAGTTGCTACCATGAAATTCATGAAGCCTGAAGCCTTGTAGAAATTTGTGGGCAGAATGGAATCAGTTATTGTACAACATTTTTCCAACTATTTTTCAAAATTCCTAACCTTCAAGACATGAATGGTAAGGCACAAAAGCCATGTGATCAAGTTCTTCATCCCTCATCAGGCCATGACAAAGCACGTGAACTATTTGGATGAAGATCTCTATTCTTAGCCACAACTTTCCTTCACCTCTCAACCCATTCAAAAGCATAGACAAGGCACAAAAGGTGATCAAGGAATATGTTTGATATGATAAAGCTTGGAATATTTCAATTGCATAGCATGCCATGGTGAAGCAATGGTCTTATGTGGAATCACAATCATTTGTTTTACCCCCCTTTGCAGTGTTGTTTTAGATCTTGATCATCTCCATGATTAGAAGAAAGACAGATCAAGCAATTGTGGAAAATAACCTTAAAAAGTCATGCTAAAGTCTATTTTTGTTGCTGGTGTTATTGGCATTGCACTTTTCACAGATGTAGTATGTTAGAGGGTAATGACAGGGAGACAGGTAGCTAGAATGTGACATACATATTTAAGTTCCTTGTCATACCAAGACATATCCTTCTTTGATACACAAATGTTGAGGTGGAGAAGACTAATGTTGGGATTTCTCATAGACTTAGCACCATAAGAAATCCACAATCTATTTGTGTTCTTAAGTAAATAGACTTGATAGAACAAGGCACTCATTCATATTTGATAAAGAGGAGAGAAGGCCAAGAAACAAGAATTACAAGAAGAAGATGAAACAAAGGATTCTGACAGTGATAGTGAGAATATTTTTGAGGATGTTCAAGCTAATATGTTTAACAGATATAGTCACAAATCTGAGACTTGATGAGCATATGGTCACTATTCGATGGATATATCTAAGGTCCAATATTTAGGTCATATAGGTTAATTTCATAGAGGTTAATTAAGCTCACCCAAATCACGTATTTGGGAAGTAGTTATTAACCACGAAGAGGTAGTTATTAACCTCTGTGTCTATATAAGGACTCTTGTTGGCTTTGTAAAGAGGACTTTTTGGGGTTTTAAATAAGGGAACGCTATGCTGAAATTTTGATCAAGAGATAAATTTTGGAAAGCATGTACAGTTTTTATCTCTGAAATTGAATATCTCTATTATCTTCTCGGTGCAAGGAAATAAAATGAGATGTGCTTTTGATCTCTTGTTCTAAAATCAAAATTGTTGTTGTTGTAGTAGACATTCTCATGGTACTATGTGAGTGCTTATGAATAATGAATGTGCTTGGTAATACTAGTTGCTTTCAAGCATAGTTATTGATCACTTTTGTTATCATTCTTGTTTACTCAAGAAGGTTGTAAGGGTGTGTGGTGCATTCATCCTAAATGACTTTCTCTTGATCTTTGAAGTTTTAGATTCTTTATTCGAAAAACCCTTTTAAAATCATATCATACAAGGGAGCTGCCCCTCTATATGTAGAGGAAGGCCACATACTAAGGACCTATCCAACTATTATGAATGATTTACCACACACTCTGTTGGGAAAATTCTACTGTGAAAAATCTGTTTACCAACAATGTCAAACTAGTAATACATGTCGAGCACAACATGTAAATATTAGACCATGTCAAGTCATAGTGAGTATTGAGCCACTCATGTGCTAATTCACTCAAGTGCCAAGTAGATAGACCATGTTGAGTGATTTAGGAGCCAAGTAAATAGTGGATGTCGAGCAATGCAAGTGTCAAGTCATAGAAGGAAGATCAATGCATGTTGAGCATCAAAAATGTCATATGTTGAGTAAGAAAATTTTTACATATTTTTTTGTCAAAAAAAATATTCTTAAGGAGGACAAAACCCAAAACTCTTCATGAATGATCGAGTGTGTAAGGAATTGAAGGATGAAGAAGATAGTTTGCATGTGCAAATAGAGCATTCATGGTAACTTAGGAGCTATAAAGAGAGATTGAATTGTAGAATCAGGTAGAGTAGAACAGAGGATAGAGAAAAGGATATAGCATTGAGACATCTAATTAAGAAGGACCAAGAAGACATTGTCTAGAGGTGATTTTTTATCAGGCAAGCAAGTGCCAACCAAAGATCTATGCTAAGACATTCTAACAGGTGATTTCAATCAAATATCTTAATAGAGTAGTCCTAACAAACTATATGAAATCCTTTAACAAGGTGCTTACTTAGTTGTAAGTTGAAGTCCTCTAACAAGGCACACTTGTAACAAGGTGTTGAAATCCTCTGACAAGGTGAGACCTAACAATCTTTGTAAGCCTTTAACAAGGCAGATCTTTCATAGGGTAGATCATGATTCATGATCAAAATATTGTAAACTTCATTGGATACACTTTATTTCTATAGTAGTGAAGATTTGTGGGTGTCATCCCCTCCCCAATTTTACCTTCTCACTTGGAGGGTTTCTGGGTGATCATATCTAGTGTTATGTGTGTGAATGCTTACATGTTTACATGATTTAGATGTATATGCTTTACATGTTATTTCAGTTTACTCATTTAATGCATGAGATGGGTGTGTGGTGAATGTTTTATAGGTTCAAGTTTAAACTATTGATTCACCTCCCCCCCCCCCCACCTCCCCATAGAAGTTTACCTTTCCTATTGTAATTCCAACACTAGGTAATTGGTATGTACTATCAATATTGGAATCAAGTTTATTGGCAAAGTACCATGCTATTTTGGGATTTTATTGATGCATAGAAAAAGTGGGCTTTCACACAATTTCTATTCATTATAGATAAGTTCTCAAACTATTTGTGAGATACAAATTCTAACAACAACTCCCCTTACGAATGTGACCATTCAAACTCAACTTCTTGGTTCAACTCTTGGATCCAACCAAATAGTCATGCTCCTTCAATCCTTCAAGACCTATTAGTGGATTATGCTAATACTTTGGTCATGCTACTCAAGCCTCCAAACTCACTCCACAAATATCATACCCTTAACCTTGATGAGGATTCTATTCGCTTATCACACTCCAATGATTTTTTGTCTTCAAAAGGCTTCATGCCTTAACTGTTCACATACACTACTAGCATCATCCAATGATAGTCTTCACACACTAGATCACTTTCCAATCTACCATACTCAATATTATCTAATTGCCAACCTTGATCAAGCCAAGTGATGATCATCCTTCAATATGATCACAACTTCAATATTTGTTGATTCCATCCATTGGGTATATACCATTCCTAAGACTACATCAAATATATGACTGTTCATTGGGATCATATGCTCCCATTTATTCTATCAAGACACTATTTCTCCATTCATGGAACTTATCATGCCCAAACCCCTTTTCCTTATACCATCTCTGTCAACACTTTGATAGCATCATGTGACTGTCTTCATTTATTAGCTCCTTTGCATTAGGTCTATTTACATGCTTAAGTCCTCACTTCTCTCAATATGAGAGGGCTCTATTAATGTGACACCTAACACTCAACAAACCCAACCAATATTTTTATCTACCCAATTGCACCCTATTGCTCCAATCTATGTCCTACTATAAAAATTATTCTTCATATACATAGATAGTCACAAACTAGACTCAAACAAGATGTCCTCTACTAATGTGAGGTCTATTGAAACCTTCACAAACATTTTTCTAAGAATATTGGCAGGTCTAATGGGTATATTTTAGCATTACTCAAATCCTATTGAACATTCTTTGTTCAACTTTGAAAGGAGGTCATACATAACACCAAAGTTGCCTCTTTTCCCCAACATGGTTCCTAGTTGTTATTTTGCTTGAACTTTCTCTTGGATTTGCAAGATCTTAGATGAGATTAGATAATGTTTCTAAAACTTGATTTGGATCACAAACAATCAACTAGAACAACCCCAAATTCCTTTTCTTACCTGATTTCCAAAATTGATTGTTGCTCCTAGTAGCCCTTGGAATTAGTCCTATAAACAAGTTTTTTGGACTTTAAATAACACACTTCCTTAACACTCTACCAATATAACTTAAATTAAAGATACCCATTTGGATGGTTCATAGCATTTAGGAGGTTCCACTTTTCAATCCTGTCCGTACAGTAAGAACCCAAAAATGGAGGGTTTTGAGGGTTTTGAAGCCTTTCGTGGCTGTATGCACTAAAAGGTTTTGTAATGATCTTTAAAGGATTGATATAAAATTACATTTTCCATGTAATAATATTTTAACATTTCTCTTTCCCCTGCATAAGAAATTTTGTCAAAATCTTGTTGCTTACACATTTGCCAAGCACATTTCTTTAATGCTTTCTAGCCAAATTCATACTAAACCCTCCTAGGGCCTACTAAAAATTCACAAATTGATTTTCACTAATTCCAAAATTTTTCCTATTAATTAAAAAGATTCTACTATTTTTCCACAAGATCTCATGATTTTTCAACCATGGAAACAAGAGAAAAACTCCATTTACTCAAAACTATCCAGTTATACAATAAGACTAGCAACACTTAGAAACTTTGATGAAATATGTACAAAAACCTATGAAATATAATCAAAATCAATAAAAAAACAATGATAATTGATATATATATAACTCCTAATTAAAAATAACTTGCACCATTAATCAAAAAAAATGTGAACAGTAGGCAAGAATGTAGCAAATTAGTGGTGAAACTCAGTTTTCTTGAACTCAATTTGCAGCAACCTTGTTCTCTCTTATAAAAATGCCTTTGGAAAGGATTAAATATTATTTTAAGATCATTATTAACTTAAGGAATGTTAGAAATAATTCATACTTCAAGTATCCTACCTATTTCCTAAAGTTGCACAAAGCTGTAACTTGACAGTTTTGTCAATATTTGCAATTTTGCAATTTTTGCAAACTTGACAATTTCAATACAACTCTTGACTTCCTTGATACCAATAGAGGAATGAATGAATCCTTATGATTTTTCAAGCCTCATCCACCTTATTTCATGCCTAGTTACCATGTTGTGGTTATTTGACCACCTTTGACTACCTAGGAGGCTTAGGATATTTTTAACCAAGAAAATGGTTTTAAGAAGTAACAAAAACCAAACACCAATGTAAAACCACACATTTAGGTTATTAAGAACCTTTATTCCATAGTCATTACCCAAATTTGAGTCTTTCAAGCCAAAATTGGGGTGCTCCTACACCATCTACCTTTGTATCACGAGGACACACTTATAACTCACTAATACTCCATATTGAACCATAAAATTCCTTCCAAATACTCTTGCATAAACACAACACCATCAAACCCTCATACCACTACTCTGTCATAGTCTGAGGTAGTTTTTTTAATGTTCTTCCACCCTTCTACATGTCAAATATTGCATGGTTCTCTATAGTTATTTGGACATGTTGTACATACCCCTCTTTCTATCAAATAGGGTTTAAGGGCTTATTACATGTGAATCTCATGGAGTCTACATTGGAATGTGGTCACTGTAGGAGTTATAGTGCAAATTAATATGATTATAGGAGTTTTAGTGAAAATTCAAACCCAAATCAAAAATATGTGATCCATGAATACAAATCATCACTTTTCCCATGATATTTTCATGAAATGAATACAGCTATGGTCCATGGTTATGGCTAAGATAATGGCAGAAAACATAGAGACCTATTTAGGATAGCAAGGGATGTAGAGCCATAGAGAAAATTTATAGTAAAATTGGAATTTCAATTAATCCTAAGACATTCACCTTATTCATTATATAATTATTTAGTATTCCATTACAGTTGGAATGAGAATTCACGTGAGTTAAACATACAAATTAACATGGAATCGTGAGTATTATGTAGTAATATTCTAATTTTCTTTGTTTGAAACCTTACCACTACCAGGCACTAATGGGTAAGGTCTACAATGAATATTGAATTAATGCTCAGACTCTTCTTAGAAGAGCTTTATGCCAAAGTAGATACCTCTTTGATGCCTTGACTACCATCTTCCAATAACACTTCCAATATCAATCACAAGGATATTCTAAGTCTTGTAGGGCAGTTGGTTGCATTCTAAGGAATTGTATTATATTTTAAAACTTTAGTGATGGCCAAGAGGCTTTCAACTCCTTTATAAATCTCCACACAAGGCTTGTAAAAACAACACAGATGGTTTCAAGTCTTTCTTCCATCATCTATAAGTCTAATGCAACCATGATCCACCTTTACACCATAGATTTCCGACATGCTAGAGGTAGCCAATATTCTTATCAAATATTATACCTTGGAATATTTTGATAGGAGTCCCCCACAACCCAATAATGTTTTGCTATATTCAATCCTTTTCCATAAGTGATTAATGGAAATGCCTTCTAAATTGAATCTTATCTCAAATATATTTAATCAGCTCCAATATTAAATGTGAACATTAGCTCAAAGAAATAAATATAATTATTGTTCCTCAATATTACTATAATTGGCATCCATTACCCATAATACTCATTTTTTTGGGTATATTATAGATAGATCCATGGTCAATATTTGCCAATGTTAACTATTGTCCCTTAGAATATTACTTATTCTCCATTGCAATACAAGGGATCCTAATAATGTCTAATCGATATATATTTATTCAGCATTTAGAATCAACTTATTTAGGACATTATCTCATCCATAACAACTATCTCAACAACCAAACTCATCACAACTACAACAACAACAGCTTCAACAAGCTGTTTAGCAACAACCAATATCTCGTATTCCTTCCTTGATAGTCTAGAAGCCTTCAACACCAATAGGATCTCAACTTGCCATCCCTACATCAAGTTTTTCCTTCCAAGTATGAAGTAACAATCAAGGAAATGAAGGAAACCCTTAAATTCTTGGAAAGAAAAGCATTGAAGATTTAGTTTCCCAAGTAAACATGGATTCTAATGAACATATTTTTTTTTGGATATATGCATTAATTCAATAAATGAATATCTTAATTGACTAATATAAAATATTTGATGAGAATTTTCTACTTTAATAATGTTTAATAATAATTTTGTACTTCTAAACAAACACACTTGACAAGAAAACAATAGTTGGCATCAATAAATGTGGAGATTCACAACTTAATTCATTATAATCTTGAAATATACAAATAGATGTTTGTTTAGTGTATGAATAAAACCAGCTATGTTTCAAAAGGTCCTGATTTTGTAGGGATGGGAAATGTGGGATTGTAAAAGGGGATTAAGAAATTCTCTCATGCATGGATGGTAGAGGGGACATCTATACAAAAAATAATAAATACAAATCATAGAGAAAAACATAAAATTAGGAACTATTAAATTCAATGTAATCACTATTGTGTAATCATTATCTGGTTCAACGTAATGGTTATTTTGTAATCATTAAAAATATAAAATGGGATCTTGTGGTTCTACTATTCAAAGATCAAATACAATGAAATAAAAAAATATAGGTAGCACAACAATCCAATATTACAATAAGAAATATTAGAAATAATAATTTTCTATCAATAATTCTTGATGTTGACCTTCATTTCAGCTTTATCTTCACCATGTGTTCCACTATGAACTTTTACAACAATCTTGGTGTTGTAGCTATTGTGACATGGCAAGTTTTGTTTGTTGCACTACCAATGATTTATTTGACATTTCAACTTTAGGTGAATGTGATACCTTATTCTTTTATGTTTAGAATCTTGTAAAGAACATCACCTCTTTGTGTGTAAGTATATCAAGTTGGAAGTAACATAAAATTTAAATTCCTTTTTCTATGGGAATATTTTCTAGAAATATAAGTCTATTTTTTTCAATTGGAACATAAATACTACTTTTCTTCTACTAAAGAATTGATGAGGCTCAATGGTACAACAAAACCACCCATTGCAAATCATTTTGGTGAATCCATATTAGGAGCAATGACAATCAAGGCTTTCAAAGTGCAAGATCAGTTTATGAAGAATAACTTAGACCTAGACAACAAAAATTCAAGTCCATTTTCCATAGTTTTGCAACAAATTAATGGTTAATTCAATCTTTAGAGGTCTTAAATTCTATAGCTCTTTTCTCATATGCTCTTGCTATGGTTCTACTCCCATTAGGCACCTCCAATCCTAGTATGGTATTTGGAACTAAAGACATGATTTATATGATTGTTCTAGATTCTCTATTGTCTTTGTACACTATTACATAAAAAAGGATCTTACTAGTGATTTAAGTTGGCGTAGGTTTTGTTGGGATCTATGAACATATAATTGGTTTTTAGTATCCAAAACCAATACACATTGGCAAACTATATTGTATTTGTAGAACTAATGCAAGGAGCATCATTGAAAACTTATACTTAACTTCCTTCATCACAAATCTTAACATGATCCATTACAAACACATTTCATGTAGAGTCATAGTCTTGTTCAAACTATTCTTCAATGACCCTTAGTATGGGTTTGAGGCATCTAATTCCTACTATCAACTTCACTCAATCAGTCGCTTCCAAAAACACATTATCCATCTCCAAAATATAAGATCTTATGGTAATTTAAATTGACTCAAACTAATTCATCTATGACTAATTTACCTTCACCAATTCATCTCAGTCTTTTGACCTATCTCTTAGCATGTTGTCCTGAGCATTAACGTTCTTCCATTATTTTAGTTGTTCTTTACTAAGTCTCCATCTCTTCCACAAACTTTCCATGTGGCTTTGTCGCCATACTATCCTATACATGCACTCATTCATTCCAACACACAACATCATACCCATCAAGGGTACTACTTATTGTTAGGGAATACACACACTCCATTTTATTAGGAACACAATCAAAACAACTTACAAATGCCTTATACAAAGCATCTTCATTGGTCTTGTCAACATGCAATGTCAATTCCAATAAAATTGAAAATATTGTCTTCACTACCTTTTAATGTCTCTAAGACAGACTTAGCTAATACCCAAAGCATTTTATCATTTCATTTACTCTTTAACACAAAGTAAGTTACCTTTAGACCCCACTTAACATGTATATGCTCTATCCAATCTCAGAGAAGAAAGCCAATCTCAAATCAATGTAAATGAACTACAATATGTGAATGTATTATCTGCAACACTCAAAATTTACTACAACAACATGCCAGGGATTCCTAGTTCTCTCAACAAACAACACCAAATGATGCAAAACTTACTGCATTGTATATATTAGTGAGTCTAGTTTCAAATAAACCTAGAATAATAATTTTCCATTAGTTAAATCAAGAGGAATATCAAACCCTTCACAAACAGCTTCATTATTGAGGGTTTCAAGACAGTTTCAACAAAAACTAGTGGATCTTCTTCTATGATCCACGAACCAATCTCCAAATAATTTAAAAACTCCCTCAATACATCATATTAACATTCCAAAACAATAAATCCCAACATAAAATCAAGAAACCATTGTAAAATGCTTAGAGTTGTGACTATCATGACTGGATTAAACTAGAAAATATGAAAAACCTACAAGGCAATCACTCCAATGAACAATATCTTATCCCAAGTCACGCAAATAGATAAAACATACATGTATATTATTCCTCCTTCATTTATTGGTTACATGTAAGCCATTAAATGAATATTATTCCTCCTTCAATATACTAAAATGAAGGTTCTTGAGACTAGGAATAGAATATTTTCAAATATGTTCTATTGTTAATGCTTTCTTATTGTCTATTATAAATTCTCCATTAAAAATCATTGTAAAAAAGTTTATATGTGCATGTAAGTTAAAGAGGTCTGTATGTTTCACATATATATAAATTGGTCTTTAAATTCTTCTAGCTGCCAAGATATTAGAGCAATAATAGTAGTTTTTTGCACACGTTATCTGTTGCTACAACACCATGACTTCCCCTTTCCAACATCATAGACTTGGTAGAACTTTTTGTAGTGATAGGAACAAGGAACTAGTACCATTTTGGACCTCCATGGGAATAACTTGGCCTCAAAAATGAGCATTCAGATGGGTACATGTGTATGTATGTTTTCTTTTCTAATAGTGAAGCGTTGTGGAATCCATAGAGGAAGCACAAGTTTGAATCCAAGTGAATGTGGAGTATAGTACCGAATATTTTTGGTTTTGATTTTTTTTGATCTCGTGGTCAATTCAAATGCATCCATGTTGGTATCGATGCTTTGCAAAGTTTGTTGGATGAGGCTAGAAGAAGCTTGATAGAGCTTGTGGTAGGAATGGAACCTGATGCTTTAGAATAGGTATATGCAAATTTTATCAAGGATTTACATATGAAAATATGTTATCCCAAATAGCAACACTGCCTTGTATGGCTTGGAAGAATTATTGGCAATTTGACAAAGGAAGATGTTGTACATTTTCTAAAGGATGTTTCCAAAGCTATGGAATTCACTTGCCAACTTCTTATCACTGCTAGTAAGACAATATTGATACCATATTAATTGGTTTTAGCATTTCACCTATATGAATATGAAGATGATTTCTAATTGTGCATTTTGGTAGAACTTTAGCATTATTTTTGTTTCTTGATTCTAAAAAGTAGCAATGAATTCATGACTTATAGTCATCATTACTAAGGTTTTCTATTATCAAATTTCTATATTCTACAACATACCCATATCAGCAAGGTATGAGATTTTTGTTAGTTAGCATTCCTTTCACTACTTGTTCTTTAGTTTTGATAGTCATTCTTGGTTTAGCACTATTACTATATGAATCATTAAATGGTAACTACTTACAATGTCTCTTTGATTTGTTTGGTTGAATTCTCTTTCCTCTTACTAGGGTTATTAAGAGTGGCATGTGATCTTCACCACATTCATCCATCCTCGTGTCTTTGGTATACAACTTAATTATTTAATCTCATGGTAGCAATACCATGACAACTTTTCCATTCTCTAAATCCCCTGCTATAATTTCCTTATCTAAATGAGTATTTCTACTCATAGAAGAAATAATTTCTAATAGTAAAGATTTTTATGCTAGTTAGATATGTGAAAGAATCTTGAAATCCTTTATTCAATATACCACAACAACAAGGGAGTAATTGGGTGCTTCATTAACCTATTCCTCCCATCCCCCATTTCGATACTAGAATAAAGAAACATTAGTAGTAAAAATTGGGTTTTATTTCTCTTTACTAGTCTCAATGAATACTTCCTGAGTTGTTCCCTTCCCACTTCTAATTCTTGGAATGATGTTAGCTACTACTATTCTAAATAGATGGAGAGGACTATAACTATTACCTATGATGGGTCATACAAAATCTGCAAACTCCTTGTGATTTTTATGATTATTGATGGAAGAATAGTGAGAAGAGATAAGTCTATTTCTTGAGTTCTTTTGATTTTTAACCGTAGCTTACTTGACACTTGAAAATAGAGAAAGATATGTGAGCAATCAATATGCATGTCATTATTTTTATTATATTTCTCTTGAGAATTAGTTCATACAAATGATATGATAATTTCTAAAGAAGATAATGACAAAAAATAGGGGTTTTTTGGGGGATCTTCTTTAACTTTCTAGTTGTAGGTAAAACTTTCTATCCAAACGTTGTACTTTTGACAAGAATTTGTTTGAGTTGTTTGGAAGGTTTTTGAAAATCGATTTCAATTGTGACTCTCATGAGTTTGGAAAAAAGATGTCACTTGTTATGAAATGTGATAGGTGTTCATATCTTAGTATTACAATGTGCTACTTGATTGTTTGAAGCAAGTAATGTTGGTTAATGATCATGTTTGTTTTATTTCACTTTTCTATTATGTTTGTGTTGGTGTAAATAAGTATTTACTATTTACACTTTACTTAATTTTACTTAGGATAATGCATATTCATTTTCATTTTCATGTAGAAACCTAGGAGTTTGCATAGTCACATGAGTTATCATGTTGACAACATAGTTATTTGCACTCCAATTGAGCACATGTTGTCTAGTACATCTCTTTATAAGATACACCTTTTCATTCTTATCCTCTCATTGTTGTACATACATTCATGCACAATGTAGGATAATCCACTCTTGGTGGACATGTGTTTAGCTTTTATGCTTATCTCTTTCTTGATTCCTATTCATATCAGTTACCTTTTTTTGGAATTACAAATGAGAAAAATATACTTCTAAAGGAGGGGGGGTGAATTAGAAGTCCTAATCTTTAACCAATAAAACTTTTAACTTCAAGAAATACATGCATTAACATATTGAAATAACATGTAAAGTAAATGCATCCACACAAACACTTGACACCAGATATGATTACCTAGAAACCCTCTAAATGAGAAGGTAAAACTGGGGTGGGGATGAGACCCACAACTTTTTACTACTACAACAATAAAGTGTAACTTGTTAAGGTTAAAAATTTTGACCATGAAACATGATATGCCCTATGAAAGGTCTACCCTATTAAAGGATTTCACAATGACTGTTAAGTCAACTTTAGTCCAAAGGATTTCATCCTTCTGATACAGTTGTTAGAAAGTAACAGTAGAATGTTTGATCTAACAACTTACAATCTTGTATTGCTGATTTGAGATCTCAATTTAGTCCATCTTGATCCTCTTGATCTGATATAATAATGTTGTATCACTGATCCTTTCTTCTACAAACTAATTCTGCAATTGTTTTGCTTTGCTAAGTCACCTTGAATTCTTTCTAATCAATTCACCCCTTTTCTTTTTTTCTACTCTTTTCTTGCATCCTCTTTTAATTATGGGGCTTCTTCTTCCTTATAAATACTTTCATGGCTTAGTGTTAGCTATAAATCTACGGCTGAGATTTATCCATTTTTCCACTTAACCTTTCCAATTTTCTAATTGGTTGAATGTTGATTGCATAAGAAAACCAAATAAATTTGATCTTATCTTTAATAGCTTTGAGATCTATCCAAAAGTCAGCATAAAAATGGTTTACATAGTTTTTTGTGCCATCACAAAAAATTGGGTCCATTATGTGTTACTTGGCACTTGATAATACTAATTCTCAACACATACTATAATATTGTCTTGCTCAGCACTTGAACTTTCTTGGCATCAACTATTCACTTGGCACTTGAATCACTCGGTATGGTCTATTTTCTCGACACTTGAGTGACTCGGTGCATGAGTGACTCGTCACTCACTGCAAATTGGCATCTATACATATTATACTTAGCATGTATTACTAGCTCAACATGAACTTAGTAAATATCTTAAGTGTGTTGACACTCAATTGTCAAAACCAATCTGAGATCAATAATCTCCCCCTTTGACATGAGTGTCAAAAACACTTAACTATACATAACAAAACTAATATTCTCGAGTATAATACATCTGTAGTTTGGCATATATACAAAACTTCAAAAAAAATCAAAATTCTATAATAGACTATTTACCTCAAAAATTTGGTAACTCCCCCTGAGTTAAATGCCTGTTCTATATCCAAAATCTCTTCTCTTGTCTGAGTAGATTTGCCTCTTGCTGATACTCTTTGTCAAAAAAATGTTGATACTCTTTATCTATCTGATATACTCTTTTTTTTCTCTTTTTTTTTTTGCTCTCCATTTATTTTCTCTCCCCCTTACTCGTTATCTCCCTTTGCTTGCACATTTGTCTCCCCTATTTTCTCTTTATTATCTCCCCCTTTTTGACACTGATGTTAAAGGGTTTATACAATGATTTTTTATTTGTCCAAAAAGTTCTTGTGGACTTCCATTATAACCTTTAGAGTATCATCCTAGTTGTCTAATGCAAGATCTAAGGACTTTATTTAAATGGATGTCTCTGCTGCAAGGTGAACTAGTACATCCAAAGTTGAAAGATTTGGATCTTTCTTTAACATTGTTTCTACATAAGCGAGTTCCTTTTAGATTATTTCCATACGAGGGGTAAGGGAAGCTTGTATATTAATCAACTTGGCTCTTATGGTAGCCTCTTCTACTATTAGCACAACTAGTTAATTTTGTATATGAAGCACTAAATGAAAATGCTTCTCACTCTGAGTTGGGTTTTTGGGGTAATTGCATACCTGATATCTTCAAGTTTCTTTCTAGACTCAGAATCTTATGGCTTGTTTCTTTTGTGAAGAGTGTGGGATCAAACAATTTTGTGTACAATGAGAATATGTTCTCAAGTACCTTCTTCACTTTCTCAATTTTGGTAGCCAATTCAACTTGTGCTAGTGCTATATCACCAAATATTTTCTCATTGACTTTCTCTTGAAATTTCTTTTCAGGCCATTCCATAAGTTTAACATTCTTCTCAGTCTTCATTATTCACTTGTTCAACAATTTTTGATAGTTGTTCTAGTATAGGCTTAGATTCATGAGGTTTTTTCAAGATAAAAGCATCTAAAAAGATGTCTTTGATCTCCTATAGTGATTGCCTCTATTTTTATTCTTTCCTGAGTATTTCTTGATTGTTCTTTCTCTCCAATGCTTCTTGCATTATATTTATTTGTTCTAATGTCATGGTTGCATATTCATATTTTGGTATCATTATTTCCTCATTTAAAAATGCATCACCATCATGAAATACCTTGGCATCCTTGGATGAGCTAGAGCTTGGTGTTGAAATCTACAATGGTATTGCATCAATTCTCAGTCTCTAAAGGACTTTTGTTGGAGAACCAAATGTTGGTAGATTTGCCAACATTTGTATGGCTTCTTCCTCCTCCTTTGGTATGACCTTTTCTTCATCAGAACTTTCTTGATCAATTATAATTAATTGTGGTGCACCTTGTGTTTGTGCATTAGGTACAGAAACATCTATCTACCCTGCTTTTCCTTTTGTAGGCTCTTTTTCTTCTGCAGTCTGAGTTGTATCAACTATATCAACTTTTACATTAGTGTCAACCTTTTTAGATTTATCATCTAATTGTATTATTGGTTGAGCACTAGTAGCTATAGGGATGGTATAAGGTGATTCTTGTGTGTTCAGCTTATCCCTTATGTTGTCAACTACTACTTTCTGAAGCTCTTCAACATTGACCAATGCAAGACTCTCACATAATCTTGCTTTCAATGTGGATTGGTCAAGTATCTTTTTCAAATCCTCTATAGTTAATGGATTGATATTCTGAGGTGAGTTATCAGGAACATCTTTCACTATTATGGTTTTTCTAGGTGTGTTTTTGTCATGTGGAGGGCTCATGGCTGGCAGTTGTGTGTCTTTCACACTCTATTCTGCTTGTTGCTCATCAACTATTGCCATTTCATCTGACTTCCTTGGTGTCTCCTCCATAGTGGTGTCTTCTTTTTCTTTTTCTATTTCTTCTTCCTTGTCCTCACCCTCTTCCTCATTATTTCTTCCCTCAAAGGGATCTTCTTCTCCATCTTTGACAGTTGTCAATCCATATATTAACTTCCACATTTGGGTGGATTTCTTGACAACATCCTCAATCTTGTTCTAAAAAATGCTAAAAGCTCTATATTTGGGTGCAAATTTATTTCCATACTTCTTTTTTGCCTTGGTAATTTTTCTCCTTGATAACTCTGGCATTACTTGTGCTAATGTTGATTCCCTTATTTCTTTTTCCATGTTCAAGTAGTAATACCACTTATTTTTAATAATGGTATACAATTCCTTTGGAATTGTATTGTCAAATTCAAGAGGAGTGTTCTTGAATTTTTCCATCATGGCTTACACTGACTCTTCTATCATGTTTTGGTCTTCTCTACCAAGTTTTCCAAATTCAATGTTTTTCAATCTTGTCAAATCTGCATTATCCCTAACATTATAACAAATGTTTTCAAGATTAGATTTAGGAGCATGACTTACTACTCTAAATTGACTTGTGTCCTTAGACATTGTCTTCTCATCATTTATCTCTAGTTGTGCTATGCATTTTCTTCTTGGTTTCTTTTGCATTGGACCCTCTTGTTTAGTAGCCTTTGTTTTCTCTTTTGCTTGCTCCTTGGCTTTTTGAGTAGTTGCCCTTGTATTGGCTCTTGTTGTTGGAGCTATAGGCTTTGGTGCACTTGGTTTGGTAGTCCTTCTTTCTTTTGGTTTGGTTGTAGGCTCTGCCTTAGCCTTCCTCTTCTTTGGTTTAGGCTTTGTTGGTGCTTCCTCAGCTTCTTCTCCCTCAGCACCTTCTTCTTCTTGATCTTAACCCATGCCTTTGGTTAATGCAAGAGGTTCTTGACCTTTTACCTCTTCTTCTTCTTCATCTTCTTCATCATTATCTTTCGCACCTTCGCCAAACTTAGCTTTTAGTTTCCTCACCATTTTATCTTTCTTTTTCAAAGTTGAGGCTATTTTCAACTCCATCTCAACCTTTTATTTTACAACATCATAATTACCAAAAAAATTGGCACTTTTATCAACTTCTTCAGCAAGGAGTGCAATGATAGCAGCTGAAGCTTCATCTATATTAATTTCATATCCTAGAGGCCTTAACCATCTAACTCTAAGTATTGTAGCCTGGATGTAAGTGTAGTAAGTGTCTACAAGGAAACAAATTTCATTGTAGTGTTGCTCAACTAAAGAAATAGGAATTCTTAACCTTTTTTTATGGACTTGTTAAAGTCTTCAAAATGTGTAGTCATCATTGACTCAAAATTTTCTCCCATTTGTTCAATATACTCATTAATTTGAACAGCAATTGATCTATTGGTCTTCCATCTTATTTTTCCAAAAGATGGGAACTCATTTTGTACATAGAAAAATATACATACTAGTATTGAACCAAACTTACATTGAGCACTCTTTGACTTTCTTATTGCTCGTAGATTCTCCATTATCCGTTGCATTTGAAGTTCTACAAGATCATAAGTGTGATCTTTCTTGACAATCTTGAAACCAACATCAACAACTATGCAAGGAACACTATTTAGTCTGCCTGACTGATAAAATTTATGTGAAATGACCCTAATGGAAAAGTCAAGAAGTGGATGTGTTACTATATCAATGGTCATTCCATGCTTGTTTCATTTAGCTCCTGTATTTTTCTCAATTACCTCTTTAGAATTGCTCCTTAATGTCTTAGGCTGATCTAGGGTTGGGTATCTAGTAACGCTATGCACAATTTTCTTCATGATTTTAATAGGCCCTCCTTCTAACCATAGACATACATCATGTATTCTACTTAGAACTATTTTGATCCACTTAGTTTTAAAAATTGTTAGGAAATCTAGGGCACGAGTTAAGCCCTTCCTCTCTAAAATTTTAAATTCTTCCTTTAACACCCCATTTTCACACAATTTTTCATATGCTTGTCTCATTTCCATGTCTCCAATTCCTCCTACCTTTCAATTATAGCACTTCCTCACATATTGGACCATTACAACCTTAGGCAGAGTCATAAATAGTGTACCTGATGGGTCTTGCTTGTAAGAAATCTTTGGTATAGCCTTAAAATTAGGTTGTTTAACTTTGTTGCTAACCAATTGGACTTCAAAATTTCTTTCACCTTTACATTCTTTAAATTAGAGACCATTTTGTGAATTAGGGTTTGATAAATTGAAATTGTGTAACTCAGCATGTGAAGAATACCTTTAAGATCGATGAACGAATGGTTGATCTCTACTAGAATCCATGAAAATGCTTCAATATAGCTTTTAAATCACTTCTTCACTCTACTTGCTCTTGCTCTAAGTTCAAAATAACAAAAAATGGGTGAAAAATGACCTTATACCCTTTAAAATATAGCATTTATTGCACGGTACATGTACAATTGTAAACTTGGCTTCAATACAATTTTTTATTTACTCGGCACCTATAGAAATTTCCCTCACTTGATAGCTACTACTAACTTGGCTCCAACTAGCTTTGGCTAACAACTCAGCACTTACTAGTATTTTACTTGGCATCTGAGGAGGACTTTTCACACTCAGCAATAATGTGAAAATTTGAAGATTTGACATTAAGTTTTTCATCTTTATTCATGTCAATCTATCCTTTTTATTACTAACTTATCTTGGAAATGATGTATAATAAAACATTTAAATACTAGTTCTACATACCTCTTTTTTCTTTGTTTGATGAGGTATGACTACTTGACCTATTAGGTGAAGTGATCCCTCCATTTGATGTGTTGCTTTCATCTCTTTTCTTCCATGTTTTTTTCATCTCTCCTTTGATGTGTTCAACATCTACCTTGCTTTTTCCTTTTTTGAACTCAGAATTAGGTGCATTTGACCTTGTTGGGCAATGCTTGCTGATATGACCAATCTTCAAATAGCTAAAGCATGTGGTTTGACTCAACCATCTATTATAGTTACCACTAAAGTGTGTTCTTATGCAATTTTCAAGGATGTGTCCATACTCTTGACAATAACGATAGCTATATCTTGTATTGTAATCCCAGTAATAGAAGTGTCCATGACATCTTTCTTTTGCTGACTTGTTTGGTGACCACATGGTTTTGGATCTACACTCAAAGGCTTTATGTCCATACTTTTGACGGTTATAGTAGTATCCTTCAAATCTTGGTTTATGCATGGTTATGGTTTTGCATTCATGTGTCTGGTGACCTTTCTTTTTGCACTTATGATAGTGACCCATGTTTTTAGGTTTCTCATTCTAATTTGCATTCTTGCTCCTACACACATTAATAGTATGTCCCTTCTTACCACAAAAATGACAAGTGGGTTTGGAGTTCTTACCTTTTTCATTTCTTTCTTCAACAGTCTTGGATGATTCTCCTTCTTTAGTGCTAGTATAACCTAGTCCTAATGTATCATTTTTGGATCTAGGGAATTTTAGCAATTGTTCAAAGTACTTGATGGCTTCATTGGGCTTGTTGAAGGTTTCAGCAATCTCTCTTTCTCTTCTCAGATCACTTTGTAGTTGTTCATTCTACAACTTTAATGTGGTGATCTCAATGTCTTTGAAATTTGACTCATGATGAGCATTCATCATACTTAGGGTATCCAATTGCATATTGGAGATTCTAGCAAACTCAATTGATTTCTCTTCTAGTCTATTTACCAAGATTCTCTTGTCTTCTTCAATCATGACCTTGTCTTCAATGGCTCTCTTCTTTTGTTCAATCACTTCACACAACATCATGGCTTGTGATTCTTGCTCAATCTTGAGATTTCTAATTTCCTCAGCTTGTGGTCTATTCTTCTCCATTAGATCTACTATTGCTACATCAAACTCATATGAGTCTCCATTAGCAAAGAACTTGGTGGTGTCAATCTCTTTGTACTATGTATCATTTTCTACAACGGCAATCTCTTTCCTTCTCTTTAAGGATTTTCTTAATTCCTCCCTAGCTTCTTCTAGTGAATGCAGAATGATTTGGATCTCAATTCCTTTGTTCTCTATAATCTTTTCCAATTTGTAGATCTCCATTTCAAGATCTTTTCTTTAAGTTGTAAGGCTTCTCCTTATGAGAACTTAGCTCGGATAGCAATTGTTGGAATTACAAATGGGAAAAATATACTTATGAGGGGGGTTGAATTAGAAGTCCTAATCTTTAACCAATAAAACTTTTGACTTCAAACAATACATGCATTAACATATTGAAATAACATGTAAAGTAAATGCATCCACACAAATACTTGACACTAGATATGATTACCCAAAAACCCTCCAAATGAGAAAGTAAAATAGTGGTGGGGATGACGCCCACAACTTTTTACTACTATAGCAATAAAGTGTAACTTGTTAAGGTTATAAAGTTTGACCATGAAACATGATCTACCCTGTGAAAGGTATGCCCTATTAAAGGCTTACAAAGGATTGTTAGATCCTACTCTGTTAAAGGATTTCACACCCTATTAGAAGTGTACCTATTTAAAGGATTTCTAAAAATTCACTTGGAATGTCACCTTGTTAAAGGATTTCACAATGACTGTTAAGTCAACTTAATCCAAAGGATGTTGTCTTGCTGATATAGTTGTTAGAAAGTAACAATAGAATGTTTGATCTGACAACTTACAATCTTTTATTGCTGATTTCATATCTCAATTTAGTCCATCTTGATCCTCTTGATCTAATATAATAATGTTGCATCACTGATCCTCTATTTTGCAAATTGATTATGCAATTCTTTTTCTCTACTAAGTCACCTTGAATGCTTTCTAATCAACTCACCCCTTTTCTTTTTTATATTCCTCACTCACATCCTCTTTGAATTATGGGGCTTATCTTCCTTATAAAGAATTTGGTGGCTTAGGGTTAGGTATAAATCTATAGCTAAGATTTACTCATTTTGATGCATGTTGATTGTATAGGAAAACCAAATAGATTTGATCTTATCTTTAAAAGCTTCAAAATCTATCCAAAAGTCAGCATAAAAATGGTTTACATAGCTGTTTGTGTCATCACAAACAACTAGGTCCATTATGTGTTACTCAACACTTGATAATATCGATGCTCGGTAATTACTGTAATTTTGTCTTTCTTGGCACTTGAACTTGCTTAGTATTAATTGTTCATTCGGCACTTGAATCACTTGGCATGGTCTATTTTCTTGGCACTTGAGTGACTCGGTACATGAGTGACTCAGCACTCACTACAACTCAGTATCTATATATAGTATACTCGGCATGTATTACTAGCTCAACATGAACTTAGTCAATATCTTAAGTGTGTTGATGCTCAATTGTCAAAACCAATCTAAGATCAATAGCCTTTATATACAAGGCACTTCTATAATATATTTATGTAATTATCTAATATCCAATCATTTGATATTCATTCACATTTGATTCTCATTTGTCTC
This sequence comes from Cupressus sempervirens, assembly GCA_028749045.1. NCBI lineage: Eukaryota > Viridiplantae > Streptophyta > Pinopsida > Cupressales > Cupressaceae > Cupressus > Cupressus sempervirens. Next base: position 112,426,189 of record CM053783.1, read on the forward strand.
TCTTGTGCTATCTACTAAGCTTTTTGATCTTGAAATTGAATTATTGGTTTAGGAAAATTCTTACATGGTATCAGAGCCATGGGAGTTTCATTGCATAGCCACTAGAGAGATGCTTTTTTTTCAGGTCAAGTTTGGAACTTGCTGGTGCAAATCAGATATTGTATCACATTCAGAAGGTCAAAAAAACCCCAAATTGACTTTTGTTTCATCAAAATTAGACATCTAAGGTGAAATCTAGAGTCATTTGATTTTTGGAGGTGCGATGGGATGATTCAAGGAAAATAATTGCAGAGGTTATTTTTTATCTCTTTTCCTAATTTTTTTCTGAAAATTGCCAATCTCAATTTTTACAACTTCAGAGGCTTTTTTTTGGCTCATATGGACAAATATTCAGGTGCTATTATTTTTGAAAGTACATAATTTTTTGTCTACTTTCTAGATTTGGTATTAGTTTGGAGTAATTTTGAGTAGACATGGTACTTTTAGTATTTAGTATTTTTTGGCCTATTTTGACACTTGTAATTAGGTAGATCCTTGAGAGATCTTGTGTCTTATCTTGTTGAGTCATATATAGCTTCATATTTGTTGTTGTAACCATCAAATTAGAAGTTTACTTTGGTTCATTTTGACAAGTGGTAATTGTACATGTACTTAGTATAAAGTGTCAAAAATCTATTTAGGGGGGTTGTATTGATTAGTACATCATGGATGAGGAAGATTTAATTACCTTGACAACACAAAACTATAAGTAATGGAGTGAATTAGTTCTCACTTATCTTAGTGAGAATAATGCATTGCCATATATGAAAGTACTTTCATATAATGTTGACACTATTGCAATCATTTGTCGTGCACTCTTTCTACATATGAATATGGAGGTTATGGATTCACTTGATGACATGAAGTCAACTAATTTTTATGATATATGGATCTATCTTTGGGAGATGTATGGAGATCCACATGTTTCCTCCATTCCCAAAAGATCTTTTACCTCCAATTGTAGCTAGTAATTCTCCTATTTATATTGCATATATTGTTTCTCTTGATGATGCTTATCTTTATACAGTCGTGGATTCACATGATTTGGTGCAGCAAGATATTCATTGTCTTCCAAACTTATTTCCTTGGGATGACTTCTTGTTAGACATTGCAAGTTTGTTTGTGGAGTCCTACATTGAGGATATGTGAGACACTATTGATAATATGCATCTTCTCTTTATTGAGGATAATCCTTTTTCAATTGTTGTGAGGGAACACTCTAACCTTGATGATTCTCCACTTGATCTTTCTTTTGAGTTTGATAGGATCGTGGATACTTTCTTACAACATTTGTAGGAGGTCCCTTTCACTTCAGAGAATACATTTGAGTCTTTGGAAATTGCTTTACATGAATCTCAAACTTCCCTTGAGATGTTAAATTGCATGGTTAATCATACTCATGTGTTGCGAATTCCTATACAGTTTCCTAAGACAAATTACATTCTAAGAGTTCTTCCTATTGATTGGAGAGGATTATTTTGTACACCCATGACACTATTTCTTCCTCAAGGGAGAAATATCATTCAATTTTTATGGTGCAGCTTCTAAATTGATCCAAGAGCATATTTCATGGGTATAAATTCTACATTAAGGGGGGGAGGGAGATTCTTTTGTTCTCTTCCTAATTCTTTTGGGGGGGGGGGGGGGGGGGGCATCTTGGTCTTTGGAGTTTGATCCAAATTCCTATATGGAGCAATTGCCATGGGTTCCTTGCCTATCACCATCTTCTATTAGACTTGATCTTGATTCGTTCATGACATCTTCATTATTCAAGGACATGGTGACATGTCTTTAGACTTTAGAGACAACATACTTAATATGGATTCCTCTTCCATCTTCCTATCCACAATGGGAAGCCTTCTTGCATTTGTATTTGGTGTATCTTCTTCCTTAAGGGAGAAATGTTGTTTGTAGACATTGGATTCTCTTTTTTCTTCAATTACTCATCATTCTTGTAGGAGATCATTCACTATGGGGGGAATTTCATTTCTCCTTACTTCCTTCTTATGGAGGGATTCTCTATTGTATATGCATGATGTATGTCATAATAGGGGGGTCTTTATTACTCCATCCATACATGCATCTTACTTGATTTTTCCTCTCTCTTTTTGGGGGAGGATTTTTCCCATGAGATTTTCTCTCTTTTTCCACTTTATGAGAGATTTCATTGCATATCATTTGCACTTCCATATTATACATGGGTACCTAACATGGCCTAGTAGTTGTGACCCATCTTGCATTATTATCTAGTTTTTGAGAGCTTAAGTACATTTCCCTAAGTTGCACTTAAGGAGGGGTGTTGGTGTAAATAAGTATTTACTATTTACACTTTACTTAATTTTACTTAGGATAATGCATATTCATATTTGTTGTCATGTAGATACCTAGGAGTTTTCATATTCACATGAGTTATCATTTAGAGAACAAAGTTGTTTGCACTCCAATTGAGCACATGTTGTCTAGTACATCTCTTTATGAGATTAACCTTTTCATTCTTATTCTCTCATTATTGCACATACATTCATGCACAATGGAGGATAGTCCACTCTTGGTGGACATGTGCCTAGTTGTTATGCTTATCTCTTTGCTAATTCCTAGTCATATCAGTTGCCTTTATATACAAGGCACTTCTATAATTTATTTATCCAATTATCTAATATCCAATTATCTGATATCCTTTCTCATTTTATTCTCATTTGTCTCTCTTGTGCTATCTACTGAGCTTCTTGATCTTAGCATTGAATTATTACATTAGGCAAATTATTACATGGTATTAGAGCTATACCAAATTCTTATACTTTGGTTAATTTAAAGCTTTGAATGGAAGTCATATCTTCATTTATTGAATATTTGAAGTACATTTTGAAATTTTAAATGCATTTTTTTGAAAAAATGGAAGTGATAAAAACTAGTTGCTAGTTGATCAACATCTACTAAAATATATATTGTTACTTCAAGATATACAACCCCAGCTATGATTGATTAAATGATTAATTGATACGATGATTGATATTTTTAACTATATGATGTAGAACTTAAGGAGAAACATATATCATGTAGATAGAGGAAATTTAGCTTTTTCTAACTACAATAATCAATTATACTTCCATCTAAGAAAAAATCAAGATAAAGGTACACTAATTATATATAGAAACTAGGCATAAATTACTAAAGAAATTATTGGGATGAACTTAAAAGATAAGAACCAAGACAATGTAGAAAATTACACATTGTATGATCTTTCTTAAAGGGTGCTAGCTCAATGGAAGAGCACCTGCTTTACAAGAAGATGGATGGTGTTTTGATTCCATCATGTCCTATTATGACCAAATACACTATTAATTATGCTACTAAATATTTGATCAAATATACTACTAGATATGCTACTAAATATACCGCTAAACATGTGACTTAATATAATAAATATGTGACTAAATATACATTTAAATGTGCTACTAAATATACTACTAAATATGCAACTAAATCAACTATCAAATATACAACTAAATATGTGATTAAATATACTACCAAGTATGTGCCTAGCGACATGATTAAATATACTACTAAATATATCACTATATATACTACTAAATATACCACTAAATCAACGATAAAAATCAATGATCAAATACATGACTAAAATTGCTTAGTAGTAAATTTAGCAGTGTTATAAATGACTAGATATTAACTACTATTAGTCACATGACTAAGTTTAGTCACATATATACAAAATTTAGTGGTTTTTTTAGTCACATACTGTTGTTTTTGTACCAGTGTGTGAATCACTAGATTCTTTGCAATATTAATAGTACTTATGCTATCACAATAGATAACAATTGGATCTATATCTTTTCAAGTGACAAAAATCTGGTTTTATTTTAACCTGGCTCTATGTGTTTGTTTGTTTCTAGTTCTTGGCTCTATCTATTTTCTAAATATGGGGGGTGAACCACGGAAGCAAGAACCTAAAAAGTGTGATGAATGGAAGGTTCGGAAGGAAGTTTGGAACATCTTACAAAAATGGAAGGTGACCAGTTACCTAGAGAGACTACATGGTTTTAAACCCCATATCACGAATCCCTTTTTTAATAATTGGTCTGCTAATAGGGTCCTTCTTCATGGAGTCACTGTGAATTTAATAGAGGACTTTATTGTTGAGATCACGGGGCTCCCCACGGATGGCATTAAGTTCACCAAATAGACCAGTATCTCCAATGCTGCCTACAAAAAAATTTTGAAGTCAGATGTTGAGGAGAAACAACTGGAAAAGAATGGAGATTTCTTTGATGTGGAGTAGATAAAAGAAATTTGGCAAGATGTACTATGTTGTATTCATGAGTATTTCATCCTCGATGGTAGAAATAAAAGGGTTCATAATTTTATTTTATTTTCTCAATCATTTCAAGCATAAGGATAGACTTTCTTTCCCTTTCTATCTGCAATTTTCTTTGCTTCAAAGTTTGCATGCTCATAGGAAGAAGGAGTCTTGTCCTATTTTGCATGAAGGTCTGATTCTTCTCATATAGGGTTATTGTAAAAATTAATCTATATCCTCTACCCCTTCTAAAAAACATAAAGGTTCTCACTCAAAAACCATTAAGAAGGAGAGTAGTGTAAAAGGAAAAGAAAAGGACCCTAAACGTAAACCCTCTAATACTCAAAAACAAGTTGTGGAAGAAGTTTCTGAGTCTAAGAATATTGTTAACTCAGAGAATGATATCTATCAGGAAGAGGATGGTACGGATGTTGGGGATTTTAACTCAAATTTGGAAGGATATTTGGAGACCAAAGGAAAAATTGAGAAAGGGAATGAGACAGACATAAGTGAAGGAAATTCAAAACAGAGCAACCCTAAGGAGGACATTCAGACTGTTTCTAGTGGAGGGGTTAAAGACAGATATTCTTATTATGAATCCTATTGAGGTGAGAGAGGAGGATCAAATGGTTAAATCTACCTTACCTGCGACAAAGACTAGAGGTCATGGCAAGGAGGACCTTGTTCAGAATGAGATTCTTGTTGAGACTATGGAGGAGGAATAGAGAGATAGGGAGGAACATGTAGATATGGTTGGCTCGCCTCCTCATGAGTTTGTAGATGGTACCATTGATTCTCCACAAAGGGAAACCAAGCTCTCCTTCCTACACTCTACCAAGCTCAAAGCTTACTCCATTCTTTGTGTTGATTATTGGATTTATAATGAATTGATGGGGCTGAAAAAGAAAGTGGAAACTCTGCAACATATCCAGGATATTGACCGTGCCAAATCATCCATTTGGAAGAGCAAATGGGAGATATTCCTAATAAACTCAAAAACTATGAGAAAAATCTCATAATTCTTATCAACGAAAGTGGAACAAGGATGGAACAGGTCACATCTAGTATCTGTGTTGTTGCTGTAAGCCTTGGCAAAAGAGTCAATGAAGAAATTATATCTCCTGAGGGTCCAAGCAAAAGAACAAGGCAGAGTTCGAGGAAGAAAGCACTGAAAGATGCTACTACTTCAGTTGTTGATTCCATCCAAGATACTGTTGTGATTAGTAAAGAGGTTGTCAAGATGATTACAGAGCTACAATAGTTGCCTTGGGTTTTTGTTCTTTGGTTTTGTCCTGTTCTGGTCCTATTTTCTGGATGTGGTACTTGGTATTGGTTTGTGGTCCTATTAGCTGGTTTTTTGGTCTAAACTATTTTAGTGGGTCTAGGTCCCTGTAAAACTTGGGTTCTATTTTTTTGGACTATGTTTGTGGTTTCAGGTCCTTGTAAAACCTAATTTTTTTGTTGGTTTCAAGACTTCTTTCATGGTGGTTCTATTGCTATATCTTTTCTCTAGTTGTTAAAGGGTTTCGGGATCCCTCCAAAACCTGCTTTTATCGTAATCTAAAAAAATTGGATATTTAATCTCTTCTTACATGTCTTTCAATAATTGCTCAATCCACATTTTATTTAAACAGTTCACTACAGCTACCACATACTCATCTTTAGTTGTTCATTGGGAAATACAATTATGCTTCTTGCTTGTCCATGACACCAATCTCTTTCCTATAAAGGTTGCACCTCCACTGGTGTTTTTCCTTTCATCAATATTCCCTTCCCAATCTAAGTCAGTAAAAACCTTTAGTTCAAATCTATCACTTCTATCGTAGTATAATCCATAATTTTTTTTACCTATTAGATATCTCATTATCCTTTTTACAACCATCACGTGATTCTCTTTATGATTTTCTAAAAATCTAGCAACTATCCCAACTGTTAATGCAATATTTGGTGTTCTATGAACAACATATTACAATTTTCCTATCATGGATCTATTTAGGGTCTAGTTTAAATCAGTAAAATCATCACTCTTAGATAGCTTATGTCCTATAGACATAGGTGTGCTCACTGGCCTTGAATCTTCCATACCAAAAGTCTTCAATATTTCTTTGATGTATTTGGTTTATGGAATGAAAATACCAAACTTCATTTGGAACACTTGTAATCTAACAAAGAATTTGATCTCACCAAAAATAGACATTTCAAATTCCTTTTTCATTTCAGCGAAAAATGACATACATCATACTTCTCTTCCTCCAAATATGATATCACCAATAAATTGTTAGAAATGTTTTACGCTCCCCTCAAGATTCATGGAAAGGGTTTAATCACCTCTTGTGTACTCTAGGTTGAGTGGTTGTATCAAGAATTGATAGATCAGTTTTTATATGCAACGGCAATCCCACTCTAACAAGTGGTATCAGTGCTTGGTCATAGGTTTGAATCCTCAAACCCTTGGGTAATGCTGATGGGGAGATTGTTAGCAATGTTTATCACTCCCCTTTGGATTCGTGACAAGGTCTTAACAACCTCCAATGTTATTGTTGTTATCATTTCTTCTCTTAAAACTAATTTTCACTAAATAGTTATGTAACCTCTCATACCATGCTCTTGGTGCTTGCTTTAGTCCATAAAGAGCTTTATTTAGTTTACATACCATGTTCCTTTTGTTTGAGTCTACAAATCCTTTAGGTTGTTCAATGCATACTTCTTCCTCTAGCATACCATTTTAAAATGTAGATTTGACATCCATTTGATATACCTTGAAATTCTTGTAGGCTGAATATGCAAGTAGAGTTCTGACTCCTTCTAGTTTGGCCATGGGAGAAAAAATTTCTCCATAGTCAACTCCTTCTTCTTGTGCATAACCCGTGCATACTAGTCTTGCTTTATTTCTTGTTACTTCACCATATTCATTGAGCTTGTTCCTAAACACCCACTTTTCACAATGACATTTTTTTCTTTAGGTCTCGGCACTAAGGTCCAAGTATTGTTCAAGTCTCAATCTAGTCAATTTCTTCATTCATAGCTTGTATCCAATCTTCATTATCTAAAGCATCTTTTATTGATTTAGGCTCAAACTCACATAATAAGCATGTGTCACCTCTGAGTTTTTTCCTTTTCATAAAACTTGATTCAGCATCTCTAGTTATTTCATCTAGTTTATGATGTCTTCTCACATATTTTGCTAATATAGGTATCTCTCTTTGTGGCTCTTCTTTAGGTTCATCTAGGAAAAAAATCTTAGGATCATTTCCTCTTCTTTATTTTGATTTAGGTTTAGGTTCTAAATGCTCAGGATTCACTGTCTAATGGTTGAGATTTCCTATCTATGCCCCAACACCTATAATCTATTTCTTGGTCCCCACTCTCTACTACTCGACAATTTTCATTTTCACTCCATCATTTCCTATCTGATGGGAACTTGTAGCTTGATTTGTGTGTTCATTTTGAGTGCTAGGAGCATCATCATCCACATAGATGAATGTACTATAGTCTTCAAGTTCTTTGTTAAATGAAGGATCACCTTTTCCTACAAATTCATTAATTCTCACATTTGCACTTTCCACAACTTTTCTAGTGTTAGAATTTAAACACTTATAAGCTTTTCTTTTTGTGGAATAACCTAGGAGTTATACCTTCATCACTTTTTGCATCAAGGTTTCAATCCCTATTATCTTTCAATATATAACATCTACTTCCAAATATTTTGAAATATTTAACATTGGGAGCAATAACCATACCATAGTTCATAAAGTGTAGCATTTGTACCTTTCTTGACTTGAACTCTATTCATGGTATAGACAATAGTAAAAACTACTTCTCTCCAATGTTTTTATGACACACCTTTCTCCATCATTAGTGTTCTTACATAGTCCATAATTTATTTGTTTCTTCTTTCAATTATCCCATTTTGAGGAGGGGTCCTTGGTGCTGACATCTTTCTTTTGATTCCTTTGTCATTACAAAATGTATTGAACTCATGTGAAATGAATTCACCACCTCTGTCAGATCTCAAACACTTCAGACACTTCCCTATTTCTTTTTCAGCTCTAGCTAAATACCACTTGAATAACTAAAAAGCATCAAATTTTACTATAAGAAACATTGCAGTCATCATTCTAGAGTAATCATCCACAAATAGAATGAAATATTGATCTCTACAATAACTTTTAATACCAATGGGTCCATATAGGTTAGTATGAACCAATTCCAAAATATCGCTGGTAGTACATGCTTTACTCTTAAAACTAGACTTGGTCATCTTTCCTAATTTACACTATTTACACATAGCATTGTTAGGCTTCTTTAGTTTAGGCAATCCTCTTATTTTCTTCATCTTACTAATATTCACCAAATTGTCAAAATTCACATGAAACAATCTTTTGTGCCATAACCAAACATCTTCTTATTGTGTAAACATACATGTCACTTCTTATAGGTCTAGATAGAATAAGTTACATCTTGTCTACTCGCCAATTCTAATTAGCCTACCATCACCATCATGTATCTTGGCCTTCCTTTTTTGAAATTCAACTCTGTAACCTGATTTGTTCAACTATGAAACACTCAACAAATTTGAGTTAAGTCCTTCAACCTAGTAAACATTTTCACATGTTATCTTGTCACTTAGTTGAATGGTGTCTTTCCCTTTTATAACACATGAGATATCATTACCAAATTTAACACATCCATGATTGTATGGACCAATATCTTCAAATTTTTCTTTATCACCATTCATATGATTGGAACATCCACTACCAATTATCCATCTATCAATTTTGTTTACATAAGAAATTAATGCAATTTTATCATCTTCATCATGCTCTTCTTTCATAGCAACATAGAAAACTTCATCATAATTACTCTCAGATTCATTATCAATATATTCTTTAGAAATATAACAAGATTTCTTACCTTTTCCATCCTTGCCTCTTCTGTAGTCCTTTTCATCTCTTCTTCCTTTGTACTTTCTTTCCTTATTTTCATCCTTATCTTCTCTATTAGGACATCTAGAAATAAAATAACCAAATTTGTTGCATGAAAAACAAATGATAGGTAATTTACCTTTATATTTACCTCTTCCTCTTCCAAAACTTTTTGAAATGAGGGCATCAAGTTCATCAATCTCATCATCAGAACTATCACTTTTACTCTTCACATGTTTTCCTTTCTTCTTACTAAGAATTAGTTGTGATGTGAAAGTGGATTCAATGGTATCAGGTGTGTAGGTATCAAAATTAGACATCTCAAAAGTAGTAAGTCTACCAGATTCTACACCTTCTAAAGTTAAACTATTACCTGGAGTGCATCTCAATTCTTGAATTGCAAAGACTCTAATGGCATAGATAGGCAGTATAGTCCTCAATACCTTGCTTATCATCATTTCATCTTCAATTGTTCCATTTTCTCCTCAAATAGCATTAGCAACCTCTTTAACTCTTGTATAGTATTGTACTATGTTCTCACTATTATACTTCTTGATTCTCTATTTCTTCATGTGTGTGTGTCCACTTTGTTTAGCTCTGTACCTTATTAAATAGGCAATCTGTGCTTTACTGACATTTTCTATATCCACCATAGATCTTAGGGTTTACCATTGGATTCAACTCAATTCAATGTATCTGTACAACTTTTGGATCATCCTCTAGAAACTTCTTTAGAATCCTTCTATTAGGTCTTTACCTAATCTCCACCTTGAATTTAATGACCCAACTCATCAATCTAATCTTTAACATTTTTTACATCTCCCAAAAAATTAACTAAGTCAGCTTGATCTTATGATTCCTTTGAATTTGATCTTTTACTATCACTTGGCAATCACTAAATTCTAGCACTTAATCAATACTAAAATACTCATTCATTGTTTAAGCTTTCTAGCTTAGCATTAACTAACTTTCTTGGTCGATGCTAATGCTTGGTCCACACTAGATTTTCTCAACACTAACTATGGCTTGGTTGACACTGGCATTACTTGGCACTCCTTAGTATTTACTCTTTTTCTCTACTTGGCTTAGCTTTCTTGACATAAACAATTACTTTTCTTTATCAAAGTCTATCTAATCAAATATCCATTGTAACTTCTTTTTCATAACTTTAACATTTCCTCTAGGTACTATAGTTATGAGTAACTCTCAAATCCTCTTCATCGATTAAATAGATATGACATTTGGATTAGGTAGCAATATGTCTCATCCATAGATTTGACATCAATGACAAAGCAACAATTGTTCCAATTGTAAGTTTCCAATAGTTTAATGGGTAGGAAAATTAATTAGTTATTTCATATATTTAAAAAAAATAGAAATTATCTATTATTTTATAATAATAATCAATTTGTGTGTGTGTGTGTGTGTGTGTGTGTGTGTGTGTGTGTGTGTGTGTGTGTGTGTGTGTGTGTGTGTGTGTGTGTGTGTGTGTGTGTGTGTGTGAGCACATGTTAATATGTATATATGTGTGTGCATGTACATTTCTTATATTCATTTACTTATTGGACCACAATCTATTAATATTTCTATGATTTGTAATCAAAGATAGCCACAAAGGCATGTCATTGAGAACCTTACATCCATCTAAATGATTTAGACCTACGTATAATTCTTATCCATAAGATGGTAACCATAAAGTTTACTAGTCCAATAATTCACATATAGTTATAAGTTAGCATGTATCATTTAATTGATATTTTAAAACAAAGAAAAATAAACATTAAAAATGTCATGAAAGACTCTCTCAAGGGGAAATGGAGATTAAAAGTCAAGTGTAAGTACTAAAATCTCTTGTGCTAGCTACTATTTTGAGAGATTTAAATGGAGTTCACAAAGATCCAAAGTTAGACAAGAGTAGACCTACTTGCATAACTTGATTTTGTGAGAGGGGAATGTGGATATTAATGTGGGGTTAGTGATTAAATTATAGAGAAAAAGAACTAAACAGAATAGTACTCACATAGTCCCATCAAGGGAGGAAAATTCACAAGCTTTGCACAGCTTATGCCCTGCATCAATCATGATAGATAAATACATTTAGCATACTAAAATTGAGAAATGCAAGCACACTAAGGCACTCACACAAAGAACTTCCAACATAAAAAACTATGATGATTCCATGAATGATTTGCACATTGAAAATCTCCACACAAGGTTCATACAATAATAGAATCGAATAAGACCTTCCTCAAGAATAAAAGAAGTAATAAAATAGTATATTTTCTCAAATGATCAAATGTGTGAGGGGATATGAATGGAAGAAAGATAGTTCGAATAAGTAATCAATATGAAATGGGAGATGTGTTGATGTAGTAAATGGAGGTATAAATTGAGCATGTTTATAGGGGTGAGATGGGATCATTGGGTGAGATATGTGAAGAAGAAAGAGTGATAAAATAGATAATACTTCATAATTTATCACACTCTGTGATCAAGAAGAAAGAGTGCTTAAGAAGAAAAATGAAAAATAATAGTTTTTGTAGTTATCATTTGTTTATTCCAGACAACATATATAGTGTTTACACAAAATATATTTCATCTTTATATCAAGTTTTCCAACTTAATTATTGGGATTCACAAAAATAGTGTATATTTACAACAAAGTACTCAAATGATGCCATATGGTCAAATTGCATTTATATGTCAAGTGCCCTACAGCATGTAGGCACATTTTAATGTAGTTGACTAAAGAAATACATGGTGATTTTAATGTAGTTCAATGAATAAATACCTTGTTCAATAATTCTACCATCTTCAAAACCATATGTGCATAAATAAACATTAAGTACAACATGTCCAATATTTTTATAGATATACACATTAATTACACCAAATTTTTCTTTCAAAACCATATGTGCAAATATAAACATTAAATACAACATGTCCAATATTTTTGTAGATATACACATTAATTATACCAAATTTTTCTTTCAAAACCATATGTGCAAATATAAACATTAAGTACAATATGTCCAATATTTTTGTAGATATACACATTAATTACACCAAACTTTTCTCTCAAAACCACATGTGCAGATATAAACATTAAGTACAACATGTCCAATATTTTTGTAGATATACACATTAATTACACCAAATTTTTCTTTCAAAACCATATGTGCAAATATAAACATTAAGTACAACATGTACAATATTTTTGTAGATATACACATTAATTACACCAAAATTTTCTCTAAAAACCACATGTGCAAATATAAACATTAAGAACAACATGTTCAATATATTTGTAGAAATACATATTAACTACACCAAAAAAAAATTTCAAAACCACATGTGCAAATATAAACATTAAGTACAACCAACTCAATAAGGGTACAGAATAATTTATTCCCATGAAGAAGCATCATGTCCGATAATACAAGGGAATTTGATCAAAATAGGGAGATAATCACTAGATTGTTGTCTAACTTTCAAAGAGAAGGTGATGACAAATGGTATTGTCTTTGCAAGAGTTTTAATGGCTTAAAGACAAGAAGGATCAAAATAAAAATAGATGAGAGACATTTTAGGGAGAATGATCACATTGAAGAGGGTTTGATTGTCATTATTTTTATATACGTTGATCTCCCCAGGGTAGTACTTGATATGGACCACCACATCTCAGAGGAACATGGAGGTGTGAACATGGAGGAACATGGAGGTATAAATATGGAGGAACATGAAGGTGTGAGTGTTGAAAGAGAAGATCATGATCCCATGAAAGATGGCGATCATGCACCAGAAATTATATTTGAAGATGATGGTACGAATGCATTGATCCATGACACATTTGGTACTAGTGTTGTTTCTATTGTTTTTTATGAGGAAGACATTGAGGCCATCCATGACATACATCTACTTGAGAAGGAAAGCATGACCCTTTACGAATGATCCCAATAAACTCTTCTCTCTATTGTATTCTTGTTAGTGAATTTAAAGGTTATGAATGGTTTATCCAACATAATAATGTCGTGTATGCTAAGGTTTGTCATATATGTCATTATAGTCTATAAAAGGTGAAACATTTACCATTAAGTTCTTTTAATACTAATGACATATTTTTTATTGTAGATTGGTAGGTGACTATTCATTACCACCATCAAATGTTCTCCCTTACTCATACAGAGAATTATGTGCCACTATAAAGCATATTGGAATGGAGTATCAAGCAATAGATGCTTGTCCTGAAGATCATGTTACTTATCATAAAGAACATGAAAATGCAACAGAATGCCCTAAATGTCATACAAGCATATATTGAGATGATCAAGTGAGAAAAAAGGTGTCTCACAAGGTTCTTTGTTACATCTCTATTATTTCATATTATTCAAATGTCTACGGATGGTTCAATATTTATGGACATAAAGGAAATGTGGCCACATTTTAAATAAGAACCTCAAAGTTGCAAGCTTTCTCTGGCAACTGATGGTGTCAATCCATTTGGAGAGATGAGATTTATTTACTCGGTGTGGCTTTTTTTAATTATCAACAACAACCTTCATCCATGGATGTCAATAAAGATGGAGTACATTATGTTGGAAATGATTGTTTTGGATATTTTATTATTTTATTGTTATCTAAATGTAATTATAATTATTGGAGTGAAATAACCACAATAATCATCTAATGTTGTTCATTCAACTAGGTAAGTACCAAGTGAAAGGTATGAATATATATATATTGTGCCTCATATCGACAAGTTGTTGGTGTTATGGAATGGTTTCACTATGTCTGATATCTCTAGACCAATTGGGAAAAAAAAAAAAAAAATCCATGCAATTCTTGTGTGGACAATTCATGATGCCCTATAGTTGACACATTTATGTGGTATGTTATGTTGAAATCTAGTTGTATGTGATAATATTAATTATGAAAATGAACATATTTAATCCAATTCTATTACTATCTTGTAGGTCTCCAAAAAAAAGAAAATTTGCATGTTCAATGTGTGGTCCAAAGATGAAATCTTGTCATTCCAAAAGTTTAAGAATGAAGGTGTTGATGAGTATAGTAACTTCCTCCACAAAAATCATAAGTATCAAAGTGTCGAAAAACATATTTTCAATGGGAAAGAAGAGAATACATCAAAGCCATAAAGAATGACACCTCACCTATGATAGCTAGAATATAATAGAATTTGAGGTACTATTGCTCCACCTAATGGTTTATGTTTGGAAATTATATATTTTGATTGTATTTTGTTGGCTAATTATGTAATTGATGATTGTGAAGATTATCAAGGCATCATTGGACACCTTCCAAAGGGATGAAAATGTTATCCTAGAGAATTTATTAGGATTCCCTATTACAAGTAGCTACAAATTATGCATTTGTTTGATACTATGCATATTGGAAAGAATGTAACAAAGGGACTATGAAAAAGATTGGATAGAAGGCATGAAAAAGAAAAACTTGCCAAAATTTATAATGACATTCATGATTCTAATCATGCAATGAATAATATCATTGAATCAAATAGCAATGCAAACTAGACTAATGCAAGTGCCCTTCCTTGGTTATTAACGGAGCAGCAAAGTAATTCCATAAAAGAAGTCATATGAAAAATTTTGATTTCCTATAGGATTTTTTGTGAATATAAGAAATCTCATATCAAAGAAAATTGAATTTGGGTTAGAAATGAAAATGCATGATTGGCATACCTTCATCAAGGTAAGTCATGATCTTTTGTATTTACAATATATTTGTGAAACTGCATTCAATTTCTATTGTACTACATTAGAAAAGAATGAAATGGTCAATTGATAATTGTTGTAGTATGTGCTTGTTAGAATTACTTTAGAATAACTGAGAGGGGGGGTGAATTGGTTATTCAAGGTCCAAATGTCCTATTCAAAATTTTCACTAAGTAAAGTGAAATCATTCAACTATTCATCCATCCAAGCTTTAACTTATCTAATCAGAAAGTTATTGTAAATCAACATGCAAGTAAAACACACAAGAAATCAACACATGACACAGTGATTTATGTGGAAACCCAATTTGAGAAAAACCACCAGCAACATGCTACTCAATTTTCACCCTTCTAAAGTGATGCCCTGTGAAAGGCCTACCCTATTAAAGGCTTACAACGCACTGTTAAATGTGACCTTGTTAGAGGATTTAACCACCCTATTAGAAGTGGGCCTACTTAGAGAACTTTAGAACATTCACTTGGAATGCCACCCTATTAAAGGATTTACAAATGGTTGTTAGGCCAACCTAAATCCATAGGATTTTTAGATCTAATACAATTGCTAGAGATTATTAGAAAATATTGACTTAACTACAACATATAACTTATCTTACAGATCTCAGATCACTTCTCAGCTCATACCCTTGCCTGGCCTTCAATCTCTACAACTCTTAATAGCTTGCCTTCCCTTTCAAGCTTTATCTCCTTGAATCTCCATACTCGATGTACCAATGCAGTCATCTCTTCATGACTACTCGTAGAAGCAGATCCTCTATGCTTTACCTTCTCCTAGATGTCTCCTTCTTGACACCCTTTCAACCACTTCATAGATTTGGCACTTCAGCAGCAACAGTGTCAGTAGCTCTTTGCTTCTTGGTTTATGACTTCTTAAATAGAAGTCTTGGAGTTCCTTTTCCCACTTGATTCTTCCATTTTCAATTTCAATTTACATGGATTAGGTATGATTCATTGTATCTAACCCACATTCTATTTTCTCTAGAAACTTCTTGAATAATCCTTTAGAATTCATCCAAAAATGGTTTACATAAGATTCTGTGTCAACAACTCATCATCCTTATCTTCCAACTCGTTCATAAAATTTAATGCAACCACTATGTTGGCTTAGATTTAGTGAATCTTCATCATTTGAAATAATGTAGTAGCTCGGCACTATTGAAATACTGGTGCTCAGCACATATTGTGTTACTCAGCATCAACTATGTTTTTCCTTAGCACTTGATCTTCACTCAGCACTTGAAGATCACTCGACACATACTAGAAATGCCTATTACTTAGCTTCTACTAAGAATTTTCTCAGCTTCAACTAACTTGCTCGACACCTACTAATGATCTTAGTTAAAGCTTTGCAGTCAACCTTGTTACAACTTCTTCTTCCAATGTTTCTAAGTGTGACCAACCTCTATATCTTTGAGTATATCATCAATACATTACTTAACCATTTTCTTAACTGATCCTTTCACTTCATTACAACATCATAACTCAACCTTTCCTTTAGGTGCTCTTGTTACATCTTGTTGATCAAATCCTATTCATCAATCAACTAAGTGATAGTACTTGGATCTTATAAGAAAATATCATCCCTACAAATAGTAGGTTTGACATCAATGGAAAAACAATGATTGAAAATATTCTTTTACAACAATCTTCCTCTTTGATCTTCAACAACAATGAGTTTTTCAATCAGATTTCCAACAGTGCTACCCCAATCGCTCCTAGACAACTTAGACAATAATATCAAACAAGTGATATATGATCTCAAAAAATACATGAGGTAAGAAGTGATATTTGTTCAATAAATCAAACAAGTTATGTATTGTAAAGTCTCATATTTATATGTTTTTTTGTCTTGAATACCTTGTAGGTGGTTGTCATCTAAAGAAATCTATAAAGAAGGTATAAAATATTGAAAGAAAATATTTGTCTACTAATGTGTGAAATGAAAAAGTGTTTACCTTCAAAAAAATTCAATGCACAAGAATACTACCTCATTCACCAAGTTGAGGAGATTGAATTGTGTGGACCTATATAGCATAGGTCAATGTGGATGGTTGAGAGACACTTGAATTTTTTGAAAGGTTTGGCTTGACAAAGAGAATGTCTTGAGGTTTTTATGGTTGAGGTATAAATGGTATTCATATGATGGTGTACGTTTCTCAATATCTTCCTAATCTTGCGACAAAGACCCATATAGATCGCATTTGGGATCTCGACTCCATTAAAAAATTGAAGGGGAGAACTTGTTGGGGAATGGTAGAATTAGGAAAGTGAAAGGTAATAAAATATGAGATGTTATCATAGTTAATTAATTCTTAATCTTCAAAGTAAATCTGTTAAAGTCATCTATTTACTTTTGTACACTTGTTAAAGAGTGGGATGTAATATATTTGTTTATTACAAATAATCAAGATTGGATGATGGTATAGATTGAATGATGTCAACATTCTTGTCATAGATTAAAATGGGAAACTATGTCTTTATTGCTTATACAAGCTCATTGTAATGGAGATCCCAATGTTACACAAAAGGAAATAGATTTAGCATATGCTTTAAGAGATCTCTAGGCACTTTTAAGTTTGTTAATTGATCATATGTTTTTGAGCTCATAATGCAATAATTTATACATGTTTAACATTATTGTAGGTGAAACATCACAAGGCTATGTTATGCAATGGTTATAATTTTTGCATCAAATATTTTGATGATATGAATAGAACTTGTGATTCATGGATAAGTGCACTCTTCCAAGTGTCCAATATTTCATCTAGAAATGACTTAAGTTCTCAAGAATCTTAAAATTGATACTATGGCATTTTGGTTGATATATTTAGCTATGACTTTAATTCTTTAATTTTTTTTCTCTTCATCATCAAATGGTACAAACTATGACTTGATCAAAATGATCCTAATAGAACTATTATTGAACATGACAATGGATTTCCAATGATTAATACAAGGTTGATTGAGCCAGTTAGGAATGAGCCCTATGTTCTTCCAAGCCAATGTGAGAAGGTATTTTACTCAAAGGTTCCACATAAATCAATTTGGTCATTTTTTGTTAGAAATGATCCAAGAGGAAGGATGATAAAGTATAATATGATGGAAAAAGAAGATACCAAGGAAGAGGAAGAAGTGGATCATAATCAAAAGTTAGTCAATGATACTTTGGATGGAAATGATTTTGTTACTGATCACAATGATGATGCTTCTACTGATGATGATGATGATGATGATGACGATGACAACCATGATAGTGTTGGTGATGATGTCAATGACAATGATGATCCTAATGATGAGATGGATAAAGAATAATATCAATGATGGGGGATTTGATTATCAATGACAAGAATAAAATGTATAGTTATGTGATCAATGCCTATGCTATTCAATATTGAGTTCTTCATAAATTAATGATTAATTTGGTTAACTTTTCATGTACCTTTTACTATTTATAATTCATATGTATATGTATCATGAATTTTTTAGATAACATAAGATAGTATATTTACATATCCAAAAACCTAAAGCCCTTTCACGAGCATCCCACATAGTCTCATGGATCATTAGGTATAACTCAGTATAGCCCATAAAGATTAATATCTTTTACCATTTGTAAAGTATCTCTCTCATTTCCACCTATCTCTCTTGTTTTGTGGAGCGCAGGTACCATTGAATAGGTAATTCTCAAATTTTTCTTCCTTGAGCGAGGAAAATGTAGGAATGGAAGAAGAAAGTGAGACATTTAATATATCTAAATCAAGGAGATCGACTCAAGGTCAAAATATCATAAAGAAATTAAATAAGAGTATGAAATATCTCTTTACTCAAGGGGGGTCAAATTCTTATGATGATTTGAGTGAAGGTGACTCCGATGTTCCCTTTAGGTTCAAACATCTATAGAAAAATGGGTCCCCAATGAACTTCCTTCAATAAACATTGATTTTTGTGTTGGAGAGAGAATATATCACATAACAACATACTCATTACATGGTTTGGGCCTATTTTCCATGGATGGCATAAAGATCTCTTACAACAAGGTTGTTGAATTGATGGAGTATGTCGAACCTTGCTATGATTATAGTAGTTGGATGTAGATTGTTAGACATAAAAAAAGTATATGTAGGTATGCAGTTGTGGAAGATTATATACAACAAAAATTTTGTGAACAAAGTAAAACAATAGCTATATACATTGACAAAAGGCCAAAAGCATCAAGGAATATTGTAGGTTTTATAAATAATACATGACATGTGTCAACTAAGAAGTGACCCAATTGCATATTTGAGGCAAGCAAGGGAAATTGCATATTTGTATGTACAGTAAAATAAATACATGGAGGCAAAGAGCTTCTTATTGATTGCAATTTGAATTGCATAGATACAAACAAAGCCACTATCATGGGTGAGGCGATACGTACTATGCACGTTTAAAATCAACTCCAATCAATGAATCCAACACAATTAAATTTTTTATATTTTTTTGCTAACGTAGAATAATAACACATGTTTTAACATTTCTCAATGATTTTTTTTTGAAATACATGGCTATGGTACAGATCAACAACCACAGGTTATGCATGACAGTGATGGTTCTCATGGAACTTCTTCTTCTCGATAGGTAAAACTCATTGTTGTTGTACAAATTAGATAAAAGAAATATGTTAATGTGTAATGCAATTAGCCCAGGATCTTATGAAAGAAGATCACAATATTTCAATGGTTGATAGCATAATTGAGTTGGATACAAGATTAGAGTTGTGAAATCACATTTTGGAACCAGCAAGAACCACATGTAATCATGCATTGTCCATGATCACTTGAATTAATCAGATATTTATTGATTAATATGGTTTGCGTCCACCCATTTAGCCCCAGCAGCCATGACATAAATATTCAAAAACAAGGGGGAAATAGATTTGTTGAAGGGGAAATGAATGAATTTGTTATCATAGAGTAGAGTATGTGATAAGTATTCATTTTACATGCATTGTTTATTCATTATTAATTTTTTCCTAGAACTCATTATCATTTTATATTTGTATCAATGTAAATATGACAAAGTATTTTTCTACTAATGTCAAAGGGGGAGATTGTTGGTATCTCTAATCATTGTTGTCTATTATGTCAAACACTTAGTCATTTACAAGGTAGAGTTAGACGGTCATCATTGTAACTGAGCTACTCTATATAGTTTCAGTCATGTACATAAATATGTATGTACCGAGCTCTATAGGAGCCAAGTAAGTGTATGGTCACCAAGTATTTTTTATACAAGTCGAGCTCATCATCAACTAAGCATTAAAAAGCATACAAGTGTTGAGTTACATAGAATTTTTTGAGCATAAGACAAACTAAGAAACAACAATATTGAGTATCAGAAAATAGTAAGAGCCGAGCAATGCAAAGTCTACATGAAATTTAGGAATGGTACAAATATTGAGCTAAATCATTTTTTAGCCGACCTGGATGGAACATTTAATATATGTAGAGGTTTTTATAGAGATTTTATGTGTTTATGATGTGGATCAAAGATCCCTATATTTTGTGATCAGCGATTTAGAATGAAGAGGCAAAATATAGGAGCATCTAGAAAACTCTTTACAGACCTCTTTAAAAAGAGAAAATCTTAACCTAGATTAGAGAGGTGTGATAGTGGTGATGAGATGAGAAGAGAAGAGTGTGCATGTGAACAAGAAGAAATATGTGAATGATAAAGTGAAAGATCAAGATCATATTAGAAGTCAGTGAAAGTGTTATCTCTTAATAGAGAAAGTGGCATATTCTAAGCAGTGAAGGGGAAAGATAAGTATCATCATATTAGAGAAGAGGATCAGTTAGCAAGGAGAAGACTTGAAATCAGCTTGCAGAGAATACCAAGAGTCAGGTACTAAATCAACTTTAATCAACTTGAATCAAGGTAAATATCTTAACAAAGTAGTCTTAAAATATCTTTATAAATCTTCTAACATAGTCCTTACTTCATTATAAGTGTTAAATCCTCTAATAAGGTGAGACCTAGTAGTCTCAAAAACTTTTAACATGGCAGACCCCTCATAGGGTAGATCATATATTATGATCAAATATTGTAACCCTAATAGGTTAACTTTATTACTACAGTAGTGAAGATTTTTGGGTGTCATCCCCACCCTAGTTTTACCTTCACCTTGAAGGGTTTCTTGGTAACAAATATTGTGTTGTGTGTTTATTTTCATGCATGTGATAGATCATATTTGTATTTTATAGAAAGCTTATTATTACATTTTTTACATGCACAAGTTAACTAATGAATGCGAATTAATTGGTGAAAAGTAAAAGGGCTTAAGATTATTATTCACCCTCACCTCTTAGTATCTTGTTATCCAGTTTATACTTCCATCAATCAACATGAACAACTTGAAGAATTTGTGGATCACACAAGAATAGCATTGTATGTAAATTGAAAAAAGCTCTTTATGGATTTAAACAAGCCCCAAGAACATGGTATGAAAGACTACATAATTATTTGGTGAAGATTGGTTTTAAAAGGATAGATGATAACAATAATCTATATTTGAAGAATGGTAAGAATAATGAAGTACTATTATCTGAAAAAAAAATTGATGATATTATATTTGGAGGAAGAGAAACATTATGTAAATCATTCGCTGATGAAATGAAGAAGGAATTTGAATTGTCTATGTTTGGTTAAATCAAATTTTTTTTGGATTACAAGTTTGCCAAATGAAGTTTGGCATCTTCATTACTCAATCCAAATACATCAAGGAGATACTAAAGACTTTTAGAATGGAATATTCATGACCAGTAAGCACACCTATGTCTATAGGACATAAACTACTAAAAATGATGAATATGTTGATGTAAACCAAACATTATATGGATCCATGATTGGATAATTACAATATGTTGGCCACAACAGACCTAATATTACATTAACAGTTGGGATAGTTGGTAGATTTTCCAAAAATACTAAAGGGAATCATATGATGGAAGTGAAAAGGATAATGAGATATCTAGAAGGTACAGAAGACTATAGATTGTATTACAAGAGAAGTGATAGATTTGAATTGAAGGTATTCGCTGACTCTGATTGGGAAGGAAATATTGATGATAGAAAAAGCACTAGTGGAGGAGCATTCTTTCTAGGAAAGATATTTGTGTCATGGACAAGAAAGAAATAGAATTGTATTTCCCAATCAACAATTGAAGTTGAGTATGTGGCAGTTGCACTAAACTATTCAAACATTATGTGGATAAATAAATTGTTGAGATGTATGAAAGAAGAAATTAAAGATCTAGTGGTTATCTATTATGATAACACAAGTGCTATCAACATATAAAAGAATCCAGTGATGCGCACTAAGACAAAGCACATTGCTATCAAGTATCACTACTTGAGGGAACTAGTTCAAGACAAAGAAGTGAAGTTAGAATATGTCCACACCAAAGAAAAATTGCTGACATATTCACTAAAGCCCTACCTAAAGATGCTCATGAATATCTTAGAGCTAAATTAGGGGTGATTCCCCTAAACAAATCTACTTAAAGAGAAAATGTGCATTGCATCAAATGTGCTAATCAGAATATCTTACACATTAATGCAAAACAACTCTACTTTGGGGAAATGCCTAAGGTAGATAGTCAAGTATAGCATAACATATCAATTATAGACAGATGACAAAAATCAGTGAGACATGAAAAATCTAGAAAAATTCATATGTATGAAGAGATTCAAGCTAAGAAAGATAAGTGTATCTAGCATTGTTGTCAAAGAGGGAGAATATACAAAGAACTATACAAAGAGGGAGAGATATACAAAAGTTAGAGAGGGAGAATATGAACAAGAGGAGAATATAAAAAAAGGGAGAGATGTATCCAAGAGGAAGATTTATTATTTCATAAGGAGAAAATTAGTAAAGAGAATTAGAATGAAACTAAGGATATTGATCACTCATGATAGTGAAATCTTTCGGATTGTATGGTAACTAAGTCAGACACATATATTGCCAATATTGAGATGTTGACATCAATGCCAAAGTGGGAGATTATTGGAAACTTACAATTGGAACAATTTTTATTTTGTCATTGATGTTAGATCTATTGATAAGACATATTGCTACCTAATCTAAATGTCATATCTATTTGATTGATGAAGAGGATTTGAGAAATTGTTCATAAAAATAGCACCTAGAGGAAAGGTTGAGTATGGAAAGGAAGATATAATGTACATTTGATTAGATTGACTTTGATAAGACAGAGTGATTGTTTATATCAATAAATTTAAACCAAGCTAAGCAATAGAGTAAAAGGTTAAGGAATGCCAAGTGATGCTAGTGTCAACCAAGCCACAGTAAGTGCTGAGAAAATCTAGTGTTTGTAAGAATTTTCCTTATGGAAAAATCACCCAAGATCAAGGAACTCAATCACAAGCATAGAATGGACCAAAGTATGATAAGAATAACAATATGATATTCAATTGATGTACAAGTACATTAGGAGTGCCTAAATATAAAAGCCTCTAGACTGACTAGGAGTCAGCACACTAATAAGTCTTACAACAAAGCACATGTCCACCAAGAGTGGATTATCTTCCATTAAGCACAAGAGTTAGTGCAATGATGAGAGGATAATCTTGAAAAGTTGTAGCATGTAAAATTATGTTGTAGATGTAGGGCCCATTTTCCGTTGCACCAAAAGCCATGACTGTTAGTGAACATGGAACACCACATAATTAACCACCTGTGGGCAGGGGATCACGTCGCATCATCCAACAATCTCCCCCTGGACGTGCATACCAGGTGCTTACACGAGTTGGGAAGGCACCGAGGAGATTTGAACCCATGACCAGGCCAAAACCAAGCTCTGATACCAATTGTAAGGCCCATTTTCTGTTGCACCAAAAGCCATGACTTTTAGTGAACATGGAACACCACATAATTAACCACCTGTGGGTAGGGGAGTGCATTGCATCACCCAACAATCTCCCCCTCGACGCGCATACCAGGTGCTTACGTGGGTCGGGAAGGCATCGGGGAGATTTGAACCCATGACCAGGCCAAAACCAGGCTCTGATACCAATTGTAGGGCCCATTTGCCGTTGCACCAAAAGCCATGACTGTTAGTGAACATGGAACACCACATAATTAACCACCTGTGGGCAGGGGAGCGCATCGCATCACCCAACAGTAGACACCATGTGCTAAAATAAGAGTGTGAATAATTGTGTTGTCAGCATGACAACTCGGTTAATAATGCAAACTCTAGTTTTGTAGACACCATGTGCTGAATTAGAGTTTCTTATTCAGTGTTGTCAACATGACACTCATATGAGTACACAAACTCCTAAGTGTATCACCTAAGAAATAATAAAATAATGCATTGACCTAAGCAAACTTAAGTAAAGTGTAATAAGTAAATACTTATTTACACCAATAGTGTTGACCGAGCATTAGTATTGATCGAGCAAGACATTTGATTCTAAGTTAGAATTTTTATAGTGACTAAGTGTTAGAACTTAGTGATTATTGAGTAACAATGTTAAGAATAAATTTGAGGAAATCATGATTCCTAGTCAACTCAGTTGATTTCTTTGGAGATGTAAATTGTGTTGAAGATAATATTGATGAGTTCGATCATTAAATTCAAGGTAATGATTAGTTAAAGACCTAATAGATGGATTCTAGAGAAGTTTATGGAGGATGATCAAGAAGGTAGACATATACAATGAATTATTTTGAACCTAATCATAGACCCTAAGATCTATGGTGATCATGGAAAACAACAAAGCAAGAATTACCTATTTAAAGAGGTATAGAGCCAAACTTAAAAAGTATGAGAGAGGTGTGTACAAAGAAAGTTTGATCAATGATGCACAAGGGTGAACACAAATGCATTAAAGTGAATGCATAGCTAAAGGAGATTTCTTCTACAGATGGTGTTGATATTGATAAGTGAATCTGAGTAAACAGCTTAAGTTTTATTGAAAGGAGAAGATTGATTGCTTGAAGGGTTTCCAAGAGAATCAAGAATAGAGATGACAATGGATTTTTTTTAGTGGATTAAAACATGAACCAAACAGTAATCTAAACTTTCAAAGTGAGTTGTAATCATACAAATCAAAACCTATTGTTTTCTTTCTAATCATTGTAAATATTTTGCATCAAAATCCTTTTAATAGAGGTGACCTAATAGTCATTTGAAAGACTTAATAGCCTATGTAAATCCTTTAACAATGTAACATTCTAAATGGAATGATCAAAGTCATCTGACAAGGCCACTCCTAATAGGGTGATTAAATCCTCTAACCAGGTCACATTTAATAGTGTGTATTGTAAACCTTTAATAGGGTTGGTTCCTAATGGGGCTCACTTTGAAAGAGTGAAAAAGTGGTGACATGTTGCTGATGGTTTTTTCCAAATTGGGTTTCCACATTAAATCCTAGTGTCAAACAGTGTTGAATGCTGTAAGCAAACTTGCAAGAAAGAATGTAACTATTTTACATAATCCATAATAGATCTAAAATGAATATGTACTTAAAATCCACATGCAAGAGAATAGACAACATATCCACAAAAATTGTAACACAAGATATACCTTAGGAAACCCTCATTGAGGGAAAAACAAAGCCTCCAAAAGCATCCATCACCATGTATTATTCAGTAAAAAACCATTACAATATAACCATGGAAGCCTTCAAATCCATTCCCACAATCAAGAAATCCCTATGAACAAGCATAAATTCGCACATCTCATGCCATGCTTCCAACCTTCACAAATGCTCCCTTGGATAACTAGTCAAGCCTTATCTTGCTTGACTCTTTTCCTTTTTGTCTTCTTCTCTCACTTCAACAACAACTACTCTTATGGCTACTCATATAGTAGCAAGTCCCACAAAAGCACCAAGTGGTATTACATAAACCATGTGCTACCTGACCCATTGACCCCACTTTTAATATTGGAATTTCAATTCTTTTTTCCAATATTAAATAATTACATGAAATATTATCACAATGTTATAATACAACTCATCAAGTATATCTCATGGGAATCTTTACATGTTACACATTCATCTCGGTGCAACATTACATAATAAAATAAAATAATACAATACAATAATATTATGCAATGTGTACAACACCCATTCTCTCAACAATCTCCTGCTTGTTTTATACATTGCATAGGGTCAATTTGTAGCCACATAAATGAACAAGGGAACAATCCCTCCTAGCACATCCACCATCATAGATCTAATTACATGAAGTGCTCCATCCTGGTACCTACAACAAAATCAAAGTATCCAACTTCTCAAACATGAATGATCTCCCTCCTAGTATGCCACTGCCACCGAACATACACAGAAGCCATCCAAAGAGAAAGCCACCCAACTTGTCACATTAGAAGATCATAAAATCTTGTACCAACTAAAATGCAAAGCACAAAAACATGATCCAAAAGTAATCACATGTATCCATAGTTGTCAAAATATCCATAGCTAAAATAACACCCACAGTAAGTGCCAAACCCATCCAACTATTCGTACCTCCAAAGGTATACCAAGTGAATCTCACATCATCAACATATCCAATCTGTAACCTACAATCACAAGCCTCAAGAGAAATACCTACCACATATATACCAAGAAGCTCCCACTACAAAAGATAATTTCAAATCTATAACCAATCCACTCATAACATCTCAAATAAGTGAATCCATGTAGTATCAAGGAATCCACAACGCATAAACTAATAACTTGCAAGAACAACTCTCATAAAAAATCTCCAATAGTCTCTCAAGCTCTCCACAACCAATAGAGGAAAGAGATACATAAATAACCATGCCATCTCTCACATGACATACATGAGCACTGTTGGAATATTCACATAGGAATAATACTTCTAAGAGAGGGGGGTGAATCAGAAGTACTAGGCATTGACCATTAAAAAAAATTTCTTAACTAAAAGTAAATTGCATGCATATAAACATATCAAACAATTATGAAAAACACATAAACATCACCACATAACACTTGAGATTTTGGTAACCCAGAAACCCTCCAAGAATGAGAAGGTAAAA
Organism: Cupressus sempervirens; assembly: GCA_028749045.1. Classification (NCBI taxonomy): domain Eukaryota; kingdom Viridiplantae; phylum Streptophyta; class Pinopsida; order Cupressales; family Cupressaceae; genus Cupressus; species Cupressus sempervirens. The sequence continues at coordinate 112,453,306 of CM053783.1, forward strand.
CTGGGGTGGGGATGATACCCACAAAAATTACTGTAGCAATAAGGTTTAGCCACTTCTGATGGCCTACCCTGTTAAAGGCCTACCTTGTTAAAAGCTTTACACTGTATCAGTAGTGACCTGGTTAAAGGATTTCAAACACTTTACAAGAAGTGTTACCCTGCTAAAGGATTTTGTCACCTATTTATAAGATTTACAAAATAGCTGCTAAGCTAACCTATTACCATAGGATTTTCTTTCTAATACAATTGCTGGAGAGTATTAGGTATAATAAACCTAATAACTTACAATCCTTCGATTGTTGAATATAGGCACTTGTTCTTCTTTTTCTGATCTTGATCCTCTGTGATCTGATACTCTTCACTCTAAGAATTAGTTTTCCTTGCACACCCTCGTCCATCCACCATAGGATTCATTATGATTTTGTCTTCCTTATAAAGAAATTCAAAGACTTAAGGTTAGGTATGGATCTATGATCCATACTGAATCTCTATTTCTCACTTATTCCTTGCACATTTACAATTCGTTGCATGCGTTCTCCATTTTTCTTATTGGATGCATGTTGATTGCATGGAAAATACAAATGATTCGATCTTATCTTTTAATCCTTCAAGATTCATCATATGTCGGCCATAAAAATGATTTACATCTGAATTTGTAATGTTACAAACTCATATGTGCATTCTATGTTGCTCGGCACTTATTGATCTCTAATGCTCGGCACTTATATTAAACTAGCTTACTCAACACTTGTTGTATTTCTATATTTCTCGGCATCGTCTATGACTCGGCACTTGTATCATGCTTGGCACTTGATCTTCACTCGGCACCTGAAGGTTGCTCAGCACCTAAAGATCACTCAGCATCTGAAGGCTTCTCTAACTTAGCTCATGTTGTGGCTCGACATACATGGTATACTCGGCTCCAATATAGAAAGTGATTAAGTGTGTTGGCACTCGAGTGTCAAAAACCATTTTGAGACTAACAATCTCCCCCTTTGACATGAGTGACAAAAACACTTATCTAACCTTATGAGTACATGTACTAATCTGCTTGGTATATACAGAGATTTTTAAAACCTTAATCAAAATTTTTAATGTACAATATATATACCTCAAAAGTATTGTAACTCCCCCTGAGTTTATTGTGCCATTATTAGTGCTATCTTGGTAACCAAAATTTTGATGTTGTATATCATGCTCTACCTTTTTATCTTATCTCCCCCATTTTTTTATTATCTCCCCCTTTTTGACACTTATGTCAGAGGGTTTTAAGGGTTAAGACCATATTTCGCCAAAAATGTGTTGTTTACCTCCATAATCATCCTAAGAGCTACATCCCAATTATGCAAAGCAATTTCCAATGATTTATGCTAGAGGGCAGTCTCTGCAGCAAGGTGAATAAGTCCTTCTGAAGTAGAAAGATTGAGGTCTTTCTTGAGAACAGTTTTAGCATAGACTTGTTCTTTATGGAGGATTTCCAAATGTGGGGTTATAGAAGATTGGAGCTATAATAGTTTGGCCTTGATGGTGGCCTCTTCTACTGTTAATACAGCTATCTCTTTCTAAGTGTGAAGCGTCTGAGTAAAATGCTTCACACTTTGAGCTGGATCTTTAGGTAGCTGCAAGCTAGAAATATTCAAATTTCTCTCCAGGCTCATTATCTTTTGGCTGGTCTCTTGTGTGAAATATGAAAAGTCACACAACTTTTTGTATAAAGAGAATATATTCTCAAGTATCTTTTTGACTTTGTCCATGACCTTTGCCAATTCAATCTGAGAAAGTTTTATTTCACTGGATATTTTCTCATTAACCTTTCCTTGAAATTTTCTTTCAGACCATTCCATGAGTTTTGCATTTGTCTCTAGGTCTGCATTTGTCACCTGTTCAACAATATCTGATAATTGTTCCATGATATGCTTTGACTCATCTAGTGACTAAATACTGAAAGCTTCCATGAATATATCTTTAATTTCATACATTTTTTGCTTTTGTTGATACTCCTTTCTGAGTATCTCTTGCCTCTTTCTTCTATTTAGTGCTTCCTACACCTTATTGATTTGATCAATGTTAATTGTTTTTGAGTCATAACTTGGTATAACTATCTCTTCATCTAGTTCAGGGTCTCCATAGTGAAGTACCCTTGCAATATTTGTAGAGCTTGATCCTGGTGCTGATATTTGTAAATGCTTTTGTGAAGGAGTCCCTAAGGTAGGAAAATTTATCAATGTTTGTATTGCCTCCTACTCTTTAGGGGTTTCTTCTATTTTCTCCTTCTGTTGGCTGCCTTGATCAATTATTGTAATTGTAGGAAGTGCACCTTGAGTTTGTGTTGTAGGATTAGATGTAATAGTTTGTCCTATTTTTTCTATTTCTTTTTCTAATGATGTACTCGGCTTCTGAACTATGGTGTCAACTATGCATGTTGAAACAATTGTTGGTATTTGAAGTTGACCACTAGTAGCTGTAGAGATGTTGGAAGGTGGTTTTTGTGGACTCACCTTATCTCTAATTGTGTTTTCTACTAGTTTCTATAATTCATCCATACTGACCAATATTGGATATGTACATAATCTTGCTTGTTTCGTAGATTGGTCAAGGATTCTTTTGAGATCCTCTACAGTTAATGGATTGATGTTCTGAGGAGAAGTGTCAAGAACATCCTCTATAGTTATTGTTTCTATAGGTGTGATGGGTACATGCAGAGGGCTTGGTGGTGGCAATTGTGTGTCTTGCAGACTCTGATCTTGTTGTTATTTTTCCTCAGTTGTTCCCGTTTCATCTTGCTTTTGTGTCTCCTCCTCTATTTCTCTCTTTTCTTCTTCCTTCTTCTCTTCTTCTTGCTTCTTTTCTTCTTCCTTCTTTTCTCCTCTACCTTGCTCTACTTCTGTCTTCTCTTCTTTCATTTTTCTTCTTTCTTCTAGTGGAGCAAAAGCTTCTTCCTTGTATTCTTCTTCAAGAAAATCTTCAATCCTTTTGTACAAGTTCTTCCATGATTTGGTTGTTCTTTATACAATCTCTTCCATTTTGTTTTGGAGAATGAAGAATGCCCTGTATTTAGGTGTAAACCTGGCATTGTGCCTTTTGACTGCTTTTTCTATTTGCTCCTTAGTCAAGTTAGGCAGTATACTTGCTAGGGTTGTTTCTCTCATCTCCTTTTCCATTTTTAAACAAAAATGCCATCTGTCTTCTACAATTTTTGACAGTTCATATGGCAATTGTCCATCTAGTTCAAGAGGGGTGTACTTGAACTGTGCCATCATTCCATAAATTGATTCCTCTATTCTATTCTATTCTTCTTTAGTGAACTTATTGAAATCAACTTTATTTATATTGCTTAAATCTCCATTTCCAATCTTTTTACATAATATATCAACTGAAGAATGACTTACCTTTTTAGATTGATCTTCTTTATCAGTATCAGGTTGAGCTACATATCTTCTTCTTTTCCTAGGCTCATCCTGTGTCTTCTAGATTGGTTTCTCTTTTGTTGCTTTCTCTTTATCTTTTTGAGTAGAGGCCCTTGTTGCAGCTCTGGTTGTTGGCTTTTGGGGTGATGGCATGGAAGCTTTCTTTGGTTTGGGCTGAGCTGGAGGCTGATCTTTTTCCTTTCTTTTCTTTGGCTTGGCTTGGGTCAGTGCTTCCTTGGTTTCTTCTTCCTCAGCACCTTCCTCCTTGTCCTCACCTAGGCCTTGAGTTAGTACCATTGGGCCTTGCTCTTGTTCATCCTCTTCATCATCATTGTCATCATCATTGTCTTCAGCTTCAGTCTCTACCCCTTCACCAAATTGCTTCTTAATTTTCTTCATCAATTTATCTTTCTTTTTCAATGTGGAGGTAGTTTTTAATTCCATATTTATTTTTGATCTTACAACATCATAAGTACCAAAATGTGGGGCACTCTTATCTGTTTCTTTTGCCAACAATGCAGTTATTGTTGTAGATGCTTCATCAATGTTGATTTCTTAACCAAATGGCCTTAGCCGTCTTACCCTTGGAATTGCAGCTTGAATGTAGGTGAAGTTAATATCAACTAAGAAACATATATCATTAATATGTTTTTCTACTAAGGAAACTGGTATTCTCACCCTTTGCTTCATGAATTTCTTGAAATCCTCAAAATAGCTTGTCATCAGAGTATCAAAATTTTCTCCCATTTGTTCTATATACTCATTTATTTGGGATATGATAGTCCTATCACTCCTCCATGTAACTTTGCCAAAAGAAGGTAATTCATTCTGAACATAAAAGAATATACAAACCAAAATTGCTCCAAATTTACATTGAGCACCCTTTGTCCTTCTTGTGGCTATTAGGTTTTCATTTATCTATTGTAGTTTTTGTTTAGCAAGATCATAAGTATGATCCTTTTTCACCAATTTGTAAACCTTTTTCACCAATTTGTAAACTGCATCTACTACTATACATGGCACATTATTGAGTCTACTAGATTGGTAGAATTTGTGGGCAATAACTCTAACAGCAAACTCAACTAGAGGATCCTGAATGGTATGAATAGTCATTCCTCTTTTGTTCCACTAAGCACCTATATTCTTTTCAATGACCTCTTTAGATTCACTTCTCAAGGTCTTGTGCCGATCTAGGGCAGGATATCCAATTACCCTATGAATTATTCTTTTTGTTAATTTGACAGGGACATCTTCTAACCACAGACTACCATCATGAATTATACTCAATACAAGTCTAATCCACTCTGTCTTGAACATGGTGGGAAAATTCAAAACTTGTGTCAAACCCTTCCTTTCAACAATTTTGTATTCTTCTTTCAATACTCCATTGATACACAACTTTGCAAAGGCTTCTCTGATTTCCATGTCTCCTAGGGCTCCTATTTTGCAATTGTAGCATCTTCTTATGTCATGGACCATAACAACATTTGGGGATATGCAATAAAGGGCTCCAGCTGGGTCATTTTTGTATGCCACTTCAGGAATAGGGCAAAAATTGGGCTGCTTGACTTCATTAGACACTAGCTATACTTCAAAGGATTATTTTTCTAGGGTTTTCTTGGAACTCAAAGCCATTTATGTAAACTAGGGTTTCTTTTACACAAAAATATGAAACTGTGTAGCTCGGCACGAATGAAAATACCTCACGATCGATGAAAACGCATTGTAGGAGGTTACAATCTACTTGGAATACTAGATTCTCTATTGTGAAGTGGCTCTATGCTCCTTATCTTCTTTGCTTCTTGATCGCGATGAGGAAAAATGATTGAAATCACGATAATATACCCTATTTCCATCGCATTAAATGCTCAACTGCAAACTCGGCTTATGAAGAATTTTTAAGATTACTCAACTTGCACTACATCTCTATTTTACTTAGCTTCCATAGGAGTTTCTTAACTCGGCATCAGTCATCAACTCGGTCGTTGTTAGGAACTCAGCTTCCACTAGGATTTTACTCGGCATCCAAAGATAGCTCGGCATCATTGTTTAAAATTTTGTCTTGGCATCTTGTTTCATGCAGATTTGTACTTTGCATTGCTTCTTCATGATTTAGGGCTGATGTATGATACTTCCTTGTATGTATCAACCCCATAGACTCATCTTGAGATTAATTGGATGAGAAATGATCACTTGACCTTGTGGGTGAAGTGACCCTTTCATTAGATGTACTTGATTCATTCTTTTTCTGCCATGTCTTCTTCATGTTTTTTGTGATGTATTCCTCATCAATCTTTTCTTTGTCCTTGTTTGATTCAATTTTTGGTGCTTTTGACCTTGTAGGATAGTTTCTGCTGATGTGACCAATTTTTAGGCAACTAAAACATGCAGTTTGGCTTAGCCACCTGCTATAATTCCCTCTAAAATGTGTTCTTATGCAATTTTGGGGTATATGTCAATATTCTTGACAATAATGATAGCTATACCTGGTGTTGTAATCCTAATGGTACTGATTTTCATTTCCTTTTGTTTTTGTTTGTTGATTTGATGTCCACATAGGCTTTGATCTGCATTCAAATGTTTTGTGTCCAAACTTCTTACAATTATGACAATGTCCATCAAATCTTTGTGTCCTTGTAACTCTAGATCTACAATCTTGTCTCATATGTTCTTTCATGTTGCACTTGTGATAGTAAATTTTGTTTTTGGGTGTGTTTATCTGATTGATTCTTCTACTCCTGCAAACATTAGTAGTATGCCCCCTTTTATTACAGTAATGACAAGTAGGTTTAGAATTCTTACCTTTGTCACTTCTTTGTTCAACGCTCTTTGATGATTCTCCAATTTCAGTGTTGTTGTATCCAAGTCTTGATGTATCATGGGCTGATCTTGGAAATTTCATCAATTGTTCAAAGTACTTGATGGCTTCACTTGATTTGTTGAGATTCTATGCTATTTCTTTTTCTCTGTTCAATTCATTTTGCAATTGTTCATTCTGCATCTTCAAAGTAGAGATCTCAATATCTTTCATATTGAGTTCATGATGAAGATTCATCATTTGGGCGAGTGTATCCATCTGCATGTTTGAGATCCTTGTTAATTCAGTACATTTTTCTTCAAGTTTGTTTGCAAGATTTCTTTTGTCATCTTCCATCATGACTTTATCCTCAACTACTCTTTTCTTTTGTTCAGTGATTTCACATAACATTATGACCTGAGATTCATGTTCCATCTTGAGAGAACTTATCTCTTCCATTTGAACTTTTTTTTTCTCCATCAGTTCTACTATTGTTGCATCAAACTCTTTAGTATCTCCATTGGTACATAGTTTTGTGGTATCAATTTCCTTATAGTTTATATCATTTTTAGCTATAGCTATATCCTTCCTTCTCTTCAAGGATTTTTTTAATTCCTCCCTTGCTTCCTCTACTTTGTGTAGAGCCAATTGCACATCAATCACTTGGATTGTCAATAATCTTTCCAAGTTTGAAGACTTCCATCTTTAGATCTTTTTCTCCAAGTTGTTAGACTTCTTCTTGTGAGAACCTATTTTCTCTGATACCAATTGTTGGAATATTCACATAGGAATAATACTTCTGAGAGGGGGGGGTGAATCAAAAGTATTTTGCATTGACCATTAAAACTTTTCTTAACTGAAAGTAAATTGCATGCATATAAACATATCAAACAGTTATGAAAAACACATAAACATTACCACATAACACTTGAGATTTTGGTAACCCAGAAACCCTCCAGGAATGAGAAGGTAAAACTGGGGTGGGGATGATACCCACAAAAATTACTGTAGCAATAAGGTTTAACCACTTTTGATGGCCTGCCCTGTTAAAAGCTTTACACTGTATCAGTAGTGATTTGGTTAAAGGATTTCAAACACTTTACAAGAAGTGTTACCCTGCTAAAGGATTTTGTCACCTATTTATAGGATTTACAAAATAGCTGCTAAGCTAACCTATTACCATAGGATTTTCTTTTTAATACAATTGCTGGAGAGTATTAGGTATAATAAACCTGATAACTTACAATCCTTCGATTGCTAAATACAGGCACTTGTTCTACTTTTTCTAATCTTGATCCTCTGTGATCTGATACTCTTCACTCTGAGAATTAGTTTTCCTTGCACATCCTCATCCATCCACCATAGGATTCATTATGATTTTGTCTTCCTTATAAAGACATTTGAAGACTTAGGGTTAGGTATGGATCTACGATCCATATTGAATCTCTATTTCTCGCTTATTCCTTGCACATTTACAATTGGTTGCATGCCTTCTCCATTTTTCTTATTGGTTGCATGTTGATTACATGGAAAATACAAATGATTTGATCTTATCTTTTAATCTTTCAAGATTCATCATATGTCAGCCATAAAAATGATTTATATCTAAATTTTTAATGTTACAAACTCATATGTGCATTCTATGTTGCTCGACACTTGCTAATCTCTGATGCTCGGCACTTATATTAAACTAGCTTACTCGACACTTGTTGTATTTCTATATTTCTCAGCATCATCTATGACTCAGCACTCAAATGTCATTTGGCACTTGTATCATGCTCGGCACGTGATCTTCACTCGGCACCTGAAGGCTTCTCGGCACTTGAAGATCACTCGGCATCTAAAGGCTTCCCTAACTCGACTCATGTTGTGGCTTGGCATACATGGTGTACTTGTTAGAATCTGATAAGATTAATAACCTAGAAAACTAGTGCAAAGAATAAATATCTAAACTATGAATACAAATGATACAAAATCAAAATAACATCATAGAGTTAGTCTCCAAAAGAGTAATGCAAATGCTGGAAGCAAAATAGCATTAAGAGGACGCAAAAACAAGAGATACAAATACAAGCCAGGTAGCATGCTTATATAGGCTAGGAAGAGGGAGGAGGTGGCAACACCAACCAATGAGGAGCAACCATCTATCGGACTAAAGATAGCAAAGTATCTTCCCAAGATAGCTAATGGATGCTCACATGTAGGAAGGTGACACCTCACAACCATTCACCTAATAAGACATGCTTTATTAACCTAAGTGAGATTACTAAAAGTGTAGGAAAAACCTAGCAAAATAGGAAAAATAAAAAACTACACTAACACCCCCCCATAAGCAAAGCTTAGGTGGATGCTAACCTAGCAAAGCTATGAAAGCAGGAAAATGGGTCCCGACAACAAGGCCTGATCAGGTACCCAATACAAGAAAAAGAACTAGATGAAGGAAACTAAGCCTCCAATCTAGGAAATGTCCCAAAGAGAGGAACAAAAAAGAGCATGAAGCATCTCCGAAGCATGAAGCTGCAAACACTGTCAGAAGAAACTGCTGGAACCCCCACTGAAATAGTGCATGACCAAGTAGAGAAGACAAAATCTGAAGAGCTGATCAATCGAAGAGGTGACCTCCAAAAGTAGGAATGAATGAGTGTCTATATAGTAGATGAACCATCTCATCGAAATGTATAGGTGCCTAGCCACTGCATCTGCCTAGTACATAGGAATAAAAACTGAATACGTAGATCACTCAACCAAACCAAGGAAGAAAAAGAGCCAACAAGTGAACCCCCCCCCCCCCCAATAATGCTGAACAGGGAGAGGGGTGACAGGAACACTGAAATGCAATGCCAAAAACATCTGCAACAAGAAGAATCAGGAATACCAATAGTGCAATAGAAGTACAAGCACAGGATAAAGGGTGGTGTCACCGACACACTACATGGGCTAATGTCATAGAAAAAAAATTCACTTGACAAAGGTGGATGAGCACAAAATGGAAAAACATCATGATCCCCCATGGCACTTTATAACTGAGTGCGAGTACAAACAAACACAAGGTGTACAAGATCCCAGCTATGCAAAAGTAGGCACTTTATCTCAGTGCATTTGCAAAAAAAGGAATGCAACAGAATAGAAGCATACAATGATCAGAAGTCAGAAAGAAGAGTGAGCCAAAAGAATAGAAGAAGAGATTCCAGGACCTATAGAATCCAAGTAATCTGCCAGAGTGCGAAAGTGCAAAACTCGAAGGAGAAAGAACTTGGAGCAGAATCTAGATAAAACACCTCTGCAACTGAATAACTCACAAAACTAGCTTTCCAACAATATCTGGCAAGCCCAAAAAAGAGTCCGAATGAGCGAGATATGGCTCCCGAAAGGCAAAATAGAACATCTGGATTTGACTACCAAAATAGGCAACCAAACTATAGCAAAAATCAAAAAAACTTGTACCATCATCTCCGTCTCAGAACCAACTTTCTAATGCATTTTTTGGATCGAAAAAATACGTCTGTATGCTCAAGTTAGGGAAGAAAAATTGACAGGGCCTCCTCATGAAGAGCATATGCTAAAAGTGAAACTTGGGCACAATAATCAAGGAAAAAAATAGCACCACTGCGATCTACTCAAAAAATATGCACTTTCAAAAAAAGAATCGCCTTGATACGAGGTCGTATGAGAAAGTTATGATCCTCCGAAGTTTTCAAAACGAGAACTATGCACAGTCATGGTTGAGAATCTGCAATTTCTGAAGAATTAATGTATGAAAATCAAAAAACAACTCCACTAATGGATAGAGCACAAAAAAATAGCCAAATTCATAATAAGAATCATCAAAATCAGAGTCTGTATGAGCAAGAATGAGACATTTGAAAACTGCGTTCAAATCTGTGACTGCCAACGGAGAGGGGTATGGTTGTAGCTTTACATGCTCAATTCTGCAAAATATACAGCTTTCATGCAAAATCTAAAAGATACCCAGATGGTTTTTCAAGGCTACGAACAAAACCTAGAAAGCGTTTTTCTTGCTGATGTACAGAAGATGTTGTAGTGTAAATCAAACGCCTTTAACAGTAAAAAATGGCTCCAAAAATTAAAAAATGACCCCAAAAACCAGAATATGACATGCAAATGTTGGATCAGCTTCCTAAGTCCATCAATGGCATGCTGGAACCTGCAAAACTGATTGAAAACTCCAAATATGCAAGTTGGTTGTCAGATTTGAGATTGAAACCCCAGAGAAAAACCGTTTTTGTCAAAACTTTTCTGATTCTCAGGATCATCCAAAGATGCAAGAGAAGAGCATACTTTATTTTCCAAAAAACTACAATAAAGTTTATTTGCCCCCCCCCACCCACCACCCCCCCCCCCCCCCCCGAATCTCTCAAATAAGGAAACTAAAATCTACTCTTGCACATAGAAAAGCTCTGATACCATGTTAGAATCTGATAAGATTAATATCTAAACTATGAATACAAATGATACAAAATCAAAATAGCATCATAGAGTTAGTCTCCAAAAGAGTAATGCAAATGCTGAAAGCAAAATAGCATTAAGAGGATGCAAAAACAAGAGATACAAATACAAGCCAGGTAGTATGCTTATATAGGCTAGGAAGAGGGAGGAGGTGGCAACACCAACCAATGAGGAGCAACCATCTATCGGACTAAAGATAGAAAAGTATCTTTCCAAGATAGCTAATGGATGCTCACATGTAGGAAGGTGACACCTCACAACCATTCACCTAATAAGACATGCTTTATTAACCTAAGCGAGATTACTAAAAGTGTAGGAAAAACCTAGCAAAATAGGAAAAATAAAAAACTACACTAATAGTACTCGGCTCCAATATAGAAAGTGATTAAGTGTGTTGGCAATCAAGTGTCAAAAACTATTTTGAGACTAACAAGAACAAACTAGTGATCACAATCTCTAACCAATCTCAAATCCAATGTAAGCAAAACTAGACATCTAGGAAGATGACCAAGACCAAAGGGAAACCATAAAAACCATAACCTGTATCATGTCCTTCTACACACACCTTCAAATGTAAACTCTGCAAGTATGATCTCCTCTATAAAACCCCAACTAAAAAGCCACAACAACACTCAAACCATACCATATAACTAATCATGGATGTAAGCCTCTCACTAGAATATCAAACTCATAAACCATTCCTAACTCAAGGAATAACCATTCCTAAACTAAGGAATATACCCAATATAAAACCATCTCCCAAACTTAACTCGTATAACAACATATGCACATGGAGATAACCAATGCTAATCCATCTCTCAAATGAACCCTCTATAACTAACTCATGTACCATAGCTCAAGATCCATATCCATGAAAGATAAGCATAAATATAATGTACCTAAGAAAAATAATGGGCTATACCTCTCAAGTAGAAAACCACCAAGTATTCCAAGAGTGGGGAATGAGAATGCTCATCAAGATATCCAAGTCTCCAACCAAGACTCAACTAAGAACAATCTCTTCTCAAGTCCATATCAGGTGAATTTCCCTTGAACTCTCCTACTGAAATTATCAACCAATTCAAGAAATACTTCTCTAATCTAAGAAAAATCAACATCACCACCATCTCTAAGTATCCATGAGCACCTTTACCAATAACCCTATGTGTCCTCAAGATGCAACCATCTCCACACACCATGAAGAAAATAATCTCCACATACCATGAAGAACCATCTCCACACACCATGAAGATAACCAAGAACCCCATGAGTCCTCAAGATCTAACCATCTTCACACACCATGAAGATAACCAAGTGCATCATGAAAATTCTAAAGATGATTCTATAGCAATAGGATCTAAGACAAACTTCCAACATCTACAAACACTTAACAAATATGTCAATTCCAAGAACTTCCACACAAACATGGTACCAAGTCACCTATGGCATCATAAAATCCATCTCCTACATGAAGATCCTATAGTTCCACACTCACACAACCAAAGTGTCAGTACCAAGTGAAACCAAGATCTCCAAACCCAAGAAGATACAAACTAAACTAGGAACTAATCTTACATTGTCACCTCATCACTATCACAAGCTCCCACTAAACTGTGTATCCAAGCTATCCATGAAACATGATGAAAAAACCATCCTCTTACCATGAGAATCAACCAAGGCATCAAACCATCAAAGAACTCAAAGTGTACATCATGAGCTCCTCAAAAGAAACCAAATAACCATGATCTTCAACCAAGAAGATATACCACCATAATCAAATTAGAAATCCAAACCAGTGAACATCAAGGATGTACCATATATGCAATCATGTCATGCCAAAATTCATGGCACCATGATCACATCCATGAACCGAATATCTAACTCTCAATATGTCCAACCTGTCAACATAAAATAGTCAATCACAATCCTCCACCATGACTATACCTAGTAACAACATCTCACCCCTTCTACATGAAGAAAAAAATAAAAAAATTGTGTGACTTAGGGCATAGACAACCCAAATCCAAGTCACTAATTTGAATATGCATCAATAATGAAAGATCAATGGGAAAAGGCAACCCATAAGCAAGCTATAAATGCAACTTGTAAGTATAGCACGCTTACAACACTGCACAACTTGTAGATCCAACAAGTCATCATACATATCCAAACAAAACACTAATAATCATATCATCATGAGACCAATCTAAAATATAAATTGAGTATACAATGACATCAAATCTTAAATCTCCAAAATATACAATGGCATAAACTCACAATGTTACCATAGTCAATATATATCAAAAATTGTTCAAATCAATATATCACTAAATAAACCATGCCAAACCTACACCAAATTTGAACCAATGTGTAGAGCTATCCAAGAGCTTTCTGTTGACTATTCAAAGTCCAAAATTTGACTTTGTATGCCCAAGTTATGCTCTAATTTATGCTCAAAATAAATAACATCTAAATTTTTGACTCTTAACACCGAACAAAAATTCAAAATCATAGAACCAAACCTACACCAAGTTGTAGTGCTCTAAATTAGCTTTCCAATGCTTATAAGAAATTTGAAATCTAACATCCTGAGAGAAAGTTAAGGTCATTTTACTAAGACATTCTTTTACCATTTTCACTGTAATTTTTTTTTTTGTGACAATAATTTCGACGGGATTAAAACTGATAGCCATCACGGGTTGAAACTAAAAAACTCTTTCATTTCCTCTAAAAATGGCCAAATTAGGGCATATTATATATCAAAATTCATAGAAACATCAACTCGGATCCAATGGTGAGGTCTATTTTTACCCAAGAGGTCATTACCACAAACCACCCCCTAAAAAATCTCATTTAAATGAAATATCTAAAAACCCCTTTATCCAACAATTTCTCATGCCCAAAAATCTACCAACATCCCATCATAACAACAAACTTAAAACCCTCATATTTGTAACAAAAAACTCATATATCTTGCCCTTTATTTTATCCTTTCACGCATACCTATGGATTTAGTCCAAGGTTATAATAATAAAACCATAGCTCTGATACCACTTGTAAAGAAACTTGCAAGAAATAATGTAACCATTTCCATATAACCCATAATAGATCTGAAATGAATATGTACTTAAAATCCACATTGAAAAGAATAGACAACATACCCACAAAAATTGTGACACAAGATATACCCTAGGAAACCCTCATTGAGGGAAAAACCCAACCTTCAAAAGAATGCATCACCATGTATTATTTAGCAAAAAACCATTACAATACAACCATGGAAGCCTTCAAATACATAGCCATAACTGAGTAATCCATATGAGCAAGCATGAATCCACACATCCCATTTCATGCTTCCAACCTTCAAAAATGCTACTTTGGCTAACTTGTCAAGCCTTGTCCTACTCGACTCTTTCCCTTTTTATCTTATTTATCTCGCTTCAACAACAACTACCCTTGTGGCTACCTATATAGTAGCTAGTCCCACAAAACCACCAAGTGATATTACATAAACCATGTGCTACCTAACCTATTGACCCCACATTTAATATTAGAATTTTAATTCTTTTCCCCAATATTAAATAATTACATGAAATATTATCACAATGTTACAATACAACTCATCAAGTATATCCCATGGGAATCTTTACATGTTGCACGTTCATCTAGATGTGACATTACATAATAAAATAAAATAATATAATATAACAATATTATGCAATGTATGCAACACCCATTATCTCAACAAATGTTTTATATGTTTTATATTTGATAAAGTTTACATTCAACAAAGTATGTTATGTTTGGATAGTAATTTTGTTTATCAGTACAGTAGAGACCGAGAAACAACATGATAAGAATAACAATCAATGTTTTATGTTTAATTATTCAAATGGTACTTATGGACCTTGAGTAATTGATTCAACCCCTTGCCTCCCTCTCAATTATTCTAAATATTTCTTCAAATGAATTCAAAACATTTTTTTTTAATATTTTTAAAATATATTTTTTCATTAAAATATTATAATTTTAGAAATCTTTGAAACAAAGAGTATTAAATAATAAATATAACATAAAATTACATTAAAAATAGGTTACAATTTGCACTATATTTTAACAATAATCCTTAATTTAATATAGCAACTGATAGACTAACAGATGGTGAAATGATGACAATGTTTTTCTTTCTCATTAGAAGTATTATACCTCTGTGGGTAACCTCAAAAATCTTCCTCTCCATATCCTCCATGTTACTAGGAAATATTCCTAGTTCAACAAGTAGTGAATTGGACTGAGACCTTTGATTCTAGCCATAGTTTGAGGGAAATCTTATTTCTCATGGATATGGATGAGAGGGAAATCTTCTTTCCTAAGCAATGTTGATATAGCTGAAATCTCTTAGTGTTGTAATTTTCATTTTTAAATGCAAAATTAACTTCAACCACCTAGTCACTTAAATCCATCTTCTAGTATCTATTCATTATATTAGTTAACTGCTACAAAAATTGGGCCCACACCTTATAGCCCTTATTTGGTGGTAAAAAAAGTTAGATTTGAAAATTGAGCCCCACACTACACAACCATTTCTTGACACTAACTAAATTGAGATTTGAAAATTGATACCTAACACCTAAGAATAGTTGTTCGATAGATTTGAAAATTGAACTTGTGCTACCAATTTGAAAATAAATATGGACAAGACGGATTATATGAGACTCAATCCATGGTACATGCATTTTCTCTCATATTTTAAACTAGTTGTTTTCTATTTCTCTTTATTAGATTAAAGAACATCCTTTTGTGCTTTCACATGTTGAATGTGGTGAATATAGTCATGAGGAATCTAGAGAGCTCATTATGAACCAATGCCTATGACAAATCCCTTTCTTTAGACCAAATACTAGCATTAAATTCACACACACCAAAAAAAGATATAAGGTCATTTTTCAAAGTCATTTAGGATTGAAACTCACAACTATTGGTGGTGATAAATGTATTTTCTTATTTAGATAATGTAACTATTTGAATTAATTATGGGTCAAATCCAAGAGCACCCAACATAGACAAAATGAAAGGTCATTCATTATAGTCATTAACATAATACTAATTTAGGACTCAAGGGCTTTATCAGGCTTTAGATGCCATCTAGACATATCACTTGAAGAGCCTATGTCTTGCTACCCAATCCCAAAATATTCTTTCAAGAGGGACCCTCCCAAAACCATATCCTTGAAGAGTATCTTGCTCTAGCCATTAACATGCATTATCAAAATTATAAATGGGTAAAAATGTTAACATGAATTTATAGGTTTATCAAAAGACATACCTTGCAAATAACCTTGGATTTATTTATTTAGTAGGGCTATTATTACTAGATGATAGAGCTTTAATACCAACACAAACTAGTGGATCAAGGTTGATCAAGACCATTATAAAACTAAAAAGACTCTCATAGTTACTATAGTGTGATGCAAGATAATGACAATGATAGATAGTATGGGGAGAGAACACAAAACTATACCATTAAAATTATTCTATTATATTCTTTTTTATAGATATGACCAATAATTGCTCATTCGGTCTTACATGGATGATTAATTTAATTGTTTGGTAAAGCATTGTTGTAATAAATTTAATAAATAACTTGGATATTTAAAAGTAGTGGTTCATCCAAAGAATAATATTTTCTATTTTTTCCTAAATAGAAATTTTGAACCTAAATAAAGGAATGAATGTCAATGTTGAACTTGAATTATGGAAAGGAATGCAATACAAGGAAATACCCATTGTCTCATGTGTGATCATGTGTATGCAAAAAAGAAGTAATTAACTAAGTAATGTAAATCTAGGTGTCAAAGGTATACAATTAGCTCAATTAAGATATAGAATTGTGACAAAATTATGAATTGAAAAAAAAATATGACTCACCTTGAATGTAGAGGAAAGTGTGTTTTTATTTGAAAAGTGTGGATCTGAACTGCTAACTAAAAAACTAACTCTAGATCTCTAAACAAAAAACCCTATGTAACCCTAAAATTATTTTTCTAGTTGAGGATGAGAGAATGGATCAAATTGGTTTAAACCCTTCTGGATTATTTTCCATGAAGTCACTATCTTCTTAGGGCACTCTACCTAGGTCGACCCATATTTTAAAAAAGCTTTCAACTCGTTATTTCTAGATCTACAACCACAAATTTGTTATCATGTTCCTACACATAGTAAAATTAGATTTTTGTTTTAAGTGGGGGAGTTCTTTCCTTGGTCAAGCCCTAGAATTATGAATCAAACTTGAAATTTAAATTTAATTTTTTTTAAAGGAAACAAGATAAATGTAAGTATTCACCCTTTTGTAAAAACCCTCGTCAATAAGGATTTTGTCTTGTGATATGTTGCAAATTTTTAATTTTATATGTAAAATATAGGGTATCTCCACAATTGTAATTGATCCACCAAGACCACATCATAGAACTATGGATGTAAATATTCATCAATGAAGAGGAATATGAATGACTCAACATAGATCTCCTCCCTTGATGGCTAACAAAATGCTAGATCTTGGAGAGCAAATGCTTGCAAAGGATCCTTCAATGCTTGAAAGAAAATTTTTTGCTTACTTTCTTGAATTTTTTAATGCCTTGAGCTCTTGAATTCCTTAAATTCTTGATGTCTTGTAAATGTGTAATGTGAAAAATGAATCTCACAAGCCTCCTTATATACTATTTTTCAATCAAGAAAATATTACAAGCCAACTAGGAATTGAAAATTTAATAATTGGAACCCCAAGAAATTTCAAGGCATGTGCCCCACAATCAATAGGGAAGAGGTCAAAATAGTTTACCTCCTATATATGAGGTCAACTTGAGGTCAACCCATTCTAGAATAAGTTGACTTGGCTAGCCTACTCCCAAAGAAGGGAAGAAGAAGAGCCTCCAAAAGTCTAAGAGAAAGTGCAAATAGAATCAAGGAAAGTGGAAGGTCTTAGGAGAATGAGATTATTGGGCATAATTTCATCCATGTACTAGGAGGTCACTAAGATATGGGTGTTAAAAGGTCTTAAAATATGGGTGTTTCTATTTTAAGACAATACATTTATCCCTCAAGTTAGCAGGAGTATGTGTTGCCTCAAACTCATGATAAAATAGATCAAAAGAAAAAGGTAATCTCATCATGACTAAGGAGATGAAGAAACCATCAAGCCCCCAAGAGACTTTAGTCTTCATTACATCCAAAATCAAGATAAGAGAAATGACATTGATGAGAAAGGGAGAGAGAGAAAGGGGGTGTGATCAACTCACCCAATAAGGTTTGTGTTCCTTATTATGGACTACAAAAAAGGGATAGGATTGAATAGTCTATCAAGTTTTTATGTTTGATAGTCAATACCATGACAAAGTGGGGTAGGATTAAATGGTCTAAATGGATTTTTCCACCCAAAAGTCAATCCCACAAAATTTTCACCTTGTGAAAGATTTGCATCCTGATGATATAGTACTCCTATATCATAAGAATGCTTTGTGAATGTGCTAGGATAGGTCATATGGTCTAGAAAGTGTGTATGGAATTATATTCAGCCAATCAAAGACATGTAAAAAAAAAGAGTAGCTATCCTAGGTGAATAGGGTAAAAATGGGTCTTTAACAATGCTTATAGCATTCACCACTCTTCATTTATTATTTTGAATTTAATATGGAATAAGTAATAGAAATGCTTGAAATTAGAAAAGATAAGATGCATACCTCGAAATAGCACCAATCTAGAACTACCTATTTTCTGATGCCTATGCACAATTTCTAGAAATTTTGTAACCTATTCTAGACTAGAAATGTCAAGACAAAGAAAACAAAAAAAAATTATCCTTCTAAGGGTAGGTCGACCTTGACCCAGATAGTGGGGCACAATCTTACATAGGGGCACATTTATGCCTCGAAAAGTTGACCTTGACCTGCACTATTCCAATGAAAATTTTGTTTGCAGATCTTGAAAGTTTTCCAAAAAGTGTATCCAAATTTCTACTCTTATCTTTGAAACAACACCTACATATATCTAAAAATGGGGTTTTGGGGTGGCTATATAGGGTTTTTCCTTAGTCAAACCCCCATTTTGGTGATTTCCACCTACACGAATAGCCAAATATAATAGTATGCGTGTGTATTGAATGTGTAATGCCAAGATCTAATACACTAGATTGAAACCCTAGCATGAATATGTATGAGAAAGATATGGATAGATTTGAATATGATAAGAAAACATACCAAGCCCCCAAGGCTAAAGTACTCCTATCAAACTCATAATCCATAATTGCTACCCCATGATTGTATCTTTCTATGCTTGAATATTTATAATGGCGGATCAAGGAAGATAGGCTCTCTCTTGTTCCAAATAAATGTTCGCAATGGTGTGTTCATAAAAATGCTTGATATCAACAATGGCTTGATCTTCTATATCATCCTCTTGCAATCTTTCATATTTATTTCACCATCGCTTGTGTGCTTCTTATGACCTCTTGTTATTTCTTGATTTTAGTTGTAAATAGATGCAAATGAGAGTCTTTATATAGAGGCTTCAAGGTGAGGCTCCTAGAGTAATGTGAGGACCCAGAATTCAAATTTCACCTCGAATTATGGTCCAATCACAACAACCAAATAAGGAGGGAAAAGAAATACATTAATCTCAAGTTAAAACCCTTTCGCATTCAGATCTGAAAGCCTAACATTGATTTTGGGGCCCTCTGAGACCAAAATTTGAAATGGGGGATCAAATCCTAAAGAAGGTCAAGGATGACCTTGACCTAGGTCAAGGATGACCTTGACCTTTCCCTAGGTTAGGGTTGACCTTTCCCCAACTAGAGTAGAAAATAGAAGGTCTTGAGGATGCTCAAAAACCTAGAAATCATATCAAAATAGGACTAAATGAAAGGAATAGGCACAAATCCTATAATGAATATGATGAAGGCTAGGAGGACCTATTCCTAAGTCCTACCTAGAAAATAGAGCCATGAAGAAGGGAAATTAAGGAGAATCTTCAAGATCCTAACCCTAATTTCACCTAGAACGAAGGAATCAAGTGCAAAATGCATCCTAAATGCAAATATATCATGATAAATGTACTAAAAGAGGGTGTGAAATCTATCAAGATGGAAGTTCTTCCATTTTAAGATGATACTCTAGGTAATAGGTTGTTTAATGTTGGTGTACTCTATATCTTGTGTTTGAAAAATAGAAACATATGAAAAATAAGGGTACCATGTATGCCCCCCTTAAGATGGAAAAATAATTACCTATTTAGCCATCTTAAGGAAGTGATGAAGAAGGATAAAGTAATTTCATCATCAAGATAGCATCCACAAACAACACCTGGTCCAAACCAAAGAGGTCACAACTCCTATGAGGCCATGGGAGGGTAGAATGTCAAAAAACACTATGCAAGAAGTGAAACATTGAATTGTTAAAAAGGAGAATACACTATTAAATGGATCCAAGGTAAGAAATATATGTACACTGAAAAACTAAATGTAAATGATATAAAATTAGATGTCACATGATAAACAAATAACACATAACCAAAAGAAACACTGGATCCATGAGAGAATGAGAAAGATGGATAAGTTTCCCTTGTCCCCTAGTTGTAGGAATAAGTAAAGAGAGGACCTATTATGATACTTAAAAAGGGAACCATGTATGGAAATGACCCCTCAAGAGGAAATCCAATAATGTTACATGGAGTGGAGTAACATAATAGGGACTTATATGTTATTTTAAGATATGAGAATTAAAATAGAGCTCATCATAAGGAGATATATGAATAACCCCATTAGTAATGAGTTGTTGTATCTTGTAATGTAAATCTTGACATCATTAGTGAGTGATCATGATAATGGTGATACATGAAAAATGGAAGATTGATAAGTTTTCTACTATGTTTCTTTCTACATTTAGGCCTAGCAATCACCTTAGTACAAAGAAGTTAGCCAAAAAAAATCTTGATGAGTATGTGAACAATGAAATTCAACTCATTTTTTCACACATATTCAATTATGATCAACAATGGTATGGAAAGAGTACTCATACTCCCCCATTTCCTAAGGGCATATGATTTTTATTGATAGGTTTATGATGAGTGGAAGTGACAAAAAATTTATTATAAGTTGTCTTAGATTTCATGAATTAAAGATCATTATCTTTATATTATCTAATAAAGGTTGGATTGAAATCTAATGTACCCAAATCATCTTCTAAAAGGACACTTATAGAAGGGAGATCATCATTAGATTTTTATTTTGTTTGTCCTCAATATTTAGACAACTATTTCGGTTAGTAACCGCATGATGATAGTACATCATATTATTGTAGATAAACTTGACTTTTTGATGAAGAGATGAAGGGATAGAATGCATAACATGTAATCATGATCTACCCAAAATCAGGTTGCAGTTAAGAGGTTCAAGCATGACATGAATGTGAGTATTTAAAATAACTAGATCTAGTTTAACAGGTAAAGGAATGATGCCTAAATTTTTCTTAGAAATATTATCAAATCCATATATAGGAACATTGTTAGATTTGATGTTTGAAAGATTGGTTTTAATTTCTTTGAGAATATTCATACTACAAATATTAATCCCAAACCCATTATCAATTAAGGTTTTATGAATGAGGTTACCATTGATAAGGAAAACTTCCATAATAGCATCATAGTAATCTTGAATCTCTTTAGGAGGAAAATCATCGTGAGTAAACACAATTTGAGGTGGGTCCAAGGTAGCACTCATGAATACAATTTGAGGTGGGCCCAAGGTAGCACTCATGAATTGTAAAAAGTAATTGATTTTATCTTGATTAGGATGTGGAGTTGGAAGAGTGGATAAATATTTTTCAAGGTTTCATAAAATGTAGGAGATGTTTGAAGAAGTTACCAAAGAGAAATCTTGGTAGGGGTATTGCTTAATTGTAATCCCAAATCATATTCCATCCCAAGATTTTGAGAAAGACAAGGTAGAGGAGGAAGAAAGGGTTGAGAAGGTGGAAGAGTTGTAGTAGGTTGAGAATCATTCCTTGTATGTGTTGGAAATCTACTGAGAAAGTAGGTGGATCATAATCTACAAAACTCTTAACTTCTTGAAACAAATACCAGATCAAATGCATTCACCTTTAATCAATCTCATATATCTAGATCATGAACCATATAACCACAACTATAGTGCTAAAATAGATCTAAGTATACATCACATCTATAAAATGAAATTAAATGTAAATACATAACACACAATATTTGATTACCCATAAACCCTCCAATGTGAAGGTAAAACTGGGGTGGGGATGACACCCATAAATCATCATTATTGTAGCAATAAAGTGTGCTTGTTAAGGCTACAATGTTTGAGCACTTATGGTGATCTACCCTATGAGGGATCTACCCTACTAAGAGCTTACAAGACTTATTCAGTCTACCTTGATTAAAGGATTTAAAACTTACAACTAAGTAAGCACTCTGTTAGGATATTTGAATAGGCCTGTTAGAACCATTCTATTAAGAGATTTACCCTGATTCATTGGATAGAATGTATCACTACCTAATCCTTCAATTAGAACTCTAATGCTAGATTATAGATCTCCTCTTTTCTATTTTGGTTTTATCTTCTTATTATATACTTTGTTATGTCCTTCACTTCTCTACTTGGCAGCTCTGTTTGGTCTCTTTTCTTCTCACAAACAAACATAGCTTCCTTCTCTATCACTTCATCTACCCTTGCATCATAAATGAGCTAGGGTTTGGCCTTTTTTAAATAACTAATTGATGAACCTTCTAGATCAAGATCCATGATCTCAATTTATCCCTTTTTCCGCTTAGTCCTTACATTTTTCAAATTGGTTGGTCACCTAGCATAGGAATCACTTATCTCTAAAAAAGCACATAATTGACTTCTTGATCATCTAAACATGTGTAGAAGTCAGCCAAGATGGTTTACCTTGTTGTTTGTTCCATTCCAAAAATATATAATAGAACTATTTCACTTAGCACTTGTATACATTGATGCTCAGTTATAACCAAAATGAATGTTGCCCCTTTGCTTCTGAATGCTCTACATATACTATGTAGCTCAGCATGAGATATCTGGCAATTTCTCAATGTCCACTAACTTATATCTAACTCATCTCATTATGTCACTTGGATCATACTAGAGTACTTGACAAATGAAGACCTAGTCGGTTCAAACTAAAATATGAACAAGTCTACCATACATCACTTGACCTTTATTGTTTGGTTTAGTCATAGTGATGACCGACAAGAACTGTCTAGGAAATGACTAAGTGTTTGACACTAATAAGCAACATGGCTTAGTGATCAACAATCTCCCCCTTTGACATTAGTGGCAAAAACACTTTTTCATGACTTAGCATTACATCCAAAATTTAAAAAAAGTACTCCCCCTATACCTATGACTCGGTCTTCAAAAAGATAGCTTTATATAGTGTGTGTACATAAAAACATGTATACAACATTCTATCAAAAATTTTATGGTATAGCTTGCTTTGGATGTCTTTTATTTTAGTTCATTGGTTCTGACATCACTCTATTTCCCTCTTCATTAATCAATGATATTTTCCCCTTGTTTTTTATACTTCACTCTATGTGCTAGGGTGTTGGGGTCAAATTATACTTATCTAAAAATGGTTTATGAATCTATAGGATCATGGCTAGAGCATTTTCTCAGTTGGATCTAATAGACTCCAAAACATAAATTTTTATTTCTGGCTCAATAGCTGGAGCAATAAGACTATCTATAATAGAGAGATGAGGATCTCTCTACACTAAATATTTTTCAATCTACAGTTCCCTTTGCATGACCTCCACATGAGATATGGACACTGATTGAATAGAGATAAATTTTTCTCTTATGTGACCATCTTTAGCCATCAATTCAGCTAACATCCCTTAGGTTTAAGTCAATCTATTAAAATGATTAGAGGTGGAACTTATATCCTTACTCAATGAATGTCCTATTAACTTCATCTCTACTTGAAATTTGTCAATCAATTGTTGATTGTCTTGGGTAAATAATTCTACATCACATAGCTTCTTATATTAAGAATAAACATTTTGGAAAACTCCTTCCAAGTTATTTACAAGAGTAGAAAGTTCAACCTATTTTATTTCTATCTCTATTGAAACTTTCTCCAACACTTTGTTTTCAAACTTCCTTTCAAACAATTTCATCAATTTTTGATTGGCCTCTATATCATCAATATTGACTTTTTCAATAATATGAATTAATTGATTTATTATTGGTGCATCATCTAGAATATCTTGAATATCAAAGGCATGAACAAAAATCTACCTAATTTCATGGAATACCTACCTTTGTTGATATTCCCTTCTCATCTCTTCTTTCTTTGACTTCCTCTTCAATAACTCTTGCAAGATTTGTATTTACTCAAAAGTAATGTTTTTGTGATCATACTTAGGAAGCATCATCACTTCATCTAATATATCAGGTTTATTGGGTGACTTTTCCTTCTTCTTCAATGCCTCTTCTTAGGAGTGATGCAACTTGGAAATACTAGTTGTAGTGTTCAGATATCAGTTCTCAATCTCTATTTACCCTGAATGTCACTATTGACAATATTTATTGAAATTGTCTCAAATTGGGTCACAATTACCTCTTGTTCAGGTGTATCATCATGTTTGTATCCATCTTGTGTAGGTTGGTATACACTCAGTAGGGTAGAGAATTCATACCCCAAGATGATCTTAATGGCCCTGTGAACTAATTTATCCTTAGTTTTTACAATCTTACTGATCCTAAGGGTTGAGTTTTCCCCCCAAAAAGTTATTTCTCTAAGGCCAGACTCCATCCTAATGGTTGTATCCATCCTAACCCTATACCTTGTTTGAGATGATGAAGATTCACCAGTCTAGTTCCTAAGGTTTCTTGAAAAAGTGTGAGCCCTCTTTGCTATGAAATACCTTATATAGCTGGTTTGTCATCATTATTAGTCATTCTCCATTTTTCAACTCATGTCAAGAATTTGGGTGATCTTAATCTATGATGATGTTGATTAAAATTGTGTAGTTTTATCCTTCAACTTGTGCATTGTCTATTTCATAGCAATTGGGAATATGAAAGTACAGATTGAAAATTAATTGTAATCTATAACCGATCATATCATTTATTACTTTAAAGTATTAGTTTAATTGATGGGATACCCCAACTGTGTGTGTTTCTAATATGAGTATAAGGGGCAGATTGAAATATGAAAAAACCTCGTGATAATTTTAAGCTAATGTTTGAGGTGGATATGTTTGACCTAAGCTATCTTAGATCTATGAAAGGTGTTGTTGAAAACAAGAGCTTAGCCCCCCAAAAATGGCTATCTTCCTAGTGAATTCTTGTATCCTAGTTTTCTGCTACAAATCTTTATGAAGATTCTTCTAAGTTGTTGATAATGAAATTTTGTCTGACTGCTCTTGAATTTTCTAGTGATTCTACTACTTTATTTCCTTCCCTATATATGTATTCATATTGAATTTCTTTGAAGTTATTCACTATACTCAGTGTAACTTCAAGTCTAGAGTTCAGTGTCTAGTTGGGTGTGCTTCTTTTCCATAGTGTGTTGAGGATAATTTGAGAATCCTCTTCTACTATGAGTTTCTTGATTCCAATATCCAATCTTAGGTGTTGTCCTTATATAAGAGATTCTAGTTCTATCAGGTTGTTAGTTGATTGACCTAAAGGTTCTACTCATTTGATGATCCATTTATCTGATCCAGAGATGAGACATCCTATTCATGTTGTCCCAAGGTTGCCTCTGGAAGCTTTATCAAAATTTACCTTTAGCCATCCTATAGGGGGAGGATCCCACCTACAATTTTCCATAGCCTATTTTCTTGCTTTTGCATATAGTATTAGAGGGTTGATCAGGTTTGACCAATTATTTTTCATTAAGGCATCCCATTCTGAAAATGCTCCTTCTTCTTTGATGTTGTTTCTGACGTTGTTATTGCTGACTTCAATTATGCTTGTTTCTACTTTGTTTAAGAGTGATTTAAGGTTCATTTCCTTATTTGTGAAAATTCTTCTATTTTTTTCCTTCCAAATTTCCCATAGGAGAATGGATAGAAAAAATTTGCATAGATTCTTGTAAATTTTGGATCGACCATCCTTAGGCCATCTTTTTAGATGTTCCCAAAGGTTACATTGTAATGTTGCTCACTAGTTTAATTTGTTACATAACCATAGCCATCCCATCTTTGTATAACTATATTGGTAAAGGAGATGGTTTGTGGTCTCTGCTTCTAGTTCACATAAGGGACATCTAAAGGGTCTTTCAAAACTCATTTTGGTGAATCTGTCAGTAGTTAGGAGTTTGTTTTGGGTAGCAGCCCAAAGAAAGATACCAGCCTTGGAGAGGCATGTTGGATCCCAACATAGGGCTAGGGGAGTTTCAATTTTCTCCCATTTCTATGAGTTTGTAATTATATTGCATCCTATCTTTACTTTATATACTCCTTTTGAATCCCCCCAAATTAGTTTATCCTTTCTATCAATGTGTTTAATTTGCCTCTGATGTATAAATTGTTCATACCAAACTTTTTTTTGCTCTGATAGATTAGTATTCTCCACTTTCCTCCATTGTCAAGTTTCTTTTGTGTTGCCTATTACTCTTATCAATTCCCCATAGATTAGATAATTTAAGCTTTATGGATGTTGGGAGTTGGAGGGAGTTAGGAGAAGGGAGTCCATCCCATGATTCTTTCCAGAATAATGATTCTTCTCCATGGTCCATATTCTGGGTTAGGCTATTATTGATTAATGGTCTACATTGCATCATGAAGTTCCAAGTTTTAGAACCTCATGAGGGATTGATAGTAGGAAAAAGAGATAGAGGATCCATTGGATTGAGGTATTTGTTGTAAAGTATTTTTGCCCATTTGTTTTCCTAGTTTGTATACATTCTCCAAACTAACTTGGCTCCAAATGCTTCATTCTACCAGCTAAGAATTTTTATTCCTAGTCCTCCTAGTGCTTTAGATTTGCATATTTTTTCCCATTTTATCAGAGCTTGTTTTTTATTCTCTTTTGTCCCTTTTTAGAAAATGCCCTTTAATTTCCTATCTATTTTATTTTTCATTCCTTTAGGTAGTGGGAGGCATAAAATATGGTATGAAGGAATAGTTGAAAGGATAGATTTGTTCTTTGTAACCTGACCTGCCTTGGTGAGCCATCTATTCTTCTAGTTACTAGTTTTCTTATGTAATTTTTTGATCATTGGATCCCATATTTTTCCTTCTTTGGTCCCTTTTCTATCTGAATTCCTAGGTATTTACATAGAAAGATCCTTTTTTATAACCTAATTATCTGACATGTGTGATTTTCCATTCATGCTTTTGTATTTAGGAAGAAGATTTCTTATTTATCCTCATTTACTTTTTGTCTCGATGCTTCATGTAAGTGGTAATGATTTTTTTGATTTTCTTGCTTCAATGAAGGTACTAATTCTTGATAATATTGTATCATCCGAAAAATTACTAATGAGTAATGTTGCTTTCCTCATGAGTAATTGAAACTCCTATAATATGATTCTATATTGAGCATGCTTTATTGCTCTACCAAATATTTCTACCATTATGATGAAAAGGAAGGGTGAAATTGGGTTTCCTTGCCTTATACCTCTAGATGAGCTAAAGAATCCTTTAGGGGTTTTGCTGATGAGGAAAGAAAATTTAGGGGATGATATGTAATTATAAATAATATTTATCTGTTGTTTCAAAAATTCAAAGGCTTCTAATGTTTTGCATAGAAACCACCAATCCACTTTATCGTATGCTTTATGTATATATAATTTTATCAACATATTTGTCGATTTCTAAATTTGTACCGAGTGTATTATTTCCTATATGATTATTATTACATCTAAGATTGACTTATTAGGAACAAATCTTGTTTGTTCCTCAGTAATTAGTTTGGGGAGGACTTTCTTGAGTCTATTTGCTAATGCCTTGGAGAGGATTTTATATATTGTGTTACATAGTACTATAGGCCAAAAATCACGTAGGTTCTCTTGTTCATTTTTCTTGGGAATTAGTCTAATGAAGCTATTATTAATCTCAGATAGTAAAGTTCTTGAGTTTCTAGTAGCTTCAATGACTTTCCATAAATTGTCACCAAATATCAACCAGCATTTCTGGTAGAAGAATGCTTGAAAGCCATCCAGTCCTGGTGATTTATCTAGATTCATTTTGAATATGGTCTCTCTCATTTCTTCTTTCATAAATGCTTTGTTTATAAATTTATTATTTTATTTTGTGATTATCTTTGGTATTGATTCTAACATCGTATTTTGGGCTATTAGATATGAATATTCATAATTATTTAGAATCTATGTGTAATAGTTTACAAAATTTTCTTCAATTTGTGTTGGAGTTTCTACTACATTTCCTTCATTGTTTTTGATTTTGGTGATTCGATTGATGTTTCTTTTACCAAGTTTACTATTATGGAAGAATTTAGTGTTTTGATCTCCTTCCTGGAGCCAAGTTTCTCAAGATTTTTGTTTCCAAAACATTCCTTCTTTGTTTAGTATGTTTCCATGTTCATACACAAGTTATTTCTCTTTCTCGTATTTCTAATTATCCATTCCATTCTAGATAACATATTTGTTTAGGCTTTTTAAATCTTCTTTTATCTCTAGTTTTTCACTAAATAAATCTTTGAAGTGTTTAATGTTCCATTTCAGGATGTTTTCTTTTAGTGATTTTAGTTTGGATACAAAGAAAAACATTTTGGATCCTTCAACATCTTCTTGTAACCACCAATTAATAATGTTTCTCATGAAGCTCTCATCAAAGAACCACATTTTTTCACATTTGAAGGGATTTATAGATGTTTTATGAGGTTCAAAAATATCTAAGCTAACAAGGAAGTGATCTGAACCAACATGGGGTAGGATAGAAGACTAAATTGTAAAATTGAAAGTTTGCAAGTTTCCAATAAAGATGAACCTATCCAATCTCTCTATTATCTGGCAAAAGTCTCTTCTTCTGTTAAACCATGTGTAAAGCTCATTTTTTGGGGGATATGTGTGATTTTGTCTCGAGTGAACCACTCATTAAAGTTCACCATTGTTTGTGTGATGGTTTGTGTGTCCACTTTTTTCTTTTAATTTTAGGATTGCATTGAAGTCTCCTCCTAGGCAAATATTATCAATCTTTTGTTGGCTTATGAAGTTTCTAATTTTGTTCCATGGTATTTTCTTATCTATTGTATGGATTGGGCCATATACATTTATTATGATAAATTGGATGTTTATTTTGTGACTCTTCACTCTTCCTCCCATCCTATTTTTATCTGTTGCCATCCTTTCAAAATCTATTTTTCTAGGGTCCTAGTTCAAAGCAATGTCATCTAAGGCCCCATCAAACTCTATTAACGAAGTTTTCCTGTAACCAAATTTTTTGGTTAGTTTCTCCCCTTCTTGTTTTCTTAATTTAGTTTCCTAGATCATTATTTATTCTAAATTGAACAAGGTTAGATTGTGCTTGAGTAAGCTCTTTTTGTTAGGGACATTTAATCCCCTAACATTCCATGTTGTTAGCTTCATTGCCCTATGGGAAGGTACTTCCCCTTCCCACCTTTCAAAATATCTTGGATCTTTCTCTGGTTTTTTGCTTTTCCAGTTGATGTAATTCAACTAGAGATTTTCTTCCTCTCTTCTTTTTCTCTAGCTCTCCACATCTTGGAATTAGGATTCCTTCCAGGTTCTGTGTTATTCCTAGTTTTTCCTTATTTACTAGTGTTTGCTAACTTATTACTTCCTCTATTTCCACTCTGATTTCTAATTCTTCCACTCTCGTTTCTTCTATTATTCTGTCATTGATTTTTATCATCCCCATATCCACTAATGTTCTACCCTCTTCTAGTTCTCTAGTTTTCTTTTTATTGATAGTGCTTTGTTCTCTTTCCAAGGAGTCTAATATTCCAAAATCTTCCTAGAATTCCTTCGATGGCATTTCTTTACTTCCTTTTTCCTTAACATTTTATATGTTTCCTACCCATAATTCATTCAAAAAGGTTGCTACTTCCCGAGGGATCTCATGATTTGATTCATTTTGTTCATCATTTTTTTCTTCAAAGGTATCTTTTTCATTGGCTAGGGTTTTCTAAAATTTGTGTGTCCTCTTTTTTCCTTTCTTTCTGATGGTTATAAGCTTTGTGTTCCCTATAATTGTAGGGGTACATGAAGTGTTTACTAATTATCTTCATGAAGTGTTTACTAATTATCTTCCATTGGTAATTTCAGACTCTTTATATTCCATGCTCATAGGTGTTGTTCCCAGATCTACCTTTTGTTTCTGTGGTGAGGATTTGTTGTTTCCTTCATTTGGAATTTCTAGATTTGGTTCTTCCCCTTTCAAGCTCTCTATGTTTCCTCTGGCTATTTTTTCCCCTTCCTCCTTTTGAACTAAGACTGTTGGTGTGTTTCCTTCAACCATGTTGCATTGAGGTAATTTTCTATAAAGATTTCCCATCTCTATTTCCATTACTCTGAACATTTTATTAATGATGTTTGGAGAGCTATGTTCCTTTCTATTTTGTTCCATATCCTCCATTAATCCTTGTTTTGATTTTTGTTGAATTTTTTATTAATCAATATGTTCCCAGTGTTCCTTTTTTCATAAAGAGAAGTGATATTCAATGTCACTCTTTATTAATAGGATATCATGTGTTAATCTATTCATGCTGTCCATAATGCATCTTATTTCTCTCACATATATTTATTGATTTTTGTAAAGATCACACTTATGTATTTTTCCCATTGTTTCTCCAATGGATGACCTTTCTTTTATGAATGCTTTGATTACTTTCTTGAATTACTCTTGTTCCTATTGCTTCATGTCTCTTCTTGTGTGTTTCCATGTTTTCCTCTCTATTATCAGTTCTCCTTTCCCTCTTGTTCTTTTTTCTAGTTGTCTGGTTGTCTCGCTTTCTTATTGCTCTTCATTTTTTCATTGTTGCTTTCTCATTTTTATTATGGAAAATAGGCTTTAAAAGAGCCCTAAAACTTGAACAAAACAAAGCACAGTCAACAATATAATGCTTAAGGCCTCAAATAGAGCTAAAAAGAAAAAAGAAAGAACATTTCCCTAAACAAAGATAGAAACATAAATAAAGCCAAGGAGAGACACCAAAGAACCAAGACTACCCGAAAAAAGCCAGGGCACTCAGACGATATCTCTCAACATTTCTATTGCACAATGATCTCCAAGTCTAATAGCTTACCAACTGCCTCCTTCATCTCAGAAATATCTTGGTTTGGGGCCAAGTTGTCCTTTTTCCTAGTGCTAGATCTAGTCTACTTCCTTGAGCTTTCATCTAGGGTCTTGTCTTTTATGTTGTAGGTGTCAAGTCCTCCTCCTTGCTAATGCTATGGTCGTCTGTATAGTGTATGAACCTCTTGATGTTCTTGTTGTCCTTAAGGATATTAGAGCTCTGTTCAAGTATACATTGCATTCACCTATCCATCGCATGGACCCTATTTTTGACTTCATCCACTCTTTTTTCCATGCTTTGTTTGTCCTCCTTGACCTTGTTCCTTAAGTTATAGGTCTCCCTTTCCAAAGTGCTCACCCTGTGTTTGAGCTCAAGAATTTTGTGGAAGAGCCACTTGGTGGTATGGAAGCTATCCACCACCTTGTTTTTTGCATTGTTGAGGACATCCATATCTGAGTGCTCCTTAGCAATGTTGCTAAAGATTACTAGAGTAGGGTTGATCAACTCCTCCATCTGGATTCTGCCTTCATCATTTTATTTGAGTTGTGTTCTAATTAGCTCCTGTTTGATGCCCATAGTAGCTTCCACACCACCTTCCTATCCTTCTTCATGACCGAGCATTTGTAAGTGCTAGTACCAAAATCCTCATAGCCTTGTTTGGGTCCCTCCCTTTAATTTTGGTTGGGATCCCCTTTCGCCTTCTCGATCTCCTCCCCCAATTTTTCCTTCTTGTTATCTAGGATTTTCCTTTTTTGGCTCCCTGACATCGTGACCTCCTCTTTGCTTGTTGGCATTTTGATGGTGATGGTTCTTATACTCTTCTTTCACTCCCTGCCTTCCCCTTCCCTAATATTTTCCTCTCCCTCTGCACTATCCTCTCCCGTATCCATCCCTTCTACCCTTTTATTATAATCCCTATCTAAGGATGTGTCAATGTCTCGTATGGGCTCTAAGAGAACTTTTTTCTCCTTGCTATCTATTTTGAGGTTTTTTTTCCTTGAGTCATGCTATGAGAAGTCAAACCCCTCCGAATCCCTATGCATATCAAGGCTTTCCTCTATATCTGAGGGCAAATAAATCTCATCAAACTCTTTGAAGTCCCCTTTTCCTTTCTTGCCCTCTTTCCTATCCTTGATTTGTTTACTCATAGCCCTAGCTTTGAAGTATTCATAAATTAACAACAATAGCCCCTCATGGAGCATCAGATTCCTAGTATACTTTTCTTGATACTCATTAATGCTTTCATTCATGAAAGAGTAAAGGTAGAAGGGGATAGAGATTTTTGCCCCATACCTAAAGTGGTTGAGCAACATGAAGTGGTAAGTGCATAGATGATCAAACCTAGTGTCAAAAGTAATATATTTGATTATAGCACAGAGTACGAATCTCCACAGAGGCTTGATGGAGCTCGAAAGATAATGGGTACCTCTCTTCACCAATGCCTTTTTTCCCTCTTGGTTCTTTGTGAATTACACCACTACTTGCCCTGATATTTTTTAGTCTCTGTAAAATTTATTGCCAACTATGGGGATGCCAGTAACTACAGAGATGACTTCTTCCATCATAGAGAACTCCAAGCTATCAATTTTGACCATGTACTTGTCGTAGTTCTTGACCATAGTTTTAGTTACAAAGGGTTTCCAGCCATGGATGTGTTCAATATAATTCATAATTTCTCCTTTCTTCAGTACGTTCCACACCTTGGAACGCCTTCTCCACTTCTAGGCTTCATCCTTCGATTCCCTCCTATGTCTTTCCCCAACCATGGTATCCTTCTCAATGCAATCTTTGCAATCAGTATCGAAGCTCTTCAAAACCAACAAACCTTCAGCTCTCCTCATTTTCTTATACCTATTTTTTGTCTTGTGAATTCTCTTCCCATAAGCATTCCTTGACATGAGTTGATGGATATTGTGGATATGGGAAGTATGAGAGCTATCGCACTTCCACCTCACAACTTTGCACATTCCCCATAAATCACTAACTATCATAATAAATCCACATATAATGTTTCTGACCACTTCCCATTACTTGCTAACTTCAAAATGGCTTTTAATTACACCAAATCTACCCAGGATAAATTTCCTTTTGATAAACTCATGAATCTCTAATAGGATATCATAACCATCTGTCCACTTAGCCAACTCATTGTACTTTACCACCCAATTCGCGAACCTGTCTGCCACATTGTTGGCCTCCTGGTACTCATGAGAGACATAAGTTTTTTCAAAGGTTTTGAGGTTTTGAAAGCATTCATCAATAATATTTTCTATAGTCCAATTAGGCTTGTTCTTCTCATTTAGGTAATCAATTATATTTTTTGAATCTCCTTCTAGCAATAGGTATTTAACTCCTATTTATTTTGCTAGATTAATAGTCTGGTGAGTCGTAATGACCTCCACATAATGATTAGTTTGAATTTCAAGGGGCATAGCAATCATAGCAATCCCTTTCCCAAAAGCATTTCTTATGATACCACTAACCCCAGCCTTCCTCAGGTTGCCTTTGGCTGCCCCATCAAAATTAACCTTATGCCAACCCTCAGGTGGGGAAGACCGACTACATCCCTCCCTTTTATCTTCGTCCCTAGTCTTAGAATTAAGAAGAGGGATAAGGCCTTTTGTGTTGGTGAAATTTTCCATCAAGGCATTGAGGCATTTGTGAAACACAAATTTAGCCTTAGATTCCTTGTCCCTAAAGATTATATTATTCCACTCATTACAAACCCCCCAGCAAACATGAGGTAAGGCCCAAATCCATAAAGTCTTGGAGTGATTTCCAACCAGACCAAGTTTCCATTGATCAAAGAGCTCTAGAATGTTGGAAGGAAAAAACTAGGACAAATTGAAAAAAGACAGGAAGAGAGACCAGATAGAACTAATGAAAGGGCAGTGTATAAACAGATGGTCAACAGTCTCACTATTATTTTTGCATAAGATACATCTGTTGGGCATCATGTTACCCCTTTTGGTGAGGTTATCCAACGTAAGGATATGATTTTGGAGCAAAATCTAAAAGAATATGCTAATTTTTGGGATAAGGCTCGGGTACCAGGCTTTGCCCCATACAGGGACCTGGCCCTGTATTTGCAATGTCTCATAACCAGAGGCCACAGTGTAAAGACCATGCATAATCTCCCCCCAAATAATGGCATCTTTTTTGTGGGACAAAGGAATATGTCTAACCATTTCCATTAGTGGCTTCAACTCATTAGACACCTCAACCAGGTTAATCCACCCATTGTGGATCTTGTAGTCACTCACCCTGCTCCCAAATCTTTCAATATAGACATTAGTCCATCTGTTGAAAGACTCATTCTCCTAAAGAGGGCTTGAAATGAGCTAGTCATCATGCCAAAAATTAATATCTTCACTATTTCCCACATGCCATTTAGCTTTCTTAAAGGCTAAACCCTTAGTTCTCATAAGACCATTCCAGATGTAAGAGCCTCTAGGATTAGAATCCCTGTTAATGAACTATTTAAGATTGAGATTGTTAGCATACATAGACTTTAGAATATCTCTCCATTCACCTTTTTTGTTGAATATTCTCCAAATATATTTTACTTGAAGAGCTAAGTTGAATTGTTTCAGCTTTCTAATCCCCAAACCCCCTTTCTTCTTAGATCTGCAAATGGTATCCCAAGCCACCAATTGGTATTTCTTGTTCTCATCAGCGCCTCTGGATAGCTTTGAGGTTCTTAGCCACCTTTGATGGAATAGAAAAAAGGCTGAGAGTATAAGTAGGTAAATTCTATAAAGTAGACTTAATCAACATCACTTTTCCCACCTGGCTTAAAGTGATACCTTTCCAACCTGTCAGCTTCTTGTTGAATCTGTCCACAAGATTGCCCCAAAAAGTGTCTAGAGGTTTAATCCCCAAGCATAGCCCTATGTAAATGGAAGGAAGGGACCCAGCCTTACATCCCAAAATGTCTACAATTTTCTTTTGTCTTCTTAATGGGGTATTGAAAAAAACCACCAAGCTCTTGTCCCAATTAAAAAGTTGCCCAGAGGCCCTGGAGTAAGTATTCAACATGCTTTTCATAGTCCTTGCTTCCCTCACTGAGGCCTCACCTCCCATAATGGTATCATCAACAAACTGCTAGTGCATAAAAATAGAAGGACGAGAGGACAATTTCAAGCCCACCAAATCCCCTCTACCCCTCCTGGAGTAAATGAGCCTTCCTAGGCCTTCAGTCAAAATGATGAAGAGTTTAAGGGATAAAGGATCACCTTATTGAAGACCCCTTGAGGGTTTGAAAAATTCAAAGGGGGCACCATTCACCAGGACCACAAAGGCAGGAGTAGAAATCGGTTGGGAGATAATCTTCCTCACTTTGGCATTGAAACCAAAAGCTTTAAGAATATTGTCCAAAAACCCCCAATCCACCCTGTCATAAGCCTTGGAAAGATCCAACTTGAGAAGAAATTCTTCCTATTTATTGACCTCAAGAGAATGGATAACTTCATGGACTTCAATGATTGAATCCAAAATTTGTCTACCAGGAACAAAGCCTGACAGTTGGGGCAAGATTATATTCAGAAGTAAATTGACAAATTTGTTAGTTAGAACTTTCACAAAAATCTTATAAAAGGAGTTGCAAAGACTAATAGGCCTAAAAGATCCAAAAGTATCTACCCCAATGAGTTTAAGAATTAGCACCAAAAAGTAGCATTAATTTCTTTTAGCAGGTCTCTAGCACCGAAGAATTTTTGGACAACTTTAACGAGATCAACATGAACAATATCCCAATACATCTAAAAGAAGAAGGTGGGGAAACCATTAGGGCCAAAGGCCTTCTCTACTGGTAGATCAAAAATTTCCTTTTTGATTTCATCAGGCTTATGGATAACCAGTAAGGCCCAATTCTTAGCATCACATATGACTTTGGGGATGTTGTTAACAACCTCATTTTGGTTCTCTACATCCAAGTTAAGATATTTCATGAGAATCGATGAGAAATACCTAATAGCCTCCTCCACTATCTCATTATCTTCCTTTAAAGTGTCATTACCCTTTTTGATCTCACTAATTCTATTGCTTGCCCTATGTTTCATAGTGGAAAGGTGAAAGAATCTAGAGTTTTTGTTCCCTTCCTTGAGCCAAACCAACCTCGACCTCTACCTCCAAAACATTTCCTCTTTCCCAACAATGTTGTGAAGCTTAGCCAGGATTTCCTTCTCAGAGTTTAGAATGTTATCATCATAACCCTAGGTCTAGATATCATTCTACACCTCAATCAGGTCCCCCAAAATCCTCTCTTTATCCTGAAAAATATTACTAAAGTCCAATTTGTTCCATTTGTGGATCTCTGACTTTATGAATCTAAGTTTCTTAGCTACCTTATACATAGTAGTTCCATCAACCTTAATGCCCCAGCACTCCTTGATTTTGTCATGCAGGCTAGGGTGAGTTGACCACATTTTCTCAAATCTAAAGGTGAAGGCCTTCTTTCTATTGACTCTATCAAGAGTAAGAGAAATAGGAGAATGATCTGACCCAAGCCTCATAAGAGACGAAAGCTTACAGTGGAAGTTGCCTAGCCAGTCCATAGAAATAAGAGCTCTATCTAACCTAACCTAAATGTAGTTTGGTCCAATTCTCCTGTTGGACCAGGTGAACTTACAGCCCCCAAGGTCCACATCTAGAAGGGCCAAATCCCTAATTAGATCAGCCAAGTGTTGCCTAGTTTCAACATCAGGCAGGAGCCCTCCTATCTTTTTAGAGGCTAAGAGAGGGGTATTGAAATCTCCCATAACAATGCCTTTGATGTGACTTAAATTGGCCACCAAGTCAAAAAAATTGATCCAAAAAATTCTTCTATTATTTTTAGTATTGGGAGCATAGAGATTCAACAAAAACCATCTCACCTAATCTTTAGGATTGAAAAAATTCATAAGAAAAATATTACCTTTGTCAAAGATGATATTGGCTTCCAAAGATTCCTTCCATATGGTAAGCAGACCACCTGATGCACCATCTGAGTCTGTAGTCATATTCTTCATGCCTTTCCCAAAGGAGATCTTCTCAACCTTCTCCTTCTTCATTTTGGCTTCTTGGATTAAAAAAACATCTGGTCTATGGTCCCTAACCATATTCCTATCAATTTCTATTTGTGGATTCCATTGAGTCCACGTATGTTCCAGGAAATGATCTTCATGCAATGTTTGGATTGCATGATTCCTAGATGGTTCTTTGTGTCCCATCCAGTAGATTCCTCCTTATTTCTTCCTTTCTGGTTTGGTTCTTTTTTTTTCTTCCTAGGATAATGGATTTTTTTCCAATATCAGCTTTCACACTACTCCTAGTGGTAGCTAGAGAGACTAGGGAAGGATCCTTGCTATTCTTCTTTTTCTTCTTGACAGAAATCCAAGGAGCATCATTAACCTCCTTACAGCTATCAAAGAGAGCCTCTAACTGGGAGAGGTGCCTAGGGGTGGTAGCCAAGAACCTTTCTAGAATCCTATTGACAATTGCCGAGGATACCCCTTTGTTAAGGTTGGATTTTGATTCTTTTGAAAGAGGTTGGTCTAGTAACTCTCCAATAGGCCCTTTCTGAGTATCTGGAACATGAGAGATATCCACCTCTTTGGTATCTATAAGGGAACACTTCCCATCCCTCTTAGGAGAAGAAATCCCACCCTTCCAACCCAAAGGGCTATTGGAACCTGGAACAATAGTCAAGATCCTATTACTATTAGTTGAAAGGCTTTATTGTTGATCCATCTTATCAGGTTCATTAAAAACTGTCAAATTATTCCTTTCCTTTGGGAGATCCCTCTTATCCTTTCCTTCACTTACTTCACCCCTGGGTTCTTTCCCTTTGAAGCTTTTTTCCTTCCACACCTTTTTGGGTGTACTTTCCTTATTCTTACTTTGTTCATTATGGGCTTTACCAATCTTTTCCTTGTCTTTGAATATTGGACAAATCTTGCTTTGTATCTTGCCTTTTTGTAGTGGAAACACGCAAAAGGAACATTCTCATAGTCAATCTACTACACCCTTCTTTCCAGGTGAGATTGAAATGAAATTCAATCACTTGGGGTATATCCTAACCCTTAACTACCCCAACACATATTTTGGCATAGGTAAGTCTTTTCTTGGATGCAGTAACATGATCAATTGATAGCAATTCTCCAAAGGATCTAGCAATGTCATCAAAAACATTTGTGTGCTAGTATTCTAAGGGTAGCTCTGATAATCTTATCCAAATTGGGGCTTGGGTTAGGAAGTCATTCCTCAAGTTAAGGTTGGATGTCCACTTTTGAAGGATGAGTGTAGACTTTCCCATCAATCGATTTCCCGCTCAAAGAATTCTAAAACAATCCTCTGGGTAGGAGAACTCAAAAGACATAAAACCTTTAGCCATGGTCATTACTTCAACTTACCTTTTTGGCTCCCATTTATTTCTTGCAAAAATCCTTACCAAATTAATGTTTGGCCTAGGGCCAATAAATTTACCCACCAGGGTGGTCACCATACTTAAGATGTTGTGGTTGATAATTTCAGTGGGAACTTCCAAGGCAAAAATCCCCTTTTCCTTACCAGACTTATCAATGATTTTGGGAAAGGTCAACTTACCTAAAGGTTTGACCCCAAAGAGATTCATCCATCACCCCCAGGCCCTAGAGGCCCCTCCCCCTGAAGACCTTGGTAATGGAACATCGATATTCTTTTCTCCTGGGTGTGGCTACAAATCACATGGGTCCCATCCTCTATAGCATCCACATCTTTCCCATCCTTGTCCTACTCTATCCTTGCAATTTGTTTGCTGTTCCCCAGCTTGGTCATGTTCCACCCAACTTTCAATTCAAAATTCCTCCTTGCTCTGCTTTGCTCACCATAACATATAAGAATATGAATGTTGTTTTTTGTTGTTGCTTTCTCATTATTGTTGATTCTATCTCATTGTAATCTATGGGAAAATCTTTCTAAGGGAAGAGTTCATATTGATATATGTTAGAGTATGTTCTGTGATCAAATTGATGTTTATAATTTCTTTAATCTTACCATGAAATCTTTCAATTTTGATAACATAAATTGATTTTTTTGTGATGATTGTAATAGGTTCTCTTTCCTTTTTTCATATCTTCATAGTAATAATAAGTTTAATGTTATGAGATATTTTGAAGCTAGATTCTATACCTTTCGATTCTCCTATTGTTGATCCTATCCTTTATAAAAATTGTGGATGGATAAGTTATGATGGGAGAGAGTCAATAGTTATCCATGTTGGTTTTATCAATTCTTATATTAATTCTATTTTGGAATAAGGTTCCCATTTGAAAAAAATAATTAAGTAACCTTTAAAAAAACATTCAGATGTTGCAAGAAATACATTCCTTATGTGGAAATTTTGAAAATGAATATAAAAAAGATGCTCTGAGAAGTTAGAAATACTTACTTGTCCTTGCCAGTGATTCATTAGCCAGCTAATAAGTTTGGAGTTTTTCTCTCTAGGGCCATCCCAATGAGCATAAAGACTCATATCTTGGCATTCTTTCCATCTAGTTTCACTATGGATATTATTGATGATCAAAGTTCAATCTGAGGAAATTTGTTTTCTTGAGTTATCATGTTTATTTGCAGCCTGCTCTTGCTTAGAATTCTTCTATGCTTTATGTTTAGGGTTTTAACTATTCCAACTTCCTAAGAATTGTATGCTTATGGCTTGATGATATATTTTGTGAGGGGGGATGTATGTTGAAACCTGTCTATGGCTATTCTTGGAGCCCAAACTAGGATATGGACTCAATGTGGTCTAATTGCTATCTTTGTATGAGACCAAGCTACTCTATAATATATTATTGCCAAAGGTGGAAAGGTTGGGTCCTTTTAATGGAATCTTGTTGGTATGAAAAATGAAGTTATGTTGAATGGGATTTTTGTTTGGATTTGCTTCCACAATCTCGTTATGCTAGATGTAGGTGTTGTTGGGCCTCAGATCTCCCTTCTTATTCGAATTTACCACTTTTTGCTTTTGTATTGTAACATATCTAGTGTTCACGAAATGCTTTTCTTGTTGTCTCATTCAATTTATTTGAATTTCTCTTTCCTTTTTATTTTCATCCTTGATCTGGGGGAGTCATACTTTCCTTGTTGTTTTCCCTTTTTCTACCAATTTCCATCCATCTTCCTCCTTTGTATGAATCTAAAGTTTTGGTTGAATTTTAGCATTTTGTCTTGGATTGATCTATTGTTTACTCTTCTTTATTTATATGTTTATAATCCATGCCCTTTTCAGCTTGAGTTCTCTATTTTTGTGCAAATTTGTTAGGACTTTGAAGCTGTTGTGACATGCGATGCTTGGTTTTTGTTTAGCTTGACTGCCTTGGGTGAGGGTAGCATTTTTCCCACTTTGATTCATTCATAGATCTTCATGGCTTTTGATCGAAGCTTTTGATCATAGATTTTGATCTACCTATATAATACACACACCCACACACACACACACACACATGTTGAACCTAAAGGCAATATTAGTATTGCTTATTAGTACAAACAATTAGTCATTCATAAGGCAAAGTTAGTCATTCATAAGGCAAAGTTGATTGTTCAACACTATGACCAAGCCACAATATAGGTCAAGCCATAAAGTGCAAAAGTATACAAGTTTAATGTGTATCAAGGTAGACATAGTTGTTAATCACATTATAGTTGTTGAACATTTTAGATGTTTCCAAGTGCTATATAAGCCAACTAGTTCATAAGAGAAAATAGTTCATGATGAGGGACAACATGAAGAACCAAGCTTAGCGAAGTGTTAGGAAGGTATATGTGTCAAGTTACACAGTTTGTGTATACATGAGTTTGGAATAGCATAAACACTTAGGTAAACCATTTTGTTGAGCATGAATCATGTTTCTAAGTTAGAGGATCTCATCAAGGAGGTAGTTATGACTATGATTACGTATCACTAATCCCTATGTAGTATGATGGACCAATTAGAAAAATGGAAAGGTCAAGCAACAAAAAGAATGAATTTAGATCATTGATTGTGATCTAGAACCTTCATGAGATGATTATAAAAGAAGGGGTTCATGATAGAAAATATTGTTGCAAGTAAGATGAATGCATGAATGTAAAGCTAAAGGAGAATCAACAAGTTGTGAAGGAGTGAGGCGAACCAGTAATTTAGTAAGGAGATATTGTAGATCAATCACATTGAGGTAATTACATATTTGATAGAGAAGATATGTCATCAAAATTTTAGTGCAAACTAAAGGATCAAGGTATTGTTACATTAAAATAAATGTATCAGGTGAATCTCTTAATAGAGTGGTCCTAATAGGCCTAATATAAATCTCTTAACAGAGTACTCACTTAATTGTGAAGTTTAAATCCTTTAATCAAGGTAGACTTAGTGGTCTTGTAAGATTTTAACAGAGCAGACCCATCATAGGGTAGATCATCATAAGTGATCAAATTGTAGCCCTAATAGAAACTTTTTTGTTGTAGTAGTGAAGATTTGTGGGTGTTATCCCCTCCATAGTTTTACCTTCACATTGGAGGGTTTTTGCATTACCAAATCTTGTGTTATGTGTTGATCAATTGTTTATGTATTTTATTCATGCAAGTAGACGTTAGATATGTGATTACATGATGTTGAATGATTAAGGTTAATGAGGAGTTGGTGAATTATTGTTGAGCAAGGATTAAGTTTGAATTGGTAAAAAAATTTAAGCTCCTAATTTACCCCTCTTAGTTTCTCACTTTACCATTTGATTTCCAACAATCAATATCAGAGTAGAGTTCTCTAAACAAGAATTCTAACCACTTGAGAGTAAAAGATCTTGGAGATGGAAGCCTACAAACTAGGAAAGGTGATTGAGAATCAAAAGCTTGATTTGTAGCTTGCATTTGAGCAAGTTGAGGTCATAAAGGAGGAACTAAAGAAATCCTTGAAAAGAAGGATATGGCAATCCAGCAAAATGAGACACAATACCAAGAAGAAAGAATTGAATACATATATGATGAAGGCAAATCCAGTGAAACTAATGCAACAATAGAAAATATATTAGAGAAGAACAATAATCTGAATGAAAAAGTAAGAGCACTAAAGAGAGAACATAAAATACAATTAGTAAGACTATGTAAAGTTACTGTAAACAAAGAAAAAGGCTAAAGAAGATAAGGAAATGGTTGATGAAGATAGGAGACAATTGGCTACAATACTTGATGAAAGGATTACTGAAGTAAAAAGGCTAACTCATAATCAATTTGACATGGACAATCAATTATTAAGTGCTAAATATGAAATTGCAAGGAAGGTGGAAGAGATTGAAGACTTGAGATCAGAGAAAAATCAACTGAAAAATGAATTGAGAACTGAAAAATAAATCATTAAAAGAATGAATAGATCTAGAAAGGCCATGAGACAACTTTATGAATAGTTAAAAGCACAAAGAAGGCCTCATGATAGTACTGGATTATGTTATACAAGGTTCATATCATTTTCCAAGAAATGTGAGTTATCCAAGCATGGAGAACAAAAGAATGTAAAACCAAAGAACAAGAAACTTATATGCTATCACCATGGGAAATCA
This sequence comes from Cupressus sempervirens, assembly GCA_028749045.1. NCBI lineage: Eukaryota > Viridiplantae > Streptophyta > Pinopsida > Cupressales > Cupressaceae > Cupressus > Cupressus sempervirens. The sequence goes on from CM053783.1 coordinate 112,495,794, forward strand.
GTTCATACATCAAATGTTTGCAAGAGTAAAACTAGTAAGTTCAATCCTAAGCCTCAATTCAATGGTCATTTTTTTAATTGCAACAAAGATCAAAGATCAACAAGACAACAACTACATCTAGATTTTAAGTTTATTGCTATAAATGTCAAAAGTATGGTCATAAGGCATAAGATTATAGATCTAATGCAAAACACAGTTGGGAACCTAAAGGTCAAGGCAATGCAACTAGGCAAGGTAATGAAATAAATTGGGATTATAATACTTGAGCTACTTGTCAGTTATGTGGAAAGTATGGACATATTGCAACAAATTGTGCAACGATACTTCACAAATTAAGATCAGAAAATTGGAGAAACTTTGGTCTAGTATGCTTTTATTGTCAAAAGGTCAGCCACCTAAGCAGAGATTGTATGAACCAAACACCAACATCCAATGATGAAAAGAATAATAGAAAAGAAAAGCTTAATGTTGAAGAAGTGAAAAGCCAATTGAATTAAACATGGAAGAAGAAATATGAAGGAGGTAGTAGTGCAAATGACGAAGTTGTGATCACCCAATCCAATGGATTAGGTGATTCCAACACCATAAACTAAATAAAGAGGTATATATGGAGCTATATTTCAAATTGTTAAATCATACATCAGTTCCTAATATTGAATGCATAAAGGTCCAAATTGGCATAATGTTAGATACATATGGACATATTTGTAGTATCAACTGAGTGAAGGTTTGGATGTTGAGTTGCTAAGTCAATGATGGTTGAGTGTTAGCAAAAAGTGTGTAAGAACACTCACGGTGGAGAAGAATGTTTCACAAAAGTATTGGAAAGAAGCTATAAGTACTGCAGTCTATACTCTGTACTGAGCTCAAGCTAAGAAAGGTACAAACAAAACATCTTTTGAGCTTTTTTATGACTATGCACCTAATGTTAATTATTTCAATTTGTTTGGAAGAAAGTGTTACATATTGAAAGATGAAAGGAAAGGAAAACTTGATGCAAAAAGTGATGAAGGTATATTCATAGGATATTCCACTAAAAGCAAGGCATATATGTGTTTGAAATCTAACACTAACAAAATTGTTGAAAGTGAAAATGTTAGAGTTTATAAAACCTAAGAAAAGAATGAAGAGGAATGCAAGAAATAACATGAAGATTACATAAAATTTGTCTACATCTATGAAGGAGAACCTAGTACATTACCTAAACTAGACAAAATGGTTGTAGAGCATCAGCAACCAGGCACTGTCGAGCATCAACAGTTAGGCACTGCCCAACATCAACATGCTACCGAGCATCAGGTTGTAGAAGTTGAGTCACAGAATGAAGAAGCCAAACATGGGAGAGAGGAAATTGAACACCAAACAAACCATGCCAAATTGCAACCAAAGATACCTAAAGGAGATGATCATGCAAAACAAAGTGAAATACATGAAGAAGAAAGAAGACCTAAACTTGTCTTAGCAAAGTATGTAAGGAGGAACCATACATGACCAAATCATTGGAAGTAATGATCTAGGAGTCATGACAAGAAGTTGAAGAATGATACATGTTTTTTATGTGAGGTTGAACCTCAATTAGTTAAAGATGCACTAGAGAATGAAGACTAGATTAAGGCAATGAATGAGGAAATTGATCAAATAGAGAAGAACTAGACATGAACATTGGTACGAAGGCCAAAGGATAAGAATATGATTGGAACCCAAGTGGGTATTCAGAAACAAGCTAGATGAGAAGGGTGAAGTCACAAGGAAAAAGTCAAGACAAGATTGCAAGGGATATGCACAAGGGGGAGAATTTGACTATGGAGAGACATTTGCCCTAGTTGCATGATTGGAAGTAGTGAGAACTTTTCTTGCATGTGATCCTTACAAAGGTCTCAAGGCATACCAAATGGATGTCAAATTTGCATTTCTAAATGGAATTTTAGAAGAAGAAGTCTACACTAATCAACTTGAAGGATTTGGTGATCCTAGCAAGAGGAACATGTTGTACAAACTGCATAAAGCATTATTGTTTTAAACTACAATTAGAATAATTGCTATATTTTTTATTGATGTCAAACCTACTGGAGAGATATTTATTAGTAGTGTAGAGGGCCATATCATTTGATTGATGAAGAGGAGATAGAAAAGTGAACCATTTAAAGTTGTTAAGAAAAGAAGTTAGGTATCATGTAATTATAATGGGCACTTGATAAGTTAGTCCTTGAAAAGAGAATGTGTTGTTTAATCATAACATAAAGTAAAGAAGACAAGTGAATTGATGTATGAGTGAAATGACAAGATGTTGAGTATAACTCTAAGCTTGACCGAGTACTAGTGTTGGTTAGTCAATAAAGGAGCTAAAACAAAAGAGTAAGGAACTTAAGAAGAAGTTGAACAAACAATATAAATTGAGTGTTAGTTATGGCCGAGAAAGTTGAAGAAGGAATTGTTAGTATTAACCAAGTGTCAGTAATGACTGAGCAAGATAATGAATGTCAAGAAAGATAGAAAAATGTATCTCGAGATACATAGTGATGATTGAATAGAAGAACTTAGTGATTGTTAAGTGACAACAAAAGTTATAGTTTGTAAAAGAATTGAGTTTGGGGCCAACACAATTGAATTTTTGAGATGATAAAACTGCATGGATGATAAGGATTGATGAGTTGTTGTATTTAATGATTGATGAGAGTTTGTTAACCGATCTATTGAAATGATTTAATAAGAATTTTCTAGAAAGAAGAAGCAAAATAAAATGATGGAAGGATTCAATGAATCCGACCTAACCCTAAGATCTACAATGATGTTTAAGTGGTAAAAGATTGGAGTTACCTATTTAAGAATGCACAAGAGATGTTTTATAAGCTGGTCCATTATTGGTTGGCAAACTTAAGGAGAACCTACAATAAATAGACCAACATAGGAGAAGTGAAGTGTGATTGCTTGAAGAGGTGCCAAGAAAATCAATGATGAAGATGATAATTGAGGCTAGTCAATGAACCAACAAATGAGTGAATGGAGATCTAAATATCTAAAGTGAGTTTTATTTTACAATATCAAACTTGTTACTTGCTAACCATTGTGATAGTCAAAATCCTTTAATCAAGGTTGACCTAATAGTCATTTTTTAAATCCTTTAATCAAGGTGGCATTCTAATAAAATGACCCAAAGTCCTCTAACAAGGCCCCTCATAGTAAGATGATTAAATCCTTTAACAAGGTAACACCTCACAATGTGTTTTGTAACCTTTAACAGGGTTGGATCATAATTGAGCTCACTTCAGAAAAGTCAAAAAGTGGTAGCATGTTACTCGGTGGTTTTTCCCAAATTGGGGTTTCCTAGTGTCATTTACTTGTGTGAATGTTATATTATGCATGCTATTTTTATAGTTGTTTATTTTACTATTAGTCAACACACACACACACACACACACACACACATATAATGAAGAGTTAAAGGATGTTAAGTTGTTGATATGTTGCTATATGGACCAAGCTGCTTAATGAGATTGTTTGAAGTTGTTAAAGTTGAAAATTGGTACATTTGGACCTGAGGATAACTTATTCACCCCTCATCTCAGTTATTCTAATTAGTCTAACAACATGGTTTGAAATAAGCCCCCACTTGGTGTGAAAGGTTACACAATTATTTGGTGAAAATTGGTTTTGCAAGAATTAATGGAAATAGAAATATGTACTTGAAAAGTGAATCTGAGAACAAGATACTGCTAGCTAAAAGTTTTGTTGATGATATCATATTTGGAGGACATGATATGTTGTGTAAATCATTTGCTAATGAGATTAAGAAAGACTTTGAGATGTTAATGTTTGGAGATATCAAGTTCTTTGTTGATTTGCAAGTTTACCAAATGAAGAAGGATATATACATTACTCAATCAATGTATATCAAGGAGATATTGAAGACCTTTGAAATGGAAGAATCAATACCAGTTGGAACACTTATGTTGGTGGTCACAAACTTTCAAAGAGTGATGATTCTGCTGCAGTGAATCAAACATTGTATGGATCAATGATTGGAAAATTGCAATATGTTGTACATACAAGACCTGACATTGCATTAGCAGTTGGTATTGTTGCTATATTTTTTGCTAATCCTAGATAAAATCATATGATGGTTATGAAAAGATACTAAAATGTCTTAAAGGAACATAAGACTGGATTATGGGACAAGAAGAGTGAGAATTTTGAGCTAAAATTTTACACAAATGTTGATTGGGTAGGAAAAATTGATGACATAAAGAGTATAAGTGGAGGTGCTTTCTTGTTAGAATTGCTTTAGAATAACTGAGAGCGGGGGGGGGGGCAGGGGGTGGGGGTGAATTAGTTATTTAAGGTCTAGATGTCCTATTCAAACTTTTTACTAAGTGTAATGAACCCATTCAACCATTCAACAAGTTACTGTAAATCAACATGCAAGTATAACGCATAAGAAATCAACACATGACACAATGATTTACATGGAAACCCAATTTACGATAAACCACTAGTAACATGCTACTCAATTTTCACCCTTCTGAAGTTATGCCCTATGAAAGGCCTACCTTGTTAAAGGCTTACAACACACTGTTAAATGTGACCTTGTTAGAGGATTTAACGACCCTGTTAGAAGTGGGCCTGGTTAAAAAACTCTGGAACATTCACTTGGAATGCCACCCTATTAAAGGATTTACAAATGGTTGTTAGGCCAACCTAAGTCCATAGGATTTTTAGATCCAATATAATTGCTAGAGAGTAATAGAAAATCTTGACTTGACTACAACATACAACTTATCTTGTAGATCTCAGATAATTTCTCAGTTCATACCCTTGCCTTGCCTTCAATCTCTACAACCTTGACAGCTTGCCCTCCTTTCAAGCTTTGTCACCTTGAGTCTCCATACTCAATGTACCAGTGCAATCATCTATTCATGAACACTTGTAGAAGCAGAGCCTTTGTGCTCTTCCTTCTTCTAGATGTCTCCTCCCTGACACCCTTCTAACCACTTTGTAGATTTGGCTCTTCAGTAGCAATAGTATCAGTAGCTCTTTGCTTCTTGGTCGATGACTTCTTAAATAGAAGTATTGGAGTACCTTTTCTCACTTGATTCTTTCATTCTTTAATTTTCAATTTTCATGGATTAGGTAGGATTCATTGCATCTAACTCATATTCTGTTTCCTCTAGAAACTTCTTGAATAATCCTTTAGAATTTGCTCAAAAATGGTTTACATAGGATTCTGTGCCAACAACTCATCATCCTTATCTTCCAAATCATTCACAAAATTCAATGTAACCACTATGTCAGCTTAGATTTGGCAAATCTTCATCTTTTGAAATAATGCAATAGCTTAGCACTATTAAACTAATGGTGCTCAACACATACTGTGTTACTTGGCATCAACTGTGTTTTTCTTGATGCTTGGCACCTGAAGATCACTCGACACCAACTGAAGATTTTTTGATGCTCTGCACTTGATCTTCACTCAACACTTGAAGATCACTCGACACTCACTAGAAATTCATGTTACTCGACTTCTACTGAGAATTTGATTGGCTTCAACTAACTTGCTCAACACCCACTAAAGATTTTAGTTTAAGCTTTGCAATCAACCTTGTTACCACTTTTTCTTCCAATGTTTCTAAGTGTGACCACCCTCTGTATCCTTGAGTATGTCATTAATACATTACTTAACCATTGTCTTAACTAATCCTTGCACTTCATTACAACATCATAACTCAACCTTTCTCTTAGGTGCTCTTGTTACATTTTGTTGATCAAATCCTCTTCATCAATCAACTAAGTGATAGTACTTGGATATTATAAGCAAATATCATCCCTACAAATAGCAGGTTTGACATCAATGACAAAACAATGATTGCAAACATTCTTTTACAACAATCTCCCTCTTTGATCTTCAACAAAAATGAGCTTTTCAATCAGATTTCCAACAATATCCCTCTTTGACATTGATGGCAAACCAAATTGATCAACCATCAGACTAAACTATTCAACCACAAGCTTACTAGGTAAGAACAATAAGTCAAATGCCAAAAATATTACATCTCCTTCTACTATTCTAATTGCTTCATTAATTTGCTTCTTCCTCTTTGATGTTGTATCCTTGTTCCTTGTTCTTTCTCCCTCTGTATTGCCCATCTTCTGTTGTTCTGATCAACCTCAAACATCTTCTCCCTCATACTATTGATCAATTGTCTACTTCTCCCTCTTTGACAACAATTCCAAAGACATATCAGCATCTTAATATGTAGATGTAGCTCTTACAGGTTCATTTAATTTCTCCCTTTGTCACCTTGCTTGTGACTAATTTGGAATTTTAGTACTTCTACTACTTTAGGCATGAATCCCAAAGTAAACATCCTCTGCATCAATGTATAAAATCTTCAACATTCAACTTCTTTGATGTAGGGCATACTTGCTTTTTGGTTGAAGTAGCTTTAGCTAGGGGTATCACCCCTAGCTTACCTCTAAGATACTCAAAAGCATCTTTAAGTAGTGCTTTTGTGAAGATATCAGCAATATGTTCCTTTGAGCTAACATATTCCATCTTCACTTGTTTGTCTTCCACTAGCTTTCTTACATACTGATACTTGATTGCAATATGCTTAGTTTTAGCATGCATTACTAGATTCTTTGATATATTGATGGCACTTGTATTGTCACAATAAAGTGTCACAGGCTCAATTACTTATTCCTTCATACTTTGAAACAAATGTTTGATCCATACAATATTGGTGTAGTTTATAGTAGCTGCCACAGATTCAGCTTCAACAGTGGACTGTGAGGTGCAACTTTGCTTTTTGCTTGTCCATGTAATCAACCTCTTTCCTAAGAATAGTGCTCCTCCACTGGTGCTTTTTCTATCATCAATGTTGCCTCCCCCAATCTACATCAGTGTAAGCTTTTAGTTCAAACTTCTCATTTCTCTTGTAGTATAAACCAAAGTCATTAGTTCCTTTCAGGTATCTCAATATTCTCTTCACTACCATTAAGTGATTTTCTCTAGGATTTGTAGAAAATCTTGATACTATTCCAATAGCTAATGCAATGTCTGGTCTACTATGTACAACATATTGTAGCTTGCCAATGATTGACCTATACAATGTCTGATTTACTTCAGTAGACTCACCATTTTTGGATGGCTTATGGCCTATTGCCATTGGTGTGTTGACTAGTTTTGAGTCTTCTAGCCCAAATGTTTTGAGTACTTCCTTGATGTATTTGGATTAAGTCACAAATATGCCATCCTCCAACTGATGTACTTGTAATCCAACAAAGAATTTGATTTATCCAAACATTGACATCTCAAATTCATGCTTCATTTGATGAGCAAAATCTTTGCATAAAACATCTTTTCCTCCAAATATTATATCATCAACAAAGATTTCTGATATCAAAATGTCTTTACCTTCCTCAGCTTTGATGTACAAGTTATTGTTGTCATCTTTTCCTTCAAATCCTATCTTCACAAAATATGTGTGCAACCTATCATACCATGCTCTAGGTGCTTGCTTCAATACATAAAGTGCTTTGTGTAGCTTACAGACCATGTCCTTGTTCTTCTCATCAAAAAATCCCTCTAGTTGTTCTATGTAAACTTCCTCTTCCAGTATACCACTCAAAAAGGTAGACTTCACATCCATTTGGTAGACTTTGAAACCTTTATATGCAGCATATGCAAGTAATGTTCTTACTCCTTCCATTCTTGCAACAGGGGCAAATGTCTCTCCATAATCCAGTCCTTCTTCTTGTGCATAGCCTTTGCAAACTAGTCTGGCTTTGTTTCTTGTTATCTCACCATTTTCATCAAGTTTGTTTCTAAACACCCATTTTGTACCAATCACATTCTTATCAGCTGATCTAGGAACTAGAGACCATGTTTTGTTCTTCTTAATCTGATCTATCTCTTCTTTCATGGCTTTATACTAGTCATCATCTTGTAGTGCATCTTTTACTATTTTGGGTTCAACCTTACTTAGCAGACATGATTCATTGCTAAGCCTATTCCTTCTCATTGGTCTTGCATCCTTGTTACCAATGATTTGATCTACAGGGTGATGTCTTCTTACATACTTGGCCAATCTGGGTTCAGTCCTTCTTTCCATGTTTGATCCTTCAACATTAGATTCATTTTGTTCTTCTTCATCTAGCATTTCATCATTCCTTTCTTGCATACTGTTATCAAAATCAGAATGTGCATTTTCTACATTCTGTAGCTCAACTTCTGAATGCAACTCAGCATTCACAAGCTGAGACTCGGTAGATACTGTAGTTTTTTGTTGATTCCCAACTTGATTTGTAGCATTATCTTCAATTGTCATTTCTTCATAGAAGTATACAAAGCATCTATAATCCTCTATTTTCTTTGACTCATCAACCTGAACTTTTGCATGCTCATCAAAATTTACATTTGCACTCTCCACAACTTTGTTAGTGTTAGTACTCAAACACTTATATGCCTTACTTCTAGTGGAGTATCCAAGGAATATGCCTTCATCACTTTTTGCATCAAACTTGCCATTTCTAGTATTTTTTAGAATATAGCATTTACAACCAAATACTTTGAAATGTTTAACATTAGGTGAATGACCATACCATAATTCAAAAGTTGCTGCATTTGTACCTTTCTTGACTTGAACTCTATTCAATGTGTAGACTGCAATACTTACAGCTTCTCTCCAGTACTTTAGTGCAACATTTTTCTCCATTATCAAGGTTCTAGCATATTTAATTGCTAACCTATTCCTCCTTTCAGCAATACCATTCTGTGGTGGAGTTCTTAGTGTTGATGTTTGCCTTTTAATACCTTTGTCATTGTAGAATGTTTCAAACTCTCTTGATGTGAACTCACCTCCTCTATCTGACCTTAGGAATTTTAGGTTCTTTCCTATTTCCTTCTCAACTCTAGCCAAATACCACTTAAACATTTGAAATGCATCATATTTTTTCTTTAAGAACATAACAGTCATCATCCTGGAATAGTCATCTACAAATAACATTATGTATCTATCTCCTAGGTAGCTTTGTACTTCTATTGGACCACACAAGTCTGTATGGAGTAACTCTAGTACTTCATTGGAACTGTATGTTTTGCTTTTGAAACTAGACTTAGTCATCTTTCCTAGTTAACATTGTTTACACATTGTGTTTTCAGGTCTCTTCAACTTGGGCAATCCTTTGACCTTCTTTTTCTTGCTGAGGCTAATCAGATTATCAAAGTTAACATGACACAGAATTTTATGCCACAGCCACACATTATCAAGTCTAACAACAAGACATGTTGCATCTTCCATATCTAGGTAAAACAAGTTACTCCTAGTTTGTTCACCCTTTCCTATCAGATTTCCATCAATGTCATAGATCTTGGCAATTTTGTTTCCAAATTCAACTTTGCAACCTACATTGCCTAATTGTGATACACTCAACAAGTTGTAGTTCAATCCTTCAACGTGGTATGCATTATCACATAAAATTTTCTCTGTAAGTTTGATAGAGCCTTTTCCTTTGATTTGACATGGGGCATTATTACCAAATCAAACACTATTTCCATCATATTGAGTAAAGGTAATGAACTTGCTTTTATCTCTTGTCATGTGATGTGAGCATCCATTGTCTATGATCCACTTTTCATTCTTGTTCACATAGGTAACCAATGTTGTTGCTTCATCTTCATTTTTGTCTGATTCGTCCTTCATGGCTACATAGACTAGTTCATCATCACTCTCATCAAAGTCTTCTTCAACAATGTAGCATCTTTTACATTTCTTTTTGTTGTCATCTTCTCTTTTGTTCCTAAACTTGTTTCCTTCTTTGTAGTTCTTCTTTTGTGGACATCTTGCAGCTATATGACCCACTTCATTGTAATTGAAGCATATAATAGGGAGCTTAGCTTTGAATTTTCCTTTACCTCTATGGAATCTCCTAGCCAATAGTGCTTCTAACTGTTCCACATCTTCCTCATCTGTGCTGCTATCACTGGATGTATGTTTTCCTTTTCTTCTTTTCTTGCTTGATGTTTCCTCTTTAGCATCTTTTATTGTCATCTTTGCCTTGAAAGTAGATTCAAGGTTCTCAAGTCTGTAGTTATCAAAATTGGATAGCTCAAATGCAGTAAGTCTTCCAACTATTCCTTCAAAGGTTAATGTGTTCCCTTATACACACCTCAACTCTTGGATGGTTGAAACTCTTATAGCATAGATAGGGAGTAGAGTTCTTAAGTATTTGTTGATAGTTTTTTCTTCTTCCAATTGTCTGCCTAGACTTCTTATTGCACTCACTACTTCTTTCATTCTTGCAGCGTACTGAGCAGCATTTTCACCTTCCTCCATCTTCATGTCATCAAACTTTCCTCTTAGGCTTTTTCTCTTTGCTCTTTGGACATTATGATCCCCTCCATAGATTTCTGACAAGGCTTTCCACATCTTGAATGTAGTGTCACATTCTTTGATGTCACCATATTCTGCATAGCTGAGTGTAGAGGCAATCTCCAACATTGCTTGGTTATGCTCCTTCTTTTTGTTCAAATCATCTGCAGTAAGGGGTCCTACTGAAGTTACATGTTCTATTCCAATTGAGGTTTGTGCATAGTCACCTACTGATCCAAGGTGCAATTTCATCAAACTCTACCATGCAACAAAGTTCTCTCTTGGATATCTTGATCTTCCTGCTTCTAGTACCTTGAAACTAAATCAGTTGATGGCTCTGATACCAATTGTTACAATTGCTTTAGAATAACTAAGAGGCAGGTGGGGGCCGAGGGGTGGGAGGGGGGGTTTGAATCAGTTATTCAAAGTCTAGATGTCCTATTCAAACTTTTCACTAAGTGTAGTGAACCCATTCAACCATTCATTCATCCAAGCTTTAACTTATCTAGTCAGCAAGTTACTATAAATCAACATGCAAGTATAACACATAAGAAATCAACACATGACACAATGATTTACGTGGAAACCCAATTTAGGAAAAACCACTAGTAACATGCTACTCAATTTTCACCCTTCTGAAGTGATGCAAGGCCTACCCTGTTAAAGGCTTATAACACACTGTTAAATGTGACCTTGTTAGAGGATTTAACCACCTTGTTAGAAGTGGGCCTAGTTTAAGGACTTTAGAACATTCACTTGGAATGCCACTCTATTAAAGGATTTACAAATGGTTGTTAGGCCAACCTAAGTCGATAGGATTTTTAGATCTAATAAAATTGCTAAAGAGTATTAGAAAATCTTGACCTGACTACAACATACAACTTATCTTGTAGATCTCAGATCACTTCTCAGCTCATACCCTTGTCTGGCCTTCAATCTCTACAACTCTTGATAGCTTGCCCTCCTTTCAAGCTTTTTCACCTTAAGTCTCCATACTCAATGTACCAGTGCAATCATCTCTTCATGACCACTCATAGAAGAAGAGCCTCTGTGCTCTTCCTTCTTCTAGATGTCTCCTCCCGGACACCCTTCTAACCACTTTGCAGATTTGGATCTTCAGTAGCAACGGTATCAACAACTCTTTGCTTCTTGGTCTATGACTTCTTAAATAGAAGTCTTGGAGTACCTTTTCCCACTCAATTCTTCCATTCTTTAATTTCCAATTCACATGGATTAGGTAGGATTCATTGCGTCTAACCCATATTTTGTTTCCTCTAGAAACTTCTTGAATAATCCTTTAGAATTTGCTCAAAAATGGTTTGCATAGGATTTTGTGCCAAAAACTCATCATCCTTATCTTCCAACTCATTCAAAAAATTCAATGTAACCACTATGCCAGCTTAGATTTGGCGAATCTTCATCTTTTGAAATAATGCAATAGCTCGGTACTATTGAAATAATGGTGCTCGACACATACTGTGTTACTCAGCATCAACTATATTTTTCTTGATGCTCAGCACCTAAAGATCTCTCAGCACCAACTGAAAATTTGTTGATGCTCGGCACTTGAAGATCACCTAGCACACACTAGAATTTTTTGTTACTCGGCTTCTACTAAGAATTTGCTCAGCTTCAACTAACTTGCTTGGCACCCACTAAAGATTTTAGTTTAAGCTTTGCAATCAACCTTGTTACAACTTTTTCTTTCAATGTTTCTAAGTGTGACCACCCTCTGTATCCTTAAGTATGTCATTAATACATTACTTAACCATTTCCTTAACTAATCCTTGCACTTCATTACAACATCATAACTCAACCTTTCCCTTAAGTGCTCTTGTTACATTTTGTTGATCAAATCCTCTTTATCAATCAACTAAGTGATAGTACTTGGATCTTATAATAAAATATCATCCCTACAAATAGTAGGTTTGACATCAATGACAAAACAATGATTGAAAACATTCTTTTACAACAATCTCCCTCTTTGATCTTTAACAACAATGAGCTTTTCAATTAGATTTTTAACATTTCTTTCTAGGCAATAAACTGATTTCATGGACAAGCAAGAAGCAAAATTATATTTCTCAATCCATAGTAGAGGCTCAGTATGTTGTTGTAGTAGTTAATCGTTCTAACATTGTGCAGATCAAGCAATTCTTGAAAGGTTTAAAGGAAGAGATTACTGAACTTGTTGTGATATACTGTGATAACACATATGCTATGAACACATCAAAGAATCATGTGATGTACACAAAGACCAAACACATTGCTATCAAGCATCATTACTTGAGAGAGTTTGTAGAAGACAAAGAAGTGAGACTGGAGTATGTGAACACAAAGGAGCATATAGCTAATATATTCACTAAGGCATTACCTAAGGATGCATTTGAGTATCTAAGAGGTAACTTAGATGTCATTCCCCTATATGAAGCAAGTTGAGAAGTGATGCATCATTGCATCAAATGTTGTGATCAGAATATCTTATACATTGATGGAGGAGATCACACTTTAGGATCTGCCTAAAGATTGTGAAAATATCAACTGAAGCATGAACATATGAGACTACAAGGAGCCAAGTAAAACATGAAAGAGAAAGTGACCATTGCAATATCAGTCAAATAGTGACATAGAGAGGATGTTGTGTATGTGAGTGGACAACATCTTTGACATTGTTGTCAAAGAAGGAGAAGATGTATGCAATTACCATTCAATATCTATAGATGATAGAAGGAGAAGTTGAATTATAAGAATAAATATGAAAGAAGGAGCCAATAAAGTTGGTATTACAATTGGTGTCAGTTGTGAAGAATATACAATTGGTATCATAGAGGGATAAGTGTAAGTGAGAGCAAGATGAAAATTAAAATCAAACTAAGGATATTAATGAAGATATATATCAAATCACAGAGGGAGCCAATAATGATAAATCAAGTGATGTTTTTTGCATCTACATGAGAACTAGAGGTGTTATCATTAATGCCAAAGAGGGAGATTGTTGGAAACTATAATTGGTACAATTTTTATGTTGTCATTGATGTCAAACCTACTAGAGAAACATAAAATGATTTGAAAAGAGAGATAACTAGATAAACTAGTGAAGTTGTTGAGTAAAGAGAAGAAAGTATGTTGGAATTACAATGGGCATTTGATCAGCTAGTCTTTGATAAGATAATGTGTTGTTTAATCATTATATGAAGTGAAGAAGATGGTCAAGTTGATGTATAGAAGAGAAAACAAGAAGTTGAGTAAAACGCCAAGCTTGATCGAGTGACAATTTTACTAGGCTAATAAAATAGAATTTTAAGGAACATAAGAGATAGTCAAGTAAATAATATTAGCTGAGTGTTGGTAATGGTCGAGCAAGATGAAGATAAAAATGTAGTAGTGACCAAGCATATTGAAGAACAAGCAAGTTAATAAAAGTTGAGCGATAATAGTGACCAAGCTACACAATGTTGACCAAGCAAGAGAACATAGTGATGATTGAGTGTCATCAAATTAACATTTTGTGAAAGAATCAAGTTTGAGGCTAACATAGTTGAATTTTTTGGATTAGTTAAAACATGTATATGATAAGGATTGATGAGATGACATATTGAATGCATGAATTGAGTTTCTAGAAGTATCAAGAAAGGAGTAGAAGGACAAAATGATGGAGAGATTCATTGAATCTAATCAAACTCTAAGATCTACTATGATGTTTAAATGGAAAAATATCATAGCTACTTGTTTAAGGAGGCATAAGACATGTTTTCTAGGGTTGGTTCATTATTAATTGGCAATTTTGTGGAGAACCAATAAAGAACAAAGTAGTAGAGGAAAAGTGAGAAGATTGGTGAAGTGTAATTGCTTAAAGGGTTGCCAATAAAATTAGTGAAGGAGATGATAATGAAGTCTAGTCAATGAACCAATAAATGAGCTAAATAGAGATCTAAATTTGCAAAGTGAGTTGTATCTGAACATATCAAACTTAGTTGTTACTTTCTAACCATTGTGGCAGTCAAAATCCTTTAATCAAGCTGGCTTAATAGTTATTTTGTAAATCAATACACGCGCACACACACACACACACACACACATATACTTATACATATACACTTTTGCATTTATTTATATATAGAGATATTGTATTTAGTTTTTCTTTCTTTATTATTTTTTCTTTATATATATATATATATATATATACATACTCCTACATATATGTATTTATTCGTACTTATATCATTATTCTTATAGGCCTTTTTACTCTTTTACACATGCTCACATATTTTTACATATAATGCATATAGATATATCTTTTTTCTCATTTATTCTCATGCACTCAGATTGCACACACATTTATTTTATTATTTTTTGGTTAGATTATATACATATACATATACATATATATTTATTTAAAGCCCATACATGGTATTAACTGAAATGTCCCCTTTTCTGATTTGATATGTTATTTCATGCCTCTAATCAGATTTTCAAAATCAAACAACTGATATCACAAAGATCCACCAAATTTCTCAAGAAACCCCAAATCGGGTATGCCAAAAATAGTGCCAAAAAGCTTCACCGCTTCACCTATTATTAATAAATCTGAAAGTAGACATTTTTACAGAAATTTGAGCAGCATAACAGCCTATAAAATTTCATTTCCAAATCTGTATAACATGCACACAATAGCTCCCAAATGGAGGACAAAAACAATGCTCATCGGGCTCCCGAAATTAACACAAAAATGCCCGGAAAGACCGCAAAAACACTAATAAACTATATCAGAAGTTTAATCACGTCCCAATACATATATTCAGCTCTATTTTAGCATTTAAAAGTCTGATATACAGTAGCAACCCAAACTGATATGAAATACTCAACCGGAAACACCAAACTCTTACAAAAAATACACCCGAAAACTCACAAATCTGCACTGTTTAGCACAAAGGCAAACTCTACATGAGCATGCACATGGAATGGCTTCAAAATCCCGTCCTTAGCCTTCTTGGAAACCTGCAAACTCCCATTCTTGGGTCTCCCTGGAAACCTGCAAACTCCCGTTCTTGGGTCTCCTTCTCCACAGGTTTGGCAGCCTCTGAAGAATAACAAAGAATGAGCAAAATCAAGTTCTGGAATGAGCCCAAAATGCCTCCAAACCCCTTAAAAGAGGGCATAACTGTAACTCACATCCAAGAGAGGTTAATGAAACTTATTTTAATAATAATTATCATTTATTAGTCCAACGGTTTCCAAAGATTAACTCCCTTTTTCTGAAACTTCACTTTCTTGGGCCTGCCTGTCTTAGCAAAGATTAAATGGGGTGATTAAATGCTTTAACAGGGTCACACCTAATTGATGTAGAAGCATCCAGTGGTGTAAGGGCAATCTTGCATCATCCAAAAATATGCTTAGAGATGCTTTCTATTAAATGTGTTTTCATTTTTGGATACCCATTTGGGTCAAATAAAGGTTCCAACTCTCAGAGTTCCACTATTAGTTTTCTGGGTTAGAGTTTTATTAGTTTTAAAGCACCTTGGGATACATGTAAATGTAGAAAATGAGTTATTTTATAATTGACCCAAAATTATGATGAGTTAGAGGGTGTAATTTGGAGGGATGATTGTACTTGTAATTTAAAACACTCCAGAAAAAGAATCAGGTCAAAAGGCTTTATGGTTAGAAAGTTATTGTAGTTTTAATTTTCCTGGAGACCTCCTAAGAGCTCTTCAAAGTTAGATATGGGGCACTAAATGGCCTCATATGGGGCCAAAAAATGGGGGATGAGAAAATCTGGTCCAAAGGGATGTAGAACACTTTAAGAGCTTTTTGGAAATGTAAATGGTTCGTCAATCGAAGTTACGGTTCAAAAGTTATGCCTTCCGAAAGTTGGACTACCATTTCTAGATTCTTCTAATTTTACACCGACTTCTAACGTGATTTATAGAACCTTTTTTTTTTGGTGATGGATGCCAACTGGCATATTCTAGAATGTATTCCTAACCCTAAACCATTTGGGGCTTATTTAAGAACATTTCTAGCATTGTAAAGGCAGCTCTAATGGAGTTAGAGAGAAGGTACTATGTGGAGGATTTCTTTCTCCAGAATCATACTTTTGTAAGCCCATTGGGCATTTTTCATAGATAATAATATTTCCCTTTTCCTGTGTGTTCATTCGAGTCTTTTTTTATGTCTCCATCAAGTGGTATCAGAGCAGGTTTTCCTGAGTGTGTAGATAGAGCGCCGACTGTGAGGCAGTTTGCACTAGGACTGTGTGGTTGTGGGTTTGAGACAAGAAGATGCCTCCACAAAAGGAATGTGGTGGAAGGGCCAGAGTTGTCACTTTTGAGGTTATAGCCCTCCAAAGATAAGTTCAAGCATTACAAGAGGAGATCTATAGAGGACTAAATGTTGTCACAGGCAACAAAAGTGAGGAAGAAAATGAAGAATAGGAAAATATTGGACAGGCAGGGGAAGATGAAGGGGAATTCCTAAATCAAGCAAAGGAGAGGCTTTTTAGGGCCATTTCTAAGCTTGGGAAAAGACCTAAAATTTATGTGGATATGTCTTCAGGAAATCTAAACTCGGATGAATTGATCGACTAGATCAATAAACTAGAGGAGTATTTTGAGTATGAGGATATTAGGGACCCAGATAGGGTTAAGTTTGCGAAGGCCATGCCAAAATCTGGTGGCAAGAGATTCAGCTAGAAAGAAATAGAAGAGGAAAGGAGAAAATCATAGGCTGGGATCGCATGGTGGACAAACTAAAGAAGCAGTTCATTCCTATTAACTACAAGCTTGATTTGTTCAAGAAAATGCAAGGATTAAAGCAACTAGAAAAATCTATCTAGGAATATACAGAGGAATTTTACCGACTTCTTATTAGGGCAGAGTGTGCAGAAGCAAATAAGGAGAAGGTTGCCTATTACCTCAGTGGGTTATGACCTAGCATTCAGGAGGAGTTAAGTTTGGTTAGACTGACTAGCATTGAAGAGGCATACCAATTTTCCCTACGAGTCGAAGAGAAGCTAAATAAAAGGTTTGAAGGAAGGCAAAGAGGGCATGGTCAAGGAGGAAGGGGTGGCAGTAGGTCATCTAGAGGCTTAAATGAGACCCAAAATAAAAATGAAGATGTGGGTACTAGCAAAAACCAGAGAAGTGGAGGTTTCAACTGCTCCTATGATCAAAACTTTGGAGATTAGAAAGGAAGAGGTAGAGGACATGGAAAAGGATTAGGAAGAGGAGGCTTCTGTGGTACCTATTTTCATTGCAATGAAGAAGGTCATCGTGTCTTTGAATGCCCTCAATGACAAGGAAGGACAGATAGGAGAGCTGATGGTCAAGCAAGGGTTTCTCATGTGGATGAGGATGCACAGTCATCACATTCTGAGGATGCAAAAAGAGGAGAGGTTCTCGTAAATGAAAGGGTCTTACCAAGTAGTGAGACTGAACCTGGAAAAAGGAGGAGTTTGTTTCGTACCAGGTGCAAGTGTGATGATAAGTGTTATGATGTGATTTTTGATGGTGGCGGCACTGACAACTTGGTGTTTGAGGAGATAGTCACTAAGCTAAAGCTCAAGAGGGAGAAACACCCCCAACCCTATTAGATTTCTTGGGTGAAGGATGATCATAAGGCCCTGGTCAGTGAATAGTGTTTGGTGAAGTTCAAGATTGGGAGTTACCATGATGAAGTTATTTGTGACATTATTCCAAAGGATGACTGTATTTATTGTTGGGAAGACCATGGCAATTTGATAGGCATTTTGTACATGATGGTCATGCAAATACATACTCTTTGACAAAGGATGGAGTTTGCCACAAATTGAAGCCCTTAGTAAAGGAAGGTGAAAAGATATGCAGTAGTGCTAGGATATGTCTTGTTGATGGAAGAATGTTTTTGGATGGTATGAAACATCAATGTATGTGTTATGCTTTGATTCCTAAAAAAGATAAGGAAGGTAGTAATGAAATTCCACCTGAAGTTTCAGGCCTATTAAGTGAGTATGTAGATGTCATCTCTGATAATGTTTTAGAAGGGTTGCCACCAGTAAGGCAAATTAGTCATCAGATAGATTTAATCCCTAGAGCTAGTTTGCCTAACAAGGCTGCTCATAGGATGACTCCTACTAAAACTGAGGAGCTAAACAGACAAGTTCAAGAGCTATTGAGGAAGGGGTTGATTCAAGAGAGCCCAAGTCCATGTGCAGTACCTGTAGCACTGGCACCAAAGAAGGATGGAGAGTAGAGAATGTGCATAGACTCTCGAGCTATAAACATAATAACCATCAAGTATCAGTTCCATTTTCCAGAAATGGATGATCTTATGGACTGGTTGAGTGGGGCCCAGTACTTCACAAAGATAGATCTCAAGAGTGACTATAACCAAATTCGGATACAAGAGGGAGATGAGTGGATGACTACATTCAAGACCAAGGAAGGTCTATATGAGTGGTTAGTCATGCCTTTTGGATTGACCAATGCGCCAAGCACCTTCATGCGAGTCTTGAGAAAATTTGTTATTATCTATTTGGATGATATTTTGATTTTTAGCAAGACTTTGGATGAACATTTATTGCACATTCATAGAGTCCTTGAAAGGTTGAGGGAAGAGAAAATGTTGATTAATTTGAAGAAGTGTAGCTTTGGAAAAAAGGAGTTAGTCTACTTGGGGTTTGTTATATCATCTGAGGGTCTCAAAATGGATCTAGAGAAGGTAAAAGCCATCTTGGAATGGCCTACTCCAAGCTCTATTACTGAGGCGAGATCATTTCATGGTATGGTTAATTTTTATAAAAATTTCATTAAGAATTTCAGTGACATATGTGCGCCCTTGACTGAAACAATAAGGGGGGATAGGAAAGAGTTGAAGTGGACTACAACAGTTGCAATGAGTTTTGAATTGTTGAAGAATAAGGTGATAGAACAACCAGTATTGGCACTTCTTGTTTTCAGTAAAGTGTTCCAAGTAGATTGTGATGCTAGTGGCAGTGCTATTGGGGTCGTATTGAGTCAAGAAGGTAAGCCTATTGCATATTTTAGTGAAAAATTGAATGATGCAAAGAAGAAGTATTATCTTTATGATCAGGAGTTCTATGCAATCTTCAGGCCTTAAAGAAATGGAGGCATTATTTATTGCCAAAAGAATTTGTCTTGTATACTAATCACTAGGCATTGCAGTACCTAAATAGCCAAGGTAAATTGAACTAGAGACATATGAAGTGGGTAGAGTTCATGCAGAGTTATACATTTGTGTTGAAACATAGAATTGGAAGGTCTAATAGGGTTGCAGATGCATTGAGTAGGAGACAATTGTTTCTTATAGTAATGTAGGTTGAAGTGGTTGGGTTTAATGAACTCAAGAATCTATACCCAGAGGATCCTGATTTTGTTGAAGCATGGAAGGCTTGTAAAGAACATGTTACCGTAGATAGAACCAGGTGGATAGATTATTTGATTCAGGATGGTATGCTATTCAAGGGCAGTCAATTATGCATTCCAAGGAGTTCCATGAGGGAAAACTTGATCAAAGAGAAACACAGTGGGGGAATGGTAGGACACTTTGGTCGAGATAAGACCATTTCCATTCTTAGAGAACATTATTTTTGGCCTCAAATGTCACAAGATGTGAAGAAGTTTGTACAGAGTTATCAAGTATGTCAAGCAACCAAGGGATTTAGTCACAATACTAGACTCTATCAGCCATTGCCTGTTCCATTGAAGCCATGGGAGGACATAAGTATGGATTTTGTTCTTGGATTGCCAAAGACACAAAGGGGTAATGACTCAATATTTGTGGTGGTTGATAGGTTCTCCAAGATGGCACATTTCATTCCATGCCACAAGACTCATGATGCTGTACATATTGCAGATTTATTTTTCAGAGAGGTGGTGAGACTACATGGTCTCCCAAAGAGTATTATTTCCAACAAAGATACTAAATTTGTGGGGTATTTCTAGAGGACTTTATGGAAGAAGATGAGGATAGAATTGAGGTTCAGTTCTACACATCATCTGCATTCTAATGGACAAACATAAGTGGTGAATAAAAGTCTAGGCAATTTGTTGAGGTGTTTAGTGGAAGATAAGCCCAAGGGATGAGATTTGATTATGCCACAAGCAGAATTTGCTTACAATAATTCTGTAAATAGGAGTATTGGTAGATCACCATTCCAAATTGTGTATGGAAGTAGCCTAAGGACTACACTAGAATTGAGGAAAATGGAGCAAGGAGAGAGGACAAGTGTCGAGGCAGAAGAATTTGTTGAACATCTCAAGAGCCTACATGAGGAGGTCCATGCACACATCACCAAGATGAATCAATAGTATAAAGCCAAGGAAGATCAAAGGAGGAGACATAAGGAGTTCCAAGTAGGGGATCTAGTTATGGTACACTTACTAAAGGAATAGTTTCCAGTGGGTACTTACAACAAGCTAAAGATGAAGAAATTTGGCCCCTATAAAATTCTGAAGAAGCATGACTCAAGAAATGCATATGAGGTGGAGTTGCCAAATGGGATTCACATTTCTCCTATCTTTAACATTGCAGACTTAACATAATATCATGATGATGGTACATATGAGGGGTTGATGCTGGAGCTATGTCCAATTCCTACTTCTAAGAAGGAGAAGATAGAAGAGATTCTGGATAATCGTTTGGGTAGGAGTACCAGATATAGACAGTATGAAGAGTACCTAGTGAAGTGGAAAGGATGACCAATAGAGGACTCAACTTGGATATCAACAGCGAAGGTTGCCCATTTGGATTTTCCTCTACCATAAAGTGAGAGGGTCACTTTTTAATCTACCCTGGGTGTTTGATACAGGAGCATCCAGTGGTGTAAGGGCAATCCTGCATCACCCAAAAATATTCTTAGACATAGTTTATATTAAATGTGTTTCCATTTTTGGATACCCATTTGGGTCAAATAAAGGTTCCAACTCTCACAGTTCCACTATTAGTTTTTTGGGTTAGAGTTTTATTAGTTTTTAAGCACCTTGGGATACATGTAAATGTAGAAAATGAGTTATTTTATAATTGAGCCAAAATTATGATGAGTTAGATGGTGTAATTTGGAGGGATGATTTTACTTCTAATTTAAAACACTCCAAAAAAAGAATAAGGTCAAAAGGCTTTACAATTAGAAAGTTATTATAGTTTTAATTCTCCTGGAGACCTCCTAAGAGCGCTTCAAAGTCAAATATGGGGCATTAAATGGCCTTGTATAGGGCCAAAAAATGGGTGATGAGCAAAGCTATTCCATTATGCTATAGAGTACTTTGAGAGCTTTCTAGAAATGTAAATGGTTCGTCAATCGGAGTTACAGTTCAAAAGTTATGCCTCCTAGAAGTTGGACTACCATTTCTAGATTCTTCTAATTTTACACCAACTTCTAACGTGATTTCTGGAACCTTTTGTTTTGGCAATGGATGCCAACTGGCATATTCTAGAATTTATTCCTAACCCTAAACCATTTGGGGCTTATTTAAGAACATTTCTGGCATTGTAAAGGCAACTCTAGTGGAGTTAGAGAGAAGGTATTGTGTGGAGGATTTCTTTCTCCAGAATCATATTGTTGTAAGCCCATAGGGCATTTTTCATAGATAATAATATTTCCCTTTTCCTATGTGTTCATTTCGGCCTTTGTTTGTGTTCATTTCGGCCTTTGTTTGTGTCTCCATCACTAACATTGTGTTTTGTAACCTTTAACAGGGTTGGCTCTTAATCGAGCTCACTTCAAAACAATGAAAAGTGGTAGCATGTTACTTGGTTTTTTCCAAATTGGGTTTCTATGTTAAATCATGGTGTCATATATGTGTGAACATTATATATGTGATGCATGCTATTTACTAGTGTTTATTTTATGTTAGTCGACATATATTAAACAAAGAGTTAAGTGATGAATGAATATGTTAAGTTGTTAATGTGTTTCTATATGGATCGAGTGGTTTAATGAGTTTGAATAAGTTGTTTGAAGTTAGTAAAAGTTGAATTTGTAAATGTGTACCTGAGGATAACTTCACCCCCACCCCGGCCCCCACCCCAACTACTCTAAATATTCTAATATTAAGTATATGCCATTGGAGCTAGGTAATTTGATATCTAATGATTTATATGGAGGAATTGATGAAAGGTGGAAGTATGCCTTAAAGACCAAGAGATGGATAAGAGAAGGCACACTTGAAAATGTAAAGCCCAATTTGAGTAGAAATAAAATTTCCAAAGCTATGAGTAAGTATAACAAAAAAAATTCTCCTAAGAGAAGAACATTTGTAAGGTTGAAGAGAAAAATAGAGAATGTGGTTGAAGAGAGAAAAATCATTTGGAAGAAAGTTTATGGACTTATGATTGATGATGAGAAGAAGGATGAGGTTGAGCAAGTTGAGACTGAACATATTGAATTGGATAATATAGAGGATTTCAATGATGATACTATTCAACAGGGTGAAGACCCAATTGAAACTATTATAATTAAGGATGACCCAGAGGTCAGCCTAGTTAAGGATGTAACACAAGAAGAAAATGTTATGGTTGAATCTAAGAATAAGAGTGCTATGTTGATCAAGACAAAGAGGAAGGAGGAAGCTCCATTATCAAATCTAGTACATAAAATATTGTTGAATCCAAATCACATGTTGGAGAAAGTAAAAGAGTACCCTAAGATTGACACCCAAGTGAGTTCTCAATAGGTAGATTTGACGCAAGTTATTCTAACTATTCCTATTATTTCATTAAGTCCAAATGTTAGTTAAGGAGATGTGAATGTTGGTAAAGTCAAGTAACAAGGTTAGCCGACTAATGAAGGAGAAATTACCCAGACATAAGAACAAAAAGATGATGCCGAAGAGGGCAATGTTAATTTTGATAGAGAGGGTGAGAAGACTGAGAATAATTAGAAGATAAAGTAGACAAGTTTGCTACTAGTGAAAGATTGAGTTCCTTGGGACCTCTATAGGAGCAATAAAAGGAGGCTAGCTAGCCAAGTTCAACCAATAAAGTCAAAGTTGGTGATGAAAAGGAAATACAAAATAAATCTGTATAACATGTAGGAACCAAGGAGAGTAAACTAGAGGAGAAAACATCAAATGAGGTTCCTAAGCAACCCATGGAAACTAGAGAGGAGCCACAAAGGTCAAGTCTGAAAGTACCTACAAAGGAACATCAAATTGTGTTGAGCTCCAACACACCAGATTAAAAAGGCAACTGATTAAAGAAGAAGGTGAAGAAATCACCTCAAGCCATGAAGAGTAGACCAATTACTCTTGATGAGGAGATTGTGATTCCTAATTGGGACACAAATAAGTTATGATCAGATGAAAATACTCAATGATTCACTAGCTAGAAAACCAAGCAAGAGTAGTTGAGAAGGGAGCATCAACAAAGTCATGTATTGTATGATATTAAAGATACATTCCTTGATACTATTGTTGTTGATGATTTGGATGAGAAGGCCCCAATAATTGAAGAACTAACCAAGATTATTTATAAGATAAATGGCCTTGACATTGATACTCAAGAAAAAATCATACAATGTTCAAAGAGGAAATTTGAAAACATAGTAGTGGGGAAGGTGGTGACTAAAATTGTAATTAAAAAGATTGAGCTCTCCACTCTTATTACAGACTTGGAGAAATTAGTTACTAGTACCAACACATTGTTTGGTAAAATAGCAATGTTCCAGGATTCACAAAGGAAATAAGGGAGAAAATGGATAAAAGTGATGAAGATTTACGTAAGTGTGCATCAAATCTGAGCTTGGATCCTAGTTCCAGTTCTGTACATTTCTCAAAGATCAAATTTATGCAAATTGTTACATGAGTAGTGCAACACTAGAAATTAGGTCACTTCCATATAAGCCTTATTATTACCTCTTTTGGAAGTAATGAAAAGACATTTACAGGTTGTGAAGTACCTAATGCAAAGTCAACAAGTGTTTATAGAAGATAACATGGTGGATCTTGCAACCATATTGGAGATTGAAAGACAAGTTCTTGAGACACTTGAGAAGAATTGGGATAAAGACTATGGCTATGGTCATGAGATTGCACCACCCATTTTTGAAAGAGTTTAGTATAATCCTCGGGCCACAATTGAATGTCACTACTTGATATAAGTGAAAAAAGCAAGGGGGAAATGTTTATATGTCAAGCAGAAGTGTAAAATGGGAAACATGTATGTAAATAATGTGCATTATGTCTAAGAAGTACAAGGGGGAAATGGAATAGTAAGAAGAAAAAGATGAGAACTAAAAGTTTTTTTGGAAAAGGTTTTCAAACTGCAAGTTACAATGATACGATGAATGAGCTATAGGTATGTAGTACACCCTAAGGGGGAAGTAAATGTTTTGAAGTTTTGTTATGACAATTTTTTGAGCATGATAAGTATTTTTGCCACTAATGCCAAAGGGTAAGATTGTTGACCCTAAAGGCAATCTTATTATTGTTATTAGAGAAAATCATTTAATCGTTTACAAGGAAAAGTTGGTCAGTCAACATTGTGACCAAGGCATAATATAGGGCGAACTATAAAATCCAAAAGTATACAAATTCAGTGTGTGCCAAGGCATGTATAGTTGTTGAGCACATCACTGTTGTTGAGAATTCTAGTTGTTTCTAAGTGTTATGTAAGCCGAGCAGTTTAGAAGTGAAAATAATTCAAGTCGAGCAAAATCCATGCCAACGGACAACATGAAGAACCAAGCTTAGCTAAGCATCAAGAAGATATATGTGTCGAGTTAAAAAGTTTGTGTATATGAGTTTGGAATGACACAAACACTTAGGTAAACTATTTTGTTGAGCATGGATCATGTTTCTAAGTTTGAGGAGCTAATCAAGAGGTAGTTATGCATGTGATTACACATCATTAATCCCTATGTAGTATGATGGACCAATCAAAAAAAATAAAAAGGTCAAGCAGCAAAAGGAATGAATATGGATCGTTGATTGTGATCTAGAAGCTTCATGAGATGGCTATAAAAGAAGGATTTCATGACATAAAATGTTGTTGTGAGTAAGAGAAATGCATGTATGTGAAGTTGAAGGAGAATCAACAAGTTGTGAAGGAGTAAGGAAATCGAGCAGTGTAGTGAGGAGACATTGCAGATTAGTTACATTGAGCTGATTATAGTTTAGATAGAGAAGATTTTTTATCAATATTTTAGTGCAAACTGAAGGATCAAGGTACTATTACATTCTAACAAATGTATTGGGTGAATCTCTTAACATAGTGATCCTAACAAGCCTATTGTAAATCCCTTAATAGAGTACTCACTTAATTGTGAAGTTTAAATCCTTTAGTCAAGGTATACTTAAGAGTATTGTACTATTTTAATAGAGAACACTCCTCATAGGGTAGATCATCAAAAGTGATCAAATATTAGCCCTAACAGGCACCTTCTTACTATAGTAATGAAGATTTTGTGGGTGCCATCCCCACTATAGTGTTACCTTCACCTTGGAGGGTTTCTGCATTACTAAATATTGTGTTATGTGTTGATCAATTATTTATGTGATAAGTAGGAGATAATTTCCACATAAAGTCAAATTGTGATATTGCTATGAAGATTTAACTATGTGATTTTTTAGTCATACTCATTGACCCATGTTTCATGAGTAGTGATTCAACATGAATCCATCTCGTGAGTATAAATGGAACACTTAGCATTCATCGAATCTAGGTGATGCTCATAGGGGTGAAGCATTGAGACTTCCTGGGGGTCACCCATCCCAATACTACTCTAGCCTTGTTCTTAACTACAGAGTTTATGAGTGCTAAGTGTTCCATTTATACTCATGAGAGATGGATTCATGTTGAATCACTACTCATGAAACATGGGTCAATGAGTTTGACTCAAAAATCACATAATTAAATCCTAATAGCAACATCATAGTTTGACTTGTTGTGGAAATTATCTCCTACTTATCAATTGATGAGATTAAGGGGCTTTCTAATGAATGGTTCATAAGGCACAACACTTGGTGAAGGTTTTGAAAATGGGGTTGCAAGCTTTGGGTTTAACCATGGAGGAAACTTTGTAGCTAAGCGTGCTCAGGCTGGAGTAGTATTGGGATGGGTGACCTCTCGGGAAGTCTTGATGCTTCACCCCTGTGAGCATCACCTAGATCCAATGAGTGCTAAGTGTTCTATATATACTCATGAGAGATAGATTCATGTTGAATCACTACTCATGAAACATGGGTTAATGAGTTTGACTCAAAAATCACATAGTTAAATCCTGATAGCAATATCACAATTATTTATGTGTTTTATTTGTGCAAGTAGATGCTAGATCTGTCACTACATGTTATTATATGATTTTAGATATATGATTACATGTTCTTACATGATGTTGAATGATTGAGGTTAATGAGGAGTTAGTGAATTATTGTTGAGTATGGATTAAGTTTGAATTGGTAAAAGTTTTGAAGATCTTGATTCACCCCCCCCCCCCCCCCCCCCCCACTTATATATATATATATATATACAGAGAGAGAGAGAGAGAGAGAGAGAGAGAGAGAGAGAGAGAGAGAGAGAGAGAGAGAGAGAGAGAGAGAGAGAGAGAGAGAGAGAGAGAGAGAGAGAATCATAAATAATTGTCATTATATTAATCACGCAATAATAAATAGACATGTCTCATGAAGGGACATGTCCTTCCTTGGCTCATCCCCAATATAAATGCAAGAGAGATTACTGCTTTTGGAATTCACATAAATCATGAGTAGTGCTATTACATTTGCAATGATAACACTTTAACATGGTATCTTAGCACATCCAAATCAAGAGAACCATCTTTGGAGGGGAGATGTTAAATAAAGGACATTATCAGAGTTTCAATTTGGACCATCATTTGAATTGATTCACATGGACATTCATTGGAGCAACTTGTATTAAGGATATTGATGTGCACATAAGTATTTGTTATCCTTAAGTATTACATTTATCTACTCACTATAGTCTTTTTCTTATTTGTATTTATATACCTACTATAAGAGCTATTTACATTGATCTTTCCCTTTGTCTCTAATGTTGTTCTTGCGGGAAAAGAAGAGTGGTGCTTTAGGCTATAATAGGCACCCTAGAAATGCCCAAAAATTGAACCAACTATTGAAATAGATCTTTTAATGCAAACTGAAGATGGAACCGATGTTGAAATTATATTAATTTCCAAAATGATGAAATCAAGTACAAGCAATGTATTCCAAAGGCCAAACCCCAAGGGAATGACATCTAGAATGTTTTAGATTACGGTAAAAGTAGGTTTAATAGGAATAGGCAATTAAGACCACCAGGAACAGTCTTGAAACCTACTAAAAAGCAGAAAGAAAATCAGGTTTTACAGGGACCCAACCACTAGAAAAGTTCAATAAAAGTATCTAGGTTTTACAAGGACCTGGAACCTGAAACAAAGTTTTACCGAAAAATAGGACCAGAACCAAAAACATAGACCAAATAAAGGACCTATACATAAACAGAAACAACATAAAAGACCCAAAGTTTCTATTGCAATTCCATAATCATCTTGATAGCCTCCCTCCCGATCGTAGCAGTGTTCTGAATGGAAGTGGCAGTCGAAGTCGCAGCAGCTTGCAAGGCTTTCTTCCTCGAACTCTGCCTTGTCCTCTTACTTGGGCCCTCCAAAGAATTAGTGTCTTCATTTACTCTTTTTCCAAGGCTAGCTGCAGCGACACAAATGCTTGATGTTACTTGCTCCATTTTTGTACCACTTTCCTTAATGAGCATTCTAAGATTTAACTCATAATCCTTAAGTTTTTTAGGGATATCTCCCATTTGCACCTCCAAGTGATTAATTGTGGCCTGATCAACATCCTAGTTGTGTTGCATTATTTCCACTTTCTTCTTTAGCCCCATAATTTCATTATAGATCCAAGAATCAACTTGGAGAATAGAGTTCGCTTTGAGCTTTGCAGAATGTAAGAAGGAAAGCTTGTTGTCCCTCTGCGGTGAATCACAAATGTCATCAATATTCTCATGTAAAGGGGAATCAACCTTATTCATTTGTTCCTCCCTAATCATCTGGAACTCCTCTCTGTTTTCAATAAGGGCTTCTTGATGAACTGGATCCTCCTTTTGTTGTTCCCCAGTCTTTGTAGCAAGAGTAGAATTGAGAACCATATGATCCATAGTCTTAATAGTAACTGGATCATCAGTTAAGTTATCTTTGTCTTTAACACTCCCCCCAGACACAATGTGATTACCTTCATTGTCAGAGATGCTCTGTTCTGAGTTACCCTCTGAAGTATCGTCCTCTTTTTCTTTATCAAATTTTACTTTTGTTTTCAGATATCCTTCCAAATTTTAGCTAAATTTTCCAACATCTGTCTCTTTCTCTTCCTTTGGGATATCCTTCTCAGAACCCTCACAACTCTCCGACTTCGACTCCATTTCAACAATATGTTTATGAGAACTTGAGGGTTTAGGTTTAACCTTTTCTTTCCCTTTAACATTCCCATCCATCATACACTTCTTGGACTAAGAACCTTTCTTCTTATCAGAAGAAGGAGTCGAAGCAATGGACTTATTTTTACAAAAGACCTCAATAAGAAGTATCAGACCTTCATGTAAAATAGGTCAAGACTCCTTCTTCCTATGGGCAAATAAACTTTGAAGCAATGAAAAACGCATATAGAAAGGGAAAGAAATTCTATCCTTGTATCTAAAATGGTTGAGGAAAACAAAATGAAATTTGTGAACTCTTTTGTTCCTACCATCTAGGATAAAATACTCATGAATGCAGCAAAGCACATCATGCCAGATACCTTTAACCTACTCCACATCAAAGAAGTCTCCACTCTTTTCCAGTTGCTTCTCCTCATCATTCGTCTTCAAAAAAATTTTATAGGCCGCATTGGAGATACTGGTTTGTTTTGAGAACTTAATGCCACGCGTGGGGAGCCCTGTGACCTTGACAATGAATTCCTCAGTAAGCTTTACAGTGACTCCATGGAGAGTGACTCTGTCATCAGCACAATTTTTAAAGAAAGCGGTAGTGATATGGGGTTTGAAACCATGCAAATGCTCCAGATAACTAACCACCTTCCCTTTCTAAAGAATCTTCCAAACATCTTGATGAGCCTTCCAGTCATCACATTTTTTGGGTTCTTGTTTCTGCGGCTCACCCCCCATTCTGCCAAGCAAATAGAAAACCAAAAACACCCAGGTATAGAACACAGAGAGTTTGAAAGGAAACTAGTTTTTAGTTACCTGATTTGGAGGTTGTAATCACCTAAAAATGGTCATCTAGACTATTAGCCCCCTTTTCAACATTTTGGCTTAAATTAATTTAATCACTTACCTAAGCCAAATTGCTAATAATCAATTTATTTGATTATAACCTATAGTTTGACTATGCTATCCTAAGTTCATTATTTGATTAAAAGAACATGTCCCCTTTTAATTAAATAAAAGACCCCATTCTTCTAACCCACTTAAAGTGCACACATAAAGTCCTTTTTCTATTTTGCAATTAAAAGAAAAGGCTTTGTGACTTTTGTCTTATATGACAAGTCAACTTATATTCTATTGGTTGATTTGTGTGTGCACATGGATCACTCCTATTTTCGAATTCCACCGTTGATCATCCACCATCTTCATCTTGATCTCCACCGTCCATACATCTTTAAAAGGGAGAGAGCTTTCCCCCTCAATCAATCCTCATTTTGAATATTGTTATGCTGCAGGTTTTCTAACAGGTTTCTTTGGAGCTTTGTGGAGAACTTCTATTTCTTGTCTACATTCTCTCATACCATAGCATTTTAGCTTAGATTCATTTGCATGTTAGTTTAGCTTCTATTTTGCAATAATCTATCTCATATATGTTTTAAAATAGCTCCACTTTGCATCTCATTCTAGCTTAATTTTCATTTGCATTGCATTCTTGAGGAACTCCTTGGGACATTTGCATTCTTGCATCTTGTCTTTGGAACCTCCCATTGCATGGTTTACTAGCAAGAAGAGTATCTCTAAGGCTCATCTGAGAGCCTTCTTATTCTTGAAATATACTCTCTTGCACTCCATGGATAGGGAGCTCTAAGCTGGCATCCAAGCATTCCAACTCATGGAATTGTTTGGATAGAAGGGTTTAGAGTGGGACACTTTCGAGTGTACAGAGGTCACCTTTTAGAAGATACGTGCTGAAACCACATAACATTCACATGAATGTACCTCCTCAGGGAAGGTAATCTGATAGTCGTAAGGCCACTCCACCAAATCATTAAATTGCTAATCCAAACAAATCTTTCCCACTTCGGAATGAATGGCTTCATAATTAATAATTGTTTTAAGATCAGCATGCTTTTTAAATTCCTCATGCCACCTCACCTTATGCCCCATTTGAACAGCACAATTGGCTATCCAGTTAGCAACACTATTGGCCTCATGGTATGTATGGGAAATGACCACCTTATCAAACTTTTGAATTAAGGTTTTAATTTCCATAACCATAGCTTCAATAGACCATGAGATAACATTTTTATTATTTAGGGTATTTATAATGTTCAAAGAATCACCTTCCAACCATAATTTGGAATATCCCAACTTGACAACTAGCTTAATAGTATAGAGGGCAGTAGTGGCTTCAGCAATGTGGCTATTAGATTTACCAATAGGGATAGCAATAGCATCAATAACATTACCCACCTCATCTCTTAGGACCCCTCCACATCCCGCTCTTCCCGGGTTTCCCTTTGCAACTCCATCAAAGTTCCCTTTGATCCATCCAAAACGAGGCACCTACCATTTTATAGTCAATCTAGGATTATCAGTTTTTAGATTGGACCTTTTAGATCGTAAAGGGTTCTCAAAGTGGAAACTTTGCTTAGAAATTCTCTGGGATTTAAAGTTCTCCTTGATGGCTCTAATGATATTTTGACCAAGCACCCATCCCGAAAGATCTTTACTCCTAAAAATTTGATTATTTCTTTCTTTCCAGATTCCCCACCAGAGGTGAGGGAGAGTAAGTTTCCAAAGAAAAAGAGCATTAGGATACTTAGAGGGGTAAAGCCAGCTTCTAAAAGAGAGCTCCACATTGTTTTGATGGATCCATGTTGTACCCCAGAAGTTAAGAATCTTCGTCTAGACTTGCTGGGTGTAGGAACAATTCAAAAACATATGGTCTCTATCTTCAAAACCATTTTTGCATAAAATACACCTGTTAACCACATTAATGTACCTCTTTTTTGCAAATTATCTAGGGTCAGAATTTTATTTTGAAGCAGAATCCAAAAGAAGATATTAATTTTGGGAATGCGACCCTTAATCCAGGCGTGAGACCAAAGAGGTTGACTTCCCTTATCCTTAGAGGCGAATATAGAAGAGACTTTAAAATGGCCACTAGGGTCAGCATGCCAAATAACCTCATCCTCACGATTAGGATATAGAGAAACAACATTGAGAGATAATTGGATATTGGTGAAGCCTCAATCAACATCGGTTAAATTCACCCAGGAATCATTCTGCCAATAATGACTAACGAATATGCCAAATCTCTGCTTGCATTGGTCAACAAGATCATTGTCAAGGACATCTTCAAACAAGGGATGATCCATTAACCAAACATCTTCCCAAAATTTCACTTGAAGCCCATTACCAATTTTTCATGAACATCCTTTTCCTAGAGTTTTCTTGGTCCCCTGAATAGCCCTCCATATAGAGGAAGGATGAAAAACATCAGGAGTAGAGAAGAAATCAGGAAGGGATTTAGCATTGAAGAGGTGTTTTGTGTCCATATGGTGCTCCACTCTTTGTTATCATGATAGACTCTCCAACCTTGTTTTGCTAAAAGAGCATCATTCATGCATCTGATTTTCTTGATTCCCAAACCCCCTTCTCTTAATGGTTTGCAAACATTACCCCAAGCAATTAAAGGCATTCTCCATTTCTCCTTAGAACCAGTCCATAGGAAATTTCTTTGAATTTTTTCAATAGACTCAGCATATTTTGTAGGGATTCTAAAGAGACTTAAAGCATAAGTAGGTATGCTTTGAAGACAAGCTTTGAGAAGAGTTAACTTACCTACCTAGCTTAAAAGATTCCCTTTCCAACCTGCAAGTTTCTTACTGAATTTGTTAATAAGATCTTCCTAGAAGGTATCAAGGATCTTTAAACTTAGAGGGCAGCCTAGGTGAGAAGAGGGGAGGGATCCTATAGAACATCCAAGTATTTTAGCAATTTTGTTTTGTCTCTAAATAGGGGTATTAATAAAGTACACAACACTTTTATTCCAATTAACCAACTAACTAGAGGTAGAGGAATATAAGTTAATAGCTTGCTTCATATTTCTGGCTTCCTTAACTTTAGCCTTACCCAAGAAGATGGTATCATCAATAGATTGTCCATGAGAGCAAACAAGAGGATGGGAGGAAGGTTGTAAACCCTTAATGAAACCTCTATGGATCAAATCCCCAATATTCCTCCCCAAGCAATCAGCCATGATTACAAAAAGGATAGGAGATAAAGGATCACCTTGTCTCAAACCCCTAGAGGGATAAAAGAACTGAGATGAGCTATCATTAACCAAAACAACAATAGAAGAGGTAGAGATCAATTGATGAATAAGACTTACAACCTTGTGATCAAAACCAAAAGTAGAAAGAATTTTTAAGAGGAAAGACCAATCAACTCTATCATAGGCGTTAGCTATATCCACTTTCATAATGAACCCCTGATTGTTAGAACAAGATTAAGGAATGAATATTCTCATGGGCAAAGATGATAGAGTTAAGGATCTACCTACCAAGAATGAAGCCATTTTGTTGATCAACAATAATCAAAGGGATCACTTGGATAATTCTGGAGGTAAGAACTTTGGAAATAATTTTATAGAAAGAATTACAAAGGCTGATCAGTCTGAAAAGATCAGGAGAATCAACACCAATTTTCTTAGGGATCAGGCACAGAAAGGTGGAGTTGACTTCCTTAAGAATCTATTTGGCTCCATAGAATTCCTTCATAGCATCACAAAAATCTTTGCCCATGAATTTCCAAAGTTTTTGGAAGAAAAACATGGGAAAACCATCAGGCCCTGGAACTTTATCTCCTCCCAAGGAGCTGACAGCTTTGAAAATTTCATCATCCTTAGGTATAGAGCTTAACATTTTGTTCTGTTCCTTCAAAACCAGAGGAGGAATAACTCTAAGGAATTTAGCCTAACTCTCCAGATTTAAGTTATGATCAGCTGTCATAAGAGAAGAGAAAAAAGTCACCATTTCTTCCATGATGGCATTGTCCTCTATAATCTTCATATCTCCCTTTTTAAGGTGTGAAATGTGAATTTATGCCCTATGTTTAAGAGTAGAGAGATGGAAAAATTTAGTATTTTTATCACCTTCACTCAACCATAAAAACCTTGACCTTTGTCTCTAGTAGATTTCTTCTTTAGTAATGATGTCATGATATTGAGCCAATTTTTCATTTTCTTCAATGAGGAGATCAGGAGTATAACCAATCTTCTGAATTTTTTCCTGGGTTATAAGAATTTCTTCCTTCATTATAGTTTTGTTCTCAAAGATGTTCCCAAAACTATTTTTGTTCTAGGTTTTAACTTTCCTTTTAACATTCTTGAGTTTAGAAGCAACTCTATAAAGGGTCGTCTCTTCAATATCAATACTCCACCATTCTTCCAATTTACTTTCAAACTGAGGGTGTTGTAGCCACATCTTCTCAAATATAAAAGGAAAATTCTTCTTGACATTAATCTTCATAGCCAAAAATATGAGGGGAAAATGATCTGATCCAATTTTCTGACTGGCTTCCAGCTTGCACTTGAAATCTTTAGTCCAATCTGGAGAAATAAGAGAACGATCAAGCCTGGCCTAGATACATTCATTACCTACTCTCTTATTACTCCAGGTAAACTGAATTCCATGGAGGTCCATATCCATTAAGCCCTCTTTATTTATAAATTCCAATAAATCCAATCTCCCTTCCAGCTGGGTAGCATTACCTCCCATTTTTTCATGATCATAGAGAGGCGCATTGAAGTCTTCCATTATAATCCATCTTCCAAAATAGTCCTTACTTTTAAAATTGGAAACAGTCTCCCAAACCTTTTTCCTTAGTTGCTTAGTGTTGGGAGCGTAGATATTCACTATATACCATCCATCCTTCTGGTCAACATTAGTGATTTTGGCTATCATAAGATGTTTGCTTTCAATAAGGATAGATCCAGAGTAATTCTTCTTCCAGAACATTAGAGTTCCCCCTGATGCACCTTCTGAACTGCTAGCATTTATAGAATAATTTTAAAAAGCTTTAATCTGTTCTGCCTTCTCTTTACTCATCTCAGTTTCTTGTAACAAGAGAAAATTAGGCTTTTGTTCTCTAACAAAATTCCTAACAATATACAATTTGTGAATGCTATTCATCCCTTTAATATTCCAAGTTATGATTCTCATATCCTATTTTTTAGGGGTAAAATCCATAATAGTTGCCTACCTACCATCAACAATATTCTGCATACTTTCCAATTCCCTGGTTTTCTTATTGGGTTTTCTTCCTCGTTTGTCCAGGGAACCAACATCTGATTTCACCTTAGAAGGTTGTTCCACTCTTTTTCTAGATTTGTTCGTAGTAGAAGCAAGATGATTCTTCTTAGATTTCTATTCAATTTTGCTACTTCTAGTTTCTACTCCCTTTGTGATAATCTTGTTATCAGTCCTTTTTCTTTGATTTAATATAAGCTTTGAGTTTTCTCCAGAGTCTTTCACAACTTCTAGGGAAAGAGACTCATCCAAAAGAAAGTCAACATCAGCCTGAGAGGACACGTGGATCTCCCTAGTCTGAGAAGAAGGAAGATCTCCCTCCTCAGGAATATTTTCATCGTCAGCCAAGAATTCACCTTCCTCTAGCTCGATTCTGTCCTCCATATCTCTCCATCCATCTTCTATCCTTTGATAGATAACGATATGTTTTGATAGATCTGTCAGATCCTTTGGTCTTTGTACAGGTTTTGAGGAATCAATATTCACACCATGTCCTACTATCTCTAAGATAGCAATCTCAAAAGAGGGTACATTCCCCAACTCAACTCGTGGAGCATTAGATTTTTTGACTGAAGGTTCTTTTCCCACCTCAACATTAGGATCAATAGACTCTTCATTATTCTTTTGAGCTTGTCTAAGAATAGCTTTGGGTTTCCAAACTTTCTTTTGGTGAACCTTGGGCTTTTTCCCTACCGAAACACTGCTTGGAAGCTTTTTACTCTTGGAGGGACAATTTCTAACCAGATGCCCCTGTTTCTTGCAAGCACAACAAGAGTTGGGCAAATCTTCAAAAAGAATCTCTTGAGATTTTTTACCTAGCTTGGATATAAGTTCCACCTTATCAGGAAGATGATTCAGGTCAGCCACTTTAACAAAGATTCTGGCACAATGAAGTTTGGTTCTAGAAGTCGTAGCACTATCCAAAGCCACAAGTTCACCAAAGGAACTGTCAATACCTTTAAAAATATCCTCATGCCAGAATTCAAGAGGGAGACCAGGAAGTCTAGCCCAAATGGGAGTGGTTAAGAAAAAAGAATCAAAGAGATCCATGTTGGGCTCCCATTTTTTAATAGTTAGAGAACTTTTACCAAAGGACCACGGTCTACCACAAAGAACTATATTTAGGTCTTCCATATAGTTGAAGAAAAACAAGAAGAAACCATTCAACATAGGTGCAATATCTACCTCTCCTCGAATAACCCTTTTCCTCTTAACCATATTTCTTAGATAATCTAGATCTGGTCTTGCCCCTAGAAATTTACCCACTAAGGTGGAATCCATGGAAGACACAGAAAAATTGACTGAAGGATCTGGGATAAAAACTTGAAACTCACCTTTCTCCCAGCAAGACTTAGCAGTCACCGACAGGAAAAGAGATTTACCAGTAAGTTTCTTGCCAAACAGAGAAGATCAAGTCCTACTTTCAGAGAACCCTTCTTTTAGCCCTTCTGAGGACTTTTCCTTGTTGGGTTGAACAATATCTTTCTCCTTCTCGAGATCCTATCCTGACACTTGAAAAGTGGAGGAATCCAATGGTGGGACACAAACCCCACCGAAAGGATCAGATTCACGCAAAGATTTTCCAGTAGATACACACAAAAGCTTCCCATCATCCACATCGACCAAAGGTTTTGACTCACCCTTCTTCTCAACACCCCCTACCGTTCCTCCTGGGTTTGTACCTCCTGCCAGATTCTCCCCGATCAGTTTCTCACCTACCTGCAAACCAGTAGATTCAAAATCGTCCATCCCATTAAACTTTCATGTTTCAGGAATAAATTATGACGTCTAAGAATGTTACAAGAGAGGATGAATGTCCTCTATTGCCAAGAAAGATATGTGATACACACATCCAGGCTCTTATCAAATGTCATTCACAAAAATCCCATGCTCAACAATGAGACATTCACCCCTATTTATCCTTTTCCTTCACCCTTCTAGAAGGAACTAAAACATTAATTAATTGCAAGTGCTAGAAGCTTCCCCCTTCCAATAATCAATGCACTCTCTAGAAACTCCTCCCTTGCAATACAATAATTAATTGTGCTTCTAGTAAATTAAATCACTAGAGGCTTCTGCCTTTCCAATAATTAATACACACTCTAAAAGCTTCTCCCTTTTAATACAATAATTAATTAAATTAATTAAATATAAAGTCACCTTTTAATTTATTTAATGACTTTATAAGAAATTAATTTAATTTCCTCTTATTCTCCACTTAGACTTTGGAGAATGTGAAAGCTAAAAGATGGGGTCATTACATAGGCATGCTACCAAATATTGTGCAAAACTCAATCTTATGATAGTAGCTCCAAAGAAGTCATATGATGTTCATGCTAGATAAAATGAGGCTATTAGAACAAGATATCTTCTATGAATTGAACTATGGGTATCCTTCTATAACAAGAGGGAGTCCGATACATTCATTGGAGGTAAACTTGTAATCAAGAGGTTTGTGCATGAACTTGGAGCTTCAGAAGGGAGCCACTTTAGCATGAATGTATGATGTAGCCAAAATTTGGGATAAACCCATAATTTAGTCCATTCATTCATGTTACTATAACTCAAGGTATGCTTTCGTGATAGAGGGACAAAATATCTAGGATATGTTTCATTTGAATTTTGAAGATCTTTGATCATATTGATGTAAATGGAGTAGACCACGTTGATATAGATTCTCTAGTGGTCAAGAAATTGTAGTATTCAGAGGACTATGATTCATGAAATGAAATTCCATATGTGCAAACTAAAAGACCTCTATGTGAATGCCTAAACCATAGATGCATACATGGAATACTATTCATTCAAAGTACATTATCATCAAAGATATGACAACTAATAGTTTCTCCAAGCCTTCTACCAAAGTGAAGTTTGTACATTATTGAAGACAAGCTTGGAGTTATGGATTGGAGCCTTTAGTGAGAGAGACCCTTAGCATCAATGATTACTTGAGAGGTGCTTTAATGTATCATTCTCTGCAAGAGAGAAGTTTGAGGTGAAAGCGTTTTTTCCAACCTCTAGAAATGTTTATGGTGGATGTCATTTGAGTTACTAAATGCCTTTGTGGAAACATCGTGGAAGGTGATGATCTTTCATTGATGTCTGTTGGTTAATGTAGTAGGGTGATGATCTTACGGTAGTCTAACCTTCTATCATGATATATATCATATGGTTGATGTCAAAGCAGACCACGATAGATTATATCTTATAAATCAATGTCAACTAAGATATATATATATATATATATATAACCCGTAAACAAACCATGATTATAATGTTCCTATGGAAAGTGTAATAGAGTGATACTTGTGCATATACCATAAGAACATTTTGAGTATTTGGTGAATATCACACAACTTGATATTTTGAGGCCATTACTCTAGATATAATGGAGTGATATCATTATAATGAATATCTTTTGATCAAAGATATTCACAATCATGCCATTCTTGATATTACATTGAGGTAATATCAAATCATGTGTTTATCCTCCGCAGCTAAGAGGGAATGTTGATATTTTTTAGCTTGTGTTAGATAAATCTTATGAGACAAAACTATTGAACGCACACACACACACACACACACACATAACAATTGTTTATGTGTGTGTGTGTGTGTGTGTGTGTCAATATACATAGATACATATATAGATCTATATCTATATCTATATATACATAGTCATAACTAATAGTCATTATATTAATCACATAATAATGAATAGACATGTCTCATGAAGGGACATGTCTCTCCTTGGCTCATCCTCAATATAAATGTAAGAGAGATCATTGCCTTTGGAACACACACAAACCACATGCAATGCTATTACATTTGCAGTGATCACAATTTAACAAAAACAATAAACCTTCTTTTGCCCTTCATAACAATTAGCAAAGCATAGAAAGCAAATTGAGAATTTTAACAAGGAGGATGAAGACACTCACAAAGTTGTAAGCTCCTAAAAAGTTCGTTTGAACAATAAAATTATGAGATTTTAATTTCTGGATTTGATTATGTAGAGTTTTTTTTACCATCAATGTTTTGGATCATACTACATGATCCATCATTAGGATGCAAGAGATTTTTTGTTCTTCATGTTCTCTTGCATCTTGATGATGGATCATGTAGTATGATCTGAAATGTTGATGGTAAAAATCTCTACACAATCAAATCCAGAAATTAAAAATCTCATTTTCATGGATTGTGGAAATCTAATAGATCTAGTAAAATTATGTCAAAAGAGAAAGCTATTGCACTTATGAATATTAGAAAACCTATGAAGTACATATAGAATCCACATTGACCAAAAACCTATCATGGACTAAAACATCCAGATTTGAGAAAGAAGTTAAACAACATTCCCTATTTTATTCACTTCTTCTCAATTAATAGACATTTAGTTAAACAACTTGATTATATTTTTATTTAATATAGTTTTCTTTTCTTTTATTTTTTTCAAAATTTAGTTATAAGAATAATTTTATATTATTTTTTAGGTAAGAACCTATAACACAACTATAATTAATGAGCCTTTCATATGAAAGATTTTAAATTCAATTCAAATAAATATTTATCTTTTAAAAAGAAAAGAAAAAGTTATTTTTTCCTATATATGTTCAAAAATATTTATTTAGTGAAACTTTGAACTCAATTGTAAATGGAATGAATCAAAAAGAAAATTTTCTATCTTATTGTTTTTCCAATTTATATGATTTTTTGGACTTCAATTCACATAAAAATCCATCGGCCAATTAAAAACTAGCCAAAGTAGACCACCTTCATTTCCTTCGAATGAAAGAAAACTTTTCTTCTCTAAAATCCCCATTTCCTTGAACAAACTCAATTTTGTTTTCTAACTCTTCTTGTTCATTTTCTTCCTCTGCACCAACAATGGGAGACAATTAGTATTCATTTTCTCTCACAACTTTTAGGTATTATTTTCTTGTTTTAAAATTATTATTTTTCTAGCACCACATTATGTTTCAAAAAATCTTTCTACTTCATTGTTATCTAATTATGTGGTGTCCGATACTCATGGGCAATCCAACGGGAAAGCTTGTATAGATCGAGCATGCTCTAATGGTCGTTGGGTTTGTTAGAAATTTAATGAAGTTAGTCGTTTGCCCCTGGAGCCAAACACCCACCTACCACCTTGACAACCTGCACAACAGTCAGACATATTGAATGCGGTTAGGTGAGTTCAAATTTGAAAAGAGAGGGAAAACATTTTTGCCAATAGACAAAAGGAATGAATCTGAGTCATTCGAACAGTTGAAGAGACATAAGAGTAGAGCAAAAGGATTGAATTAGTTGCAGAGCAAAGAAGAGAAGTTGATCAACATATCAAGTCAGAGTTCAAAAGACAGAAGGAAGTTCCAATTTTGTGTTTGTAGTTGCATGTGTTGAATCTTTTGGTTATTCTGCAAGTTTTATTGATTCAACTTGTGAAGTAGTGATTTCTCCAGGCATTGTTGTATGCAACCATTAGAGCTGTAAGTTTAAAATTTAAAGTTTAAAGTTTTACCAATTTGAAGATTTTAGAGTTTTTTGGTTGAAGTCGAATGCTCCTAGATTTTGTAATAGTTTTTTTGAATAAAATATAAGCAAGCAAGCTAGCCAACATACTTGGCAATCTTTTGTTCTTCTATTCAACATTGCATGATATTATTGCATTTGAGAAGTTCATATTTGAAAGCTTCATCCTTCAACTCTCTGTATTTTAATGGTGGAAAATTCTAGGTTGTAAGTTTGGTCTACAACTTACTCGGTTTAGTCTTGGACCAAGCTTTCTCTTTGCTATTATTGCCAAGCTCACTTGACATCCTCTTTTGTTGAGCATCATCTTGCAACGGTGACCGAGCTCACTCGACATCTTCACTATTGAGCTCACTTGACATACACTATGGCTGAGTTTCCCTTGTGTGCTGAGTTCACTTGGCTTCTTCTTGTGCTGAGCTCACTCGACACCCACTACCTGTCACTTGACATCCATTGGTGTCGAGCAAAACTGACACTCGATACCTTCTTGTGCCAAGCAAATTTTTTAGGGTTGTGATTTATTTTTCACATAGTATCAGAGATTTGAGGCCCCACATCCATAGTGAGTTAGGGCATTTTTTTTTTGAGATATTTGACATGGCAGGAGATGCAGGAAAGATATGGCAGCAACCACCATCCTTTAATGGACAAAATTATGACATTTGGGCAAAGAAAATAAAAACCATAATGGTTGCTAATGATTTGTGGGAGTTTGTGATCAATGGATTCAATGATGTTACAATACCAACACTGTATGTTGCCCTCACAGACCCACATAAGACTCAATTAAAAGAGTCAAGAAGAAAGGATGAAAAGGCATTAAGTTTGATTGAGGCAGTAATGATAGAGACATTCTTTCCCAAGATTGCATCAACAAATTATGCAAAGGAAGCATGGGACATCCTTGAGACGAACTTCAAGGGGATTGATAAGGTTAGAGTAGTGAATCTACAAATAATCAGAAGAGAGTTTGAGAACCTTCAAAGGAGGGACAATGAACCTATTGCAAAGTTTAGCTCATGAATCTCCACTTTGATAAACCGACTCAAATAAAATGGAGAAGATTATGATGAGTAGATAATAATAGAGAAGATATTGAGGAGTTTACCTCATAAAAATGACAACCTTGTGATGACCATAGAGAAAGCAAAGAACCTCACCACATGAACCATGGATGAGTTGATGAGAACTCTTCAAACCCATGAGCACCGGATAAATAGATCATCAACTACTTCCCAAGAGCAGTCTCTCAAGGCTCAAGAGAATTCAAGAGTCAAAGGGAGAGGAAGAAATGGCTCTGGTCGAGGCTCAAGAAGTAGAGGTTGTGGAAGGAATAATCAAAGAAATGTTGGTTCAGAAAGCTCAAGATGAGCAAAGAACCAAGAGGGAGCAAGCACCTCTCAGAACAACTCTAGAGGAGGTAAAAATAATTACAACTTCAACAAGAGCAATGTTGAATACTACTATTGTCATAAGTATGGGCATTATGCAAGTGAATGCTAGAAGAAACAGGGTGATCAGTCAAAGTAGAATGCCAATGTGGCTGATGTGAACATGGGAAATGCAAACAATCCCATAGCCTTCATCATGTGTAACATTGGTGAAGAAAGAAGCCCTGAGGTATGGTACCTAGACATCGGTTGTAGCAACCATATGCATGGTGATGGAAGTTTATTCTCTTTCATTGATAAGACTTTTAAGTGTGAAATTAAGATGTGAAATAATGGAACCATTCCCACAATGGGCAAAGGATCTATCATGGTTCGCACCAAGCAAGGTGAGAAGAAGGAAATATAGAATGTGTATTTTGCTCCTCGTATAAAAGCACAACTTGATGAGTGTTGGACAATTCATTCAAAATGGATAAAAGGTGCTAATGAAAAATGACAAGTGTGTCATTCATGAGAAGGGTGAGAGTAATAGATTACTTGCAGCAGTCCAAATGACAAAGAACCGAATGTTTCTGTTGAAGATGGAGACATGTTTCTCTTTTCAAGTCAGTGCTACACCTCCCAAGCATGCATGTACAACAGTACATCAACAATCAACTCTTAAGAGCGTGATTGAAGATCCCTCCAAACTTTGGCATCTCACGTATGGACATCTTGGCTTTGCTGGTTTAAATTTGTTGTCCAAAAAAATAATGGTAGATGGTTTGCCAATCATGGTAGATTCCTATGACAAGTGTGAGGCTTGTATTTTGGGTAAGCAACATAGGCTTGTAGAGTTTTTTGACCATCAACATTTCAAATCATATTACATGATCTAT
The DNA here is from genome assembly GCA_028749045.1 of Cupressus sempervirens. NCBI lineage: Eukaryota > Viridiplantae > Streptophyta > Pinopsida > Cupressales > Cupressaceae > Cupressus > Cupressus sempervirens. The sequence continues at coordinate 112,538,444 of CM053783.1, forward strand.
CATTAGGATGCAAGAGATTTTTTGTTCTTCATGTTCTCTTGCATCTTGATGATGGATCATGTAGTATGATCCGAAACATTGATGGTGAAAATCTCTACACAATCAAATCCAAAAATTTAAAATCTCATTTTCATGGATTATAGAAATCTAATAGATCTAATAAAATTATGTCAAAAAAGCAAGCTATTGCACTTATGAATATTAGAAAACTTATAAAGTACATATAGAATCCACATGACCAAAACCCTATCATGAACTAAAACATCTAGATTGGAGAAAGAAGTTAAACAACATTCACTATTTTATTTACTTCTTCTCAATTAATAGACATTTAGTTAAACAACTTGATTATATTTTTATTATTTAATATAGTTTTTTTTTTTTTTTTTTTTGCAAAATTTAGTTATAAGAATAATTTTATATTATTTTTTAGGTAACAACCTAGAACACAACTGTAATTAATGAGCCTTTCATATGAAAGATTTTAAATTCAATTCAAATAAATATTTTTTTTTTTTGAAAAAGTTAAGTTTTCCTATATATGTTCAAAAATATTTATTTAGTGAAACTTTGAACTCAATTTTAAATGGAATGAATCGAAAAGAAAATTTTCTCTTATTGTTTTTCCAATTTATATGTTTTTTTGGACTTCAATTCACATAAAGAGCCATCGGCCAATTAAAAACTACCCAAAGTAGACCTTCTTCGTTTCCTTCGAACGGAAGAAAACTTTTCTCCTCTAAAATCCTCATTTCGCTGAACAAACTCAATTTTGTTTTCTAACTCTTCTTGTTTATTTTCTTCCTCTGCACCAACAATGGGAGACAGTCAGTATTCATTTTCTCTCACAACTTTCAGGTATTATTTTCTTGTTTTAAAATTGTTATTTTTCTAGCACCACATTATTTTTCAAAAAATCTTTCTACTTCATTGTTATCTAATAGTGTGGTGTCTGATGCTCACGGGCAGTCCAACGGGAAAGCTTGTACAGATCGAACATGCTCTAATGGCCGTTGGGTCAGGTCAAACATCCCTGGGTATTAAAGGTATTTTTGGAGTTTTATAACAATTTGTTACCGAAGCTTTAATCGACTTAATCCATGGCAGTAATATTTGTTGTTATATTTTTCTCTTGAAAATCGCAACCGTTGAGACTTAGGGCTTACACCAAACGTGAAATTCATGGCAATATAAACAGTAGGGATTGCATTATTTAGAATTCATGGCAGGATAAATAGTAGAAATATCATTTTAGCTATCCTTCGTCTTGCAATTAACGTTCATGCGTAATTACATTACACATTTGGTTTGAACTTGAAGTCGCAGTCTAAGGCTTAAACCCTAAAAGGCTTTATGACCTCACGAGTATTATCAATCGGCAGTTAGATCCTGAAAAACCACGAAAATTTGTGTAAGTGGTTTTATTTGTGTGTTTGAATCTTTAGACATCTTATCAGGCAGCGGATGGGAGAGAACACTTGTAGTTATTGCGGTACAGTTTGAATCTTCACTAAACAATTTTAGAAATTGATTTTGTGCACGATACCTTTATTGCCTAGATGCATTGACATGTTCAATCAGTATCTTTTGATTGTGGATTGAAATTGATATCTTCACTGTATTGTGAATGAAAATTGCCATATTCCAATGAATAGGAAAGAGGACAGTTAAATCTATGGAGGGGTGATAGCTCCAATTATATAATATACTTTAAGTTGGGGAGTAGAGATTGGCTGGTTGCACCAGTGCTAAAGAATGCCACACGAGGCAAGGTACAATTGGGGACAAAGTGAAAGAGAGGTGGCGCTGAAGACTGAAGAGCTTAGATGTTGTTCTCCTTTGGTATCGATAAATATGGAGTTGTTTTGTATTATAGACATTGTTGGGAATTTGTTATAATTAATGAACATGAAGACTATAACTGCTGCTGTTGGCCAATAGTGGAAGACCAGAGCAATTGGTTCTGCGAAATAAATCATCAAAAGACTCTGCTAAGATATTTTCTTAACTATAAATAACAGTCAATCCATAAATAAGGACGATGACTGAAAATCTCCTACATTGCATGCACTTAACAATGAATTGACCTAGAGAATTTGAGCCAAAACTAGGGCAACAATGACATATGCAAAAGATTCACGTAGGCAATAATAATGAATAAGATGCTCGGGTTTGCCAAAAAATAGATTCATCAAGTTGGTTTTGCATTCAGCAAAGTGGCAATCTGATTTATAAGAAGTGATCCGTTAACTAATAATCAAAAATTAAGATTCTGAAAAGCGAAGAAGCACCAGCGCTCAGTAAATGATCAATAAGCATGCTATAAAAGTTAATGAGGTCCTCTAGGTCAACTTATTACTTCAAGTTTGAATTACTGGAGATAAGATAAGATAAGATAATAATATTAATGTCCAACGAGAGATCAACTAGGGTCTAAGGGACTGGAGGATACAACAGTACAAGAAAGAACAAAACAGCTGGTACACCAAATGGTGTCCAGGAAAGTGCAGGACAAGAAACCAACTAAAGGGAACGAAAGACGAGGACTAGGAATCCTTGCTTGGTGAAATATATGCCAGTTGGGTCATGTGTTGAGCCTTTGGGTCATATTGAACTTGCCATTTATGCTTGACTGTCATTTGATACTTACAAGAACAAAGGGATTATTTACCTTTATGTAAAACATATTGTTTAAAATTTATACCTGCGTGGGTTTTGGCTTGGTGACAAAGCTTGAAGGTAAGATCTAAGCGGGCCTTGCCAAAGCATTATGGACAGAGCCACTATAAGAAGTCGATGAAGGATAAGGTTCTAAACTGCATTGAAGGTATGAGCTAAAGAAGGTATATAGATCATCTTCCTCCATGACTGCAACAGAGAAAATGCAGATTTTGATGAATGTGCTGTGGAATAATATTGGGAGATGACAGGGTACAGCATCCAGAGGATGTAGACAAGCATTGCTTAACAAATCAATGGATTTGTCACATGTTTACACAATGTATAGATGAAGATTTGTTTAATGCACATTTTTTTTTTCTTAAAATAAAATTTTCAAGTTTGATATTTTTGCAATGCAACATTTGGATGGTATAAATTTCTCTTTTCTTATCACCACTTTATTTATTGTAAACTTGTTCTAGTGTAGATCTATGATATTTGAACATGGGGAAAAGAGATTAATTAAGCCTGCTCCGTAGGTTATTCTGAATTTTCTTTTCATTTGTTTGTGTTGAACTATCCATGCCATCTAATTTTATTTATAATAAATTATCTCATTTGGATGGTGGTAGGTCATGTATTAGTAAAATAGAATATTGCAGGTGGATTTAATTAGTATTTGTCTGGTATATTGATCTTGTTGTTAGGAAATTTTGTATCCTTGGTACTACGCTTTCTACGAAATTGAGTGTAAGATTTGCATGTTACACACTCATCCAGAAGTCTTACATAGGAATGGGTATTGTCCAAGGGGGAGTGTGCTTGTAGCAGTGATCAAGATGTAGCTGTTTTCAGTGCCATACTACATCCATGTACCATACACAATAGGGCATTTACAATTGTTTATTTTTCTAATATTTACTAATACAAGTGAAATAAACATGTGCTTTTAAATTGATCATAAACTCTGCTATACCTATGAAATGTGCATTTTTGCTTTGGAATTGCTGAAATAAAATCAATCATGATAAAAACTTGTTTAAGTTAAATTCAAGACTGGCTATAGGATGAGAATATTAGAGCAAGGCAGTAACAGTTGCCTTATATATTCTATATAGCATTTAGAATCAATATAGCATATTTTAGTTCATGTTAAAATATAATTGAGCTAGAGGCCTGTTTATTATTTGATTTAGTTTCTGAATCTTTGGATGATCCCACACAAATCTCAGAGCATTTAGGTGGCATGTGCAAGCTGGAATCTGGGACATACTGAAAATCTCATTGTGTGGATATTTTCTGCATTTTTGAAAATTACATTTATGAGGCCTTTGGAGCATTTGTGGACAGCTTTTGTCTTCAATATTTGTTTTTTTCATATGGGACTTCTTCTGGGATCTTTCCAATGCACCAAAGGAACTCGATTTTCACCTTGCCAGCTAGAAGCTAAGACCCCATGAAGTTTATATTTTTCTAATTTAACTCAGTAGCTAATATGTCCTAGTTTGGCTGCCCATTAAAATTTTCAATGAGGACTTATGGGTAGTGACTCTTCAGTTTCCAAAGGCAACAATAGTTTGGAAGCCATGCCCAGTGTTTGGTTCTTCTAGTTGCAAAATGTATGTATTGCTGTTTCTCTTCTATCAAGTTTGCCACTGTATGAGCTCTTCATTCTAAATTGAAGCTATTTAATTTTGCAAATTGATTGCTGCATAATTTATAATACAGTCACTCCCTAATAGGGTAGTGTCCTCCAAATTCCCAAATTAATTGGGATCACTGGAATTCACACACTAAACTACAAAGTTTTTCAATCCTCTTGTGCTTTTCTTTTCAATCTGATCACTTTAAATATCCGTTTTTGTGTAATGTTTAAAAAATGTGTTTAAGTAGTGTATCCTTAATTTTTACTGTTATGCTTGTAATTGGTCTGCACGTGTATTCTGTCAGTCAATGGGTGGTAGATTACGGACATCTTTGACGTTCAAAGAAAAATCATTTTACAACCTTTTATAAACAAAAGGAAATGCTAACATGCTAATGAAAATTGGTGTTTTCTTCTTCTGTGCAGCTGCAAATGGAGTTGTTATTGCAACAGAAAAGAAGTTGCCCTCAGTACTTGTTGATGAATCCTCGGTAACATTCTACTTCCAATGCTATATTTATTTAAGATTGTAAGAAAATTGAGATACCATCATCAGCATCATGCATATTTATTTGAGTATAGGTTCAAAACTATGCTCCATGGAGTTTCCGGGGCTTTAGGGGATGGTGATGTGTTTCTGGTACGTGTACAGTTCAGAGCCAATTTTTAGGGGATTATAGGGGGCAAGTATTAAATAAATAGGGGATTTTATATATATATATATATATATATATATATATATATATATATATATATATATATATATATATATAAAATAGGGGATTATATATTTATAATAATTATATATATATATTGAGAGAGAGAGAGAGAGAGAGAGAGAGAGAGAGAGAGAGAGAGAGAATTCAAATATGCATATCAGAACATTGATAAACCATTCAGCATAGACATCTTAGAAGCTTAATTCAAAGCAAATTAAAAAAACTTAAAATACTTTCATTGTAAAATATGGCAACATCTAGCAAAAATGCCCAAAGGCTTAAGTTTCATAGAGAGAGAATTCAAATATGCATATCATAACATTGATAAACCATTCAGCATAGACATCTTAGAAGCTTAATTCAAAGCAAATTAAAAAAACTTAAATACGTTCATTGTAAAATATGGCAACATCTAGCAAAAATGCCCAAAGGCTTAAGTTTCATAGAGAGAGAATTCAAATATGCATATCATAACATTGATAAACCATTCAGCATAGACATCTTAGAAGCTTAATTCAAAGCAATTAAAAAAAACTTAAATACTTTCATTGTAAAATATGGCAACATCTAGCAAAAATGCCCGAAGGCTTAAGTTTCATATATGAAATGAAATAAGGAGAAATTCAACTAAAATAGTAAATAGTAAACAATAACATAAAAGATCAACTCAATAATTAGCTGTCTATAATAATCAGAATCAATAATGTATCTGCAAATAATAAATGCCAACTATATGGCTGTCCATAAACAACACATGGTAGGTGTAGGAATCTAAATCATCATCAAAATTAGTTTCGAAGTTATTGGTAGGCCGAGGGTCTTCTACACCTAATGGAATCCCAACCAATCCTAGAGGTGTGTCATTCTTCTCCACTTGCATAGCATCCTCAAGATTGACATTCCAATGTAAGGTCGAAGTCTGACAATACTCAAAGACTTTGTTGATCTTGTGGCCGCAATGCACTGTGAACAACTATATACTTTGCTGATCATCTAGAGGTAAAATTGTTCCTATTGACTAATTGGATGAACCTATACGTGGACCAATTGCTCTTTGCAATAGAGGAATTGGCAACCCGTGAAAGAAGATGAACAAAAAGTATTCTTAGCTTAGGTCATGCCGCGTCCACCATCCAATAGGGTTAATTTGAGGCAATGTAGCTCTATCCATCCTTGCTTCTGGTCTACCAAAGGTTGGACCACGAAGATTGGCAAATGCAAGCCATTGACTATGAACTTTAGTAGCATCATCTGCATTGTACATTTTAGAAAGGGCCTTAAAGAAGCCTTCCACCTGAACTGAACACAAAAAAATAACGTTCAGTAATGTCTGGATAAATCAAAATGAAGAGATAATCATAAGAGATCTACTTTGCTATTTGAAATTTAAATTGAAAACTTGAGATTTCAGATTTTAGACTCACCTCCTCATCAATAGATGGAGCTACTCTCCCAGGTCTTAGTGTGTACCATTTGGGTTAAGAGCATAGGCTGCCATGTGAATCAGGGTGTAATTGGTAAAATGGTGGTTGTATTAACAAATGATCGAATAGATCATTATAAAGAATTTACAAGGTTATAAGAATAGAAAGTTTCTAATTAGAAACTTAAGAAATGATCTTATCTACAAAGATTTACAAATAGTACATAGATGACCATTAAAGTAATTAGATAATATTCTAATAAAAACTACCCACATGTTTGCAGAAGAAACCAACAAATTGAAAAAAGGTCCAAAAAACTTTGAAAATCCCTTTGTATTTCAGGTAAAAAAATACCCATAAATTTTGTTGAAATTTTTTGCTGAAAACTTCTGTACGAAGGTGTATGGCATCCTTTGGTAAATTCTCTCCCTCAAAAATGAACACACGATCATGCAATCACATTCAGCAATCCTGGAGGTTCTCAAACCCAAGCTCTAATACCATATGACGGAAAGTAATGACATAGAGAATGATCTCTAAGATATATGATATTAACATAGGAGTAAAAGTCTCTCTAAATAAGAGGTACAAATGATTTATTCCATAAGTCTATAAGATTGATAACTAAGAAAGCATACCAACAACTTAATTGACCATTATTTACTTCAACAACTCTTGCTGGAGTTTTTTTTTCCCATATGTGGGGGTTTTCAGCATAAATCCATGTTCTTCATGCGTTAGGGCCTTTTATGATGCTTATATGTTCAGTTTTGCAGTTTTCTCTCTTCCAAGTAACCATAGTGTTGATGAAATGTCGAATGGACAAGCTGTTGTGGGGTTTTCACACCATCACCCCATTGCAAATGAGGACCCCCTTTTTTTCTCTTGGTTTTGTCCTTTTGGCTATAGTTCTTGGTAGTCTTCGGCTTGGTCTTCTAAGGTTCCCTCTTTTGAATGAGAATTGGTAAAATTGACCAAGTTTGGAAAGTGTTGTCCATGTGGCTTCCAGAATGAAACTGTTTGCTTGTTTGAGAATTGAATGTCTCAACTTACTATTTTTAGAAATTCAATTTTTAGTAAATTTATTTTTAGTAATTTTCACTACCTCCCAAACCTTTTTTTGACATTGGAACAACTTACTGGTTTTTAGAAAATCTATTTTTAGTAAATTTCATTGCCTCTTGCATTGACCTTATTTTGACTTTGGAACAACTTACTATTTTTAGAAAGTTTATTATTGGCAACTCTGTTTTGGCAAAAAGTGAGCTCCGGTTGATAAAGAGCCAAAAGAGTATTTGTTTCTATATCCAAAAGAATGAGCAAGCAAGACAGCCAATCAAAAAATGGTTAAGTCTGGAATCACCCTTGAAATATCCAAAAGTGGCAAGGCATGAAAACATCAGGAAAAATGGTTGTTGCGGAATTCTTCCATCATGGACAAAATCCATGACCATTCAAAAAATCCTAACTTGGAGAAAAATGGTTGTTGTGGAATTCTTCCATCATGGAAAAAATCCATGATCACTCAAAAATTCGACCTTGGAGAAAAATGGTTGTTGCAGAATTCTTCCGTCATGGAAAAAATCCATTATCACTCAAAAAATCCCACCTTGGAGAAGAATGGTTGTTGCGGAATTCTTCCATCATGGAAAAATCCACGATCACTCAAAAAAATCCTACTTTGGAGAAAAATGGTTGTGGAATTCTTCCATTATGGAAAAAATCCACAATCACTCAAAAAATCCTCCCTTGGAGAAAAATGATTGTCGTGGAATTCTTCCATCATGGAAAAAATCCATGATCACTCAAAAAAATCCTACCTTGGAGAAAAATGGTTGTCGCGGAATTCTTCCATCTTGGGAAAAATCCATGACCACTCAAAAAATCCTGCCTTGGAAAAAAATGGTTGTCGCAAAATTCTTCCATCATGGACAAAATCCATGACCACTCAAAAAATCCCGCCTTGGAGAAAAATGGTTGTTGCGGAATTCTTCTATCATGGAAAAAATCCATGATCACTCAAAAAATCCCACCTTGGACAAAAATGGCTGCTGCAAAATTCTTCCATCATGGACAAAATCCATGACCACTCAAAATTTGCATTGACAAGAAAATTGGAAATCTTGCAAAAAATGCCCAAGTGTTGGAACTTTCTCCTCCGTGGAAGAAAAAATGGCTGTGTTGGAAATTCCTCCTTCATGGAAGAAAAAATGACTAAGTGTTTGAAACTACCTCCTTCATGGAAGAAAAAATGGCCAAGTGTTGGAAATTTTTCCTTGGTGGAAGAAAAAATGGCTGTGTTGGAAAATTTATTCTCCAGATTGCAAAATTCACCCTCTTCAAGTGTGCACCCATGACTAGAGAAATGATTCATGATGATAAACAAAAGGGGGAATTCTTCAAAAATGTAAGAAAAGGCATACCAATGAATTCATAACATTTGAAGAAAAAGGAGGAGAAAGCTCCAGTTTTAGAAATTCAAGAAAGATGTTCAAGTACTAGTTTCTAGTCCCAACATTAAAGACATCCAAGTATTGAGTGATCCAGTTCCAAGTGTTCAAAGTTCAAAGATCAAAGTTCAAATCCAAAAATACAAAAACATGGCGGTGGAAGTTCAATTTGAAGAAATTCTAAAGTGACATAATTATCAGCAAGGGATTCCAATCCATTTCAGGGAGATAAATTTCCAAGCAAGTACATGGAAGACGAGAATGTTCGAGGAGAGATTTTTAGAAAAGTCAGTCAAAGTTGGATCTTAGTTATAAAATAAAGAAGTTGGAAAGGACTCGAGCTTACATGGCCTTCATCATCATTTCATGGCATTCAATTATCTTTGATGAAGAATTAAGGTCTCCAAGTCAAACTTCTACGCATTCGAAGAATGGAATCAAGAATAATTTATTTAAGGAAGAATGAGCATTTATCAAGTAATAGACATGCATAGTGGATATTTATTGCACTCCACTCTCTTCCTAAACAAGCATGCATAGTGGGCATTTATTACCCACTATAGTAGTGGATTTCTTATTGCATTAATATAGATTTTTTTCTTTGCCCTAACCCTATTAAGGGCTGATGTGGAATGATTTGGGCCATCTGTTGTAATCAAGGACCTATATAAAGGCCTCACTCCTCATTTGTAAAGGGAGGATTTTTTGAGATTGTTGCTATGAGCTACTAAGATAATAGAGTTTTCATTGAAGCTTGGTGAATACTTGACTTGTCTTGGTGCTTGCTTGTTCTCTTAAATTCCCTCATTTATATTAAGTTAGTTTAGTTAAAGTGTTGTGATTGCAATGGAGAATATGATGGGTTGTTGATGGATTCCTTTGGTTCATACTGTTGATGTTTTAGTGATTCTAAATCGTTGTGCAAAGTTTGCATGAACCCATTTCATGCATAGGTTTAACTTCTATCATTCATATACATTGTTCTTTATGATGGTGTATGTGGTGGTTTGGAAATCTTTCGGCATAACCCTTGAAGATTGCACTAGTTCACGCATAGTTGTAGTATAACTTGGTGAAGCGGAGCTTGGTAAATTAAGAAGTTTGTCCACCAGAATACTATTTGTTGTCATCACTTCCCTTAGGAACAGATTAGAACCTCAAAAACCCTATCCCATTTCTTTTCTGCATATTTCGTGAAAACCCAAAAATACTTTATTGCAAAACCTTTAGATAGTTCCCACATCCAGTATGTCTTGAAATGAATTTGATTAATCACACATAAGGCCCCTTGTGATCATCAACAAATCACATCAACCACTGAGCTTATCCACAATCAAGCCCTGACATTGAAGGAACCTTGGAGTCATCATATGATCTTCTAGCAATCTTAGCATACACAAGACTTTGTTCAAGAGAGGATAAGATATTTCGTTATTTTATTCTACTGTTTGGTGGGTCATAAAACACACATCAACACAAGACATCCTAGTTTTCATGGCAAATGCTGTAGTTTTGACAAATCGAGAACTCATGCAACGATGCGGCAAGAATACAAGCAACTAAGATTTGTAGAGGGGAGCTTTGGTATAGAAATAATGAAAAGTTTTAAACTTGCAAGAAAACCATTTTAATTTTTTTTTTGTAAGTGTGATCCTAGCATTTTTAGACTTAGTTCTTTCTTCAATTACGTATTTAACTTCATATTGGTGGCTGTATCTTTCTTGAACTCCCATTTTTTGCATTGTCCCTTTCTTGAGATACTCTTAATTTTTGGCCCGGATATAATATGAGTACTACAAATGTTTTGAATTTTGTCATTGGTGTTAAAGATTGATGATCAAGATTGTATAAATCCTGGAGATTAGTGAAAATAGTTGTGAACTATGGTACAGAAGAAGAATGAAATGCTTATCAAGCTGCTGATTATTTGTCAGTTCTTCATAAGCTACTTGGCTACTTGCCTGAGCTGGCTGCTTACTTGTTTGAGCTACTTGGTTATTTGTTCGAGCTGCTTGGCTACTTTCTTATTTGTTTGAGCTACTTGGTTTACTTGAGCCTTCTTGGTTGCATGCTTGAGCTGCCTGGTTGTCTGTTTGTGCTAGTTGCTTGTAAACTTCACTCTTCTATGTGCCAAGTCAGTTTGACATGGCATCAGGTATATTCAAAAGCTCGATCTCTATAGAATTTCTTGTATGGTGATTAAATTTGCTTACATATTCTTTTTATACTTAAAGGTTGAAACCAATGTATTGGTCAACTGCTGAGTTGGTTCAATAACAAATGAAGAATCTGCACTGGCTCCATGTCACACCTAAACTTCAAGATTCTATAACTGAATAGTAAAATTATCTCTTTCAAAGGCCGTGTCAAATATAGATGGCGTCGGTCAAGAAACTTATGATTTATGTGTGGATGACTCATTGAAAGTGAATGCTTCAGATTGAGGTAACACTTCTGTATGAGCATTAAAAGATTCCTTCTGAAGTGAAGAAAATATCTCAACCAAGCTATTTGAGAGGAAGTTGTTTAAAAAAAAATAGACCAGTAATTATAGAGTTGTTTATTTAATAGAGTTGTAGGTGATGGAACTGTTTTAATACCAGTCGATGCATGGCTGCTGTGCCGTGCAATGACTCTTCTTGCTAGGATTAAGCAGTGAGAAATATTTGTATGAAAATGTTGATTCCAGTTCGTATAGTACCAGGATGGAGATCCAAATAATTTTTAAAAAATGCTAAGGCAAGGAAGGCATTAAATTGAAGTGACTAAAGTGTTGCTTTTGTTAGTTAATACAAGGATGTGATTTCTTGAGTGGTGAAGGGTATTGATGAAGCTGGGCAGATTGAGGAAGTGATTTATGAAGTTAAATGACGAGGCCATGGAGTTGTGAAATCCAGATCAAGCATTATGGAGCTGTCTTTTATGAAAGTGTTGATGGTAGTTTTTGGGAGGAAAATGCAAGTATTTTTTGAGAAATGATACTTCACTACAAGTGTGCAAAATGAATTAATGCGAAGGTAATGAATGTGTGAGATATTGGAGTGACCAAGGATTGATTGAAATGTCCCTTTACTGATTTTTATTGATATTTCCAGCCTCAAATCAGAACTTTAAAATCAAACAACCAATATTACAAAGATCTGCCAATTTCCCAATAAAACCCAAATCGGGTATGTCCAAATTAGTGCCAAAAACTTCACAACTTCACAAATTATTAATAAATCTGAAAATGGACATTTTTACAGAAATTTCAGCAGCATAACAGCCTACAAAATGACATTTCCAGATTTGTATAGCCTTTACACAACAACTCACAAATGTAGGGCAAAACTATGCTCAATCGGGCTCTCGAAATTAACACAAAAATGCCCAGAAACACCACAAAACACTCATAAACTATCTCAGAAGTTTAATCACGACCCAATACATATATTCAGCTCTATTTTAACATCATAAAGTCTGAAATACAGCAGCAAACCAAACTGATATGAAACACTCAACTGAAAACTCAAACTCAAACCAAAAACAACCTCGAAAACACCCAAATCGGCACTATTTAGCACAAAGGCAAACTCTGTATGAGCATGCACATGGAATGGCTTCAAACTCCCGTCCTTAGCCTTCCTGGAAACCTGCAAACTCCCGTTCTTGGGTCTCCTTCTCCACAGGTTTGGCAGCCTCTGAAGAACAACAAGAAAATTAGCAAGAATCAAGATGTAGAATGAGCCCAAAATGCCTCCAAACCCCTTTTAAAGAGGGCATAACCCTAACTCACGTCCAAGAGGGGTTAATAAAATATAATTTAATAATAATTTTTATTTATTAGTCCATTGGTTTCCAAAGATTAACCCCTTTTTCCGAAATTTCACCTTTTTGGAGCCTGCCTGCCTTAACAAAGTTTTTTTTTTTTTTAATTATTTGAATAGGGGACATGACATTGGTCTCCAGGAGTTCTTTTTGTGTGTGATTTTTGAGTCAGATGGGATTGAAGAAGCTGTGCGTGTGATTTCTTGGGTTGGTGAAATTGAAGGAGTTGGGTGAATAAAAGTTTAGATCATTGTGGAAACAGCTTTTTTTATTATAAGGTTCAGTGTATTTTTTGAGTTGGTTCTCAAACTGAATTTGGTGCTTCAAGGAGGGTTGGTACTCTTTGGGAGTTGGTGCTCACTCATGTAATTTGGTTGGTGCCCATTTCGTCAATGAAAGCTATTGGTGTGCTGTGGTTTATTACCTAAAAGGTTTTTTCACATCAATTTTGATGCTCCTTGTTGATGTTTTCTCTCTATTCTAATCTCTGTTTTATGTGGTTACATGCATTTAAAGTTTGAAATACTGACTCACCTACTGTTTCTGTATTTTTTTTGTGCTCTTCAAAACTGATATTTGTACTATTAGATAACATGAAATCAGGATAATATTCAAGTCCATGCATAAAAACATCATAATAGCTAGATCAAAAAAACCTAACATCTATAGTATTGAAATCAATATATGATAGCATGTTTCTAAGAGCAAACCATATCACGACTTTCTCAGAGGTGCTTGCAAACCACAATCTCAAGGCTGGTTCTCCTTCTATTTCAAGAGTATGGAAGGTGTGGAGCCCTACCATCCCTTAGTCCTCCACCTTGGAGGCTTGTCAGCCTCCTTGATCAAGCCCAAGGAAGGCCAGTCCTCCATTTCATCTCCTGGCCCATGAGGTGGACTTGTTCTTAAATTTGATTTCTGAATATTATTTTTTGCTGCAATCAATATTATTCCATTTAGATATCTTATGTTTTGACTTTGTTGATTTATAAACTATATAATTGCTCATTTGATTCTTTTCAGTTTTTTCTTTCTGCCCTCTAGAAAAATGAATTGATTTACCTTTTATAAATCGTTAAATGCTAGTGACTCATATCTCTTCACTGTTCAAGAGTCATACCCTTTCAGGCTATTTGCTGCCTTGAAGTGTTTTTAAATTTATTTTGAGGGAGTTCCTTTTTTGGCATCACTGGCCATCATATCCCTTAGTTGGCCTTTATAAGAAAATCGTTATTATTTATATTAGTAAAGGTAATAATTAATCTAAGTTGCCCTCTACAATGGTTTGCCATTATATTTAATCTTGACCAGCCTAATAAATAATATCAGTTGGCAACTATAATATAAATGTTGTTATGTATAAATTTATTTCATTGCCTATTTTTATTATTAATGAGGGCCGCAATCTGTTTTTTTCCAAGGGCTGCTAACCCTAGTTTGGCAGGGGCATGACAGTCCACCCCTCCCAGGATTGCTTGTTCTCAAGCTATCTTAACTTAGAATAATCTTGAAGAGATTGTTCAAGATGATTTTAAACAAGAAAAAGCTTGTGTATGCAACTTCTAACTTTTTATGAGGATCTATATAAGAATTCAACTTCTGCTACACCACTTAATATTATCTCAAGTTGTAATTTCAGAGTGGGGTAATGTTTTTGCCTTCAATTGGAAGTGAGTTATCTCAACAACATAACTAAGAATTCAAAATTTTCTAGATGTGTAGATCTAACACGAGTTTTCTCTTGTGTTCTAGGGGAAGGAACAAGGTCATCTTGGTAATGACATCAATAGTATGTGCAAGAAAGGGACTTGGTTGGTCCTATATTAGCACAATGTCATGGTCATCTCTTTGAGTAAAAGCAAAGGTGAGCTTTCCACGTATTAAGATGAGGATTATAAGCATACCCACATCTACGAGCTTAATGGTGTTGCCTTCTGTTAATGGTGATCTTCCTTCCCACTCACCACTGATGCAAAACATATGAATACTATGGCGATGCCCTGTAGATGATACTATCTGCCTTGTAGAAATTATTCCTTAATTCAAATAAAAAATCTTTATTTTGATTTCCTTCTTCTGTATGAACTTTGTGCACCAGTGTGAGTCTTTTGGGACAATCTAGGTTTTTACCAATGAATACCATAATAAGAAGATGAAGATTATTGTCTCAAGGCAAATGTAGATGGGCATAATACTGTTTTGGATCAAGAACATTGTTTGACAGCAAAGAAATGCTCTGTTCATTGATGTGTTAGAGCTTCTTTATTGATGATAGACCATACATAAAACATCTATATTATGTATAGGAAGAGTATACTCTAGGGTGAAATGGTAATGCTTAACTATCATGAAATGGAGACCTTATGTTAGGAATATGTTTATTGAATCCTAATTGTTTCTTTGATAGGTGTACCTTAACACGATGGGTTGAGAGGTGGTGAAATTTTATAAGTTTGAACATATAATATTCATAACGAAGCTTGACATAGTGACAGATCACTGCATTCAATCATGTTCTGTGCTTTATCAGGTTTAAATACATGTTTTAATCTTGAACACAATCTCAGTGATGTTTCACATTGTGGGATTCTGGTAAGCAGATAAGTACTGTTGAGAGTTAGAAAATGGAAGAGCTTCCAGTATAAAGGGTATCAAGTACAGATTATGAGTTAGAAAATGGAAGAGCTTCCAGTATAAAGGGTATCAAGTACAGATTATGACTGTGGCAGTGCTTCTGAAGATCATATAATACCATTAACGATGTTGCTCCACCATTACACACTGTTCATGATTGGTGTACAGAAATTTCTGTGTTTTTTGCCCTATAAATTGGGATGATTATGTCTGCCAGCTGTTAAGAAGCTTTTTGCCAATTGGACAGATAAACTTCTCAAAAATTTGTAAAAGGCCATGCCATTGAAAGATGTTTGATCCTGAATAGATGGGTCTAGAAGATGATATGAAAAGTTAATAATAGTAGCTACACTTGTTATCACTACTGTTTACATAAAGAATGCTTAGGACCCAGAGTGTATAGTGAGCTTGAAGCTTTAATATTGCAAAGTAATTAGCCAGTGAGAAGATATGTTTTGTAATAGGAATATTGATGACAATGTAGTCCCCAAATAGAGGTGAGTGGACGAAAAAATCAAAGTAATGGATTGTATGATTGATAAATGTATCAAGGTGATAAAGAGTAATCCATGTGTTTATCAACTTTTTGATGATGTCGAGTTTTAACTTTTAACTTTAATTGGTGCAATGAATGTCATCTTACACCAAGTAGTTAAATGGGTTGAATAATCAACCCTAGTTAGATGGCAATTGACTATTAAGGGCTGCCCTTGAATTTTGGGATCAAATCTTGTTCAACTGATGGTTGGAAATGAATCCGACCTATGATAGGTCTGGTTAGACCTAATGCAACAGTATTTCTATAGAGATCAAGTGACACAATCCTAATGCATCACCTATATTTATTGTTGCATCAGATGCAATTGCTTGAGTGATTAATTGATGGCCATATTAGGAGCAGAGTCATCATATATTTCTGAGGATCAACAGTTCGTTTTTGTTAGAGTTACAGATTTGCCAATGTCAAAATATACCTGCCTTCAATGGTTTGAGAGTTTTTGGTAATTTGCGTATAGTTGTATGCAGCATATGCATCTTGATTTTGGTGTTACTTAGCTCTCTTTGGGCACATGATCGCGATGAGGTGAATTCATTGGAGAGGTTATTTCTTTTTGGACACCTAAACCCACAATACTAACTCTAAGCATGAGGCATGTTCTTATTAGTGATGTTAAGTCCCATATTTTTCTGATGAAAATATACTTCATGCAAGCAGCAGTTTAGAAATAAATGGAACCTATTCATCTTCAGATGTATTTCAGATGCATCCCTGCAATGAAGAGGAGCTCAAATCATTAATGGGAAATGTTATAGTTGCTATTATTTACAATGGTAGGATTTTGCAAGTTCTCTCAAGCATTTTTGCTGACTACGTGTGAGCTCTAATATTTGTAAATGTGCTTGGAAGGTCTTTTGTTACATCAAAGAACTCGCCTAAAATGATACTGTTGAATGGGTGCCAATATAAAATTGAAGGCTTGTAACAACTCAAAGTGTAACACATGTGAGTCCTACATTTTCAGTGATTTAAAGCTTGGACAAAGTTATGATGGCCATATGTTTGATGTATCATGTGGCTTGAAAGCATCATTTCTTTGTCAAAAGACCTGGCAGTATGGCTGTTTTCTCTGCGTGCGGTTTTGGATATGAGACAAGATGCAGAGATATGCGTCTTAGACACAAGATGCAGAGATATGTGTCCTAGTACTTGCTTCAAAAATGTGAAGTTTGAGGGCTGCCAAGACCAAAGATGATGGAGAACCTCACCTGAAGTTCCTATGCTGAATTCCCTTATAACTATACAAGGAAAATATTTTGGCTCTCTTGGTTTTCATTTGACCTTTTTGTCACTTTGAAACATAACACTATCATTTGTGAACTGAGCTTTTTATTTTTTTGTAGGCTGGCATGGCCATTGCTCTGATGCCAATGCAATGTCCCTTTGGATATTCCTAATTTCAGCCCCGCAAAAGAATATTAATTACTAAAAGCTGATATTAGTCTACTAGATAACATGAAATTAGTATAATATTCAAACCCATACATAAAATCGTCATAATATCTAGATCAATAAATCATAATGTCAATAATATTGGAATCAAAATATCATAGTAAATTCCTCAGAGAAATTAACAGCATGAATTTCTTGGAGATGCTTACAAGCTACAATCTCAAGGCTGGTCATCCTTGTTGTGAGAGCATGGACAGTGGGCCGCCCTTTCATCTCTCAGTCCATCTTGGAGGCTGGTCATCTTCCTTGATCAAGCTCAACAGGATGGAAGGATGGTCTTCCATTCCACATCCTGCTCCACAAGCATGGGGGGCTGGCTGTCCATTCCAGTGCATACTTGATAAAGAGCATGGAGACTGATCTTCCTTCACCACTTGTGAACTTGGAAGGCTGGTCATCATTCCTATTTGCAAGACACCTCACAAATCCAAGACATGATAATCTACTATATTATTTCAATACCTTTTACTGGATTGATAGTTTCACTTACAAATAGCTGCAAAAATTTAATTTCTGCAATATTTAATCTATATCCTATAATTATCTTCAATTTGATTTTTGATTAATGTTTTTTGCTGCAATCGATATTTATCCAAAGCCATTAGTTCTGAATTACAGCCTTCATGCAATTTGTGCAAACTTGAAATTAGTTATTGTGCAACTGGTATTTGTTTTTATGCTTGTCAGAGTGCATAATATACACTTACATCCTGGAATAAGATAGGCTAAAATTCACATTATGCCTCATAAAACTTTCATTTAGCATAGTGCTAGATTTGGTACATATTATATTTTTTCATCTTAAAAAATTGATAAATGTTTTAAATTTGTCTGTTCATGTAATTAATGAGAATAAATTTTTATGCAGGTACAAAAGATACAACTTCTTACATCAAACATTGGAGTAACATACAGGTTTGCATTGATCCTGTCTTTTTTTAATTTTGTTTTGATAATTTAAATTTCATTTCCTTTTACTATCCAGTTTCAAAGAATGCTATCATCTTTTTAACAATATTCATGTCTACATGTGTTTTTATCATAAAATGTTATGCCTCTTAAGTGTTTTGATGCAGTTTTCAATTTCCTTCTGAATTACTATGTCCAGAATGAATTTAAATTGAAATAATCCTCTTATTCAGATGGTGATCTTGGTGGAAGAAATTTGAATGTGGAATATGGTTCAGGTAGTGGTGCAGAAGAAGATCAAGAAAACTATGCCAAATTGTTTATATATATTTGTCAATTGTTTGAAAATACACAGATGGAAATTATACTGAAACAAGAGATGCGATGTCTGAAGGAAAATGATATCAAATTTCTCAAATTGATATAGGAATATTGGCTATATAAGTGATCAAAGTATTTATCATAATATGACAACTATTATTCGTCCATCATAAATCAAGGTAGTAAACAAAACACCTGCAAAGCTTTTTCATTCTTAACCTAATCTTTACCTTCAACTTAAACCAAATGATGGCAAGCACAAAAACTAATCTGATGTGTGGAAAATTTGAGTCAAATGGAGATTTCCTATGTTGAGCTGCCATAGAATCTCACAGGATTCTTCAAAAGACTATAGATATTAGATAGTCTCTTGGAATGGGGGAGATAACTCGAGAGTCAAAACATATAGATTTTCTACTTATGGGCTAGATTCTAAGACTTCTTGATCAGAAGCATCAATATCTACACACATACATTTTTTTATCAGTAAATTATAGGCTAGGGTGTAGTGTCTCTCGTGTTTGTAGTCTGTACCTTGTCTATTTTTATTTGAGAGATACTTGATACTCTTACTATATGTACCTTGAGATGACCTGAGCGTCGAATGTTATACTTTGATTCAGTACCATAGATGCTTTACTGCTATGTTTTTCAGTCTATCATATTTGTATGTTGATGCCATTTTGAGATGATAGTTGATCTATGAGGATATCTGATTATCTAGTATTTGGACATACTTTCTGATTATGTTATGTGATGAATTTTATGCTATGGTGATTTAGGTCATTCTTGTCTCTTTATGCTTTATGCGAACGTAAGTGATGTAAATGGATTAATTAGGTATTTAATGCATTATTGCTTCGGCTTGATATTATTATGCAATTGCACTTGATCGTGTGTTTTAGTGTGCAGGAATTGCATCCCTAGCAATGGCACATGGAGTTAGTGATTCAACTATTCATATTTTACCAATGTCGTCCCTGTATGGTCGATGTATCCTTATTTTAATTGTTTAGATTTAAAACCTTTCGGTGATTAGTAAATCCAAACTCATTTGCATTATGTGATTAGACCAGTGAGTGTGTTTGTGCATTTAGAGGTTCGCATTGTCGCGAAAGTTGTTTAGTGATTTTTGTGATTTTGGGTTTTTAGGCTTTTAAATTTTCTCGAATTTAATTTCTGGCAGCTTTGCCTTAGGTGAATTCCCGTTATGAGGAATAACCTGTTTTCGTTTGGGTTGATTCGGAGTCTAGCTAGTCTATTTGACTATTTGCCATAATCGAATAAGTATTGAAAAAGGGATTTTATTATTCACTTCTCACTTTTTGAAAATAGAAATTTGAGAGCTTTTCTAAAATCTTCTTCTTGGAGGATTGGATTTTTGTTCGTTCTGGGAGCTGTGAGCATGGGATCTTCGCGAGGTCGGTCTTGTTCGATCTGGCTCGGGTAGACCTTGCTTTGCTATGATTTTCAACAGATTTGACGAGTGTTTTATTTTATTGTGCGGGTTTCAGTTTCTGCCCTATTTGCTATCAAGTAGGGCTTTCCCGTTTTGTTGTTTCAGTTCCGTTTCAAGTTCTATTTTTGTAGCCGTTTTTCTAGAGGTTGAGAACTAGTGTTCCCCATTGTTTTTGTTTGTTGGCTCTCCTTGGTTGGTCGAGTATGAACATTTTCCCGATTTTTGGGATGGGGGTTTGGGGTTTCGCACTGTTATGCTAGCCATTTTTGCATATGGTGTCCAAACCCAAATATTATTGGATTTTCGAGGTTTTTGTATCCAAGGTCAAAAACGTTTTAATTTTGAAGTTTTCCAAATTTTGGGGTTTTTACCTCGTTTTGCATGCCACCCTATTTTCTCAGATTTTCTTGGCATGAGTTTGGTCGTGGACCTGGATGATCTGTTTGGATGTCAGTCAGACCATTGTTGCACTTTTATTGTTGCATTGGGATGCATGTCGCATCCGTTATCTCGATTCTGTTTTCGGTTGAGCAACTTTTTGCTTTGTGTTCTCATCCAGTCCTTGTGTTATGATCTTTGTGATCGTGGTGTGCCACACACAAGTACGTGCGCGTACATTTGTCGATTGACTTGCAAGGCTTCATCTTTCGTGGTAGTTCCAGAAGTTATGATCATTGGGGTTGGGTCGGGAATTTGCATGCCTATGGGCACTCATTGTTGGATGAGCATGGGGTAGGGTAGGGTAGCATTTGGAGGGGGCTTTTATCTTGCAGCCTGGCAATCATGGTGCCATAGGTTGGCAGAGGTAGTTTTAAGTGATAACTAAATAAAATACTAGGTGGTAATAACATTTAAGATAATAAAACAGTGCTTCAGTGTGTGAGCCTTCCGTTGGGAAGTTGAGTCCACACAGATCCAAGCTTGGGCTTGTCGATGCCAAGCGACTCTCCATGATGTCAGCCCCTACTTAGTAGCCCATTGAGTGTCTGACCAGGACCTATAGTTTATGCATTGTCCTTGTCTTGGTTTCAGTCATCATACTGCTTGACGTGTGTGTTAGGCTTGGATGTGTTCTTTGCATGTGTTTGTGGTTGGATCATTATCTCCATTAGCATGGCAGGAGTGGGCCTGCGGGTTCCACGTGGTTGAGAGGCGTAGCTACCTATACCACTGCTAGGGACCAGTGTACAGAGATGGTCTTTTGTTCTAGTGTGACCGTTGCTGGATTTTCACTTGGTACTTTGGGTTCTGGAGTATGCTTTCTTGTGATTTATGCTTTCATTGGGATGCTTGTATATCATGTTTAGATGATGTTAGTTATTAACACATTTCCTTATTATGATGATTAGCATATGATAGATGATGTTATTTGTTTTGTAAGATTATCTTATGCTTGTGTTTAGCATTCTAGATTTCCTTATGCTTATATGGTAGTATGTTTTAGTAGTGATGTCCTTTTTATGATAGTACCAACGATCTGTTCGGTAGCTTGGGATGTTACGCGCGGGGGATGGGTAGGGCCCACAATGGTCTTATGATGCCATTATGGTTGGAAGGAACCACATATTTAGTTTGGTTGTACTATTCATTGTGATGTTATTTCTGTTCATTACAATGTTGTTTTCAGTTATTGCTATGTTGCTTTAAGTACATTGCAATGTTACTTTCTGTACTTTCCCTTCTACTGCTTGTTAGATGGTTAGATGTTGTTTCCATCTTTCAGTATTGTATTCGAGTGTTTACGCCTCGAATTGTGGATCCGGTACTCCCCGGTGTGGAGATACGTTATCCCTTAGTTTAGCTATCTTTTTGTTTCTAGCTTGTTGTTCTAGGATTTCGCGCGAGGATGCAAGATCTTGCGTGGTGTATTGGGTTTCTTCGCATGGCCTTGGGCACTTTTTTGCGCGAAATCGAACACCAATGTTGGGTGCTTTGACTGTTTGGCCAAGCACTTCCTCACGCTGCATGGTGCACATCCTCGCATGGAATGCACTTTCTCACGAGGCATGCTGCGCATCTTCGCACGGAAACCTATCAGTCTATGGTCCTCGCATGGAAAACATGGGGCATCTCCATTGGTTTCTAGGGATTGTTTTTTGGTGATTCTAGTACCCTTTGGGATTACTTAAATTAACATGCTCTAACAGATCTTAGATTCCTTGTATAGTTGTCTTTTTGGATTTCAGTTTCTTGTTGTGTGTGTCAGTTTGAGTAGAGGCGTTTGGAGATTCGTTGGTTGCCGGGATGGTGGTTGTCTTCCAGTGCAATCTATGTGATCCGTGTATGATGTTGTCATGTGCACTCATACTTGTTCAAAAAAGAAAATCTTGGCTTGTATTTCATCCTTGTTCCAAGAATCTTTGGGCGGGGCATTACATAGGGGCTTGTACCCTTAATTTTGATTCAAATTATTAACAGTTATGTTCAATGCAATGTCCTTAAAGAACTCCATAAATAACATTCACTTTTTCTTATTAGGATATTTATTTTATGTTACATGGGTGTAGCAGGTATGTTATTGCTATTATGATTTTTTGTACCTAAGCTTGCTAGAAGGGAACTTGACTCATTTGCGAATTAGTATTCTTGTCCCTATTTTTGGTTCTGATTAATGGTTTTGGATGGATTCTTAATATATACCGTCTGCCAATAGGATTAATCATATATATGTATTGCCATTTGACTATTGTATTCTGCAGTTGCCCTCTCAAATGGTTTTAGAGATTGGTCAAATTTTCATTCATTGTGCTAATGTTTGGTGGTTCAAACTTCATATTAAGTGGTGTGAAATGTTAAAACTTTGGCATCATTATACATTGACGGACATAGTAGGCATATCCACAAGTATGTGTCCCCTTTAAAGGGGGCAAATGTTTGGGATTTTCCCATAGTATCCCCACCATCCTTCTCGTCCTCATGGAGACACATTTGATAGGAAATTGGGGTGGGAATGTGTGAAATGGAAGCTTCTGATGATGACATGTCCATTCTGTCCACATTTTGGGGACATCGATGTTTCTGTGGGTCCCTGAAAGCTTGGGATGCCTCTGTGAAGCCAATAACACATGGCCTCCTGTCACAATGTTGTAAGGTTTTTCCTTGCATTTAAGTCATAAAATTGGGCAATTTCTTTGCTTTGCCCCACATTTACTGTATTGTTCTCTTTCTGAATTCCTCTCTAAAAATGACACAGTTACATTGGTAACTAGCTGTTATACACTGCTTGGGTGTTCAGCATTGCCATGCAATGATGAATCACATGAAGATCTGAGAGGAAACTGAAGGCTAAATAGTATAGTACACTATTAAAATCAGGAAGAACACATCCTTATATTGAGAAAGCATATTTATAAAAACATCCCAAAACCATCATAGGAGTTATACTCTTTTTGTTAAATGGCATTGCACGAGTTATCAAATTGGTTTTCTTACGAAGTACACATGAAATTAAGCTAAGCTTTTAGTAACTTTAATAAATTTAATATAAGATCATCATGAAGTGCTACATGTTGTAAGTTCCAACAAAGTCACATTCCTTATTATAATGTTTTTAGTGGTTGCAAAGGAACAATTCTTTCTGTTAATTAAACTGTTTTGTATGTTGATTGATTATTTTCTCATGGCAAATAGAAAGACGGATTTTTACCTTTGATTAGATAATAT
The DNA here is from genome assembly GCA_028749045.1 of Cupressus sempervirens. Classification (NCBI taxonomy): domain Eukaryota; kingdom Viridiplantae; phylum Streptophyta; class Pinopsida; order Cupressales; family Cupressaceae; genus Cupressus; species Cupressus sempervirens. Next base: position 112,562,147 of record CM053783.1, read on the forward strand.
CTTTAAATTTTTTTCTCTTCAATGACTTGTTTATTTTGGTAATGTGGGCTTCTTATTTCTTGTCTATATTTTGTTGTTTGTCTCTAGTGGAATGGGTCCCGACTCTCGAGTACTTGTGCGAAAAAGCAGGAAGCAAGCACAGCAATATCATAAGCTATACAAAGTAAGATAAATATATATGCTTTCCTTAACATGGTAAACATTTGATCTATCAAAATTGTCATGGTTTAGAATTCCTTTTTGAATATCATCCACTCGTATAATTTTGCTGCACTTGCACATCCGTAGTACTGACTTAAATTTAAAATTTTACGAAGTCTCAGTCTTTAAAATAAAGTTGAATGGTTGGAACTTCTGCAAACTTGTGCTTAGCAGATTTCTTATCTATATGTAATTCTATTATATGGTGAAGTAATTATTGTCTGTAATGCAGCCTATGTCAATGCTTGGAATACATGTGCCAAGTATAGGAATTTAATGACATAATTGATCTGCAGAGGGTTTTTGTGGAACTAATATCTTCAAACTTGTGGGGCTTGCTCCTTAACCAAAATACTGGATTAGTGTCTGCTGTGGCACATCAGGGTTTAAACTTTTAAGATATCTTACAAAAGTTACAAACAAAAAGATGAGGAAGATGGAATGTTTCAGATTCCTTATACAATCTAACTTAAATGTTATGTGCAATTGCTTTGTCTTTTGTTCGGTTGAGGCCACTGAAAAACCATTAGGGCTATTTGCATCATTGAAGAGATGTTGGAATATGCATTTCTGATTATTGTTTTTGATTAGATTAGCAGCTGCCTTGATCCCATAAGTTCAGTACACAAACAGCTTAAGCAGAGGAAACAAAAAGAGACAGACAGCAGGCATGCCTGTACATAAATCAACAAACGAGTGATACTAGCCTACCGAAAGACAGTAAATTAAACAGTAACAACTCCAAAGAATCATAAAGAACACCACTTCATGAGGTTCCAGTTTCAACCAGGGAGTTATGGGACGTCTTCCAAGCATCTTTCACCTGAATATGCATGCCCTTCTTCTTTTTCTTGTTTTTGTTATGTCCCCCTCAGTGTCCTTGTCTTTACCCTGCTTCTTCTTCCGTTTTATAATGAAAGGCCAGAGACAAAACTCATCACAGCCTTCATTGCTAATCCTTCAGCAACAGAGATAAGTCTTTCAATGGCTGTTTCCATCCACTTCAATTTCTCATACTAGCTATTGTTAATGTTTGGAATCAGAATATAGGAATGCAATAAACAGAAATACAATAACAGATGACAAAAAAAAATATTCTGGGAAAACCCTCCTTTTGAAGGTAAAAACCCAGCCTTGTATGCTCGAAACAAGTACAATGTGTTAGCATGAATGCCGATGGTATTTCTTTGGGGGAGTATCCTAAGCATTGGAGAGCATGTGGCAGTATTGACATGTTGCATTCATGACTATGTTTGTCATTGATGTCAACATAGCAGTAATTCTGTGAAGACTAGCAGAGTAATAGACAAAGATCATGGCTGTACGGACAAAGTTTTGATGATCAAGTGATGTGAAGTTAAGGACATGTTCCACATTGTGTCTTGATGATGAGGATAAGTTCGTGTAACTTAAGTTGAAGATATAAGGTAGTAATAAGTGATTTATAGAGAGCAATGCAGAAACATAGTACTTGAGAAGCAATTTCTGATGATTGCATTATATCTTCTAACAGAGATATAATCTGGATATGCAAAGTTATACAGTGATAGAGGACAGTCTGGTGATGATGTCAGTGAGTGTGCAAGTCCTTAAATCGCACATGTGAGAAGTTGTATAGACTTTGAGCTGACAGTGCTATTGTAATTGAGAAATAATTAATTATTTTATTGTGGTCATATTATAATTAATTGGGAAAGCCTCAAGGCCGACTCAAGAAATTGTTTTGAGGACTTGGTATAAGGGAAAGTGTTTTTCTTGTTTGAGAAGCAAGTGTTGTATGTGAAATATTCAAGGAAATGGGAACAAGAGCAGAGTATTTGGTAAATGCGAGTAAGCGATCCAAGGGATTATTGGATGTGAAGTTTGTGATATGGTATCGAGATTAGAAGGAGCTGAAGTTTGGTTGATAGGACAAAGAAAGAGGAAGGAGCAGTACAGTTCAATTCTATTATTTTGCAAGGAATAATACAAAGATCAGTTGGACAGTGGGTTCATTGGTCTTGCCCTTGAAGCTATTTGGACAATGGGTCCATCTGCCTTCTACAACTCCTAACAGGGTTGGAATCTCCTAACAGGGATTCAAAGTCTCCTAACAGGGACTGATATGTACAGAATGTTTTCATAGAGTCTTAACAGGGTCCATCCTTTAACAAGGAATATTCATATTAGTACATCATCTTGTGGGTACCATCCTCACCGGGGTTTTCTCTCTGATGAAGGGTTTTCCTAGTTAACATATTTGGTGTTATTGTGCATGAGTATCTTGTTGTGGTTTCTGATTATATTGCTCATACGGTTAAGATTTAATAAGGTTGATAATTGTGCTAATAGTTGGATAACTGATTCACCTCCCCCTCTCAGTTATATTGGTGGACTATAAATTCTAACACAGTGGTCTCCAGCATGTGATTGATTATGCTTAACTGTCAATCACAATGATGTATATACAGATTGAACACTTTAGCTATCTCAATACAAAATATAAATGCTTCAAGTATCTCTCAGATGCTTTCGTCAAAGACAGACTCGTCCACACAAATCTAATGCTCACAGATCATATATTCAATGATGCTGTAGCATATATTACACTTATCAGTTATCACAGAAGATGAACTTATTCTTTGAACACAGAAATATCAGAGCTTCACCCGCTAAAAAACAAAGCACTCCCAATCTGATGACCAAAAAATATATATCGTGCGCTTTTGATACATCCTATACTAAATAAGAACCAAAAAGACATTTTCTGGTGGATTACAGATGGCCATCTGATACATAATAAAGAACCACAGCAATTAGAGATGACACCACTCATTATTTCCTTTGCTGAGGAATCTCCTGCTCATAGTTTCTCTGATGATATAGGAAGATGATGATGCAAGAGATTGACTACTCAGGGATAGATTACACATGTAGCCAACAGAATCCAAATACTCCTAGCTTCACCCACGACACTTGACCAGCTCAACAGACACGGCATGTGTCACTGCAATGAAGACTGTTACACACCTTGAATTTCTCTGAACCCCATATGCTTCACAATAGAAGGCCAATTGATTGACAAATGATGCAAGAAACTGAGACTGCTCTGTCACACATGCAGGTGACAGTTGTAAGATAATATGGCCTTTCAATAGCTGATGACAAGAATTGGAATGCATTCTGTAGAAAGATAAAGAAATATAAATTGACTGCAGAATGGAAATATTTGAAAGAGAAGCTGTCGATACACCAAAAGCTGTCTTCAATAATCAAGCATATGAAGGCATCAGTAGACATAAAGAATGTCTTTGAGTGATGAGCATGTACTCAACCTTGAGTGTTTTCCAGCAACACAATAGACCAAGCTATGTATTCAATTTATTTACACACTGTCATCCATGTCGTCTGAGTTCCATTACTATGAAAAGTGCATAGACAATAACATTGACAATAACACGATCCTGACAGAGTCTCTGCAAGAGACACAAACCAGCTCCAATTAAATACAACCATCAAAATCAAGAGCTCAAACCAAATGAAGAAGATACAGTCCAGTGAGGCAGATAAACTGAGGGAAAAAAACTGATGTTGATTGCTACAGGTATGAAGGATCTCTCTCACGGCTACCATAAACGTTAACAACTGTTACCTTCAATCTGTCTCCATAACCCTTGCTCTAATCTGTATATCAGGCAACTGAATTCTGACAGTGCTCAGGGTGTCCTTATCATAATTATAACCATCTTCTTTATCTCCAACCCTGTTTTCATTGCTTTTGTTACTGTTGACTACAAAGTTGACACAATGCAATGGTAGGGACATGTAGATCAAAGTTCGTCTCTTGAAACAGTGACATTTATCACTTCCAAGGTTCGGAATGGATGGGTCACAACCGCATTGCATAGGTCAAGAAAGCTTGTGTGAGATGTCACAGTTTATTGCTGGAAACAATGTTTTTCCAAGCTTTTATTCATTGTCCCTTACTGATTTTCTGAACTTTTGAACATGGCATTCCTGTGTAAAGAAATCTGCAGTATAACAAACAAAATCTCAAATCTAAACTAGCAATTATTCTAGCTTCAGATTTAAACAAAATGCAAAAGATAATGGTGTAATGAGAGATTAAAAGGAAATAAATTATCTGCAATTTAACATACAAAATCTCAAATCTAAACTAGCAATTTTTCTAACTTCAGATTTAAACAAAAAGCAAAAGATAATGGTTTAATGAGAGATTTAAAGGAAATAAACGAAGTTACCGCATTCACCTGCTGAAGGCCAAAGTTGAGAGTCAATTTGGTCCAAAGTCGGGTAAGGTGTGAATTTGGTCACAATTGGTCTGCAGAGTGAGCAATTCACACCAAATTTTCTCAGAGGGACCCAGTACGGATTTGCAAAGGCTTCAAATGAATTTTGGAATGCCCACACGAGACTGGAAGGTATCTGGGTTGAATTTGCCTGTAAACATCAGATATGTTGACTCTTCCATAAAGGTTTTTTTTGCAAATGCAAACCTAAAAGTGACTAATACTCACCACCTATGCTTTGGCCAAGACACTTCTTAGCTTCTCACATGGCATTCTTCTCACGGCATTCTTTGTGGTAATTTTCAAGGACACAGATTATTTTTGCAACATAATGGGACAACCACATAAGCATCTTTTTGACAGGTTGATTTCTTATCCTTAATTGATAGGCATTGTGTCTCTTGGTGTAAGTCATATGTATTCTCATTATTATTAGTTATACTAATAACTCTATTACTTATAGTTGTAGCTAATTGTCGTTGAAGACTTATATTTGTTTTCTTAGTTTAATGGTTGGATATTCCCATCAATTCTAAATTAATTTGCCAAGTAAGTATTCACTGGGCAATGCATTCCAAATGTTTGGTAATGCCAAATAATGCTAAGTATTTGCCAAAATTCATATCTACACTATAGCCGATAACAAGGAGATATAATTCTTAGGCTAGGTATAAGTATAGATACTATTACAAAGTAGGGGACGTTCATTATTTTATTATTTTGAGTATTAGACTAGTAAAATATTAAAATATCATTATAAGTTAGAAATTAAAATTTAAGGACGGTGTGCGTCTATAATTTAATATATTACAATTTAATAATTTCTCAATATTTATAATCTTAATTGATATCTTTATACTGATCTTTCTTTGGTGATTGTTAATACACTGATATATAAGTCTTGTTGTCTTTGATGATACTTGATCATTGATGGCTGATTATTAATGTTGACATTCTTGTTCTTAAAAATAATAAAATTTGAACCAAAATATTGATATGGTGGTGTATTTTGGCATATTGTTATGATAGTTGGACTAAAATGTTAATATACGTGGTGGTGTTTTTTGCTAAATTGCTTTAATATTAGTGCAGTTGTGTAAGAACTTATTTACCGCATCGTGCGCACACACACACACATGAACCCAAAATGAATCCGAGCCCAATCCAATTTTTTCTGGAGGAATTTTGAACTCAAACCATGAAGCTGCATACCAGAAGCTTAGGAAATAAATAACAAAACAACTATGGACATCAACCATTCAAACATTTAGACATGTGTAAAGAAGATTAGATTTGACCACAACCACGAAATTATAAATCAGAGGTTGACAAATCATAAAATCACAGTGCTATCATTAGAGGAAACAATAAGTAATGATTTCTCAAAATTCTTTGGATTGCATATCCATACTATCTGTGTGCATATGCAACCCAAATTTATCCTTTGAAGCACATATCAAACTGATCAAACCATGCTTATCCATGGCCGTAAGCAAGCATCCAATAACTAATACCAAGTAAGTGATTGGCTGAGCAACATCTCATGATCACCCAAAAAGCTCTTGAATCTGAAATTTGTAATAAAAATTACAAAGTTAGCAATTTAACACATTGAGATTGCAACACCAAATGCGTATTAAGTCTCAACATTTTGTAAAAATCTAAATTCTGGTTTTAAATAGATTTTACATTCTCAAATTGCATAACCTGTAACTAGGATTTTTGGGTGTTGTTTCTGAGTGAAATAAAGTCAAAACAATAATTTGTTAGATTGTCTATCTAAAATTACTTTTAAAGTATTACAAAATGGACTGGAAATGAGTTTTTGATGAGTTTACAACTCAAGATAACTCTTATTTGTGCGAAATAATTATCCAAAATTCTGGGGCAAAGCTGCAGTTTGATGGTTGGAACTCAACTTGTTCATATCCACTTTTCTTGCATTTTCTTTAGTTCTTCTGTCACTAGACTGAGGCTCCATGTCTGCATGACCTTGGGGAAGATTTGAAGACACACTAGCAAGAATCTAGGTGTTAATGTTTTATATAATATGTATAAATATAATTGTGTGGATATATATAATATCTATAATCGTATGGTAATCATAATATAAATCAAAATTTCTTTTCATGGTAGTCATGTTCATCGAATTTCATTATGGCTCCAAGGGGATCGAGCATGTTGCATGTGATTAGAGGCGACGTGCATTAGTTAATAAAGTTGACTTGGGCATTAAAGCATTGATCTGAGTACTCACTTGCCTTGTCACAAGCTGAGCCCGAAAGTCAAAAGGGCAGTTAGAGTGTATTGCGAATGTTTGCATACTAACTCTATTTTAGATATATCAGATCCCTCCACAGCGGAAGTTTCGTGGGTCAGCGAACTTAATATATTGTGAAGACCGAAAATAAATAAATTCCTAGGTACAAATATACTTACCTGAGTACTAGGATATGTATAGATAGATTTATAATTCAAGTTAATATATCATAAATGATTTGAACATTTACTTATAAAATAAAATAAATCTAATCTTAAAACTCAATATGGTACCGGAGCTGGTCTAAGAGACGATCCTGATTAGATTTATTTTATTCAGTACACTCAAATATTCTCAATCTCCTTATTATGCAGGGTGGAAATTACAAATGAAGTTAACCTTAAAAGAGAATGATCTAAAACAATTCATTGAAAAATCTGAGCACCAAAGGGGAGTGACGAATTGAATGAATGGGAAAAAGATAACACTAGAGCCATGAAATTAATTGTGGACGGTGTTAGGGATCATCCACTTCCCATTATCTCAGAATTAGACACAACACATGAAATGCTTAAAGCACTTGAAGAAATGTTTGAGATAAACAATACAATGAGAATTCTCACTCTAAAAGACAATCTCTCCAACATTAAAATGAACAAAGGAGAATCCATTCCTTCATACTTCATGAGGATAATAGAACTAAGGAACAAACTCTCTACAATTGGTCACATCTATGATGAGAAAGAATTAGCCATGATAGCTCTAAAGGGACTGCCACCATCATGGCAAACTTTTAGACAAGAAGTATGTGCTCAATCCAAGCTTCCTAAACTTGCTCGACTAAAGGCTGACTGCATACAAGAGGAGTGCATATTAATATCTCCAGATGATACTTGTACTGGAGGTGATGTTGATGTTCAGGCTCTCACAACCCAAGTCGATAAAAAAAAGAAATCTAAATTCAAAAGGAAAATGAAACATGTAGATTACTCTAAAATCCAATGCTTCAGATGTGACAACTATAGTCACTCAGAATTTTAATGCTCTGATAGACTAAAACATCAAGCAGCCTTCGCCAGAGTCGGTAATTCTGATATAGATCCAAAGAAATGTCCATTCTAAAAGAACTTCAGAATTTCATAACATATGTGAAATATTGGATTAAGGCGTTCTCTATTTCCTTACCATCTTCAGCAAATTGCAAAATAAATGTGAAATGTTCTTAAAGTGAATTTGGCTTTTTAACAATTTTTGAGGAGTCATAGAATACCAAATTATTGTAATATATTTTATATAAATCTAACTTTAAATCACATTTATTTGTGTATATTTCAATACATACTATTAAGAGTTATGTACCTTAATCTTTTCTTTCAAGAATGTCCTTGTAGGAAAAAGAGGGTGATTGAGATTCAGAGGGAGGCTGACATTTCATTAGAGACAACCTTGAAATAGAGGGATCATATAGAGGATATGATTTAGTCAACCTTCCGCGATCTTGATCATATTGATTCAGAAGGAGTAAACCATGTTGAGATGGATTTTTTAGTGAACAATTAATTGTAGTTGTCAAGAGGAATATGATTCATGAATATACCTCATGACTATGTGATTTTAATGGGCCTACCCCTTCTGTACATCATGAGGAAGTGACAACTTCCAAAATGATGTCACTTGTATTTGCAAAAGTTATTCAAAGGTGACGATCTTACAATAACTCAATTTTCTATTATGGTGGATATCTTACGATATCTATGCAGATCATGATATATTATACTTTGCATGTTGGATGCTTATATGGTAAGCATTATGAGAACATGTGTGCATATACCTTATAAATGTTTTGAGTACATGGTGAATGTTATGCAAATTGGTGTTCAGGAGGGCCATTACAAAGAGTACTCGGTGAATGTTAGGTGACTTGATAATTTGAGAGGCCATTGCTCACTAGTAATTAGTGGATATCATGCAACTTGATATTTTGGAAGGCCATTACTCACAGTACTTGGTGAATGTCTTGCATCTCAACATTCTGGGAGGCCATTACTTAGAGTATTCGGTGAATATTGTTGATATTCTTGGAGACCAGTAATCATGATATCAGTTGTGATATCAAACATTTTTGAGTAATTTGTGAATATCATGTATTCTAGGAGACCAATATTCATGATATCAGATGTGATATCAAATCTTATCTGGGTACTTGGTGAATATCATGTGATTGATATTCTGGAAGACCAATACTTTTGATATTGAATGCGATATTAAATGGTGGAAATTCTTCTGAGATATCAAATGTGATATGAGTGAAATTGTTATTTTTTATATTATGTTGAAGTAATATTTATTCTTGTGTTTATCCTCCCTAGCTAAGAGGGAGTGTTAATGTTTTATAGTAGTCATGGGCCATGGCCATCGAATTTCATTCTGGCTCCAAGGGGATCAAGCATGTTGCACGTGATTAGAGGTGACATGTGCAGTAGTTAATACAGTTGACTTGGGCATTAAAGCCGCGGTATGTGTGTGTGTGTGTGTTTGTGTGTGTGTCTCTCTCTATATATATATATGTTGTCTGCTTCGTGCATAGTACAATTGTCTAAGACACTACCTGCATGTGATCAGGTATTCATTACTCGTCTGTCGTGCCATGTTGACCTAAGGTGGCAAATGGATAATTGCTAAACTCGTCTTGACCTAGTGTATTTGTTATTTCATCTTGCTCCCCTTCTTGAGTGGGTACCCGTAAAATCATCTTAATTAAATAATCATGCGAGGTCATCTATTACTGGGGCTTATCTACAGAAGGAATTGTCACTTGAGCCTTACAATGTGCCTTCCTATCTGGAGACACAAGATATTTGTTGTGCTTTCTCCTTTGGCTCTCCTTCTTGAAAGGCCCTCTCTTTCACCATATTAGCACTATAAAGGTCCACTCCATGGTGATCTCCATGACCCATTGGGTGTGAAATGCTAAGAGTTTGTAGATGATCATAATGATCATAGAGCATTCATCACAGTCTCTGATACATCTCTCAAAAACTGACTGCTTTAACTGAGATAAGATCTGGTGTATACTCTGCCCACCTAAATGCTGTTAGAATAATTCTGGTTAAGGATCTTTATTTAGACCAGCTCTGATACAATGTTAATGCTTTGAACCAGAATACAAGAATGTAATATGCGGAAATACAATAACAGAAGACCCAACAGATTATTTTGGGAAAACCCTCCTACTCAAGGAAAAAAACCTAGCCATGCCAAAGATGATACTTTTATTCAGATTTAAAATTAAGTACAACAAAATTCCTTCCTTATCATCAAGGTCTACGCATAGTCAATCAAGAAGCCTTACTGCAAAAGTCTCTCAGTGTCTCATAACAAATCTGCTTACAATTGTGAATCGCATCCACAAACACCGATCATATATACTCTACAACAAACTATATATATATAATCAACAAGAATGTGAATCAAATGTCAAGCTGCTCACAACAAACAAGCAATCAGACAGCTCATGGAAAGAGCATGTGCTCAAGCACTCAGCTCCAAATAACCTACCAGGTAGAAAGCTAACTCAGCATAAACTCCAAAAACCTGACAATCTTCGTGACCAAGCTGATGATAGTCCACATGCAATAAATCTGTGAGCAGCTCCTCATCTGCCATCATACCAACTGCCTTTCTCTTGCCGTGTGCAAGTAATGATAAGGCATCCTGGAAACTGAAGAGTCACCTATGGTGACACCAAGACTCACCCGTTATACACATAACAACAAATATAAATGAAGCCATGCATTACCTTCTCAAATCACAACCCGCACAAAAATGTTACATATCGTGAGCATGAACTGAAATATGTACTGCCAGAACAATCAATGACAAGTACAATTGACTACTTTACAACGTAGAAGTCTTCAACGTGCAGTGAAGCATAAGGCCATAACATCGATGACGGTGCCAAGACAGCACACACAAGGCACCATGTGTTATGCTACATTAGGAACTAAGGAAGCCCGAATAAATAACTCTCGCAGCTATAAAATTTCAACACTACTTACTATGTCAATACATTGGTTTTTATCATGTATATTAATCCTAAACTCATTACCCTTTTACCGACCATATTTAAATGTAACACAACTATTCTATTTTTGTACAACTTCATTATTAATTTGAATACTTTATAATCTTTACTTTTATACACAATTATTTTAACATTGCTAACCAATTTATATATTAACTGCCTTGCATCTTAATACTACTTTATATCCCTTATTATTATCCTTAATTAAGATCTATTTATATAAATTTATTCTCTTAGCTACATAATTAAAACTTCTTTACATAAATTACCAAGCACTGATAATAATAGCGGAGTATATCTGTCTTAAGGAAGCATGATTTATATTCATATTATAGGCATCGATTAATAGATAATAATTGCAATTTATTTAAAATGACACGTGCCTTTTAGAAGGAAGCCCCTTCATTATTCTTGAAGACATGAAGGAGAGCTTGTTTATTCAAAGGAGGGTGGTGGAGTGTAGAAGATTAAAAAATATAAGGGCAATTCCTAAGGAGTATACTTGCAGATTTTTTTAAGAAATTGAGGAATATTTGAGCAGAATTTAAGGGAGATCATCGAACAGGTAAAAGGGATAGAACCATTATATATATGATGACAAATCAAAAAGGAATCAGATGATCATAATGTGGATTAGATATCGAATAGGGAGTAGTATGAAGAGACCATTTCAAAGACAACCAAAACAAGATAGAAAGATATATGTATGTATATATATAGAAAAGTTATATGAGTGTGTATATATATATATATATATATATATATATATATTGCTTGCTAATGGTAATGAATTTAATGTTCATGCCTGTTTCTAGATTTGATCGTGTAACTTTTTTTTTACCATCAACATTTCAGATCACATTACATGATCTATCATTAGGATGCAAGAGAGCAGAAGGAGAAGAGAAGCTCAAGGATCCGTTTGTTATCAACTCTGCCCCTCCAATCTTAATTCTTAGCAGCTGTTGTTTTCTTCCCTTAGGAATCTCTCTTGTGTTGTCCTTGCTTGCTTGGGTCGTAGTGTTTGGCTTTTGCCTTGCTCGTTTGTTTCTCCTAGCTTTGGCATCATGTTATTGGGTCTCATTGTTTTATGCTATGGAGCCCCGCTTGTTACCCACATAGTACTTCGTTCCTATTTCGTGGGTTTTTTGTCTTTCTTGTGCACTGTGTTGTTATTAGGTTGACTTTTTCTAATGTCTCACTGCCAGTGTCGTGGGCTTTCTTCATTGCTCGCTTGTTGATCTTCAATCTCTACTTCTATTTGTGTTGACCTTTCTTTGGCTTCTAGCTGCTTCTGTCTTTGGGTGTTGTGTTTGGGTGTCTTGGTGTCCATGTCTCTGTAGTCAAGCATGGTTGATGTGCGTGTCTTTGTGTATTGCAAGTTCCTAGCTTTGGACTCTTCATTGTCATTGTCTGTTGGCCGTCGGTTGTTTGTTTGTGCCATGGTGTGTTGGTTTCTAGAGTCATCGTTGGAGAAGACCTTTCCTTTAGAGGAAAAACTTATTGATCATTCCCTCCTTTGATCAAGTTTAATTCTGTGTGTTATGCTCCACACATCTGCTTCCAACCTTTGCGTGCCTCAACCTTCGTTAGTGTGTCTATTTGGTGTTGCACTCTCATGGTGCCTCTTTCTGGCGACATGGGGCTAGCCTCCACTCCATTTCATGCCTATCAACATAAATAGTATAAAGGGTCTCCTTTCTTTGAGTTATATTTTGTTAGCAGTCTTGAAACAAAGAATCAAACTCTCATAAACACAGTCATTGCCTTGTTTGAGAATCTCACAACACTCTTAGCCAAATGTATTCTATGGTAAAATTATTGCGCTAATTTAAAACAATTGCTAGGACTGAACCAAACTCAAATTATTGACATTTTTGTCAAATTGTGCTCTACCATAATTGAGATTGCTGGTTGTAAACAATTACTTGATTTAAACCTAGAGCAAGTCCCAGAGATAAAGCACATTAAGCAAAAACAACACGAATTGGACAATAGAAAACCATCATTGAAAATGGAAATAGAATCTTAGCTGAAGTCATTAGCAGTTATTTGTAATAGTGGGGATACCACCCCTCCTCTTGCTAGGGTTGAGGCACTGGTCCACTCCAAACTTGCCGATGAAAGAGTCAAAGAGCTAGAGAACTCAATTTGAAGGTTTGTGACCTCCCACCCATCACCATTGAGCCACTGGATGTCACTTATGCATTTCTTTCTTTGTGACTAGTTGGAGTTCACTAACATATCTCTTGATAGGGCAGGGGTTGGATATGATTCCACCTTGTTCCTACGATTCTACAATTCCTTGGATAGACTTTGCATGCTCAAAGTACATAGGAAACTCTTCCCTCCACTATCAAAGATTTTCCTTGATGAGGACCTTACTAAATCAGAGGTAACATAACTTAAACACACTCGAGCTCTTGTAATGATTGGATGTTGGGACACCAAGAGGGCCGTAATAAGGAATCTCAGGGCAGCAATTCGTGACAATTTTCCTCCTGGCTAGGAGGCCAGACCCACAATTGCAGTGGTTAAATGACTTGTGTAGTGTTAGGATGTGGTGATGATTTGGTGATGTGAGTTCGTCACATTAGTTGTTGGAATAGTGTTGGCTTGACTTGGTCCTCTTTTGGATATTATGGATTCCTCGGATGTGGTGCTCTTCACTGAGAGTTGTGAGATCCTTGTTCACCCTCTTCTTGCTTTGGCTAGTTTTCACTAGTTATTGACCTTGAAGAATGAGACTAGGAGTTCTGGTGGTTAGTGGTTCGGGTGGTGTTGCTTGAATAATTTACTAAACGAATAATAATATTAAACAAACATCTCAAATGAATATACTAATCAATGATAGTTAATAAGAGATAATTACATCAATAATAATTAATATATTGACTATATATAACCATATGATAATTAGGATTGATAATTAACAAAATAAAATAATTATAATTATTAAATACTAGACATAAAAAGAGGTATTCAAAAAACTTTTAATATGGAATAAATGGGTGAAAATCATAATACAAATTGGGGACATTACAATCATCAATATTCTAGGTTAGGGAAGTTCTTTTGGGGGCTTCAATGCTAGGACTCAGACGAAATTCCTTTACATCAGGGCAACTGACTCTTTATGTATCAAGGACTTGGATCTAACCCACTTGGGGCTTTACAGGTTTTCGGAGGATGCAGATGGTCCCCTGACCAAGTATGGAACACATATTTTAGAACTCAGTGAATCCTTGGACCTGGTTCTTAACAAATTATCTTGCTTCCTTGGATCACACTTATTCATGTGCAAACCTCATGGTGGTGGTGCCAACATGGTGGATTACGCTATTTCTCAACAATCCTTCATCCCCTCCATTAGCCACTTCTCCATTTCCCCCTCCCTTCGGCCATTCATACTTTGCTTCATCTCTCCATCTCCTTTGACTTTGTTCCTTAATTATCAGTGGCAAGAGATGTTACAGTTTCAAGAATTGCTACATATGAAATTACATTAGTAGATAAAGATAATACAATATTGCTATTAGGATTTAATTGTTTAGTTCTTGAGTCAAACTCATTGACCCATAACTCATTAGTAGTGGTTCAAAAGAATCCATGTCTCATGAGAATGAATTTAACACTTAGCACTCATTGCATCTAGGTGATGCTCATAGAGGTGAAACATTGGGAATTCTAGGGAGTTCACCCATCCTAGTATGACTCCAACTAAAACATGCTTAATCACAAAGTTTCCTCCAATGTTAAATCCACTTAGCTTGCTACCCCATTTGCAACACCTTCAACAAGTGTTTATCTTGCTACCCCATTTGCAAAACCTTCAACACGTGTTGTGCCTATTAACCATTCATTATAGAGCCCCTTTAGCTCATCAATTGTAAGTAGGTGATAATTTCCACCGCAAGTCAAATTGTGATATAGCTAGCAAGATTCAGCTATGTAGTTTATGAGTCAAACTCATTGACCCATGTTTCACGAGTAGTGGTTCACAAGAGCCCATCTCTCATGAGAATGATTGGAAAACTTAGCACTCATTGCGTCTAGGTGATGCTCACAAAGGTGAAGCATTAGGTCCTTCCTGGGAGGACATCCATTCTGGTACAATTTGAACTAAGTGCTCTTAACCACAAAGTTTCCTCCAAGACTAATCCCATGTACCTTCCTACACCATTCACAACCTTTGACATTTGTTGTGCTAAATGAACCATTCATTATAGAGCCCCTTTAGCTCATCAGTTGATTAGTAGGAGACGTTTTCCACAATTAGTCAAATTTAGATATTACCATGGGGATTTAACAGAGTAGTTTTCTAATGAATGCAACAGTAACTCATTGCATTTAGATAATCTAGTGAATCTAGTGGACTATAAAGTGAGGTGTTGTCTTTTATGTCCATTCATAATAAAATTCTACATCTAACCTTGAGTAACCTGTGTACGTGAAGACCTGACAACTGGAACCTTTAGGATTATTGATTCCTTTTGGAATTTGAAGGTTTTCAAGAGATAGGATTCTGTTTGCAGAAGTTATGTATGTGTTGTGTGTGGCCACAAACCACATTAACACTATAATTCTCATGTAAAATGAACATCTAATGAAGGCTTCCTCAGTTTTTTCCAAGGTTGTATGGGTACTTGTACCCGCACCCCCGGTACACATACCCACGTACCCGTACTGGGTACATGTATCCCAAGTACTGGGTACTCGGTGAAGAGCACCATAGCTGAGGACTTTGATTAAGATTTTTGATTTAAAAAAAAAGTTTTCTGTTTGCATATCAGCTTGTTGTTTATCAAGCTTAATTCAATACCTAATCAGTTTGAAACTTTGATAAAATATTGATTAACAATAAACTTTATCACAGTTCAAGTCAGAAGTTTATCATTTGCAATGTGTCATTGTCATATGATTTATGATCTTCTTGTTCATGTTTAATGTCCGCCTTCTCTATCATGCATGTAAACATTTATCATATATTATTATTACAAACATATAGCAAATGTGAAACTGAAAGCAATACATTACATTTGCAAATTTTATCACCGTTCTTGTTATGCATCTACATTATTATTATAAATATATAGCAAATCTGAAACTGAAAACAATACATTAAATTTGCACACTTTATCACTGTTCTTTTTTTTGAAAAACCAATGTCATGACTCATAATTTCAGATTTTCTATAAATATAAAAGTATAATTAAAAATAAAGTTTGGCATACCCAAGTATGAAAAATAGCTGTACCCATATCGGTACCCTAAGTACCCCAAGTACCCCGTCCCTGTGCAACCTTGGTTTTTTCTTGTTGAATGATGCAAAGTCCACTGTAGTTTCTTAAGGGTTACATATGGTTGCCTGTCTCAATATGAAGCTGGTATTGCTCTCACAATTATCTGGCTGAGGGAATCTAGAGTCTTCCAATCAGAAGGTTATTGTAGATATTATGAAGCAGTCAGCTCCTTAGCAATATGTAACAAATGTTTTGAGAGAAAAATGTCTCTTTGGAGGAGTTGGAAAAAAGAGCCATGTCTTATGAGTTAGCTGTTGTTTAACATGTTTGGCATGTAAATCTATTAAAACCTCTCTTAAAATTTGAATTTAATGTTATGATGTGCATTTATTTTCCAAAATTTGTCAGATTGAATTGTGATCTTGACAGCAAGTTTTTATTAAATCTAGTCACTTTTAATGCAGATGCATTTATATATAATCCTTTTGAAATATCCGTAAATTCAAATTTACTATTTTAAGCTTTCCAACTGAGTTTGTGCATGTTCCAAATTTATAACAGTAATTACCTAAATCATGGGCTTCTTGTTAAGTTTTTTGTTGTTTCTGTAAGTCGACATGTCTTATGACATCTTTTCAATTATTTGAGTTATCCTTTGAAATAAAAATATTGGAACTTGCCTATCTGTGTCTCCAATTGTATTTGACAATACACTTTTTCTGAACATCATTAATTTTATTTTGAAACAATATTGAAACTTGCTTATCTGTGTCTCCAGGAGCCAATCCCAGTGACACAGCTTGTGAGGGAAACAGCGACTGTAATGCAAGAGTTCACTCAGTCAGGGTATGCTTACTATGTAATGATTATTTACTTATTTTGTGGGGCATTGATCTATGCAAAGTGTGGTCGCACTTTGCAACTTCATGATCATTCAGTTATAGGATTGTTACTCTTCAATTGCAGCCACAAATTAACTTCTTGATACGTACTTATAGTGATTTACAATATATTAAGTTATGACTAACAGCAGCAGCAATGTCTCTTTGCAGTGGAGTAAGACCCTTTGGAGTATCTCTTTTGGTTGCTGGTTATGATGACAATGGTCCCCAATTATATCAGGTATTCGTGTTTAGCTTCTCTAATATTCTTCTTCAAAATGATTTCATTCATTTTGGCAGTATAAACTAAATTGGTAGATTTTGCATTGTTAGATCATGTTACTAGTTCTTTGAAATTATTCATTCTACTTTGAGTTCTTTTGGAGGAGATCTTTTTAAGGTATTAACTATTAAGTTTTAACCATAGCACTGAAGAATATGTGGAACCATTAATTAATACTTTCATAGCATAGAAATCTTTAGGTCCTTCTCCATTTAGAATTTTACTGTACTATACAATACGGTGCTATTTTATGTAAAAATCTTATGACTACAACTTTTTTTATTATAAATTTTTTGCATTATAATTATAACGTGTTAAATACGCCTTCTAGTTCTAGTTCTTAAAGGATCATTATTTGTACTAATGGTGAATAAAACAGGTGGATCCTTCAGGTTCTTATTTTTCATGGAAGGCTTCAGCAATGGGAAAAAATGTGACAAATGCAAAAAATTTTCTTGAGAAGAGGTGATTTTTCTCCGGATATCTCCTGCCTTAAAAAATTTATACTCTTTATTCGCTAATCCATTTTTTAAAGAGTTCCTTTTAATTTATCTGTGAGCTGAGATGAAAATTGATAAATTCAATGTCAAGATGATAATACTAAGTACAAAAAGGAAAAAAAGGGGATAATATTATATTGGCCTTGATAATCACGCTTACTTCCAGTTGATTATATTTTGATGCTATGATATAAGGTTATTCCTTATGACCTTGTTTGATGCCTTGGCCTTTGCTATACTGGTAATTTTGTGCTATACTTACCAGTCTGATGCTTTATGAAGACACTTGCAGTGGCCAAGAAATAATCTTAAGAGTGGTTTGTTGTGGTGGTGATTACTGATTATTTAAGTACGCTGAATGGAGGATTCTATAGAGCTCAGATGGATGTTAGCCTGCAAATGTTAGCCCTAATATTATAATGGAAAACTTTGAGGCCACCTTAAAGAGTTTAATTGGTCTATTACAATAGGCCATTGAAAGAATTAGATTTTCAGTTATCCAAAATAAGTGGCAGCTACAATTGAAATAAATTCTTGAGGATGTACATCTTAGCTCAAGTTTTCATAGTTTTAACTGGGGTTGTAATTGCATGTTTTATGAATTGATGCAGATATACGGAGGACATGGAACTTGATGATGCAGTGCATACTGCTATATTGACACTGAAAGAGGGGTACGCTAACGGAGATACAAATTTTTCAAATGATATGTGGAAAACATTTGACAGTCTTGTTAGCTCCTAGAGTTAGCTGATAGATTTTTCCATGTTTGTGCAGTTTTGAAGGACAAATATCAGGAAAAAACATCGAGATAGGAGTGGTTGACACTGACAGAAAATTCAGGTATGCATTTGGGTACCTCAGATTGGTTTTGTTTGAGCTTATAATGGTTTTCTTTATGTTCTTTAGAGAACAACAGTATTTACTACTTATTGGGAATGCTTTTGCTGATGTCCGGTGCAGAGTATTGACTCCTGCTGAAATTGATGACTTTTTGGCTGAGGTTGAGTAATTTAAATTTCTAGCATACAAACTCAATATGCAATATCTTGGATATCCTTGTACCAATCAGGGTACAAGTTACAGTTGATTATTGTATTGAATTATTTTGTATGAAGAGGTACAAAGAATTTTCAAGGGCTTATTTTAGTAAGTTAATGATTTCTCGGCCCGCATGAAATTTTGGATGTTGGCAGCAGGCTAAGTTTTTAATTAATGATCTTTTTCATGTTTTTTGACATTCTGGTCTATCATGCAGGTAGTCTGCATAATATCATGCAGGTAATCTGTATCATTTTGGATTTTAGAAGGGTTAAAAAATTAGCATCATAAATGAAGTTGCCCTATGGAGAGGGCTTGAGGATCTATCTTAATGAAGTGGGAGGTCCCATGTGATTAGAAAAGTTCAAAAGACGATTACTACAGGAAAAATTGCAATCTTATTTTTGAAAATTGAAGCTTTTACATTTTAGCTTTCAGATTTCCTAATGCTGTCGTTGGGGTGGGACTAGAAATTTTGCTCAGTAGCATAGGATTCTTTTAGTGACATAAGGTCAGTAGAGAATATTTGTAATGTGTTGGTATTAGCTATTTCTAAGAACATCCCTAGGACCACTGGTGCCCTTTTGTTTCTGAGCTGTTTACATTGTAAGCAACTGAAGGATTCATGCCAAGCACTAGTAAATTCTCAGGAGCAAACACAGGTACATCATATGCAAACTCCTGTTCTTTCATAATACAGAGTTGTGGCCATTAATTCTTATCCAATGAAGCTTGTTGACTAAAACTGTATCTCAACTGACAGTAATTCCGACTTATACTAGGCAATTTTCATATCAAACAAAAACCAAAAAATGTACTTAAGTCCATGCGACCTTACCTTCTATTAGTGTTGCTATAAACAACATCCATGTATCCATGTCTGCCAATTTGCCAACAATCTCCTTGTTAGCATGAATGCTGATGGTATTCCTTTGGGAGAGTATCTTAAGCATTGGTGAGTATGTGGCAGTATTGACATGTTGCATTCATGACTTTGTTTGTCATTGATGTCAACATAACAGTAAGTCTGTGAAGACTAGCAGAGTCGCAGATAGAGATCAAGGTTGTACGGATAGAGGTTTGATGATCTAGTGATGCGCGAGTAAGGACATGTTCCACATTAGGACCTGATGATAAGGTTCAATGCGCATAAAGTTAGTTGAAGACGTACATAAGATATGCCTGATTTACAGTGAGCAGTACATAGACAAAGCACCTGGGAAGCGTTTTCTGGTGATTGCATTATATCTTCTAATAGAGATATATTTTGGAGATGCACAATTAGTTAGTGACAGAAGATAGTTTGATGGTGCCGTCAGCGAGTGCACAAGTCCTAGTGTCGCATGTGTGAGAAGTTGTATAGACTGTGAGACGATAGTGCTATTGTAATTACAAATTAATTAATTATTTTATTATAATTAATTGGGAGAGCCTCAAGGCCGGCTCAAGGAATTATTTTGAAGATAGGGTATAAAGGAAAGTATTTTTTTGTTGTTGTAAAATCATGATTGAAAAGTGTTTAAGGAAGTGCGAAAAGGAGCGCAGTGTTTGGTGAATGGGAGTAAGCAATCCAAGGGATTATTGGATGTGAGGTTTGTGATTTGGTAACAAGATCAAAAGGAGCAGAGGTCTGGTTGACAAGACAGAGAAAGAGAAAGGAGCAGTGCAATACAATTATATTATTATGCAAAGAATAATATGTAGATCATTTGGATAGTGGGTTAATTGGTCTTGGCCCTAAAGCTATTTGGACAATGAGTCCATCTGCGTTACACAACTCCTAACAAGGTTGGCACATCTCTTAACAAGGATTCAAAGTCTCCTAATAGGGATTGATATGTATTGAATGTTGTTTTAGATTCCTAATAGGGCCCATCCTCTAACAAGGATTATTTATATTAGTACGTCATTTTGTGGGTATCATCCCCACCGGGGTTTTTCCTTTGATCAAGGGTTTCCTTAGTTAACATCTCTAGTGTTATTGTGTATGAGTATCTTGTTATGGTTTTTGATTATATAGTTCACATGGTTAAGTTTTATAAAGGTTGATAATTGTGACAATAGTTGGATAACTGACTCACCCTGCTCCCCCTCTTAGTTATATTGGTGGAGTGTATTCTAACACTCCCCCTTTGACATTGATGGCAACACTTAGTGCAAAAGTCACTATGTCAGAATTGTCAAATCTTTAAAACTGTCCAAAAAACTTATCCTGATCCTAACCAGAAGGTCCATATCTGTACCTGATCATGTTATACTTACCTTTTCTTCGTAGTGTACTTGCCCTTATATTGTTTACATACATATTTTTCAATGATTTTGACTCCCCCTTTGACATCAATGACAAAGTTGAGTAAACTATGTACAAATCAAAATTGTAGTGCTTCAAAAATTGAAAATAACAACCTCAGAATATGTGCAACATTTCTCCTTAGTGTGTCAACTTTGTTTTCCAAGTTTTCTTTGTACTCTTTGCCACTTGAAATACACCACATATTGCATATGATGTAATATGACTTGAATACCTCATAAGTCTTTTTAGAAGACTCTAATAACTCTAGCTACTTTTGCATTAGCTCCAATTTGGGTGTGATAAGACTTCACAATAATAGAAATTTGTTTAACACTCTGCCTCTTTCTCTTTGCAAAACATTGATAGCATCAAAAGTCTTGCTTATTGCTTTCTCTGTGTCCAAAACACTCTGGTTTGTCTTAGAAAATTCATCAGCTAACTTTTCTAGCTTATCCTCATCATCTTCCACATATTTTGTGCGTGCAACAAATACTTGCTTTCCTTCTTGCACACATCCTTTGATTTCCTTAATACATTCATCAATCACTCGAACATCATTGATAATGTTTGCACATACCTTATGAAATTGTTCTACTTCAAATTTATGTTCTGCCTTGGCTTTTGCAAACAATATAAGTGAAGTATAGTGGGCGTCAAAATCTTCTAAAACACTTACTAAATTATCAACAACATTGTTACCTTCAAATGTTTTCTTTAATGAAATGTCTTTTGTAATCTGTCCAATTCTTGTTCCAATACTTTGACATGTTTTTCATATATTTTTTGAGATCTTTGCTTTGCCTTGGCAAAAGCTATCAAAGATATACTCATCAAAGCGTCTTCATCTAAGTCCTCCTTATCCACACTCGGAATATCTCAACTAAAATGACTTGCCAACAATGATTTGAGTGATGAAGTGGGTGTAATTGGTGTAGTGTTTAATACCTTTGCTAAAGTACTTGCAATGTTAACTTGTGCCACTATGATCTGTCTAGGAGCTATAACTGTTTGAATATTTCCTTGTGTACCAACATCTACTATGATGAATGAAGGTTTAATTTCACTTGTCATAGATTGAACTTCTTACTCTATGATAGCTTCATTCTTTTCTTCCTGTTCCTTCTCCTTAACTTGTTCATCTTGAACAATTTGATCTACCTCATTATTAGCTTTTGTTATGATGTCTTGAATTTTTGCAACATTGACTTCATTATCAATAAAAGTGTTGATTTCGCTTTGTCTTCAGGAGTTACATCAAGTGTAACTCAAATACCTGTAACATAGAAGTTTGGTTGCTTAATTGTGCTATAAAATTGATTTACCTTTTTTGTTTCCTCCCATGGTAATAGATTGAAGGTTTCCTACCATGATTTGTTCTCGTACCAGGTTCATCAAGAACCTCTACTAAAGTCTTTTATGTTTCTTCTGCAATTTCACCATAGAGTTGGCATTATTTTAACAATCCTCATCTTGGTCGTCATCTTAGGTCTCGCTCTCTCAAGAATTCATTTCATTTCATCAACAATGATTAATGTGCAAAACTCTCACAACTTTGTTTCTCCGATCTCTTGATATTTTTCAAGTGCAAGTTACCTTCTTACTACTAGTTTCTCATAGATGGATTTTGTGGAATGCTTCCTCTAGTCCCTAAAAGATTTGTCTTAAAGTTTAGTAGGTACTTAACAATCGAATTATTATTTATTGCTCGATCATCCTCAACATATCTTATGTAGTATCTCTGATTCAAAACCTGTTTTTATTTAATCAAAACATATCTTATGTAGTATTTCTCAAGTTGATCCAATTTTCCTTCATTTTTATTTCTTGAAATAATCTTCTTGATATCATGTTTCCATTTCTTTCTTCTTCCTTATTGTTGATCTCAACAACTTCTAGTGTTTCTACTATCTCAAGTTCATCCTTGGACTTGTCTATTTATTTGCCTTTATTTGCTTTTTTCTTATTTGTGACCTTGAATTTCTTGGGGCTTGGGCTTTGTGCCTTTTCCTTTTGCCTTGTAACTCTAATAGGTGTTTGTTCAACATGCTTATCTTGTCTTAGCAACTGGAGGAGTCCTTGTAAATCTCGTTGTGACCTTGTGAGGTTGAGGTGTAATCTCAACTTCTATCATCAAAACATTGGGTGTATCTAGCATCTTTACTATCTCTGTAATAGTATTTTTTATAGGTTGTGTGCTTGTACTTTCTAGTTTAGCATTTGAGGGAACTTCACTTCCCTTTTTCATTGTAGTCCACTCTTCTTTGCTTGTCCCTTCTTTCTTTGCTATCTTTTCTATAATCTTTTCTACTTCTCTTTTTCCTGAATCTTTGTATAATTCCTCTGAGTTGACCAAATTTCTCCTTATAGGTTCCCCATCTCTCTGCTTCTTTGTCTCTTGGTGAGGCAAGCATTACCTCTGCATTATTGCCTATGATTTCAAACTTGCACTGTATATATGCCCTTATATCATCTACATGCAATACACCTTTAGGGCCGTCTTTCATTGACTTGAAGGGGTGTTTCTTAAATTGATAACGTGGTCTATCCTTGACATTGTAAAACCAATGCTTATCCATAATTATCCTACTTCAACAATTGTAAATGATTGAATCAAAGATCTCACAATGTATAAAATTACTTTAGGGCTTCTTGAAATTACTTTGAAATATCTTCAATCTCCTTCCAACTCTTTAGCTCTGGGTCTTTGATGTCTTGAACAGCTCAAATGGTGACAATGGACTCCATTTTACCATTTTAGCACTAACATTTTTTGCCTAACAAAATATTTCAGCACTCAACATGCACAAATGAATACATTAGAAAGTAAAATGATAACAAGAAGAAACTCATAACATCATGATTTGTTAACTAGGGAAACTCTGACCGAGGGAAAATCCTGGTGGGGATGGTACCTACATGGTAGTGTACTTGTCTGAAAATTTTCTATAAGGAGAGTTACCCTGTTAAGAGTCTATTACATACATTTAGTACATGAGTCCTTGCTAGATGTCTCAACCCTTTTAGGAGTATTACAAAGGAGCTCGCTATTCATACAATGATATGCAATCTAAACAATGAGTTACATATACTGTATTGTAACTGACAATATTGATATCTTTAATATTTGGTTAGTACTTTGCGTATCTCATATTTGATTATACCTTTGCAACATCTGATCACATCCAATCATTAAAATATCAATATACCATCATACATAAAGTTTATATATCACATGCATAACATAACCATATTTCACATTATCAAGGTGTCTTTATATACCCTTTTGATTATCCTGTCTAGTCAACCTTGAAGATGAAACATGTAAACACTTACCCAATTTTTTTCACCAAAACTTGCTAACTAATATACTAACATCAACTGACATAATTACATCAGATACAAACTCCTATTCTTTCATGATACAAAATTGTGGCCAATAATTTTAATCTAGTGAATCTTGTTGACTAAAATTGTACCTCTGCTGACAATAATTTCGACTCAGGCAATTTTCATATCAAACATAAACTTAAAATTGTACTTAAGTCCATGCAACCTTACCTTCTGTTAGTATTTCCATAAATGATAACATCCATGTGTCCATATCTGCTAACTAGCCAAGACATAACTTGTTAATCTTGATTGTTATCTCCTCTTTTCAATTGTCATCTATCTCGCTGTCAAGATCTACCATTTGCATAACACCTCACAATATTTCAATTTTATATTATTAAATAGTTTGTATTTTGACTCATATTACTCTTTATCAATTGACTAATTTAATGCTTATTCCAAGATCTATCTGTCTAAATTAGGCACCTCATATTCTTCATTTAGTACTTCATAAAGGTTAATTCCATTTTAGTATCATTACTTTCCAATTTAACCTTTAGTCTTATTTGTGCCAAATAGTAAAAGTAAAAAATAGAGGATGCTAATTTCAAATTAACATATTGCTAACTCAAGATGTCATTAACACAAGTTAAGCAGTTGATCTACATCTAGTAAAAGATTTTAAAGCCTTTAGCTTTGGTTGTTCTTAGTCAATATCATCTAATAATGCATGAACTAACCAAGGGTATAAATGCCTAGCCGCGACCGTAGGCTCCATGCTCGTGACTGAGCCCTTGCTCATGCTCGTGCTCCTGCTTGTTCCTGGTTGCTGTGTGCAGGGGCCGTAGGTGCTTGGTCTTGTTTGCTGGGTGCCCTTGCCATCCACTATCATGGTGTCGTAGCCGCTAACTTTGCCTCTTCTCATTATTGAGCCCAATTTTTGGAACGCATTGGGAATTCGACTGTTTGCGTTTATAGCCGCTGGTTGCCGAGTGGTCTCTCATTGATTGTTGTGTGCTGGGGTTGTAGGTTGCTGGTACGGGGAGTGGGAGTGGTGCCCTTGCCATTATGCCTTCTGCATCCATTTCAGCTAGATCTGGGTCGGCTTCTCCTATGCCTTCAGGGGGTAGGGCTGCCTCTTATGCCGACGTGGTTGCATTTAAAGCGGGTCTTCATGGTGCTGTTCGAGATGCTCATTCCAGGGCTTCTCGTCCTTGTGAAGTTTCCCCTCTAAGTGTATCAAATCCTATAAGGGTATTTTTAGACCCAGAAACAATTGATGATATTTATGACAAAAGAGCTCTTTGCCTTTGTTGCTATTTTTCACTTTCGGGGTTTTTGGCCCTCTCTTGCTAATTTTCATGCTTGGATCTCCAAGCATTGGGTGTAGAGCTGTAAAACTAGTGCTTAAAGGAATACAATGGATAACCAAAATATTCAAAACAATAGATTTAACTCACATATATGATTAAAGAAAAGAGAATTAAAGTACCAAAGTAGCCTAAGAACATGCAAACCTCTTAAACCAAACAATCTTCCCTTTGATGCATAGATGTGTCCGTAAGATGGATGTGTGCTCAATGACGTTGCTCAATCTTCAATGGAGGATATGATTCAAAATGGATTTGTAGATGGATTTTGCCATTATGATGGTATTTTGTTAGTCCTTGGGCTCTCAAAATAGCATCATAACATTAGCATAGAAGTGGATGATATTTGTGAAGTGAGAGGGTTTCATTTATAGGCAAAGGGGTAGTGAGATGGAGGGTTAGGATGCAAGGAAGGGGAATTGGTTAAGGAGGGCTAGGATGCAAGGAAAAGAGAGTAGTGCTTAAAGGAATACAATGGATAATCAAAATATTCAAAACAATAGATTTAACTCACATATATGATTAAACAAAAGAGAATTAAAGTACCAAAGTAGCCTAAGAACGTGCAAACCTCTTAAACCAAACAATCTTCCCTTTGATGCGTAGATGTCTCCGTAAGATGGGATGTATGCTCAATGACGTTGCTCAATCTTCAATGGAGGATATGATTCAAAATGGATTTGTAGATGGATTTTGCCATTATGATGGTATTTTGTTAGTCGTTAGGCTCTCAAAATAGCATCATAACATTAGCATAGAAGTGGATGATATTTGTGAAGTGAGAGGGTTTCATTTATAGGCCAAGGGGTAGTGAGATGGAGGGTTAGGATGCAAGGAAGGGGAATTGGTTAAGGAGGGCTAGGATGCAAGGAGAAGAGAGCACATGGATTGTGCTTCTTTAAAACTCTAGCCTTGTGACAAGTGTCACAAAGGGATTGGATAGGGAAGATGGTCAAGATAGGTGGTTGGAGGGAGTTATGAGGGAAGAAAAGGGAGGATGAGTGTAGAAAATAGGTGTAAAAAGTATTTAAAGAGCCTTTAAGTCATATAAGAGCCTTTAAGGCTCTTGGATAGGAATTCAAGACTTTAAGGATGGAACTTTGACTTTGGTTTGGTTTAAGACTTTCTTAACCCTTGGTTAAAGTTGTGCACATGCTTAAGGAAGGGATTAGGCTTAGCTTAGGAAGAGATTAAAAGACAAGTTTTTTGAGATTTAATGAGGTAGGTTAAGTTTTTGTTTGAATATAAAAATGGATGGTAAAGTCTCTTATTGAATATTAAAATGGAGGATTAAGTGTTTGTTTGAATATTAAAATGGGAGGTGGGTGGAAGTCTCGACTTTGGCTTGGGTTAGGAATTCTTAATCTAGGATTATGGTTGTGCACATGGTTAGAGTGAGGATTACGCTTGGATTAGAGGGGGGTCAGGGGGCAAGTGACTTAGATTTGATGAGATGGGTTAGTTAGGTGGCTAAGTGAGGTTAGTATGTGTGAATGGGTTGGATTAGGGGTTAGGATATGGTTTAGGGAGGCTTTTAGGATTTTAGATATTTTATTAAATGATTTATTTAATAAAATGGGGTTATGGAATTAAATTGAATTGATTTGAGGATTTATTCAATTTAATAAAGAAATAGGGATTTATTTGATAAATTGATTTTGGGTGATCATTTGATTTTATCAATCGGACTATAGTTAATTAAATTAACTAATTAACTAGGGGATGACAATAGATTAATTAAATATTAAATTCTTAATTGATGATGCCTTAGGAGATGACTAAATAGGATTACTTAAGTGATGTAATCGTATTTAGGTGTCTACATTTTGCCCCTCTTTGAGATAGTGTTGGAACAATAATATTTCAAAGAAGTTTGAAGATAGACGACACAAAGAAAACTTTGAAAGAAACATGATTGCCCTAGTTTTGAATAGAAGAGGAGAGAGTGGACTGTGTGATGCCCCCTCAAGAAGATGACGAGGAGAGAAGGTGAGGCCCGACAACTTCTTGAAAGGTACAAGAAGCTAGGGCGAGCAGGAGGACTGAGAGTGGCTAAGAGAGGTGGTTCAAGGAAGCACATACTCTCACTATGGGAGAATGATACAAAGGAAAACCTCGTGCACAAGGATAACCAATGGGTAAGAACATTGGCTACAGGGAGAGGGGGGAGGGTGATTGGTTTTCTAAATTGAACCCAGGGAAGGGATTTGGAAGATAGGAGATTTGGGGATATTAATTCGAGGATTTATGATTGGTTATGACTAAGATTATGATTGATGTAGGAGCTATGATAATGATTAATGAAGGAGCTATGATTATGATTGATGTAGGAGCTATGATTATGATTGATGAAAGAGCTATGATTAAGATTGATACAGGATTGGATACCATGGGATTGATAGGAGATATGATTGTGATATGGATAAAACTGTTTGATCATGATTGTAACACTGATTGGATGGGATGCTTGGATAGGATGGGATGTTTTGATAAGATGGGAGTGTGAAGTAATCCATTGAAGCTTGATCGTGTGGGTGTTCCAAAGGGGAGCACCACCATGTAGTTGAGCACTTATTTTGATATAGGAATATGGGGAATATGCCAAGGTTACTAAGAACATCAAGGCCTTTTTACCAATATTACATAGGATTGACGTGAAACAAACACACAAGGATTGCCCCAACATCACACATGAATCCCGAAAGAATCAGAGTGGAAATGATACTAGGTAACCTGCAAGCAAACAATATTTTTCAAGTGCACCATGTAACCACAAGTGATCACATGTTTGGACTATGCAAGGGTCATATCTGACTGACTCATAAGCAGAAAAGAAAACGAAAAAGACTTGATCAAAACCTTGCTCTTGAATTGCCCCATTCGTATGACACCATGATAGAAAAGATCGTGGCGACCTAGAGGAGGGAACAACCCAAATCGCTTGGTAGAGATACTATAAGAATCAAAGTTGAAATCCTGAAAAGAAAATAAAGTGTGAGAAAATGTAAATCCATGAAAAAGTAACCTTTTGCCAAAGAGATTAGTAGGACTGGATACTGAGGGACCAAGATCAGATGAGAGGAAGGATGCATCCTACAAGGATCTATCGGTAATATCAAGGACTAGGATCAAATGGGAAATCACAACTTTAGGACAATACTGTGATGACAAGGGATCTCGTACAAGGATTTACTAAAGCACATAACCAAGAGAACTACGATTTGTGATAAAATATGAACTGATACGAAGAGATGAGAGATTTACAATGATACCAAGCGAAGGATTGACATGTAAGGAATATAGAGTGGACAGACCAAAGTATTTACAAGGGATTACTATACAAAAGCTTAGTGTGATATGATAGTGGCGAGAAAGATGAAGATGAGAAGGTTAGCGGAAGAAAATCTAGGGATGAGGAGATAGTGGGATGAAAAGCGTGGGATGAGAAGCTAGCGAAAAGAGATAGGATATAGCATACTGTTACTAGTTGCTGACTTGACGGTTATGATGCTGAGTATTGGAGCTTGTTGCCGAAGATATTGATAGTGTGTAATGGAAGCTATGGAGAATGTTGTTGGTTCTATAAAAGGTGAGCGAATTTGATGAAAGCCCAACAACAAGAAGTGTTAGCTGAAGCATAAGAAAAGTGTGAGTGAAGAATTAAGCTACGAGTGAAATACCAATGGCCGATTCGCAAGAGCAGAGGCAATAAATGCCAGAGGCGATAGAAGGAGGAATGGGGGGATGGAGTGAAGAGGAAAATGAAAGCCAAGGAGAAAGGAAGTGGTTGTTGGGGCAGAAGCAGGGTGTAAAACGGAGCCAACAAAAAGGAAGAGAAACCTTGCCACGTTGAAGCATGCGGCGTTGTGATTGGGAGTGGTGGAGGCTAGCCAAATTAATCTAGCTCAAAATCAGCCAGAAGAGGAAGAAGAAAATCCGACCTTGTTGCAACTACTAGCAAAAGGTGTGATGCAAAAAATAGAGTCGAGGGAAAAAGAGAAGGAGACAAACTCGCCTAGTGTGAGAGTGTTGTTAGAGGGAGTGGGTGTAGAAGATCAACCATCTGTAGAAGAGACTCTTCCAGAAGGGGAACAAAGATCCGTGAAGCGACCAACAACAGTCTTATGGAAGAAGGGAAAAAGCAGTCTAGGGGATATGATGCAGAGCTCTGGGTAACAAAAGGGTGAGCCAGTGTTGTTTGCATTTCGACCATTTCGAGCATTGCAATCCGATGCTGCAATACAAGTGGCGCATGATGCAACAGTGGTGATGGAGAAAGCGTTGGTGGTGGAAAAAGAACGGGTTGACCAAGCAGAGAAAGATGCGAATTTCTTTCAAGGCTTGATTGAAAGAGTGCGAGAGGATGGTGCACAGATAGAAGCTGAGTGCTTGAGGATGATGTTGATGATGGAACGAATGAGAGTGGAGACTGTGGAGGCAACTTTGGCAGTTGAGAGAGCGGCTATGGAGAGATGTGAAAATGAATTAGTGCTCTTGCGGTCGCAAATAGAAGCATTTAGGGAGTCAGCAGTGTAGACCAATAGTTTAGCACGGAGGTCACAAGAGCAACTGAATGCAAGTAATGCGCGCATTACGTGGTACCAGAATCAGTTGAATACAGTGAAATATGAGAGGGAGTCAATGAAAATGCTAGCGAATAGATATGAAAGAGAACATGATATTGTGCAGAGGACAACAACTATTCTAGGAGCAGAAAGACTATGGGTAGAAATGAAAGATGTCATGGAGCAGTCTGTGAAGGTTGCACAAGAGGCGGCATATTACATGGGATTATATCACTAGGCGGTCCCTTTGGAGCAAAGGAGAGGAGTTGTATACTCTGAAAAACATTTTATGGAGCAGATAAACACCCTCTTGAGGTGTGGTAACATCCCGATTCCAATGGATACACTTTGGGCAGGTGTGAGGATGACTCTAAGGTCATCATCATTTGGGACTGGGTTTGAAGGAATGCCATTGATTGGACACCTTGTCTTGCCACCTCCCACAGGGAGGCCATAATAAATAATCTGCCAGACATTGGTTAAATGTAATGTTATGGTTGTCGTCGTAAGAGAATAAAAAGTTTGTGCTACTGCTTGTGACAATCAAAGGGACAACAAATGTTGTTCGTAATGCAATGCCATGTTTTGTTTTTGGGATTTTATGGAATATATATGGATGTTTTTGTGTTTTTGTCGAATATTTAAATGTTTTTGGGATGCTTGATATATATTAGAATGTTTTTGTGATAAATAATGGAATGGTTTAACTCTTGTAAAAGTGGGAACAATATAATCCATAGAGTAAGGGTAATCGTGACGCGTAGGCAAGAATGTCTATGTGTAGATTAACAATGTGGGGATGTTTCTCTATGTGTGTGACGAGATGTACAAGGCATGGAAAAAGACATTGAGACCTATGCAAGGCTTGTGATGGCCAAAAGAGGTCAAGAAGGGCCTTGAAAAAGGCGTTTGGGCCTAAAAAGATGTCACGGGGGCCTGAAAAAGGCATTTGAGCCTAAAAAGGCATTGCGGGGGCCTGAAAAGGTCAAAATAGGGCCTTAAAAAAAAGGTTTATGCCTAAAAAGGCACTTTGGGGGCCTGAAAAAGGTGTTTGGGCCTAAAGAGGCATTTGATGGGCCTTGAAAAAGGTGCCTTAGGCCAATAAAAAGGCATTTTGGCCGAAAAAGGTGCTAGAGGGGTCCAAAAAGGACACATGGGGCTTGAAAAGGACATATGAGGGGCCTAAAAAGGCGTTTGAGGGGTCCAAAAAGGACACTAGTACCTTGAAAAAGGCATTTGAGGCGCCAAAAAAGGCACTTTGAGGGCCAAAAAGGACATTTATACCTTGAAAAAAGGTATTTGAGGGGCCTAAAAAGGCGCTTTGGGCCTAAAAAGGCACTTTGGGGGGCAAAAAGGACATTTATACCTTGAAAGAGGTATTTGAGGGGCCTAAAAAGGTACTTTGGGGGCTAAAAAGGAGACTTGTACCTTGAAAAAGGTATTTGAGGGGCTTGAAAAGGCGCTTTGGCCCTAAAAAGGTGCTGGAGGGGTCCAAAAAGGACACTTGGGCCTTGAAAAAGCATTTAAGGCCTAAAAAGGCGCTAGAGTGGTCCAAAAAGGACACTTGGGTTTTGGAAAAGGCATTTAAGGCCTAAAAAGGCGCTAGAAGGGGGAGCCAAGCTCTCACGCTTATGCCTACTTATTGTGTGCCCCCAACTGTATGAGGATGAAAGAGTCTGACGGATATCTAGGCATTCGAGAGAACATTGATATATTTGTTGAAGGGGGTTAGACTAATCGTGGCCACTGCAACTTAAATAAGACTAATGAGCCATGGGGAATTGTTGCTTTTGACAAGAGGAAGGAAATAGAGGCACCTTTTGCGCTATCCATGTTGTGTCAAATTTTCCAAAGTCCTGCAAAATGTTTCAGGACAAGTCCTGTGAAATGTTTCAGGACATTACTACGCTGCTTCTTAATATCAGTGAGGCATGTGGGGTTCAAATATCTGATGTCCTATTGTAGAGCATAATTGGGCTAAAGTGAGGCAAAAATTGAGAGGAATTTTGGGGTGTTGTTAATGTTTCAAGCTTTTACAACCATGTTTGGCAATTATGACCCCCTTTTGAATGCTTTGGGCCATTTGTGGATTTTTTTTGATATTTTAAGATAATTTTTGATAATTTTTGATATTTTTTGGTGATTTTTGAATGTTTTTGATATTTTTCAGCAATTTTTGAATTTTTTTGGTAAGTTTGTGTGATTTTTGGGTCTGTGGAGGTGAAAGGGAGGATGTGAGCGAGATTTGGTGGAATACGTGGATAACCAAGACCACATGAGGTACCTAAAGAGGCAATGAAGGGAGTTTATAATGCCAAGTGCATTGACTGAGGGCTAAAATAAACATTGGAGATGATTGGCCAATGGGGGATAGCAGAGATGTGCATTGATTTTCCTGCAATTCATGTCTATGGTATCTCAATACATAATCAGACTCCATGTTTCCTTTGAGCCACAACCTTCCTTCTCTCTAGCTACCCCTACTTCCATCCATTTCTAATGCTGAGCAACCATTGATTGGCAGAGTAGAACTTAAAAATACAAAATGTTTGTCAATTGGGTATCTGTGAAATTAATTCTAGATTGAATACCAACTTGATAGACTACTCTAGTCCAGGCTATAAGCTTCTCAACCTCAGATAAACAAATAATTTTCTACCAAATACCTCCAAATAATTCAACTGTAAATGCTACCCCTATCTTCTATTAATTGCAATGGAAAGCCACAAAGAGCCAAAATTTGTCTCCGAGATGGAAAATCAACCATTCAATTGTAGTCCTTTTCAACATTGAAGGGCAAGTTTGGCTTCATTTTCTAGATGTGTTGATGGTCTATAGAGGAGTGATGGGGTTGGTTCTCTCTTTTCTTTGCTTTTTCCCTTTTTTTTTTTGAGGATTTATGATTTTTTTGATAATTTTTAGGCAATTTTTGAATTTTTTTTGATATTGTTTGGATGATTTTTGAATTTATTTTTGGTAATTTTGGATGATTTTTGAGACAATGTGAGTGAGATTTGGTGGAATACGGGGATAACCAAGACCACGTGAGGTATCTAAAGAGGCAATGAAGGGATATGAATGGATGACATTGGAGTATATGGGGATAGCCGAGAGCTAGATACCAATGACAAGGGATGTACCAAGCAAGGGAAAGATGGAGAAATGGTGAGAAGTGCAAGGATAGAAGAAAAGGGGACAACTGGTTTTGGGAATGACAAGAGAAAAATAGGGCTAGGATGGGGGGAATAGAAGGATGGACACGACATGGTCTCCAAGGAATATAGTGCCCCTAGTCTATGTGATTCAAGGGGAGGGTTTATGAGGGAAGTGATAGGATGGAAGATTGGTCAACAAGAGGATAAGGGAGATATATGGAAGCTAGGAGTTTTTTATGAGGGTTGTGACAGGATAGAAGGGTGGATGGTGTAGAGGGAGGATAGGATAGAAAAGGTGAAGGAGCAGGGAAGATAGGGGATAATAACATTCAATGGATGAGGATGAGGGAGGGTTTATATGGATGAAGGGGGGGTGGAGAAAGGATAGGTGGAGACAAACCTCAATGGGGAATGGATGTCAAAAGGATGAACAAAAGCATGTATCTAGTGGTGGACTTTATTTTTATCAAGATTTGAAGGAGGATGGCGGGTGAAATGGATAAGATGTGGTGGGTATGGTGGAATGAGATGGGTATGGTGGGTGATGGAACATGCCCCCAAGTGTATAGGGCATTTGGATAAAGGGATTACACATGATGCTTGCTTGCCAAGTTTTCATCATGGTACTTATCCATCATGCTTGAATTGCCAAGTTTTCACCAGTGGATGATTTTTTATTTTTTGACTTTTTTGATGCATTTTGACTCATAGATGTTGATAGGAAGGGAGGGAGTTGAAAAGGATTGGATTATACAAGCAGAACAATAGTTGAGAGTTGGTAGGTAAGGGATGGATAGACATGAGGCTTGTGGGTAAACGAATGAGGAAAATGGAAAGATCATCATCGACACACACCCTGAAAGGTGATGAAGTAGTGGGAAAGATGGTATTGAACGAGGTGAAGGAGAAAATGGAGAATGACATATATAAGGACTACAAGTAAAGTTGGAAGATGGAGGATGAGAAATTTAGGATAATAAGCATATGGTCTAATAGTGGATTTGGGGGATGAAGGATGTATATATGGAGATTTGGATAAAGGATGAATGGATGAGGCTTTTTGAGTAGCATGAATGGATGCCAATTGAGATTTTTCTTTGAGATGCAATTCTTTTATGAGCATCTTAGGTATCCACATGATTTTTTACTTTTGTAGATTGGGCCTTTGTGGCCTTTTGACTTTTTCTTTGATTGGGATTAAATGTTTTGCTTTTGGAACATGTATTTTAGAAGGGAAATGTCGAAACTTGGATTTTTGTGGATTTTTGGATTTATGCTTTTTAATTTTGGCATCCAATTTTCTTCTATTAGCCATGGTATGGGAACAAGAGCATGGGGGATATGGAGGGATGATGGATGGAATGATAGAATTTGAAGGTTGGAAGGGATTCAAGGATGAGTGCCTTTGATGATCTAGCTTATGGATATGAGGGGATGGAATGATTTGAGTTACAGCATATGGATGGATATAATTGCCCAAAATGGATGGAGGGCATGAAGGATATGGACCTAAAATAGATGGAAATAGGCAAGGAGTAGGTCCCAAAATAGATGGAGGAGATAAAGGATTCATATTAAGTATATAAGGACCCAAAATGGATAGAAAGGGTGGGGGATTGAGATAAGGGATATACAAACCCAAAATGGAGGGTTGGAAATAAGTAGTAGGAGAAGGGCCCAAAATAGATGTAGAACAAGATGGATGGGAACTTTGGGGTAAAGATGGAAGGACTTGGGACCATGTAGGGATAGAAGGGATACCAACATCTAGAGATACACTTTTATTTATTTCTTCAAGATGATGTTCATTATTTCAAACACAAGATGTGAGTCCATTACTAGCTGAGGAAGTCAAAGCTTTGGATATGATAGTTAGTGTTTCTTCTGCAGATCTATCACCAGGAAGTATAGGAGACGTATAATCATGAAGCAAAGGGGATGGAAGGAGAGGATCTTGATTTGGATGGGTGGATGGAAATGGATCTTGAGATGGATTAGGTATGATGGTAGGATTTGGATGTGGAGGGGATGGTGATTGCTCTCTGGATGGAGTGAATGGTAAAAGTGGATCATGTAGAGGAATAAGTGGGATGGTGGGATCTTCTTTTGTGTCGTAGGATATTTCAACATGCTTTTGGACAAAATCTTGACAGGAATGGATGAGAGTGGATGGTATGATAGGAGAAGTATGGATGGTTTCTTTAAGTGAGGTAGATGGATGGGTGGGAGGTTCTTCAATGGAGATGGGTTGATGGGACATGGACTAATTAGGTTTATTACATGGGATTTGGATAATGCTAGGAGGAGGGGATGTGGATGGGATTTGGAGGGATTCGATGGATGGGAGGTAGGAGATGGAAGGGGTTTGATAAGTGGGGTGGATGAAATAGGGATGATAGTGATACGATGATGTAAGAGGAATGATGGGTGTAGGAGATGGATTTTATTTGGGTTTCCTTGTAAAATGCCTTGGAGATGTGTGTTTTGGACCAGGGGGAGTAAGGGAATTGGGGTGATGTGTTTTATAACTAGGAATGTTTGTAAGATTTGGAAAGTGGTTTGGAAGATATTGAGATGGTGGGTGTGGACTAGGGATGTAGCTACTAGCATTGTTTTGGAATGGTGGAGATTGGGATATGAAGGTGGAGGAAGATGGATATATGACTGATGTATAAGAGGAATATGTGGGCACAATATAGGAACGAGGTGAGGATGAGGGTAATAATGGATTTCCCTTGTCAAAGGCATGATAAGGAGTACTTGTGGGTATGTTTGGAGGAATGATGGAGTAGTTTGGAGGAATGTTTGGATTTGGGAGGATGTTGGGAGTAATATCTCTAAGGCTTCCAATATACCTGTCATAATCAACAAGATCTTCATCATCATTAGAACAAGATGTAGTGGAAGAAAAGGTGGGATGACCAAACTCATCATAATAGGATTGTGATAACATGTTTTGATGATGAGTTGGATGGGGATGAAGGATGTATATGGATGGATTTGAAAATGTAGATTAGGATAAGTTGGTAAGCTTAGATTTGGATTTGGATTAAGTTATTGATATAAGGAAAGACTGACTCCAAAGGATATGGAAATGGGGTGGGGAACGACTAAGAAGACTTAGCTATCTTAGGATAAGGAAGACTTGATGGAAGACATAGAATGACGCAAGAAAGGATGTGATTAGGATGACACTATTGTGGAAGTTTTGGATGAATCTTGGATGAGGCAGTGACTACGCTAAGTATGCCTTTCATTTGGGTTGAATGATTTATCACTGTATAAAGTGGAGCAAACTAGATGTATAGTTGTTGCGAATGGACTTGCTAACAACCGTTGCGAATGGTGTATACGTGATCTCTTTAGCAAAAGGACTTGATTATTTTTGAAACATGGGGAGGATTTTGAACACTCAAGCACATCAACACTTCAATAGCCTTATAAGGTTTTTGCTAGGATATACAAGCTTAGTTAGGGGTGTCCTTGATATACGCAAGGTACGTGAGTCCCAAATCTGTAGATGAAAGAAAATAATGCCACTTAGCGTGGAGAAGACGGTAACCCAAATCTCCACCTTCACTTCCCAAAGGTATAAGGTTCTTTGGGGCTTAGCCAAAAGTGAGAAGATTATGCTTCCAAGAGAGGTCTCTTTTGATTCACCTCCTGATATTTATACTCCACCAGAATGCTAGAGTTGAGGTCGTCCCAAGGGGTGATGAACCCAAGCAGGCCTCCCAAAACGTGTAAGACAAGACCACATAAGTGATCTTGGGTTTAAAAAACACTTGTTCGTTTCCAATTGATGATTTAGATATTGTAATCCATGATTGAAGATACTTGTGATTATGGCATACAATATTCATTCCAACTTGACAGTGTCGTCAACATAATGGAAATCGAGAGTTCGTCAATATAAGAAATTCGTGTGCGTGAAAGCTTGAAAAGGAGGGAATAAGAATATTTTTACTTTAGAGCATTCAAGATTGAATGAAGTTCATCTTAAGCACCAAAGTTGAAGTGTGTTGATTTGCAATGTTCTTTAATACCCAAAATCAAATGTTCATCAAATTCATTATTTTTAACCTTTAGCATCCAAGAGTGTGTTAATCATGCATTCCATTGAAAATATCAGATTTTAGTCCATGGCATTCAGGATTTGATTTTAGCAACATGCATTCAAAGACAAGTTTTTTAAACATTCAAGTTCATTTTCCAAGAGCAATAAACCATGTAAGGAAAACCTGCAAGATTCATGGTTAGTGGTTTCTTATAACTCTTCAACCTATAATGCACAAGTTAGAAAATATCCCTACAAAACCGCAAGTTAGGGTATTAAAATTGTATAATAAAAAGTGAAATAACCCTGCAATGAAAATGTTAAAAACAAAATTCAGTCTTTGATAGCGAAAAAATGTATCTAAAATGTCTCAAAATTTGATGAAACCAACACCCATCATGATGGGCTCAGAACCAGCTTTCCGATGATATTTTGTTTTTTGAAAACAAAGTTCGGATGCTCAAGTTATGAGCAAAACATCGAACATTGGTTTTGAAGGTTTCGAAAAGGTTGCTGATGTCGTGCTAACTAGGAGAGGCATTGTGGTGGCCGGTTGGGTCTGGGTGGTGCTTGCAAGAAATTGGAAAAAATTTTGGGGGCCAAAATTTGTGCCACCCCAAAAAGACAAGCACGTATTTACACTTTTTTGATTTTTTTTTTTTTCAAAATACATATATATGAATATGCATATTTTTACCAATTTTTCACAAAAGAAAGTGTTACCCAAATTTTTTTTTTAATATAGAAATATTAAAGAAAATTTGAGAAAGAGAGAAGGTGAGATTTTAAAATTTTTAAAAAATTTTTAATTAAAAATATATTAAAGAAAATTTGAGGAAAAGAGGTGGTGAGATTTTTTATTTTTTATTTTTTAAAATAATAAATAAATAAATTCCACCTTGTGATTGTGGGGTCCCACTGGGTGTGCCAAAATGTAGAGCTGTAAAACTAGTGCTTAAAGGAATACAATAGATAACCAAAACATTCAAAACAACAGATTTAACTCACATATATGATTAGACAAAAGAGAATTAAAGTACCAAAGTAGCCTAAAAACATGCAAAGCTCTTAAACCAAAAAATCTTCCCTTTGATGCGTAGATGTGTCCGTAAGATGGGATGTGTGCTCAATGACGTTGCTCAATCTTTAATGGAGGATATGATTCAAAATGGATTTGTGGATGGATTTTTCCATTATGATGGTATTTTGTTAGTCTTTAGGCTCTCAAAATAGCATCATAACATTAGCATAGAAGTGGATGATATTTGTGAAGTGAGAGGGTTTCATTTATAGGCCAAAGGGTAGTGAGATGGAGGGTTAGGATGCAAGGAAGGGGAATTGGTTAAGGAGGGCTAGGATGCAAGGAGAAGAGAGCACATGGATTGTGCTTCTTCGAAACTTTAGCCTTGTGACGAGTGTCACAAAGGGATTCGATAGGGAAGATGGTCAAGATAGGTGGTTAGAGGGAGTTATGAGGGAAGAAAAGGGAGGATGAGTGTGGAAAATAGATGTAAAAAGTATTTAAGAGCCTTTAAGTCATATAAGAGCCTTTAAGGCTCTTGGATAGGAATTCAAGACTTAAGGATGAAACTTTGACTTTGGTTTGGTTTAAGACTTTCTTAACCCTTGGTTAAAGTTGTGCACATGCTTAAGAAAGGGATTAGGCTTAGCTTAGGAAGAGATTCAGAGGCAAGTAGTTTGAGATTTAATGAGGTAGGTTAAGTCTTTATTTGAATATATTAAAAGAGGATGTTAAGTCTTTGTTTGAATATTAAAATGGAGGGTAAAGTCTTTGTTTGAATATTAAAATGGAGGATAAAGTGTTTGTTTGAATATTAAAATGGGAGGTGGGTGGAAGTCTTGACTTTGGCTTGGGTTAGGAATTCTTAATCTAGGATTAAGGTTGTGCACATGGTTAGAGTGAGGATTAGGCTTGGATTAGAGGGGGATTAGGGGGCACGTGGCTTAGTTTTGATGTGATGGGTTAGTTAGGTGGCTAAGTGAGGTTAGTATGTGTGAATGGGGGTTGGATTAGGGGTTAGGATATGGTTTAGGGAGGCTTTTAGGATTTTAGATATTTTATTAAAGGATTTATTTAATAAAATGGGGCTATGGAATTAAATTGAATAGATTTGAGGATTTATTCAATTTAATAAAGGAATAGGGATTTAATTGATAAATTGATTTTGGGTGATCATTTGATTTTATCAATTAGACTATAGTTAATTAAATTAACTAATTAACTAGGGGATGACAATAGATTAATTAAATATTAAATACTTGATTAATGATGCCTTAGGAGATGACTAAATAAGATTATTTAAGTGATGTAATCATATTTAGGTGTCTACATTGGAAACCAATTTTAAACCGTGATGTCCACATCTTTCCGATGGCTAAATGATTTTTCATAGTAAAGTTTAAAACTGCTAAAGAGAGGAAGACTATTTTGTGCGATAACAATTTTTCATGGTAGGATTGATATCCACTTATGGCCAAACCGTGGCATATGGATTTTGATCCGCTTACATAATCCTTTAATAGGGTTCCTATTTGGGTCCGGATTTCGAATCTCCCGATGCATCTCTGGCTAGATTCTATTTATGAAGCTATTGGGGATGTTATCGGTGATTTTTTATATGTGGACTCAGACACTTCGAATATTCTCCATTCAACGTGCGCACAAATTCTTGTAGAGATGGATATTTCAAAGGCCCTTCTAGAGAAGGTTTGTTTGGAATCCTTGAGGGGCTCTTGGACCCAAATATTGGATTATGAAGGTATCCCTTTTCGCTTTAGAAAATGTCATATGACAGGTCACATTGCTGCTCGCTGTGCTGCTGTGAAGACTAAATCAAGGCGATCACCTTCTTGGTGGTCAGGGGCCTCTTGTGAGCATTATACAGTGGTTAAGTCCATGGATGCGCCTTTGGATCGAGTGGATGACCTTGTAGATGATTCCCCTGTAGATGATCATTCAGTGCCGGTGATAGCGGAGGAAGTCTAGACTCCTGGTTAGAACCCTGTTCCTTCTCCTACCCCTGCCCCTGTATTGAATGCTCCTCCCATTCTTGTCGAGGGCTAGGACCTTGTTCCCTCTCTTGCCCCTACCCTTGTTTCAGATGTTCCTTCTGGTCCTGTTGGGGGCCAGCTGGCTACGAGCTCTCCTAGGGAGATTGTTGTTGCTTCTAATTCCCCTAGGTTCCATTGTTCAGCTTCTTCTGGGAATTGGATTGCTAAGGCAACTAAGGTGGAGGATGTTTGGACAAAGGTAAAAAGAAAGAAAACTAAGCCATCTGCTCCTCCTTTAGAAATAAACCTCCGATCATGCAAGGGAGGCTCTAAATCAAAGGGAAAATCGTGAGCTCCATTGTAGTATCTAGCTCTCAGTTCAGTTTTTTGCCTTCTAGCTGGGTCTTTGGTTTTGGTTGGTGATAGGCTTTTTTGTCACCTTGATTACCTTTGGTTTGGGGTGTGACTAGTTTCTCTTTTGTCCGTTGTACTTTTGCTTCTATACTTATTGAAAATCTTTAGACTTGTACAGGGTTTCAGGCACCCTTCAAAACCTATTTTGCTTAATAAAAAACCAAGGGTATAAATGCAATTTCTCAACTTTGACAAAAAAAAATTTGTTTAGTGTTCACTTGGCTTTGTATTTATGTAGTACTTTAAGTTACATTCTCCAAGTAATATTTCAACAATAATCAACTAGAGATCATGCTACTTGATAACATATTAAAAAAAGCATCCATACCTATATCATCTTCCATGATACAGTATAAAAGCCACCTTGGAGTTGTCTAAAATATATTAATATATTAAGTTCTAATAATACTAATGGTTCCATTCTACTATAGACTACACCATTTACTTAAGCTTCATATCTAGGGCTCTATAATAATCTATAGAGTATATTGCTATCTATCAAGTCTAATAATTAAATTTTAATGTAATAACCCTTTATGATTTAAATAAATTAACATAAATTAATCCTAAATTTAATATGCATTAAATCGAAATGTTATCGAACATGTTTTCAAACTTATACTATTTGTAATGTAGGTTGTGATGACTTCATTATTATTCTTTAGTCTAAAGAGGGATGTTTGGATGTACTCAAATTGTTTGGACACCAATCATTAATAGGCTTCCCTCAAAGTTCATAGACCATTGCCATTAAGCCTTTCTTGGGATGTTACCCTCAAGGCGCTCAGAGTCCTTGATCCCACCCTATTTTGGGATCAACCTATTGGTTGGAATTTACTCCCGCCTCTACAGGAATATATCTTTGATCTTCCTTCTTAGATGCTAAATCTACTAATAAATTTAGCTTGCATGTTTTAATGTATATATTTAATCTTAGACATGCATGTTAAATTTATTAGTAAACTTAGTATGTAAGAGGGAATATCAAATATGTATTGAAGTAGAGGCTAGAGTAAATTCCATCCAAGAATTAAATATATTTGACAAAGTTTTCTATACATACTCGATATGTATTTAGATACTTATGATTACATAACTTGATGCTGGTTAAATATACTTGATTATTGCTGAAAATAGAGATATATGTCTTGGCATTGTAGTTTTCTTGAAGTCAATATGAATAGTTCTTAATCTTTTATTACTTTGATTCCTTTCAGTATGTCTCTCCTTGGTGTGTTGATGTTTTATATTCTTACTATAGAATAGATGCAATTGTTGGTGAGTATGATCATGACTATTTAAAGTGGTATATTTGATCTTGGGAAGAGGCACAATATTTAAGTAAATCAATTAGTTCAACACGTGTCTTTACTTTATGTGTTCATCTTTGCCATCAATGTTTCATTATCTAGCCACTATGTGTTCAGTGTTTTTATTGTCATTTTGATGTTGAGGGACTCAGATTGTATTTGATTGTTTAAACATTTTTTAGTTTATTAATATCCATATGTTTGATAATTATTTAGTTGTTAATTATTGACTATTTATTAATTTTTATTTATTTAATATATATTATTTTTGTATTTGATTAATTACTCTAAACTAATTAGTACTAAGATTGATATTTGGATCAATATATATAAAGTTAATTATTTAAAAAATTACAGTGCCATTGGATTGCCTACTGGCCTTGCATCTTCCATACCTAATGTTTTAAGTATTTCTCTAGCATACTTAGTTTTCCCTATGAAGATACCCCCTATTAGTTGGGACACTTGAAGTCCAATGAAGAACTTGATTTCATTCGATCATAGACATTTCAAATTCCTTCTTCATGGCTTCAACAAAATAATCACTCATCTTATCATCTCCACCAAAGATTATATCATCTACAAAGATCTCTGCTATAAGCAGGCTTGTTTCTGTCTCTTGCTTCATGTATAAATTATAGTTTTCACTGGTTCTTACGAAGCCAATATTTATCAGGTATAAGTGTAGTCTCTCATACCATGCTCTTGGTGCCTATTTCAATCCATATAGGGTTTTTCTCAGCCTGCACACTTAGTTCTTGCCTTGTTCATTTTGAAATCCCCTACCTTGTTGAATGTAGATTTCCTCTTCCAAAACTCCATTCAAGAATGTAGACTTTATGTCCATTTGATATACCTTGAAGTTCTTGTGTCCTAGAAACGCTAGAAGTATCCTAACTCCTTCTAGTTTGG
Source organism: Cupressus sempervirens (assembly GCA_028749045.1). NCBI lineage: Eukaryota > Viridiplantae > Streptophyta > Pinopsida > Cupressales > Cupressaceae > Cupressus > Cupressus sempervirens. Next base: position 112,605,347 of record CM053783.1, read on the forward strand.
CTACTGATGCAAAGGTTTCTCCATAACCTATACCTTCTTGTGCATACCTCTTGAATGCAAGTCTGGCCTTGTTTTTGACCACTTCTCCATCTTCATTCATTTTATTTCTAAACACCCACTTTGTGTCGATGACATTCATGTCATTTGGTTGGACTACTAAGGTCCATGTATTATTTTTCATTATTTGATCAATTTATACTTCCATGGCCTTCCTCCGATCTTGATCCTTTAGAGCCTTAGACATACTATCTCTTTCGCCTTTCTCTTGGTTATTGCTCCAACATCCTTATCCTCAATGATCTAGTCCATTGAGTGGTGTCTTCTCACATATTTGGCTAGCGTCGGTTCACCTTGGGTTGAATCTTCTCTTTGTTCTTTGGGTTTGACTCGTACTTGAGTTGGTACAATTTCTTGTATAGGTTCTACCTCAACTGGTACTCTCTCTACTATATCATTCAGTGGGATGTAGTCAAATTATTTGTAGTCTTCTAGTTCCTTTATGCTCTCTTCCACATTCTTCTCTAAGTATTCAACAACCTTTACATTGACATATTCCACAATTTTGTTTGTTTGAAGATTTAGACACCTTAAGATTTTCTCTTGGCAGAGTATCCCAAAAATATACCTTCATCACACTTAGGCTCAAACTTCCCTTGGCATTCATCCCTCAATATATAACACTTTCTTTCGAATACCTTGAAGTAACTGACAAATGATGTGTGACCAAACCATAGTTCATAAGGTGTTTTTCTTTGTTCCTTTCTTTACTTGTATCCGGTTAAGTGTGTAACTGTTGTGCTTACAACTTCTCTCTAGTAGATCTATGCAACATTGTTTAGAATCATTAATGTCATAGCACAATTTATGATTGCTTTGTTTCTTCTTTCAGTGACACCATTTTGTTGTGGTGTTCTCGGACCTGACATTTTCCTTCTGATTCCATGTTCCTCAAAGGAATTCTTGTGAGGTGAATTTACCTCCCTATTTTGATCTCAAGCACTTCAATTCTCTACTGGTCTCTCTTTCCACCTTTGCCTTGTACACTTTGAACATGTGAAAGTATTTTGACTTTTCTTTCAAGTAAATAGTCCACATCATTCTAGAAAAATCATCAATAAACAACATAAAGTATCTGTTGCCAGATACACTCTTTGTCCTTATAGGACCACACAAGTCTGTATGAATTAAATCTAATACATGTTCTGAAGTAACTGACTTCCTAGAGAAACTTGAACTTGCCAACTTTCCTAGACAATCTTTGCACATAACATCGTTAGGCTTGGTAATCGGGGGTAGCCCCTTACACAGTTCTTCCTTCCTACTTTGACAATGCTTTCAAAATTTACATGAAATTGTCTTCTATGCCATAACCAACTATTATCATTTCTAGCTACCATACAAGCATTATCAAAAATATTGAGGTAAAAGAGTTTACCATTGCTTTGTTATCTTGTAGCCAACATCTTGCCTGTCTTGTCAAATAATTTGTAAGATCTCTTGTTGAGCTCAAACTCGTAGCCTTTGTCCTTTAGTTGAGATATTCTCAACATTTGTACTTTAATCCTTCCACTAGATATACATCTTCACAACTAGTGGATTCATATAGGGCTATAATACCTTTATCTATCACTACACATGGCGAGTTGTTTCTGAACCTTATAGTTCCTCCGTGTAGATCTCGACCTTGGAGAACTTGCTCATGTCACTTAGACATGTGGTGTGAAACCATTATTTATTATCTAATTTTTGTGGATACTGGTGCTTGTTATTAGGGCTCTTTCCACCCTTTCTTCTATGATGACAATGAAGTATACTTCATCCTCATCATCTTCTTCATCGCTAGTTGACTCTTCATCAGTCACACCTTCTTCAATGATGTAACACCGCTTCTTCTCCTCTGCCTTTGAGCACTTCTTGTTGGAGTCTTTCCGATTATTGTTTTCTCTCTAGTAGTTGGCCTCCTTTATGACAGGTTTTGGACATCTATAAGCAGAGTGTCCTACTTTTTTGCAGCCAAAGCATTTGAAAGGAAGCTTGCACTTATATTCCCTTTACCTCTGACCATTCTTTTTGCGGACAAAGCTTCTAGATTTTATTGTTTGACTTCTTCACCATACAGGCTCTGCAGCTCCTTTATGTGTTTGGACAAGCTTGGTTCACCTCTCTCTCAGCATTGCTACTGGTGCAAGTGAGGCTTTGAACACAATTTCGACCTTTTTGTGGTTCACTGTTGTTGTAGTTGTTTAGTTCAAAAGTAGTGGACTTGCCTATCAAGGCGTCAAGCAACACCTCCATATTGTCTATGGTTCTTAGGTCTTGGATGACTAACACCCTTATGGAATACTTGGACAACAAGGTTCTCAACACCTTGCTCACACACTCATCTTCTGATATTACTCCTCCATATGCTTTGATGGATAACATGATGTCCTTCACTCTTTTTCCACATGCCTTGATCTCTTCTCCCTCTCGCATTCTCATGTCATCAAACTTTCCTCCTAGGCTCTCAACTTTATCTCTCATGACATACTTATCTCCACCATGGATGACTTTAAGCTTTTCCCACATCTCATATGTGATTTCCAACTCCTCCACATCCTTATATTTAGACTATGACAAGGTGCTCGCTAGAGCATGCACTATAGAATTGTGTATCTCCTTATCTTTCAAGTAGTCTGCATTGAGTTGACTAGCTAGTTCAACATATTTGACATCTACATGTTTCCAGTATGTATCTCCTAAGGTCTTCCGATGCAAACACATCTTTCTGCATGATGAGCTATAGTTCTCCCTAGAGAACTTTTGTGCTTCTCTTTTAAACATCTTGATATTTTCCTTGAGTTGTTAAACTCTCGTCTCTTGAGGACCTAGGCTCTAGTACCAATTGTTGCTCCCACCCACACATTAGTATACTAAGAGGGGAAGGAGAGAGTGAATCAGTTATTCATAATGGACAACTTTTTTACTTCAAATCACACTCACTAGTTTTCTATAGGTTAGTGCAGGCTATAACTTAATTGGTCAAGGTTAAGAAAAAATACATCACATGAAAATGGCAAGACATAACACAATATTTATCTCGTGGAAACCCAACTATGGTAAAAACTAGTGTGTGATTTGATCCTCACAAGTTTGCACTCTTTTGGAGTGTGCTCGGTCAAAAGTTTATCCCTGTCAAAGGATTACATTGACACTGTAAGGTGCCACCCTGTTAGGGAATTTGAATGAGATTGGTTGTTAGGAGAATCCTGGTTAAAGGACTTTCAAACACAAGTTAATATGTCATCTTGTTAAGGGATTTGTATAAAGAACCTATAAGGGTCCACCCTTGATGAGATTTTCTATTGTATAGGTAAGTAAATAATATAGAAAATGATCTAACAATTTAGCTACTAGACTTAGCTTGGTTTAGATCCTTCTCCCGCTTGCTTGACCGATCTGGAACTATGCTATGCCTTTACTGGGCTCTGTAACTTTAATCTCTGATCACTTGTGTGCTTCATTCTCAAGCACACGATACACTATGTTTTGTTTAAGCTCACTCTCCTTTTCTCAACACAATCACTACCTTGAAGATGATATCTCCCTGATCACTCCTCTTCACTTTATGAGATTCCACTTTAGCTTGGCTCTGTACGCTCTCTGACTATTGACTTGGCAATCTAACCTTCTCTTTATCAACTTTGTTTTATTTTATATTCTTCTTCCTGCTTTTCTTGGAAACTTTGATTTTAGAATTCAAATTTTGAATTTCCTCCCTAATACCAAGTCGCTCGTTGTAGTGGTGTGCCACACTTGTTAGGTTGTGGCATGTTTGAACAAGAGTCAAGGGATCCATGTGTTCTTGGTGACTAGCTTTAATTTGAAAGAATTCAAATCTGAATTCTTTATACTATTCCTTGATCCTTTCTTCCATCACCATTAAATTCGACTTTGAGTGCACTCTTACCCTCTACATGACTAGGTAGTCACAATATGTTGCTTCATGTTGATCATGTTGAATCATCTTGTTACTCTATCTACTATTCTTGCTGCTTGGTTTCCTTCTACTTATGTGGACTTCACTTATTACCTTGATCATTATTTTCACTAGCCTTTTCATCTTTCCTACATTGGTGTGCCTTACTGGTTGTGCCTATCTTCCGATAGAATCCCTTTGCTTGTGTTGCCAACAAAAACAACACCTTTGATAGCTAAGTCTACCAACCTGTCTATTGGTTAGTCTTCAACACTTAGGTCAACAATATATCTTTCCCTTGTACTTTGCATAGGCCCACAATAAAATAATGGAGATATTTTCCCATTTTTGATTAGTTATTGGCAATCATAGCAGCAAGCCCATGATATGTGTTTGTTTTGCAATATTCTTTTGGCATGTCATTCATTCTTGAACATGTTTAGGTATGTCCTTGAGTATTTTCTAAGAGTATTTTTCCCTCACTTGTTTGTACAGTTTATAGTACCCTTAGTGTCATGCCAGGGGGTTGCCATGAAATTCTTTTATGATTGTTGTTTTTATTTTTGACCTTGGGGTAAGGTATATTCTAGTATTATATAGGATGATTCCTTCTACCAATTTGTAATCATATGATTGTATGTTTCCCTCCATGATACCATTGGCATATCTTTGCAATGATGGAATGCTTCTAATCTATTGTGATGTTTGTTATAGTGCACTAGTAGGGTCTTCTTGATAGTGCATCCACTACCACATTATTCTTCGCTTTTACTTTTTCTATGACAAAGTTGTAAGCTTGTAGTTTTCTTACCCATTTTTGTTGGCAATTGCTAATATCTTTTTATTTTAGGAAGAATTCAGGCCACTATGATATATTTTAACCATGAATTTCTCTCAAACCAAGTATTGCCTCAATTTTGCAAAGGCACACATGATTGTAAACATTTTCTTATCATATATAGAGTAAGATCTTTTGGTAGGATTGAACTTCCTTCTTTCAAAAGAAATTGGGTGTTTATTTTTCATTAGGATTGCACTAATGCCTTCTTCATATGCATTTCATTGTAGGTTAAATGATAGGGAGAAATTGAGAATGACCAAAACATGACATGAGCTCACTATCTCTTTGAGAATTTCTTCATAGGCTTGTTGGGCTTGTTCTTTCCATCTAAAAACTCACTTTTTGGTCAAATCTGTAAGGGGTGCTTCTAATTTCAAGAACCCTTTCATAAACCTCCTATAGTAACTTTACATTCTCATTGAGCCTCATAATTGGGCCAATGTTATTGGTTTGTGCCATTCCTTAATAGCCTTGGTCTTTTTATTATCAACACTTACCCCTTGTTCACTAATCTTGTGGTCTAAGTATAAAATTTATTTCAATCTAAATTCAATTTTTAAAGCTTTACGAAAAAGTGATTCTTGCTTCAGAATTCCTAACAACTCATCAATGTGCTTAAGATGATCTTCCCAAGTTTTTCTATATATCAAGATGCCATTAAAGAATATTAATATAAATGTTCTTAACTATGTTTTAAAGGTATGATTCATACAAGACTAAAATATGGCGGTGAAATTAGTAAACTCAAAGGATAGAACTTAAAATTCTAAACATCCATAGTGACATTTGAATGCTATTTCTGGAATATCCTCCTCCCTCATTCTTATTTGGCAATGCCCTGATCTTAGTCAATTTTTGAGAAATACTTGCTCCATGAAGTCCATCAATTAGTTTGTCCACTGAAGGGATAGGGTATCGATTCTTGATTGTTTTCTTATTCAAAGCTCTATAATCAATACAAATTCTCATTGTCCCATCCTTTTTTACTAGTATAATTGATCATGCAAACATCTTGGAACTAGGTTGAATGTGCCCCATCTCTAAAAGTTCATTTATAATCTTTTCTATCTCTTCTTTGAATTTTTTTGGATGTTGTTATGGGGCGGTAATCATTGGTTGTGCTCCTTGTTCCAATTCTATGATGTGCTCAAATTCTCATTTATGGGGTAGTCCTAATAGAATGTGATCAAAAACCTTTTTGTGCTTTCTTAGTATAGGCTCTATGTCAACATGAATGACCTTCCCTTGATGGGTAGATTTATCAAGGATCATGCATTGTGTCATGTCATCTCCTCATTTTTATGATAGAATTGAATTTTAATTTTAATTAAATGGAATAGTATTAATAAATAAATAATGATAATTTAAAATTAAATATTATAATTATTATTTATAAAAAAATTAAGAAAAATCAATAAAATATTATTATAACATATAAAAATAAGTAATACCATAATCTATTATCAATAAAATAAGATCTAAAAATAAATAATGATAAAATTTTAACAGATGAATAAATAAATAAAATTAACTACAAGAGATAATATTGTAGAAAGTAAATAAGTACATAAATAGTATAAATAAGTTAACTAAATCTAATGAAAAGTCAAGAGATATGTAATAAATAGACACGATTCTTCTAAAATAAGATATATAAGAGAGGAGAGTTCATTTCAAAAAGAAAGGAAGGAAGAAGAAGAACGAATAGGAGTTAAAAGAAGGAATAATGGAAGAGGAAAGTTATGTGAAGAAAAGAAGTAACTCTCTCAAAAACTATCAATGATATTGAAAGTATGTGACTCTTTGAAAGGGTCATAATTATGAATGGTTCCTGACTCTGTAAAAATGTTGTAATTGTAAAGTATTGTGACTTTTTGAATGGGTTATGATTACAAGGGTTATGACTTTTCAAAAGAATTGTAACCATGAAAGGTTGTGACTTTTCACATGGATTGTAATTATGAAGTGGTGCGACTTTTCAAATGGATTATTGATTATAAAATAGAATATAAATACAACGAGATTTCTTCTGAGGGAGGAGAAGGAAATAAATAATATTACATGGTTCTAAGATATATTATATCTATATGATATACATATTTATATATAAGAATATTGATCACATATTGATAAGTATAACTATTGTAGTAATAATATCATTTACAATAACAAGATTATAATATCAACTACCGTAACAAAATCAAAAATATATATCAACATTTCAATCCTAATACTTTTTGGCTAAGAAGAGTATAGCATTACCAATGAGGGGCTTGTATAAATCTAATCTAATGGATCTTATCCCAATAGAGGGTCGGGGTCAATGTTCCATAAATCCTCGTGAAACAAACTTGGACCTATAAACTTTGAGGGAGAGCATAGATGGTGTCTAGGTAACTTAGATAATGTCTATATCCTTTGTCTATCTCAACAGTAATAACATTTGATAATTGAAATGACTATTATGAACATTACAATTGATTTAAATGTATCAATCATGACTAACCCGAAAATGAGATATTATGGTGGTATCAAAGTTATGATCTTGCCATCTTGTAGGGTAAAATGATAAAATGAGGAAATGTTCTAATGAAATAAAAAAGAATCTAACAATATGTTAATTATGTGTATGTTTTTTGTATGCTGTGTATCTTCATGAATCCATGTACATAGTTTTTGTATGTTTCATATATTAATTTATATTTTTGGCGTGCTTCATGATGCTAAAGATATGGATTTCTAGGCAAAGTTGATCAAAGATCAAAATCAATTTCATGCCCCTATTAGGAGAATCATGTAGTAGACCCCATGAACATTCAATTTTCTTGATGGCAAGGGAATTTGGGAAGGATGAATTGTCATGTCCCCATTTTATAATATAATTTTAGTAGTAATTAAATTTGATAATAGTATTAAATAAATAATGGTAAGAAAAATGTAGTAGACCCCATGAACATTCAATTTTCTTGAGAGCAAGGGAATTTGGGAAGGATGAATTGTCATGTCCCCATTTTATAATATAATTTTAATAGTAATTAAATTTGATAATATTATTAAATAAATAATGATAAGAAAAATGTAGTAGACCCCATGAACATTCAATTTTCTTGAAGGCAAGGGAATTTGGGAAGGATGAATTGTCATGTCCGCATTTTATAATATAATTTTAATAGTAATTAAATTTGATAATATTATTAAATAAATAATGATAAGAAAATCATGTATTATAATTATTATTAATAAAAAATAAAAAATAATAATAAATACTATTATGATAAAAAAAAATCTATTAACTATAAAATAAGATCTAATAAAAATAATAATAAAATTATAATAGATAAATAAATTAATAAATAAAATTCACTACAAGAGAGAATATTATAGAAAACAAATAAGTAAATGCACATTATAAATAAGTTAACTAAATCTAATGAAAAATCAAGAGACATGTAATAAAGAGACGCGACTCTTTCAAAATAAGATAGAGGAGAGAAGAATTCATTTCAAAAAGAAAGGAAGGAAGAAGAGTACAAGGGTATAAGTGAAAAAAGGAATAATGGAAGTGGAAAGCAAAGAAAAGAAAATAAGTGACTTTCTTAAAAGGTATCAATGATATTGAAAGGACACGACTCTTCAAAAGGGTCATACCTAGCATACCTAAAAATTTAATTTAATTTTTTTTGTAAAATAAGCTGAGAGGTATCTAATTTCAAAGGAATTAATATAAATTTAGTAAATATTGTATTCAAATAAGCACAAAAGTTCCATGAATAAACTATTGTATTTGTTTTTATATATACTATGCCTTGATAATAATACATAGAAGTTTTATGAGATTGGAAAATTCAGCAAATCAAATTTAGACAATGATTTATTTCACCATGTACAGATTTAAAAAAAATCATATTCCATAAAAATCATATCATAGTAATAAAAAATGCATATTTCTATTTTGTTTTTTTGACATGTAAATGAATGTCAAATTTTTTCAAAATGGAAAATGTTTACATTGAAGATTGCTGCCACTGTAGAAAGTCTCTCGGCTTAAAAATGCATATTTCTATTTTGTTTTTCTGACATGTAAATAAATGTCAATTTTTTTAAAAATGGAAAATGTTTACATTGAAGATTGCTGCCACTGTAGAAAGCCTCTCGACTTAATTATGAATGATGTGACTCTTCAAAAATATTCTAATTATAATGTATTGTGACTTTTTGAAAGGATTATGAATTTGAAGTGTTAAAGATTTCATTGTATGTATTTTCTATAACTTGTAATAACACTTTTTAATATTTTTTGTGTGTGTTTCAAGCTACATTTTTAATGAATATGTATATGTCTTCGTAGAGACATGAATCTTTAACTCTCATTGGTTATTACAAATAATATTTTCTTAAGGTATACTCATGATTAAAATATGTGATAATAATTTATATATAATAATATGTGTGTGTGTGTGTGTGTGTGTGTGTGTAATATGTAATATGTCTCATATATTTAATATACATACACACATCCCCCTCTCTCGTACTCACCCTCCCCCCCCGCCCCCCCCCCCCCCACACACACACACACATAGAGAGACACAGACACAAACACATATGTATGTATGTATGTATATTATATATATCTACTTTATTATCAAAAATACTAACGCTCCATGATAATAATAGTGTAGGATGGATATCAAATGTTTTAAGGCAAATAGACTATTCAAACATTTGATTTCATCAATTGGAATCATGCAATTGAAGCTACAATCATCAACACTCCCTCTTAGCTAGGATGATGAATTCTATCCAAATAAAAAATATAGTGTACAATTGTTACTAGACGGTAACATTAGAAGTATGGTATGCTTAAGAATATCAACCATATGATATCCATCTTACTTAGATCTTATATTAGTATGCACATTGACATCACATCTCATGATGTCGACTATAGAAGATATCTAACATAGATCCATTATTTAGATGTTACCTTACAATAATATCAAAAGTATGGTCCATCCATGAATATTAATAATACGACTCACTGTTATTATATTTTCTTTGGTATGTGCACTTACATCAAGTCAGATGGTGCCTACTAAGGAAAATATCTACACATGGTGTCTCCATTTACTAAGTTTCATAGTATACACCATCGTATATCTCAATAACTACTAACAAAATTACATGAGATATGCACTATCATGATCTCCAAGGACATCAACCAAATGATATCCATCATGATAGTAGGTAAAACTAATTAATACTATCACCTTACAATAGTAACCACAAGTAAACATATTGAAAGATCATCACCTCTCAAGAAGTTTCCACAAGATTGTAAAATAATTTGCATTGTTATTTCTATAAAGAATCATATTGTCTATTAGTGTCAAAATGTGTATGGCAACCAAACTATCATATTTCTTGAGCTATGAAGGAGGAGATAAGTGAATATTACTAAGTATACTCAAGCTCAAGTATTCATTGAGCAATTCTACTTAAACCGAGTTAAGGAGAAGTAAGTGTACACCAGACATAGAGTTTACCGAGCTACATAGAGGACACTGAGAAAATATTTATCAAATTTCAGTAAGAAATAGAAGTGTATCTACTGAGTGATATAGAGACAAAATCAGAGTTTGAATTGGCACAGGTTCTAATGCAATACAATTCTGTTGAGTAAGGAAAATGGTTTACATGAATCAAGGTAAATATTTGAAAATATTTTCTTAAAGAATGTGAATTGATTGTTGTTGATTACAAGGTAGAAGGACCAATAAAAATAAAGATGTAAAGGAAGGTAAGGATGAATGATTTTAGAATCGTTGATTACAATCAGAGAATGATTGCAAAAAGTTCTAAAATCCTAATTGGGTCAAGCTATGAAATAGAAAAATAAAACTATAAAGGGAGAAGTTGAGAACATGTTTAAAGTTATTTTTGGTTAGAGTTTTGTTGGAGCAATATTTTTGAAGGACGTATTGAAGCAAGGAAGAGATCAAGATCAAGAACTGAGGTTAGAGATAGAGACAGAGTTGGAATGAATTGCACATCTATCACAACAAGGTGATAATTACATAGCAAAAGAGGGATCTAATCAAACAAAGTAAGTTACTATTATAAAGATCATTGCTGCTATTGTTCAACCACTTTATTAGTTTCCTAAATCCTTAAAAAATGTGTACTTAACAATCTTATATGTAAACTCTTATCATTGTGGAAAGCCTAAACACACAACAAATGTATGCAAAAGAAAAAACGATAAGAGAAATGCCACTCACAAATTTGATGGTAATTGTTGTCATTGCAACAAGTATGGACATCGAGCATTTGAGTGTAGATCCATTTTTATAAAATCACCTAAGAAGTATGCATTCAATGGTTACTACTATACTTGCAATACATTTGGACTTAAGTCACAAGAATGCAGATCACTAATGAAGACCAACTAAAAAATAAGAAAGAAAGACAATGAAATTATAACACATTGTATTCATGTACTACATGTGGTAAGTATGGTCATATTGCTGTAAATTGCATGAGATTATATTTTGGAGGAAGATCTTGTAATTGAAGAAACACTAGCATGACATATTATCATTGTCACAAGGTCGGTCATCTAAGTAAGAACTGTAGAAACCAAGTGTCAACACTAAATGGAGGAGATCCAACAAGTAAGGGAAAGATAAGTGTAGATGAAATTCATGAATAGATGAATAAGATATGGAGAAGGAAGTCAAAAGAAAATGAGACATCAAGTGCAACCAATGGGGATACCTCATCTACTAGATTAGGTGCAACCATCGACTCCTACTAAGCCTTAGGAGAAGGCAAGGAAATGTATGAAAAAAGCTTTACCTTACACTAGTTCCTAGAGTGAAATGGAAGAGAGTCCACATTTGCATAATATTGGATGCACAAGGACAAAATATGAAGTCTAAAAATGTTGCAAGCTCTACCTAGTACATTGGTAACTATGTGCTAGCAGAGACATCTGACTAAGGTATGATACTATTTCACCTGATCATGAGTCAAATTTACTATTTTACCATTTTACTGGAGCAATAATGGAAGTGTGATGAACCCGAGAAACCAATGATAAGTGAATTCATTAAATAAGTGAGAACATGGAGTACAACGCATTTAGTGTACCCTAATGGTAGAAAAAGGTAATGTTATGACATATATATTGGGTTTTCAAATTTTTTTTGTTCACCCTACATATTGGAGAGCTAAGACAAAAGTTGAGTGAAGAATATTTTCTCAAAGCTTTTGAAGTGAGGTTTTAAATTAGCAAATTTGAGAGCCATGTGAGTTTTAAGCTAACTGAGCTATCAATCGACTATTTTTTGAAACCCTATCAAGCAAAAGGGCTTCAAGCTCTATGAGTGTAAAGCGACAGAGCAAAAAAAAAAAGTGAACACAGTGAAATTTATTTGGAATGATGCTTGTAGAGAAAAAGTATAAATTGTACCTAGAAATTGCAACACAAATAGATAAGGTGGGTGCCCTATCTACGATTGTACCTAGGGTTTTAATCCCTAATGATTGCTGCTCATTTTATTATTGTAAAATTGGAGAAGTAAGAGATGATTAACTTCATGAGGTATATGGTCAAATGTGGGTTGATGACAAGTTTGGAAGATGTTCTCAAAAATTTGTAGGCAACTAGTCTCGTACATGTCCTACATTTCTTAAGGAGCTCAAGGCAAATTGGATTAGGGTTGTTTTGAGCTAAGTGCATGATATGCATATGTGGTTGGATGCACTAGTTAAAATCATCTGGACAGCTCCCAAGAATGAAATTGAGGAAAACACGAAGGCTCAATGGGATAATAGAGGTATGAAGGTGGACACCATTAGAAATTTGGAGATTAAATTTTGTGTGTATGTGGTGGCATATAAGATATTTTAATTGAGTAGATTGAACAATGTTTTGTGTATGAATGTTGATATTGGTTATAAAATTGTTAAGAAGGGTCATAAATATGATATTGCAGAGCTTTAGATCAAGCAATTGACAAATAATTTGAAGACCATTTGAATTGCAAGAACAAATACATGCAAGTTTGGCTAACTTTTGGTATATATTTTCTTTTATATACAAGAATATTTCCCATCAATTAGTCAAGTCAATTGGAAATTAGATGCTCCAGTCATTTACCAAATCAATCAATATATTCAGGCACTAGGAAATAATTTTGAGAGTGTTATGGATGAGTATTTTGAAAATTTCAAGATCAAAATATACCAAAGGTTCAGGATTCCCTCTGCTCTAGTTGAAAAGTATCATGGTGATGTATGTTTTCTTGTTGGCATTGGAAAAAAACTTGTTCAAGTGGTTTTATTGAGAGTTTCATGGTTAGAACCAATGGACAATGAAGTGAATATTGATTAGGCTACTAAGGCCATTGATGAATTGTTGAAAGAACTAGTTGATAAAGAGGTTCCAAGATTCAATACTTATGAGGAGGCCAAGGAGAAGATAAAAATTGACATAGTTGTTACCAAGATTAGAAAGAAATCTAAGAAATTTTTAAGTACATTAGAGATTACATTCGGTGGTGATGAAACAGATAAACCCCTAATGATCACTGAGGGTAAAGGAGAAGATGAAGCATGAAAAGAGGGGAAGGACAAAGAAATTGTTATTGCCAAGTCATAGACATTAAAAGGAAAGAAAATACCTAAAACTTCCCCCACAAGCCCCAAGGCTACAAGGTCAAGAACCCAAGCATCACAAGAAGTTACACCATTGAGGAAGGGTGTTGTCAAAATTATGAAGCCTGCGACATCACAAGTGAAGACATATTAGAAGAGAATGCATATCACTACATCATCTAGCAAATAGGCCAAGACATCTACAAAGAGGAGAAGAAAACTCATAGTGACAGCTGATGATAGTGAAGAAACATAATATGATGTGGTAAATCATACCCAAGCTGTTTCTTATAAAAGGCCTAAAACTATAGGTGAGATTATTCAAGCTCTTAGTGAGAATAGTGACTTATGAACATTTGAATATTATAAATATGAAACCATGAGTTAAGAAGGTAATAAAATAATAGAATATGTATTAATTGTCATGATGGAAAAATTTAAATATGCACCACTTGAAATTGGTGACCAAATTCTTGATGAACTTTATGTAATGTCCCCACTCAGGCTTCATCTTTACTTCACTCCTAATTTCTAGTTTAGGGTTTGCAAAGATGTTATTTGTAGAGATATTTCAAGAAAATTATGAAAATCACTAATATATGTCACTATTGGGGATATAAAAGTTTATTTCCTTATGCAATATATTAACCAAAAATCATTCAAATCCTTGAGTAATCTGTATAAGAGAAATACTAATTTAATAAGGAAAATATTATATATATATATATATATATATATATATATATATATATATATATATATATATATATATAAGTTTTTAGTTATTTAATTTAATTCCCCTTTTCATCCTTATTGGTCTTCTTTTACCCCTTGTCTACTTTCCACTTTATTATAAGAAGTTTGAAATATCTTTAGTTGGGAATCTTTAATTTTCTATCCTATGCTTTACCTTACTTTTAGAAGGCTCTCCTTTGTTATCTAATTTCTCTACTCACCTATCCTTTCTTTTATTTTAATGTTTGACTATCATTCATGACTTTGAACTCTCCACATAAGAGTAGGAATATGGTGGGTGTTGGTGGTTTGTATTCTTCCTTGCTTTAGATTTTTTTTTCAGCCTTTAATAACCAATCTCCACGTCTCCAATCCAAACTTGGTGGTTTAATAATACATGGCCTATGTTTGGCCTTCTATTCAATGGTCTTCCTTATATTTGGTGCCTTCAAACCCATTTTTGTTTCATGATCCCTTAGGGCCCATTTGGTAGCGATAATTAGACTGGAATAGGCATATGTTAATTCTTAAAATTTCTAATCCTCCATTTGGGTGCATCAAATTGGAATTGGGTGCACCAAATTGGAATTTCTAATCCTTGAGTCATGTTTAATAAGTGTATATTAATTAGTTTAAGTCTTCAGTACATGTTCGTGGATCATAGGAAATAACAAATACATTATCTCATAAGAAAATGTGTAAGCAACTGATACAATGAACATACATCCAATGAATAACATCAACTGCACATGTCATAGGGTATGCAAGAATAGATACAAGTACATCAAAATACAATACAATATCTCATAGTATCTCAAAGCATATGATTCATAGATACATCAAATGAATAGAAGTCTCCAAGATAAGAATAAAAATGAAAAGGTACAACTATAGATCAATGAGCATCCAACATTTGTCAATCTGAGGGGGGACCCAAATGGTAAGAAGACACTACCTCTTGACCACATGGCCACCTAGTCAAGTTCCCACTCCCACCGCGCAGGGAAGATAATAAATGATCCACAAATGGCTAATCAATCATAAAATATTCCTAGGAAAGGAATCCTAATAGTCAAAAGTACCTCAAGGCTAACACAAAATACTCAAGAAGAAGAGATAATTAAAATTGAAAGGACACTCAATCCAATACCAACATCACACACCAAGTCAACATCTTGATACCAAGTATAAATCAAGTATAAAAAAAAATCAAGAGATAACATCAATGAAAGATATCCACTTCAAGTCAAAAGTCACATGTCAAAAAAAATCACCAACTATCATCAATGAAAGTAAATCATCAAGAATAAATGCATCCAACAATAAAAAACCACCAATAAATAACTGACACTCATCAATAAAAGTCAATTATCAAAAATAAATGTCAATTGTCAACAATAAATGACATCCAATCAATAAGTAACAACTCATAATAAATACAATTTCAAAAGTAATATCCAACAAGTACACCACTAGAGGAAAATATAGAAAAAAACTATGAGGGAGACTTGGGCTACATACTAAGGAGTGTCATCATATAGTCAAACTACTTGAGTTATCGTAGACTGGTCTCTCACTAGACCCCAGACCCTCAAGCATTGAGTTACCCTGGATTGGTCACTTTGGACCCTAGACCCTCATTGTGACACATGTGGAACCAAAATTTCCTCTCATTTAGAAGAGGAACAACCAGTCATACCTCTCACTAGGTATCATCCAATTCCCATCCTTAGCCTATACAAGCACTCAAGGCATGGGTGAGGAAAAATCTTTATCTTATCTTTTTAATGTTTTCTAAAATATCATAATTACCATGTTATCACTTGTTACACAACTTACATGAGTTACCTTGGCATCCACTTTGGGCCCCGACCCCCATTGCAAGCCACTTCTATAGACTACCTTCCCAAAACTCACAAACCACAATTGTGTCCCATACCATAAAAGTAATATTGATCAAATTCAATTCCTTAATAGGCAACCCAAAAATAACATTGGTTCTCAAAACCCAAGTTCTCAAAAATGCTCAATAGCATAAAGCTCATAAAACATAAACTCAATTCAAATTATAAAGTACATCATGACATTAAGTCAAATAATCATAAAAGAAATCTCAAAAATGCCTCTGGTGCACATCCTAACTTGACCAACTAAACAACCCACAAAGAAAACCGTCACATAAATAAACATCACAAGACTATAAATAATATAAGAAAATAGATAGTTTTCAACGATATGATTTAATTCCATCAATTTCTCTTATTTAGTTTGGGTCATAAGTATGTGTTTAAAAATGAAGTAAGAATATATGTATGTAAATGTAAATTGTTATGCTAATATACTTATTTAAAACAATAAGTATTTAAATGTCAAATCTATTTGTGCATATAAAATATCATGCAATATTATCATATTATAAATTTAAATAATCTTAAATCATAAATGATTTAATTAATATCTTAATGTATATTATTAGATTAAATATTAATATCAATTTGACTTCTATTTAAGTCCAATATTAATATTTACTTTTTTTTAAAATTCATAATGCAACTAGAGATAATCTCAAATTGAAAATTATTATTTTAATTAAGTTATTTATAATTTATAATTAAATATTTTATCAAATAAATCACATGTCCTCCTTCTTAGGATAAGTAAATAGGCTATGACTAGAATTGGGCTTGAATATTATCTTTATCATTCTTACCATTGAGTTATTTCGATAGGGCACTTCTCATCCTAGAAATTTAGGGAAGTCGATGTTTGGTACCTACAAATTTGTATAAAATATGAGCATGTACATGTACATATATATCTAAGCTAAACAAATAATGGTGGGGAGTGATACATTGTGTAGATCCTAACTAGTAGGTGACTATGACTCCCTCCCTCAACCATATCAAATATGTCAAACATAAATGTACAACAAACACACACCATACACATGCAAGTATGGGGTAAGTATAATAAAAAATCTTAAATATAAATTGTAGACACCCTAAAATTGGAAAAGACCTAAAAAAATACAAAATTTGATCAAATAATGCAAATTAAGGACAAAATCATATAATAGAGGAAAACAACAAACTTTCAAATCAATGGTAACATCAAGTCATTAATCAAATAAAAAAGGACCTAAAACACTTTAAAAAGAGGAAAATCAATTCATAAATTCATAAAAATGAAATTAAAAAAAGGAAAAAGGAAAAGACAAAAGTTGAAAATAAAAGGAACATTTAATAAATCAATAAAATTCATTTATCCTCACAAAAGTAAAAATTCTCCTTTTTACAATTAAAAGAATTGATCCTCATTTATGCTCACAAACTAAGTCTGTTGGACTCTTCCTCTTGGTGCCTTATGAGATATTTATAGTTTCACCATTACCCTCTAGTGAAAAGTAAAATCTTGATCCTTACCCCAACCCCCTCCTAAAATCCTAGAAATAGGAGAAAAATTCAAGAGCAAAAGGATCAAAATTTTAGTCATATGCACTATAGGCATATTTAGAGTTATCATCTGTTTTAGCATTGTTATTATAGAGAATTCATGTCATTTTGATATCACTTTAGCATTCATTTAGTATCATTTAATATCATTTAGGCTTGCACATGCACATAATTCTTGCATTCTAGTGTTATTATCTTCACATAATCTGCATTCTCATATAGATCTAGCATAGACTTGGATAGATCTACATTTATAGCATACTCGCATTCTAGAACTGTTACTAAGATGCTAGTTTGAGAGCAATTTTAGTAGTTATAGTTAGGGAAACATGAGATGTTCATGGAGTCTTTGTTTAACAGTGATTTGTTGGGTCTAGATTAGTTCATTGTTATTCTGATTGCACTCAGCACTAAGGTCTCATGAATACATGATTCCGTCATGTACAAATTGGACCCCACCGTGGAGCTTCATCTTAAAGCCTCTTTGTTCGTTAATTTTTCTTTCTAACCTTCTATTTTTCTTGTAGATCCATGTATTTCTTTGGTTTCTTGTGCAGATCTAAATTGCTATAGGTTTTATAACACTCGAGAAGACCCATAATAGGAGCAATAACCTTTTGAAGACATTCCCAAGCTTGCAAACACCAAATCTGAGACTTTTCTAGCATTTGACACTTCTAAACACTATTTTAACACTTTCACACTATCCTCTAACATATTTGAAGTGTTCTATAACACATTTGAAGTATTTTCTAACACATCTACACTATTTTATAGTGGATTTACTAGATTCTATAGTGCATTTACATGTTTAATTAGTGCTTTTGATTGATCTTATAGTGCTTTTGCACTTTTATGTAATATATATGCCATTTTATATAGTACATCTAATTAGAGCTATAAACTACCATATGTAACTTGCAAATTTGGCTGCTGGCTATCTATAGGTCTCTTTTGGACTAGATAGGAATTTCCAAGCTATTAAAATTGTGAGAAGGGAATGAAGACAATAAAAAATGCACCTAGCCTTTTTTAGCGCCAAATTGGGTAGGCTTGAACCCTTACCCATTAGATTGCAACATTTCTAAATTCACAACTAGCTTAGGTAGGAAGTTTGATTTCACTGATCTGTTCAGAAGTAGGCCTATGCTCTCAACTCACTGAGTTGATCAAAACACCAAACCTTCTATAAGGGTTAGTAGCAATCAAGTTGAGAATGAACAACCACACATATTAAATAGGAGCCCCTTGTATTCTATAGGTAAAGGCTTGCAACTGAAAAATCATGTTTGTCATGTTTGGGAGATTGAATTACTATGGACATGCTATCAATCTCTTAGGGTGATCAAACTCCCAAACCTACTTCCAATTTATGCTTTTCCTACTTTTCACTAGGTAGATTATTTAGCCATAGAAATGCAACCTCCTGAGATTTTCCTTAGCAAAGTTGGTGAGAGGGAACACCTTCCATCTTGTATTCCTAATCAAATGCAAGTCAATCATGTTTGAAACATAGCCTTCTTCTAGCAGTCTTGCAAGATATTGTGCCAAACATCCTTTGAGTTGGTGGGAAGCTCTCTATTACAAGAGAGGTAAATTTGAACACTATTGGTTAAACACTAAAACCTTATAGTCATCAGCTTTAACAAGCCTTGTTAGGAAGCCATTTTCTTTCATTTTCTAGATGCATGTAGGTTTATTTCATTTTCATTTCTACTATTGACTATGCTTGAATGTGTCTGCTTTTAAAAGATGTTAATGAACTTCGGAATACAAGACAATTCAAATGCAACTACAAATTAACACTAAACCAAACATGAATGCTATTGTATACCCTAAAATAATGCATCCACTACCTAGAACAATGCATCTAACCACTTCTGTAATGCATTTGCACCCTATAATAGTGCATCTGACTGATACAACAATGCATTTGGCTGAACAAACAACATATTTGAAGAATTAAATAACACATCTAATTGATAAAAAAATGCATTTGGATGAACAAAAAACACATTTGAAGAATTAAATAGGGCATCTAAATATATAATGATGCTTACACCCTACAAAACAATACCTAACACACCATAAAATAACACATATAAGCACTAAAATAATGTATTTTAAGGTTGCTACAACACATATGAGAGAAATATAAAAAAAAAGGCTATCTACACATACAATATTCATAAATGGACAATGGGTTTGGATACCCTTTCTTTCATTAACATTCTGCAAGACTAAGGAATCCAGAAAATGACCACCATCTTAAAAGAAAGCAATGTTCCAACCTGAGATCGGGTCTCCTACCCAATAGCCATCATGATCTCAACTTCATACATCAAGCTAGAAATGAATGGAAACACACATCCGTCCCCTACCTAACTTCACAAAATTGAGACATATCATCACCAATGCCACTGAACTCCTTTTTGAAACATAGCTTGATGTTCCAACACATTTTGGTGTAAAAAAAAATCCTCATATAATCAAAACATAGAAGAATTAAAGGGGTATCATCCATGTCTCATGTCACTATGTACAACTATCACACCCTTACTGGGTCGTTGATCAATTGAACTCTATTAGTTGTTCCTCAGTGCAGAAGGAAGAGTTTATGGGATTGACATTATGCATGTAGAGGCAGGCAATGTAGAGCACACAATAGTCAACATCACTCGCTAAGGTTGACCCCAACCTAGTTGGTAGGAAGGAGAGGGATTAAACTAGAAGCTGGGGCTAGGTTCAATCCAAACTAGAGAGGTGAGAAGGAGTCGAGAAAGTTTATATACATAATATGCCCCATGTAGGCCTATTCTCACTAGATCCTCATGAACATGAACCTCGCCCCTGTGTTCAGGACCTAAACTTTACTTAACCCTACTCTGCATGCAAATGCAGGGCGCGACTATAGCTACAAAAAAAAAGGAACAAAAATGATTGCCTATATGGGTGAGTGCCAAAATAGAAAAATGAACTATCAAACCTGTATAATCCCCAAATATCATTGAGCTTGTTGCACCCATTGACTTCATATCAACAACCATTTTCAATGAATCACCCTTGTTCAAACAATAAAACTCAAAATCCTCCACCAAAATGGGTTTGTCTCACACATGGGATGAAAATATCCTTGAAACTAAGATTGAGGACATCCAAAAAAATCCTAAACTCATTGATATAATGGACAAGATACTTGAATGAAATAAAGAACATTACTTTCTATCATTGGCATAGCATGGTGGGAAGTTACCATCTAACTTCAACATATAAAATCTTAAGAGGGATGAAGAAGAAGCACCCTTAGAGGTTTTCACCCAAAATATTCAAGACCTACAATTAAAAATGGAGAGAATGAAAAGGGGAAAGGTCCAATTGGCTGAATTTAGCCTTGAAAAGGTATGCCCTCTCCCATTTGATAGAAGCATTACCTTGACACCGTTTCCACATAACATGTAGATGCCAAAATATGATAAATATTTTGGCACATAAGATCCTCAAGACCATCTTTGAGAATTCTATATGTGAAGTATGGAATTTGTTCATTACATGACCTACCTCTTGTGGCTATTCCCTAGAAGTTTGGAAGGACAAGCCATGTAGTGGATCTCCAAACTCCCATCCAATATTAAATCATTCAACCAACTAGAGTCAATTTTTATCATGCAATACTCATACAACATTGAAAGGAAGGTTACCATGATTGATTTATGCAATACAAAACAACTCCTAAGAGAGTCCTTGAAGGTATTTTTACAGAGATAGAGACATATCTTTGCCAAGTATCATCGAGACATTCTAGATAAAGAGAAAACATATATTTCATCAATAGCCTATCCAAACCCATGAATTACTAGCTACAATTACAAGGTCCAAAAGACTTTAAAACTAGTTTAGAAAACATTGCTAAAGTGGAAGAAACCCTGTTAAGCAATGACATCATTAAGCTATCGAGAGATGGAAAAGGATTTTCAAACAACTCCTCACAACCACATAACTCATCCAACTAATCAAATGAAAAACAAAAATCATGGTGGAGGAACAATAATAAAAACATAGCACATGATGAGGTGGTAGAGGCCAATCATATTAAACCACAAACTCACTCCTACCTGAACCAACCCTACCCAAATGCCAATAAAACCAATGTACATACTCACCAAAACCCACCAAAATAAGATAACATTCATTTGTTCTACCAACTAAATACAAGTACTCCTTCAACACAAAAAAATCCCCATCAAAAAGTAGCATACAACCAAGCTCCTCCCATGAGAGGATACAAGTCCAACAAATTACCCAAGGTATACACACCCATAGGCAAGACCTAGAAAAGAGCTTTACAAACTCTCTTAGCCGACAAGATCATTGTACTATCGTAATCTAAACCTTATGAGCCACAAGTCAAACCATCATGGTGGAATGAAATTTTGTTTTGTGCTTATCATTGGAACTGAGGACACCTCACTAATAAATTCCATGCCCTCAAAAGGACCGTCCAAAAACTAATTGATAATGGAACTATTGAAGTAAACAACCTTTGCAATAATGAGGATCACATGACCTTCAAAAATCCTTTCATGAATCATGAGAATGGCGAGTCTTCCAAAAGTAACAAGCCTACATCCTCTAATGAAAAAGTTAACTATGCTCATAATTATGAAAACACAATTAACATAATCTTAGGGTTTGATTTCACTGTCAATGTCATTGTGATCAAAGATAAAAGCAAGAGATGAGCCCTGAACATCATCACCCAAGGTCAAGCCTCTAAAGTGGTTCTGCTAGGGGCAACCACCAGTTTAGACCAAGCTACAAAAAGTTCCACCATGACCAAATATATTTTTGTCAACCAATTATTAAAAAATCTTGCCCATATTTCCAACTTAGAACTACTGCAAATATTCCTAGAGCATAAGGAGATACTCACCAAAGCTTTAGTGCCCAATGAACTTGATGTAAATAGATTCCAAAACATGGTGATCAACCTTGTTTCCCCTCATCGTGTGTCCTTCTCAGTGTAGGACAACATGTCCATTCATCCTCAAAATTCCCCTGTGCACATTGAAGTCTTCATACACAGGAAAAGAATGAAAAGAGTCTTGGTTGATGATGGGACTAGCCTAAATATTTGCACGCTGAACCTAGTAAAAGCACTAGGATACATAGAGGATGTTGTTGGTCATAAAAAGAAGATCACAATTAAGGCTTATGATGATGAAGAGATATTTTCTAAAGGTATGGTAATTTTGCCCATTAGAGTTGGCCTAGTCATAAAAAAATTGGTTATCAAGTATTAGACTTGAAACTAACCTACATCATCTTATTAAGTAGGCCATTGATCCATGACATGGAAGTACTCCCTTCCACTTATCACTGATGTCTAAAATTTCCATACATGGGCCAAGAGGCAACCATACTTGGGGACCAAAACTATACACAATACTACAACTCTCTTATTCCTCACAATAGGGAAGAAATCCCCATCTTAACAAGTAATTCAAACAAATCTACATCAGTGGAAGCCTCAATCTCCACTAGCCAAAACAAAAATCTCTTATCCATAAAAGCTAAGGGAAAAGAGAAAGTAGGTTATTCTAGTTCTTCCACTCCATCATCACTATCATCAAGAGACTCTCAATAGACACACTATGAAAAAATGAACTTCTTAATGAAAGAATTTGATCAAAGATGAAAACTACAACACAAGGGCATAGGTGAATATTTATGTTCATTTTTTGACCCACCATCATCTCCCAAATCACATGGTAGACCACCTACAAAGAACACTTGTAATGAATATTTTTTCAAAGAAAGTTATATGTCTACAAACACAACAGAAGTAGAGAATGAGAGAATATGACATGTTGATATACCCCCCCACCTTTTTGGAAAAGGCTATGAGTTAATGAAAAAGATGGGTTACCAAAGGGAAGGGTATTGTTGAACCCCTAGCATCATAGTTTAGGTCTAAAAAAATGAAAATGAGGGTGGTATATTTAGAACAAGACAATTAAAAGTCCACATCTTATCCTAGATCCCATTCCAAACATAGGGATTCCTCTTTATCCACCTTGGTGTGGGTATGAAAAGAGAAACATATCAATGATTAGAAAGAAGTCGATACAAAGAATGTGAATCTATCCTTCCCTAATTTACACCATGCAAGAGAACCATCCATAAACACTAGTAATGATGAAGACAATGATGATTCCACTAAGTTAGAATTCAAAACATTATCTAAAGAATCCATTCAACATAAATAATGTGATTTTTTTCACATTCTAACATCCAACTATTCCACAACACAAGGACCCACTTCTCATTTAGGTCTCACTTCACCGCAAAGAGTCAACAAGCATTAGAATGGCTTAGAAGATGAGATAGAGAAAAAACCTAACATAAAATTGCATGAGGATATTGAACCTAATGAAAAATTCTAGTTTTAGACTTTATTTCCAGATTTCTTTCCAGTAGAGGTTGAAGATGAGTATTATGAGCAACTTTGAGACTCTACTTTCCTTGACAATTTGGAAGAAGTGCACATTGTGGACTTGATAGATACAATGTATGAGTCACCAAATGAGGTTATTTCTTTAAGACAAGTCAAACCATATCCATATCTCGAGCCATTATCTTTAATCCATCCCAAGCTTATTGATTGGGATACAACCGAGTCTCATTACATTCCCAACTTTGACACTGACCATAACATTTGTGTATACCTTAATGCAGTTGAACCATCTCTCAAACTGGGATGAAAAGAAAAACTTATGGATGGGTCTAGTATCAATCATCTTAGTCATACAAATAGAGGTTTGACACTTCACACATCCAACAACCTGAACCACATTGTGGAAGGTTTGGATAAAAAAAATAGAAACAAATAGAAATGATGCATTTGATGGTGAAAACCCAACTATGGAACCTAAAGATGAGATGATCAGTTCTTTACCCAAATATTCTGAAGAGAGGTCATCGATCCTAATTGAGTCTATAGAGAAAGTTAATATTAGAATAGAGTAAGAACCTAGAATTATCCACTTGGTACATTCATTAACTCTAGAGGAAAGAAGTGAATTTCCTTGCTTCTTCAAAGATATACAGGTTAAATTCACATGGTCTTATGCTAACATGCCAGGGTTAGATCCTAATCTAATCCTTCATCATCTCGACATTGCTCCAGATGCCAAGCTCGTCAAATAGAAACTCAGAAAGATGCATCCACACGTTGCATTATTGGTTAAACTAGAGTTAGAAAAATTTCTTCACACAAACTTCATTCTGAAATATTGTTCCCATTTCCAAGAAATATGGTAGCATCCATATCTGCATTGACTTTTAGGATGTCAAAAAAGCATGTCCCAAAGATGATTTTCCATTACCCAACATTGACACCATTGCAGAATTAACAACAAGAAATTCTATGTTCTCTGTCATGGATGGTTTCTCAAGCTATAACCAAATCTAAATAGCACCTGAGGATCAAGACAAAACAATGTTCACTTGTGCATGGGGGACATTTTGTTGGAACATCATGCCCTTTGGCCTTAAGAATATAGGAGCTACCTATCAACATGCTATGATCACTATATTCCATGATATGATGCATACCTTTATGGAGGATTATGTAGATGACCTTTTGGAAAAATCTCATACTTGTGAAGACCATCTTTCGATTTTAGATAAGATATTCACATGCATAGAATCCTTCAAAGTCAAACTAAATCCTAAGAATTGTCTCTACATGCAATCTAGAAATATCCTAGGTTATATTGTCTCTACAAAATGGATAGAAGCTGAGCCCAAAAAAGTGCAATCTATTATTAACATGCAACCTCCAAAGAACCTAAGATAGTTATGCTCCCTCCAGGGGAGACTTCAACTAGTTTTTAGATTCATATCTCAGCTAGCTGAGAAATGCATACCTTTCACATATCTCCTTAGCAAAGATATAGTCTTTAAGTGGGACAGTCAATGTTAAGCAACCCTTGATCTTCTCAAGAACTACCTAACGAGTCCACCTATTTTGGTGCCTCCTATTCTCCAAAAACTCTTATTTTTATACATATCTCTAATGGAAAAATCAATAGGAGCCATCTTGGCACAAGAGAATGACCAAGGAAAGGAATGAACTATCTACTACATCAATCAAATCTTGGTCAACTATGAGTTAAACTACACTTTCATTGAGAAAGCATGTTTGGTAGTAATTTTTGCTTCCCAAAAATTATGCAACTATCTCCTGACTCACAAAGTAAAACTCATAGCCAAAATAGACCAACTCAAGTATCTTTTGAGTAAAACAACACTAATAGGAAGGCTAGCTAAATGGGTAATGATCCTAAGTGAGTTTGACATTGAGTATATTGATAGAAAGGCCATAAAGGGACAAGTAATTGTAGACCAGTTAGTAGACACACCTCAAGAAAGCACCAATCCTATCCTAGCTTATTTTTCTAGATATACATATCTTCTAGATGGAGCCAGTTACATGGAAGTTCTACTTTGATGGGTCATACACACATCATGATTTAGGTGTTGGGATTCTATTCATTATGCCTTTAGGCATGACCATACCAAAATCATACAAATTACTATTCCCATGCATAAGTAATATGGCAGAATATGAAGCTTTAGTTCTTGGTCTTAAAGTAGCCTTATAAAGGAAATTGATAGCAATAGAAGTCTATGGAGATTCCCAGTGAGTTATCAATCAGGTGAATGACACATATCAAACCAAAGATGAAAAATTGCTACCTTACAAACACTTGGTTGATACTCTCAAGACATGCTTGTCTAGATCATATTTGAGTAGATTTCCAAAGACAAAAATAGGGCAACTAATGCTATGGCTACTTTGGCCTCTTTACTCCTATTACTGGATCAACAAGAAAGATATGAGTTCTTAGTAGAGGAGGTGGTTCAACCTGCATTTACTCAACCAGAATCCCACATCACTTTCCTTTTAGACACTCTCAACTCTCATTGGTATAATTCCATTTCCACATACTTACACAATAAAATTATGCCTTCTAACTTATCCCAAAAATAAAAGTGAAACTTTATCTAAAAAACCTCACATTATACATTGGTGGCTGATATACTATATAGGGAAGGTCTAGATGACACTATTTAGATGTCTAGAAATTGATGAGTTTAAGATTGCACTTAAAGAGGTTCACACTGGTATTTGTGAGTCATATTCTAGTGGATTCACATTAGCAAAGAAAATTCTTAGAATGAACTATTTCTGGCCCACCATGGAAAAGAGCTCTATCAACTATGTTAGGACTTGTAAGAAGTATCAGATCCATGGAAACATCATTCACATTCTAGCCCAGAAACTCAAACCATTAGCCACACCATGGCCCTTTTACTAGTGGGGTTTTGAATTGATTGGCACAATCCACCCACCTTCCTCTGACAGACACAAATGGATTATTACAACAACTGAATATTTTACCAAATGGGTTGAAGCAACACCCCTCATAGATTCCACCGATAAAAAAATCTCCTAATTTATCTTGAACCATATCATTTGTTGGTTCGACATACCTCATGCTATCTTAACGAATGGTGACTTATGATTCAAAAATCAAATAGTTGATGAGTTGTGTGAAAAGTTTCACATCATCCATCATTCATTAGTAATTTACTAACCCCAGGGCAATGGCCAAATAGAGGCCACCAACAAAAAAATATTTAAAATTCTCAAAAGTATTGTCAATGACACTACTAGAGATTGACATTTATAGTTAAATCCTACCCTATGGGCATATAGAACAAGTGTTTGAATTCCCATAGGCACAACACCTTTCTCTTTGGTCTATGACACTGAAACGATTCTCCCTTTAGAGGTTGAAATCCCATCTCTAAGAATCCACCTCTGTGATGCCATGTTAGATGAAGACTATAGAGTAGCCTAGTTATAACAACTAGAATTTCTCAAAGAACATCAACACACATCACACAAACATCTTAAAGTGTATAAGAATAGATTGCCCAAACACTACAACAAGAAAGTGAAGCCTTATGTTTTTCAAAATGGAGATTTAGTCCTCTGTAAGAACCCCAAAAATTAGGCAACTAGAGAAAAGAAAGGAAAGTGGGAGGCTAATTGGATTGGCCCTTATATCATCAAAAAATCCTTTGGGACATGAACTTACAAGCTCTCCAATTGTGATGGAGAGGAACTAACATAAACCATTAATAGTATCCACCTCAAGTGGTTCTATGTTTAAAAGCCTTGAAGAACCACCTCATAACTAAAAATTCCAAAAAACTAGAGCCCACATTAGCATTTGGTTACCACACATAAGTGAAGGTTAATCTTCCTCTACATATCCCATCGTTCCTACTATTATGGATATTGACAACCTTCCAAATATTTGCAAAAATGCCAAAAATATCCAAATATTTGGAAAATTTCAAAAAACATCCAAATCATTTACAAAATACCAAAAAAATCCAAAATATATCAACAAAATGTCAAAAATAGAATTGACAATAATTACCAGATGCTTTCCATCACATTGTTCATTAATATGAAATGAGTGCCAGTTACCCTCCTTCTTGCCATACAAGAGACACACTTTTTTATTCTATTACGATGATAAAAAAAATATTACATGCAACGCAATATCTAGCAGATCACTTAGTCTAGCCTTTCTTATGGAGGTGGCAAGTTAGGATTTTTGGTTGGAGGCATTTCCCCCATCACAATCCTAAAAGATGAGGCCCTTGGCGTAGATCCCCCTTAAAACCAAACATCATCCATGGGTATCAGGAACCTCCCACTATGCAGTTGCACATTTAATAGTTGTGTAAATTGTCTATCCATGAATTGGGACTCCCATTGTCACTCCAAGGGGATCAAATGATAATACAACCCCATGTAATAGGTGGCTTCCCAGTGTACTTTCACAATTTTTTGCATATCCACGAACTTATTTATACCCAATACTATGATCACTCATTCTGCCATGTCCCACTCATGTTGCATTTGATTGGTCACCATTCTCTAGTGCTCCACATCCACTTTTTCTTCATTCAACCACTATCATAATTGGCTCACCTTTGACTCGCTAGCCACTAACCATTCTTGCAACTACAATGACATGATGTTCATTTTTGACATTGCATCCCTAAAAGACTCCGATTGCACCTGTAGTAACACCACTTCATTTTGCACATTTCAAAACCTACTTGCGCCATCTTCAATGACTCTTGTAACCTCTATGCTCATGCTCACTCTGCCTAGATTCTCACATCATTCCCCTCTTCTCATGACTATTGCACCTATAGTTCTACTTACAATGACCACACTTGAGCTTGTTCCATATTAACCACCACCTAGAGCCATCTCACTTCTATATGTGCTCCATCCTCATGAGATTTCTCCATCAAACCCAACAAAAATGTGACTTCTTGTTCCTAATTTTCAGTTTGGACTCTCTCCGTGGCCAATATTTTTTGTAAATCCTCCACTTTTGTTGTTGCTTGCATTCCACCCTCTACATCTGGATGTGGTTCCATCACACTCAATATGCCCTTCTCCTCTTTTGTTGGCCTTTGTCTTAGAATTTTGAGGCTAATCAAATGACTCACTATGCTTGTAACCTCACCCATACTGACATCCTCTTTCACTCTCTAAGCTCTTCTTGTGTTCTTCTCTAGAGAGTCCATCTCACCCACCTCTATTGCTACTTTTGATATGCTTTTTGTCCCCCCACGAGGACTACTCTCTACCTGTATCATCAAATTGTCACCTAGCTCCACATGCAATGCTTACTGCATTGCACTCCTTGAAAATGTCATTAGTGCTAACAAAGGAGTTTCTTCCACTCTAATTCTTGAACTCCTAGGTTTCCTGAACCCCTAGGTTGTGCTTGTACCAACCCTACATGACTTGAATCACCTTGCTCAAGAACTAATGCCTAGAGCTCAGGTTGATACACTAGTTCACTAGATACACTTCAGATATGTTTTTCCCTTTTTCCTTGCCTCACCCATCCTCCCTAGATAACATTATCCTCCTATTGTGATAGATCTAGTGAGCCCGACATGCTTTCAAAACACATATTTACTTGGCCTCTTGAATGACTAAATAACTATGCTATCTATCTCTTTATTGTACTTCCTTTCGTATGTGTATTCCTCATCTATTTATGACCATCACTTGCTATGCACTACAATTAACTAGCTTTTTCATGTGTTCACTTTGTGCAACTCACTGCACCATTATCAAGTACACTTTTTTCTCTTCTCTGAAATTCCAACACCCTGATCCTCACCAACATATATCTTCCAATGCAATCACCATGCATTTTGCTGCACAATTTTCGCTGACACATCCCAAACTTGTTACCATAATCCTACAACAATTTCATCCACATAGAATTGAAAAACTTGACACTATTGCACGTAACTGCCAGCACTACTAGTCAGTAAATAATAGCCTTTTTACTATTATGAGGTATTTTGATGATGTATTTGACTAGAGGTACCAGGATGAAGCCATGATATTTTATTTTCTTTTGATTTTTACTGTTATGATCTAATGATCCTTTGATTTTACGCATTATTGGTGTCCACTTGTAGATGCCTCCTCTCATTTGGAAGACCATGTGTACCTTGACCAGTTTTGCATGACATCTTAGGTGAGGTTGTTTATCTAACATGCATATATTTGCATGTTTGTTTCCATTTATTGCAATAATAACTTATGTTCTTAATAGTTATCATGTTCTACATATACATTTTTTGTTTTTAGTCATAATTCTTGGTGTGATACAGTATTCATATTACTATAGCCGAGCTAGTGGTGGTTGTACTATGTCACTTTTAGTCTAACCACTCAATGATGACATTTAGTTTGCATCTCTATACAAAATATGATAGTTAGCTGCATTCATCTAGTTTTCATTTAATCTTGGGTACCTTGTCATGCCCAAAATATAAGGGCAAAAACACACACAATTTTTTTATATTTTTTAAACAACTTAAAAGCACCAAGTTGAAAAGTTAAATTCAGTTAAGACTAGGTACACTGAGGACGATAAAAAAATCTTCTATCAACACCAAGAGACTATAACTCAGATAATAACACTTTGAAGAATAGGTTGTTAACTCAAACGTTCGTTGATAGATCAATTAATTAACTTAAACAACTAAATTCAATTTATTAAAAGACCTATCACATGACTATTTATAGGCACACAAAAAAACAATTAGGACTCTATAGTTCAACTGATTAATCAATGCAAACAAACCAATTTAGTTAATTAAAAGATCTAACACACAATTATCATTATTATTATTTATATATATATATTTTTCCAATTAGGATCGTACATCCTTAGAACAATAGTAACACTAAATACTGGACAACTATTGAGTTATCAATACAATACTAAAAGTTAAACCTAATGGTCAAACTCAACTTATAACTTGCATTCATCCAAGTCAAATTTAAGATACAATAAGGTTATCTATAATTAAAGAAAATATGACCACTAATATTAAAAAATGAACTAATTTAAAAATCTACTATACAACTTTAATTTATACTAAATTTCATCTTAATAGACACTAATAATTATCTCTTTAAACAAATAAAATAAATTGACTAACCTTAGACAATATATTAAATAATAATAGAAATTAACTTTCTCAATTATAAGTCAATAGCAAAACATACTAACATCAAAGTATTCAATTTATTAAATCAACTATACGTCGAATATAATTCTGGCTAACTGCTTAAGGACAATTTCCAATATTTACCTACGCAAATTTCCACAATAATTAATTCAACAAAATTTACATTACTCAAACTCTTACTAACAACCATATACTAACTTAATAACATAATTTAATAACAAAAGAAAACTAAATCTATTTAATCGCTAACTAGAATGATACCTAGAATCAAATTACACTAATATGAAATACAACTTAAAACTAATAAATTATTCTTATTGTTTAAGTATTCTAACGACATATTTTAACTTAACTATATATCTAAAATTTCTAGTATTTAAAAATATTAAAAATATAATCATAAAATTAACTAACTATGAAACTTTAAATAAATTACCTACTTAAATAACCAAGCTATAACTTTAACTAACACCCATTACATACTAATCTCAAAACAATACTAACCTAACATTACCTTACTTGACAACTAACTCTATCTAACATTTAAAATAATAATTAAATAAATCAAAACTACATCCTAACACCCAACCCCAACCCCACTAACTCCTACCTACCCCTAGCCTACTTGACAAGTGGACCCTCCACCTACCATACCCACCCACCCCAAGAGAAACCTTTATCCCACTTGGTTGGGTAGATTTTGAACCACTCTCACGTAGACCAAGGTCTGCACACACAACCCAAGCAGCCCAGGGTATGTGGTGTAGGACAAGGCAACAAAAAGGCAAGGAACACCTTGCTAAGGTGTTTTCTTTAAACTTTCTTTTCCCCCTTACAACCATAATGCCTTGACAAGATAGATTTGTGGAGTACCAATTGCAGATCTCCCCTTTTTAAAGCTTTGTCAATGCTAGGAGCATGAGGGGGGTACAGTACAAAACTTAGGATAGGATGGGGGTATAAGCAATAACTTAAAAAATTTTATTAGGTAGGGGTTTAGAATATTTTGAAAATATATAATTACAATTGTTCCTTTTATATAAAATTTATGGTACTAGTTCTTGGGTCTCTTGCACATTATTTTAATGCTTTGTATTCTCCTTTTTTTTGAAAGACTTATTTTGTTATCTCATACATTTTCTAGAGGAGATTTGTTCATCTACAACCTATGTTTATTTCCTTCACACAATATGTTTCTTTGTTATTTATTGATTTCCTACCACTGAGTCCATATAATAAGGTCATCATTATGCTAATTGGAGGTACTCTTCATACTTGAATAATCTAGGTTAATGATCTTTATTTAACATTTAAACCTTAACTGAATGCAGTGATTATATCTTTATGAAAAAGTTTTGTATGAAACTATCTGCATTGTTCCTATCTATGCATTATGAAGTTTAGCAAACCATATGTCCAAGAATAATAGCTAACATTATATTTCCTTGCAGATTTCAGCTGGAATGTACATTCACAACTATTATGCAATAGATCTAAAATGATAATAAAATTCAACAAAGATAATCCTTTATATCAATACTATCTCTTGAGAGGACCAAATGAATGTTATGCATATCTATTAAACGATGGAGTTAATTAGCAAGATAATACCAAAGAGATAATCTCCCAAGTTATAACAATCCTTCTATGATATCCTCATGGTACAAAAAGGTGGTGGAAACAAAGTATAATAGATTTACACAAGGGATACCTTCCACAATACGTAGGTACTCTTAACCCTTCCATATGACATTTGAAATGAAACAATGACACTAATCTTATAACAAATTCTATTTGATTAATCCAAAAGCAATTACATATGCTAATGAGACATACGAATTCCATAGGAAGAGTGAACATCATCCCATCGAATTTTTAAATAACATAAGAAAAACTAAAGAAAAAGGTTACAAGACTCAAATGCAAGAATATTATTCAATCTTTTCTCTTCTATTAATCAACCTGGTTCAAGGCTCCATCGGGAAAGAACTAGTAAGAAAATCTGACATCGTTGCCAAATACGTCAAATTTTAAAATACAATTTTACATAATGTTACAATTCAATTGAATTCTCTTCTAGGGCTTTCACAAGAGATCTTTACCAAATTCTTCAATGCATCAAGGGAACAATGGGAGAGACTAGAACCAACATGGAGGTAAAATAATACAATAAGATGGATAATTCAAACACACATTCCCAACCCAGTTTTACACAATAGGTTCAAAAATGAACCAAAATAGGGGGGAGGTGGATTTTCTCAATAGGAGATGTCAATCACCATACCATAACATAGCCTTTGTGGGGCTAAAATTTAAGAACTTTCGTTCTTCTACAATGCCCTTTCGGGGCCAATATAACAAGGGTATTCATTCCTTCCCTTCTTCAAGAATTTAAATTTTCATACAAGGTATGGGATGACAAGTAGGGGCCCATACACCCTACCCTCTTTCCCTCCTCTCACCATGAGAGGAGACTCTACACTATTGAGGTCCAACTAAGGCCCTTCCCCCATACATGGCCACTTCTTCCCTATCCAAGGGTGAGTGATGCCAAAACAATCCCCATGAAATCCTCTCAAAACACAAAACATCAAAGCAAGCATAAGAATAACATCAAAAGAAAAACAAGTTAAGATCCCTCCCAATCAACCCCAACACACAAGAAAGCAATACAAAAACAACACAATGCCTTATGCATGATTCAAGCAAGATTCAAGCATGAACACATGAAGAAACAATTCAAAAGAGTGAAAAACTCCTACCTTCAAAAAAGGAGTTATGGCAAAAATGTTGGGTTGAGAAGAGCTTTTCCTTTTCTTCATTCCATCTTCAAACTTTCTCCAAAAACTAGAGATTGGGTAACAACCCTAAAACTACTCCAAAATGCCTCTAAGTATGATCTTTAACTCAACTAGACTTCAAGTAAACTCAAGATGGAGTTTTGAGTCCAACTCAAGTAGAAGATAATCAATTTTCGCAATCAACCAAAAGTAGAATTTTTGGGTGACCCTTAAAGTCAACCCAGGAGACTAGGGGGTGGAAAGTACTCCCAACCTATACTCTTACCCCTAGGGTACTTAAATTTGATGTTTTAAAGCCTTAAAGACTTAGTAGGAACAAAAAAAATCTAGGAGAATGGTAAGACCAAATAACAACCTTTAAAGATAGACAATGCAAAGATAGCACAAATAAACAAGGGGTTTAGTTTCGTCTTTCCATTGGATTTCCTGACTAAATTTCCTGCACACTCTTTGCACACATCAGTAGTTTAAGAAACACATGTATATGTAAAAATACGCATCAAGAAATTCATGTAATTTAAAACATCCATTTTTCTACAATTCAATTGTTTATCTCATTCTATTCATTAAAATTGGAAAATTCAAAGTGTTATTTTGCATTCATTCACTTCATCATCATACATGTTCATATAGCATTAAATGACAAAATCAAATATCTGAAAGTAAAGCATCACACATCATAAATAGCATAATAATGTTCTATGCATCAAATAATGTTCTGACATATTGAGTCATGAGTATCAAAATAATAATGTATCATCGATGCTAGAATGGGTTAGGGCGAGGCCTCACAAATTGAAACATGAATCTTTCCGTTAAGCAAGCCTTTTTTTATTTCTACCCACCTTTAATCATTAGAACTTTCATAATCAACGTAACTTTATTCATTAATTTAGATTAAATTACTAAAATAATCCTCGTTAGGCATGCATATAATTAAACATTATAAACATCATTAATAAGGAAAAATGAACTATCTGAAAGCATACCACTTAATCATCAAGGTACCAAAATTGGCAACCTCATTATTAGGTGAAAACACCTTGCATCATTATTAGTAACAATTAATATTTTAAACAGTCGAGGTGATGAAATAGTTCTTGAATCACTAAGTATTAGTATATGGATATATCAACTACTCTAGATTTCATTAGGACATTCACAATGTAAGCATTACTTCACATCTATTTCCAATCTCCTATAACGGTTTTAATAGAGGGTTCATATTGATAAGTACATATGAGGAGGGTCCTTACATACCTTAAAAACAAATGGTTGGCAAATAAATTAGGAATACACTAGCATGCCTACAAAATATCATCCAACGACTTGGTAACACAATTCAAATATGGCTATCAAAATGGCCAACAACAACATCAATTTCATCGTGAGATTTTAACACTCAACTATTGTGGACTTTGTCTCATCACAAAATGACCACCATGCATCACACTTCATTACCCCATAATATCCATTACACCTATTGCATTACATGACCTTCAAATTTCAAAAGTTTTGGTTACTATTTCCCTCATTACCTTGCATCTTTCATATCATCTGTCACACAATGTGACCTTCGAATCTCAAAAGTTCTGGTCACTATTTCCTCATCTCACACTTCTCTTTTTGCTGTTATCAATCATGTTCTATGCATTCCCTATTTCACACTCCTCATTAGGGCCTTGAAGTTCTTGTGTGACTTTTGAATTTAAAATGTTGAGTTACATCTCTTCATATCATTTCACCTCCTAGTATCATTTTTCTATGATATTTCTCATTGCCTCCTCATTTTATCTATTACATTTCATCATTTTTATTTCATATTCTTTTCTATTTATATCATATTTATTTTTATTTCTATTTATAACATCTTCATTCTTTCTTTTTATATCATTTCATATTCTCTTCATTAGTTCATTTTTATTTTCCATTTTCACTTTCTTCTTTTATTATTTATTTCATTTTCATTCCATCTTCATCACATATCAAACATTAAATATTTTTTCTTTATTTTTATCATTTCCTTCCATTTTTCACTTTCATTTTCAATCTTTTTATTTATTTTTGTCTTTATTTTTCATCCCATTTCATTATCATCATATCATTTTTCTCTCATTAACCCATCTTATTTCATTACATTTTCACATTTTTAATCCTTTTCATTATGATATCCTTTATCATTTCATTCTTCCTCACTTATTCATTTTACATCATAAACATCTTTCATCATAGATTATTTTTGTCATCAATCATTTTTATTAAACCACTTTTATTATCATCTATTCCATTATTCTTTTTTTTTCATGGTATTTCATTATATCACATTTCATTCATACATTTCATTTATATACTTCATTTCTACATTCATTATCCACATATCATGTTATTACATTAATAATCTATTCATTACATTAACCATATGCATCACTAGATTAATCATCCAAATTACATCAACATCTACAACTATCATATAAATTAAATCACAACATCACAAACATCCATCCATAACATCAGATGCATAAACTCCATGATACAACATGTTCAAAAGTCCAAACATCAAAAAGCTTGAATATTCATATATCAAAAAGATCAAATGATCAACATCAAAAGGTCATCATCATAAATGATATACATGAAAAGCCAATAAAATGAAAGACAACATGATACAATATCAACTTTGTGTCTCACCACCTGCATCATCTATATGTGTCTAATCCAAAGGTCCCTACACACTAGGGGCACTCATCCCATCTCATGGAGCCTACTATGTCGAGTCTATTGTTGGTATCATAAGAATAGTTGTGGCCATCTGTATCATAGTGCCCCCATCTTTTCTCAACAATTATGGTGGTGATGGAGGCCTTGGTGCCATCAAAGCTATACAAGCATGCAAAGTACTGGTCAACTGGGTAATTTGTGTTCCCATCAATCCCATCTGTACCTCCATGGCATTAATCTGAGTCTCCACCCCTAATGAACTAACCAATCTATCTAGTGGTAGATGCACCTATGGCTATATCTGTGGCTTCCTCTATGGCTATAAACTTTGTGCACCCATGATCAAGACCTATATACATGGCCTTTGTCACCTAATAAACTACACATCATCTGGTAATATGGCACTGGGATGCTTGGTCCTATAATGACCCATATCATCTACTCATCATCTTGATCCTGCACCACTACTCGTGCCTCCTCTCATCACCACCCCACCTTAAACATGGACCTCTCTAGGTCTCTCTACTCTGGCATCCCCCAACCTTTGCACTGGGCCCTATACAATAATCCTTCATTGTGACAACACTACTGCCCTACTTCAGCCTTTGCATCTCCCTTGTACCCTAGCTTCACCTCTAGCTCTACCTCTAGCTCAGTGCCTCCCCCTACCTCTACCTTTTTTTCCCTTATCATCACCATCCTCCCCTTGGCTCGACTCCTCCTCAATGCTAGGTATCAGCTTTGTTAGATCTATGTATCTCGGGAATGAATGCTCTTAGGACTATCATGCATAATCCCCCTCCATCCTCACATCTGCCTCTCCATACCTCAAAGCCCATATATGAGGTGTCACTATAATTTACATGAATGCCTCATGGCATGCCTTGTACTCCAATATCGGCCCCTATACTAGAATCTCTGACTGCACTTGAGCATAGTGTACTAATTCCTATGGCATGCCTTGCCGTCAGCCAATATGTCTAACCACCCTCCTGAAATTTTTTTTCTCTTTCACTATGGGAACCTGATTTTGTAGACATCACAAAGAAAATAAACACACCATCTCATCATCATCCTCAACCCATGGCTCTATAAACCTATATGGCCTCCATATGACTTCATCAAGGTCATCCAACATCTGCTGCTAGTACTCTATCTTTCCCAGATGGGGTTGGATGATCACACATAAATATACATAGATGTATGGGATGTCCTATGGCTACTGACATACACATATTGGCTAGGTAATGGGAAGATGCTCCCATGTCCATATCTATAACAATACCACCCCTGCTAATAATGATGCGACCTCTGAATACACCACCTGATGCAAATCATGATAGAGGTGAGCTAATATGCAACTCCCCCATGAAAATATCCATAGTCTGTTGATCATATGTGATGTCCCCATATTAGTATATAATTTAAATAATAAATAAATATTTTATATAAAGTAATATTAATAATGATATTAAAATAATAATATTTTTATAAAGTAATGTTACATTCTAATTATATAATAATATCATATCATGTTATAATAATAATAATCTAATATAATATAACAACGTACTATATTAATAAAGTATTATAATCTAATAATATAGTTGATATATTATTAAATTAATATACATTATAATATAAATATTTTGTGATATTATTATAAATAAATAATTTATATTTTGTGATATTAATATAAATATTAAATTTAATATAAATAAATAATTATATAATTTTTTTTAAAGAGGGGTAAATGCTTTGACCTGGAGCTATGAACCAGTGAGGCCACAAACGGAGGACCTCATCCCCATTAGATTTGAACCTTGATGGCAAGGATAACAACTCAACAACTTAACCATCACAACATGCCACTATTGGCATAAATAATTATATAATTATATTATTATAATATAATTATTATATTGAAAGTCACAACTCTTCAAATTAAAAATATATATATTGAATGAAAGTTTTGGGTAAAGGATCATCAGAGAAAATATGGCAAAAATGATACAAATAAAAGAAAATTCATAAATAAAGGAATGTCATGGACACCCAAGAATGCCCAAAAGCTGAATCAACTACTGAAATTATATTAATTCTAAAAAATGCTACAATCAAGTACAAAGAGATGTATTCCAAAGGCCAAACCCTAAGGGGATGACGTCTAGAATGTTACAATAGAGAATGAATGTCCCCTATTGCCAAAAAAGAGTGTGGTTCACACATCCAAGCTCTTATCAAATGCAAGTTATAATCATCCGATACAATAATCCCATGCTAAACAATGAGACTCTCACCCCTATTTATCCTATTCCTTCACCCTTCTAGAAAGAACTAAAACACTAATTAATTGCAAGTGCTAGAAGCTTCCCCCTTCCAATAATTAATGCACTCTCTAGAAACTCCTCTCTTGCAATAATTAATTGTGCTTCTAGAGGCTTCCACCTTTCCAATAATTAATACACACTCTAAAAGAATCTCCTTTGTAATACAATAATTAATTAAATTGATTAAATATAAAGCCACCTTTTAATTTTAATTGAATGGCTTTATAAGAAATTAATTTAATTTCTTATTATCCTCTATTGAGACTTTGGAGAATGTGAAGGCCAAAATATGGGATCATTACAAATCCGCCCTCCTTGAAATTGCTTGTCCTCAAGCAATTAAGTAACATAATGAACTCCAACCTCCACCCGGATCCCAATTGAAGTAATCTGTGATATCCATATGGACATTAAACAAAATGCAAACCCACATCATGAGGACCAACCCCTGTAGCCTAACATTCAAGACTTGTGCTGATGAAGTTAGAATGTCACCATAAGGCAAATCCATAGAAGATCTATGAAATGTCTTCTTCCCTGTATCCATCCACATAATATATATTGGACTGGAATGCATATTATCACCATCATTCATTGAAAAAGGTGTAGATGTAGGTGTACCATATGTAATCATGCTAACTATATCAACAATAGGTGTTGCCACATCGAAATATATGGCCATAGGAACAACATTAACTACTGCAACAAAAAATAGAATTGAATTTGTAGTTGATAAAAGCTCATAATCATTAACATGTGTGGCTTCATTAGAAAATACATCAACCACTACATTTATACCATTAAACTCCTCATTGGATGGTTCAACTGACACAGAAGTGGCTGCTGATATGATAGTATCCTCATGTTCTACTAATCCCACTATTACTGCATCACCATCTCCCGAGAAAGCTTCATATATGGTCTCCTTACTTTGCACACATGTTTCTACTGATTCCGCTGAAACACCCATATCACCAACATCATAGATGGGTGGCTCTATACGTGTCTCGATCCCACCTGAGGAATCAACTACATTCTGCTCTGGAGCAACATACAAATCGTCAATGTTGATGCCCATCTTTTTAGCCATAAGTTGCAACATCATATCCATTCGCCTATTCTGCTCTTGTTGCATACGTCGCCCCTTCTCTAATGTACCCAGTATTCTAAATATTACATTTTCTTGGTCAAAACTAGTATTTCTATCATCTCGATCACCCATGTTGCTATCTTGTTCAAAGAATGTCTCCTCTGTGTCTATATGACTAGATTAAATGCTTAAGATCTCCACATGATGGTAGGACTTATAGCTCTGATACCACTATAATGGACACCCAGGAATGCCCAAAAGCTGAACCAACTATTAAAATTATATTAATTCTAAAAAATGCTACAATCAAGTACAAAGAGATGTATTCCAAAGGCCAAAACCTAAGGGAATGACGTCTAGAATGTTACAACAGAGAATGAATGTCCCCTATTTCCAAAAAAGAGTGTGATTCACACATACAAGCTCTTATCAAATGCAAGTTATAATCATCCGATACAATAATCCCATGATAAACAATGAGACTCTCACCCCTATTTATCCTATTCCTTCACCCTTCTAGAAAGAACTAAAACATTAATTAATTGCAAGTGCTAGAAGCTTCCCCCTTCCAATAATTAATGCACTCTCTAGAAACTCCTCTCTTGCAATAATTAATTGTGCTTCTAGAGGCTTCCACCTTTCCAATAATTAATACACACTCTAAAAGCATCTCCTTTGTAATACAATAATTAATTAAATTAATTAAATATAAAGCCACCTTTTAATTTTAATTGAATGGCTTTATAAGAAATTAATTTAATTTCTTCTTATCCTCTATTGAGACTTTGGAGAATGTGAAGGTCAAAATATGGGATCATTACAAGGAATGACCCCAAAAATGGGTTCATTACATCATATCCTAAATAATATGACCCCATCTCATAGGACATCTATGTCCTCGCCTATCAGGTAGAAGAAATCCCCCTATCAATTTGGCTAACACTGCAGGCAATGGCTCATACTATAACATCTGAAACTATATCATCCCCTATATTGTCATCCCTAAATACATCTCTGAATGCTGTCTCATCAAAAACTTGATCATAATAAATGAGATCCCCCATTTTTGGGATCCTGAAAATATTGTATACATCCTCTAGGGTAATCATCATCTCCTCAAGTGGCATATGGAAGGTGTTGTATTTTGAGTGCTATCACTCGACCACAACTATTAATAATCCTCTATTCACTCAAAATTGAGGCATCTATAATAGATAGGGAAATCCACATCTGTCAATCACCTTCCACTCCACCACAGATAATCTACCTATTGACTCCAAGGGTCACAAGTACAATCCATGAACCATGAGCTTCTACCTACATACCTATTTCATCAAAAAATCGAACAACAACATCACAAGTGATCATCCTACATCAATCAAATATCCTCATCTAACTATTTAGCTAATAGCTCTATCTTGAACCAATTATTTGTCCTACTCTATATCCTAAGATGGACATGTTAGTTTTCCCTACTCTGTATCCTAAGGGGGGCACTATCTTCTACCAATCCAAAATCACTTGATTGATTTTACATATCACTTTATGACCTCAAATTCACTATTGTTTGATTTGTTATGCAAAAAAGTATCTAGGTTGATTCCAAATTCACCAATTTCACATTAGGATCCTATCCTACACTCTAAACAATGCTAGGCATAGTTGACCTCAACTATCTGGCCATTCTACTCTTAGACACACCTTAAACTAGCCATGTGTGTTGTCTAAAGCACCAAATGCTCCATAAATCTATTTTTCTCTATCTAATTAATCATATATGTTATTAAAACACACATAAGTGCTACAAGATTCAATCACATTACTCAATGCATCACATGCAATGCTTTCATCACACAGATGTACTATACATTTAAGAAATGCTATCCCATGCCACATATGCACTCTTCAATTAATCAGAGGTTTTATAGACTATAAACACAATACTACATTTGTCATATGCACTATCCTACTACTCAGATGCACTAAAATCTATTGGAATTCTTTAGAATAAAGAAGAGGGGGTGAATAAGTTATCCAAGGTCCAAATGTACAAATAAATATTTTCAATGCCTAGTAGAACCATATCCATAAAACCTTATCATGCATGCATCCATTAGATCATAAAATACATAAAATTTGTAGGTTATTGTCCTAGGTCAAAACAACTTTGTAGAAATATAAACATGAAACATAATAGATTCAATAAAACATTTGACACAAAGATTTTACATGGAAACCCAATTTGGGAAAAACTAATAGTAACATGCTACTAATTCTCACTCTTTTGAAGTGATGCCCTATGAAAGACCAACCCTATTAAAGGTTATAATACACATTGTTAAATGTGATATGGTTAAATGGTTTCGATCAACTTGTTAGGAGTGAGCCTTGTCAAAGGACTTTAGACCATTCTATTAGAATATCACCTAGTTAAAGGATTTACAAATGATTGTTAGGTCAAAATGATTTACCCTAGGAGGTAGTGGGACTTGGGTTTGGTTTCTTTCTCTACTAGGGTTTCATCTTTGAGTTTCCTTGTGTACATCTCTCTATCTGAGCTTTCCTTCTATATTTTCCACCTATCAAATGACATTTACTATAGGAGTTTTTAGGCTAGTTTATAATGGCCCTGACCAGTGGTGACCTAGTTGTTGATATTAGTGTTCACATTGCTACTTCAGAAAGTCATGACACCTCCATTGAACAAACATTCTTGCAAGTTCATCCTAAAGGTTTTTTAGGAGGTAATCCTGATATTACCTTCTTTTGCAAGAATTTGATACTGCTTGTGATTGGTTAGAACAACATACCTTAATAGGGTATTTTGTGGGTAGGACTCCTCCTAAAGCTATGCTCTGAGAATGGGTTAACAAGAGCTAGACTCCTCATGGAGTCTGTCTTGATGCTGTGAAAAACTTTACCAAAGGTTTTTTTAATTTTACTTTGCCAACTTGTCATAGGCAAACACAGTTTTTTGCAATGGTCCTTAGTCTGTGCATTATTCCATACTTTTTTTCAAAGATGATTGAGAGATTTCACCATCTATAATGAAAAAAAGCTTATGGTTCCTATGTGGGTAGAGTTCCTAGGTTTACCCTTACCCTATTGACCTTTTATTGAGTCTATTTCCAATACTCTTGGCAAAGTTATTAAAAAGGAACATGAATTTTTTTCAATGCTCATCCTCAAATATGAATTTTTGTTGAGGTTGATCTCTTTAAGGATCTTAAGGATTATGTGGAGATACATATTAGTTCTAAAACCTTCTCTCAGAAGTTGCTTTATTTAAACCTACCTAACACCTGTTATAGGTGCTAGTTAGTGGAACGCAAGATTAGGGATTTCCCTTTGGCTATGCCTAGGGTTAAACCCATACCTAAAGAGGTTCCTATCAAACTAGTAGAAGGGAAGAAAAAATAAGAATGGACTACTATTGGGTGTAAGGGAAAGGCTACCTTGGCTCCTAAACAATCATATGCAACTATCATTTTGGTTCCTCCTATCTCAACAAGAGTGTAAACCCCAACCATTGTAGGGAGGCAAATGATTTTTTTGGAACTAAACCCTGGTATTTCATAGGTTTCAAACCTTGGTTCATAGGGGATTAAGGTGTTCACCGGGGCTAACACCTCAATTGTGATTCATACCCCTCTTTCTACTTCTTCCATAGAAAACTCAAAATGTGCAATGTTCTCATAGTCTTCCTAAATGTGTTGAGAAACCAGAGGAGAAATGTCGGGCCATTAGTCCAGAAGATTTTCCTTTTGGCTTTAACATAGTTTCAACTTTCTTGTAGAATAGCTACTCCTCTCTTGAG
Source organism: Cupressus sempervirens (assembly GCA_028749045.1). Taxonomy (NCBI): domain Eukaryota; kingdom Viridiplantae; phylum Streptophyta; class Pinopsida; order Cupressales; family Cupressaceae; genus Cupressus; species Cupressus sempervirens. Next base: position 112,649,412 of record CM053783.1, read on the forward strand.
GATGAGGAAGATATGGAAGAATTTTCATGAATTTTTTATCATGGAATATGCAAGGTCTTATATATCTCTTCAGAAAGTACTATGTTAGGGATACTTGTCATAGACTTGGTAATTTAGATTTTCTCTGTATGCAAGAAGTTAAGATCTCTAGTTTTATTCTTTCCTCTACATGTTACGTCATTTAGTCGAATGACATTATGTTTTCCTCTTAGCACGATTCTACCAAAGGTGGTGTAGTTACTCTTCTATCACCTCATCTTCATTTTTCTATTATTTCGCATGGTTCTAACCCCATGTACAAAATTATTTGGCTTTTTCTTTCTATTAACAATCATTCTTTTGGCATCATTAATTTTTATGCTCCTAATGATGCTATGGTAAGATCTCAATTGTGGGGCTGGCTGGCTAACAACTTGCCTCCAGCTACTTGGGTTATGTGTGGCGACTTCAATATGGTTGAGCTGGCCTTTGACAAAGATGAAATTTTCCTTTTTACTGGATAGCTGGGGAAAGGGAAGCCCAGTACTACATGCATAATAAATTGGGCCTTTTTGATCCCAATACTAACCACCACTAACATAGTGGGGTTTGGCACACTTGGTCCAACTTTTGAGCTGGCTCTGATTGCATTTTAAAATGTCTCCATCGTGCCATGATTATTATTCAATTTTTTTTCTCCTTTTCCAAGGATCAAGATTTACCTATCATTCCCTTACCATATGTGATGTTATCAAACCACTATCCCATTTATTTTGATATCTTGTGGCACACAGTTGTCTAGCAAGTTTTCAAAACTCAATTTTCCCTCAACATGTTAGTGTTGATGCATGCTTCCACTATTGCTAATATCCTATGTATCTAAAATTTAGAGCCATGTTTGCATTCCTAGATAGGGTGAATTCAGTGGTGGAATGATGCCATTACTAGAACTACTCACTTTTTGCACATCTGTGGGTGACATTTGGTAGTTTTCAGAAGTCATCTTATGAATCCACTACCACTACTCTCAAGAAATCTTTTGAGCCTCTCACCCTTAACCCTTTTGATGTTGATTTAAAAATTCAACTTGGAAAACTATGCCATGACAAATAAGTTGTAGATAATTATGCTGCTCGAGGGGCCCAAATCAAAACTCGCCTCCATTGGTTGGAGGTTGGTGATAAAGCTTTGAAGTAGTTCTTTTAGGCTCTTTGAGCCTGTCATATCGATTTTGGGATTAAAAAAATCAAATAACACACTTCTATTCTCTAAAGTCTCCCTAACATCTTGCAAGCTTTTGTTAATTACTATAAAAATGTGTTTACTTTACCAGGAAATTTGATTGCTTGGGAGGAAGCCCTTAGAAAGTGTATTTTTGTTACTCCAAACTGCCTAACAGTTGAGTAACGTACTTTCTATGAGCAACTTCTTACCGTCTGAGACCTTAAAGAGGTAGTTTTATCCATGGTTGATGACATGTCTCCCGAGTGTGATGGGTTTCCTTGTAAATTTTACAAACAACTTTGGGAGTATATTAGTCTTGATTTGCACAAAGTTTATCTTGAAGCCTATCATTCTAAAAGCCTAGGAGCTATTAACAACAAAGGAAGCATCAAATTCATACCTAAAGATGAAGATCTTGAGGATATTTGTAATTTGTGTCCAATTACCCTTCTTAATGTGTCCTATAAGATTATTGCTAAGGCAATTTCTCTTAAAATTTTCCATCTCCTTCCTTTAATTGTGTGGTCCGAGCGAACTGACTTTATCAAATCCATATATATTTTTGACAACATTATTGATGTCTAGGAAGGTATGGAGTGGGCTTGCAAGTCCAATCAGTCATCTATTTTTTTGAAAATATATTTTGCTAAAGGTTATGACCGGATTGAATGGCCTTTTATTTTGGCTATGCTTTAGGCTCTTGGTTTTGGTCCCAATTTTCTGTAGTCTGTGGAGATGCTCTTTGGAGATGCTAATGCTTGCATTACTATCAATAACTCCCAATCTAACACCTTTAAGATTTTTTGTTCAATTAGGCATGGTTTTCCTCTGGCTCTAGTGTTATATGTTCTTGTTGCTAAAGGGTTTGGCTACTTGCTAGCCTACTCCATGCCTTTTAGTTTGGTTCATGGAATTTCTTTACTAGAATCCTCTTCCCAGTTGGTCGATGGTCATTTTTCTAATGATTCTTTTCTCACTCTTTTGGAGGATGAAGAAAACATTAATAATTCCTTGAATTGCCTTGACACTTTTTGTCAAGCCTTTGGCTCTACTATTCAATGACATAAAATTCTCTGTTATCACCAGCCTTTTTTTCTAGCTTCACCTTGGCTTAATCATTTTGAATGGAAATGGGTCACAAACAAGGAGATTTTCTACTTTTTAGGTATTCCTTTTGCCTTTCAAGAATTGCTAGTGGATCTATGGAACATTGTGCTTGCTAAGATTAAAAAGAAGTTAGACTATTGGCTTATGAAACCCCTTTCTCTTGCGGAAAATTTCATATTTTTTCTAAAGTTCTTACAGCTATGCATGTCTATTATTCTTCCTATTGGGATCTTTCAAAAGCCTCCTATTAGAAATTAGATTGATTGCTCTATGATTTTATTTGGGCTTTTGGTTCCGACCATCATGGCTTTCACAAAGTTTCTTGGGATTTTTGTTGTCTCCCTAAAGAGTCTAGAGCCCTTGGCCTCCTCTCCACGCAGAAGCAAGGCCTTGCTCTGCATGCCAAATGGATTATTCATGCCATCATTAGAGATAAAGCTTGAAAGATTCTGGTTTGACATTGCATTTCCTTTGGGTTTCCTATTAATAGACCTACATGGAAGGGGATTGGCTTTCAAACCCTTCTCATCATATGAGAACCCATGCACATATAAAACTCTTTTGTTATCAAAAGTACATGGAAAGCTTGGGAAGTTGTTAAGCCTTGGCTTTATTGGTCTAGTGATGAGTTCCATGATGGGCTCTCTTTGAACTAGCAGAACATTTGGTGGTCTCCTCTGTATGCCATCTAGGGTATTCCCCTAGCCAAGACTCAAGGTGCTAGTGATCTGCTTTTTTTCAAATGAGGCATCAAGACTCCTAAAGATCTTTTCTCTAGGGTCTCTATGAGTCTTAGAACTTGGGAAGATATGCACATCCAGTACTGGCTTTCCCATTCAAATTGTCAAACTTTTAACTTGTTGCTTTTTGTAATTCCATGCCACTTAATTCATAAAGTGGGTATCTAGTCTATTCGACCTTAGTGGACTGACTAGAAGTGGTATCCTGCCACTCCATCCACTAGCTACAAGCCAAGTTTGGGATATAGATGGCTCTCTCCCCATCTATCGATGGTGGATATGCTTAATCAGAGATGGCATTTGCAATATTCCCTTTCTCAATGGAGAAAGTGCTTTGACACTATTTGGAGTGCCATTATAGAACCCAAGATTGCTCATTTTTCTTGGTGTCTGGCTTCCCCTTGGGCCTCGACCTTAGCATATTGGGGTTTTGGCTTTTAGGTGTCCATTTTGTGGCCAACTAGAGTCTTTCCTGCATATTTTCTAGTTCTATAGACATGCTCAAAATTATTGGCATTGAATTCATGATTTTCTTAAGCCATTTTTGCCTAAACCCTTTTCTTGGCATATGGTTATTTTGGGTGATTCTCCTAGGATCCCAAGAAAATTTACCCAGATCTAGCATACCTTCAGGATGAAGATTTTTTTCACTCTATGGAAAGATATAAATGCTATTCTTTTTACTAATTTTTCTTTATATAAATATTGCTATGAACACTAAAGCGTGCATTTGTAATAATGTAATGATGTAGATTCAAGTGAAAGAAAACAAGGTGGCCTTGGAGGTGGCCCACCTTTAAGAGCCTCTCAATTAGTGGGGAAATTCCCCTTGTACTATTGCTAGAGTACCTCTAGATGCCTTAGTTGATACCATGCTACCCATAGGCCACCACCAGGGGCACAGTTATTTGGGCCATCACTTGCACACATCATGTTCGTAGTCTTCTCGCCATCACTCTCCCAATAGTGGTGATGGTGGTTGGTGGCATCACTCAATTTCCCTACCCCATCATGGCACAGTTTGGTCCCTGACTCCTCCTCCTGGTCCTTGGCATGTGATTTCTAGAAAGTGGCCCTTTCACCTAGAATTGGCCATCTCACCTCCATGACCTAATACAAAGGATGCTGACCAGGCCCCTGATGATGCTGTCAATGACTAGACTATTGCCAACTCACCTGCAAATCATAGGGATGACTTGAGATTTCATGATCAAGATGTACCTCCCCTCAGTTGGCACTACTTTAGCTACTTGAAGGTTTCTTCTTATATATTTTTTGATGAATAGTTGTTGATTCTAGCTTTGGCCGTGTGAACTCTCACAGAGTAATCTTGTATCCCCTAGCCCATTTTTATGAATAGCAATCTTAGTATATTATTTATTAATAGAAAAGGACTATTCATAAAAGAAATCATTTACCCTAAACTAATACAATGATTAGAAATTAGTAGTAAGGCTTGATATGATAAAAAATTACAACTCAGTTGCAAATTATAGATCTCTATTTCAATCATCCATTGTGATTGTCATTCACACACTTCGACTTTGATAGCTTGTTCACCCTTCAAGCATTCATAGTCTTAAGCCTTCTTTCTTTGCATGCTAATTGAAATAACTTCTATTTGACCACTAAATGAAGCAACACCCTAGACTCCTTATCTTCCTTAGGTTCTCACACATGAAAAGCTTTTCTTCTGATCAACTATATCTGTAAATAGAGAATTAAGATCTTTTTACACTCATCCACTCTAGGGTTAGGTAGGATACAATGAATCTACCCATTTTTACATTTGGTTCCTCTAGATACTTATTCCCCAATCTTCCTTTAATTCAACTCAAAATAGTTTACCTTGAATTTAGTGCCACTAGCTCATCATAGTTATCTTCCACATGTTTTACACAATTCAAAAAAAAAGAAGTTAGCTTAGATTTGTCAAATCTTTGATTTAACACTATTTTCTGTCACTCGAAAACTATACTAGTTTACTCAGAAAATACTAGAGTTTACTGATGCTCGACACCATCTAAACTTTACTTGGCATATACTAACAATCACTCAACTTGCACTATTTTTCATCTTTTCTCGACATCTCTTGATTTTCACTTCCACTGATTTCTACTCAGCTTGCATTGACTTCTTAGCAAGGCTTAACAAACACTTTTCATACTTGATCTTCTTCTAGTCTTAACTCGAGTAATCTTTCATTTCAAACTTCCAGTAGATAAACAATACACTATAGTATCAATGTCTTACTTGGTCTTAGTGCTTCTTTTATATGCCAAATAAATCAACCTTTCTATAGGTGCTATTTTTATCTCATCTTTTCAAATCCTCTTCATCAATCAAATAAATGATAGCTTTTAGAACAAAAAAGCATTTGTCTCACCAACAAGTAGTAAGTTTGACATCATTGACAAAATAATGATTTTTCCATTATAGGTTCTTCACTTCAAAATAATCTTATATCAAAAATCTCCCTCTTTGGCATTGATGACAAACTAATACCATTAATAATACCAAAAAGAAAATAATCTTTGAAATTTCTCCCTCTATTAGTGTAGTATATGTCCTTCCTCTGTGTAGGGTAATGTAAGCTTTGTCAAGTTCCTTTACTTTATCTTCTCCCTTTGACTTATATCTCCCTCTTTCTGATATTCAGGTCTCTCTCTCTCTCTCTCTCTCTCTCTCTCTGTGTGTGTGTGTGTGTTCTTTCTTATATCTCCCTCAATTCTTTCTCCCTCTTACTAGGTATATGTTAGCAGTCTTATATATCCCTCTTTGACAATAATGCCAAATACTTGTCATCTCTATATGAAGATATAATCAATTTCAAATTCTCCCTCTATCACCTTTCATGTGATTGTAAATCTTCTAATTTAGTTCCTTCATTAGTTTAGGCAACTCTTAAAGTAATATCCACTGCATCAAGTTGTAAGATACAACATTCATCTCACTTGATGCAGGGCACTATTGATGCTTCTTAAGTAGCTTTGGATAGTGGTATCACCCTTAGTTTTCCTCTTAGATACTCATGAGCATCCTTAGGTAAATATTTTGTGAAGATATTAGTTATCTATTCTTTTGTATTCACATATTCCATCCTCACTTCTTTGTCTTGAACTAACCCTCTCAAGTAATAATAGTTGATTGCAATGTGCTTAGTCTTTGTGTGCATTATAGGGTTCTTTGATATATTTATAGCATGTGTATTGTCACAATAAAGTACCATAGGTTTAGTGATTTCCTCCTTCATACCTTTGAGTAGCTGTTTGATCCATATAATATTTATACAATTTACTATAGCAACACTATATTCCACTTCAACAATAGATTGCAATATACAATTTTGTTTCTTGCTGGTCCAGGTGACCAACCTCTTTCCTAAGAAAAATTCTCCACCTCTTGTGCTCTTTTTATCATCAATATTTCCAACCCAATCAACATCAGTGTAGGCTCTCAAATTAAATTTTTCATTTTTCTTGTAGTATAAACCATATTTTTCTTTCAGATATCTCATAATTGTCTTAAGAACCATTAAATGATTCTCTTTAGGTTTAGTAGAGAATCTTACAACAATCCCAATAAATAAAGTAGTGTTAGGTCTAGTATGCACTACATATTGAAATTTTCCAATCATAGACCTATAAAATGTTTGATTCACATTAGTTGAATCATCATTCTTTGACAACTTGTGTCTTGTCACCATAGGTGTGCTAATTGGTTTGGAATCTTCCAATCCAAAAGTTTTCAATATGTCCTTTACATACATAGATAGAGTGATGTCTATGCCATATTTCATCTAATATACTTGAAAACCAATAAAGAACTTGATCTCTCCAAATATAGACATCTCAAATTCTTTCTTCATTTCATTTGCAAATTCTTTACATAATGTATCTTGACCTCCAAATAGTAAAATACTTTTACTTCCTTCTGTCTTCAAGTACAAATTGCTGTTATCATTTGTCTTCTCGAAACCAATCTTCACAAGATAATTGTGAAGCCTTTCATACCATGTTCTTAGGGCTTGCTTTAAACCATATAAATATTTACATAGTCTACATACCATGTTCTTGTTGTTAGCATCAACAAATCCTTCTGGTTGTTTTATGTAAACCTCTTCTTCTAATAGACCATTCAAAAATGCTAAATTCACATCCATTTGATAAACTTTGAAACCTTTGTATGTAGAGTAAGTGTTGATGTAAATAAGTAAGGCAATGCCACTATTATCTTGGATAAATCAGACTATATTTCCAAGATGTATGACCTTCTCTCAGACCCTGACAGCTATAGGGTTGTTCATCGCAACCCGTGCAACAAAATCTTGAAGAAGGTCAAATTGGCCATCGCCAACTCCTCGTTTGACGATGCCACCAAGAGGCATCTCTTGCCCTCCAAAGAGCTTACTCCTCGTATCTATGGCATCCCTAAGATCCATAAAACCAATATTCCTTTAAGGCCCATTGTGGATACTATGGGATCCCCTACCTACAAGCTCGCCTCCTTCTTAGCTAAGCTCTTATCCCCTCATGTTGGTAATGTTGACTCATTTGTCAAGGACTCGCAACACTTTGTTGATTTTATTCGTGATGCCTCGTGCGATGATAGGGATATCTTGGTCAGCTTTAATGTTGTTTCCCTCTTCACCAAAGTCCCCATCACCGATGCTATTGACATCATCAAGCGCAAGGTCAATTCTGAGGTTGCCTCCTTAGTAGAGTTATGTCTTCGATCCACTTTCTTCTCTTTCCAAGGGGTTATCTACGAGCAAGTGGATGGTGTAGCCATGGGCTCGCCCCTCTCTCCACTTGTTGCCAACCTCTATATGGAACATTTTGAAGACATTGCTCTACATTCTTCCCCTCTCAAACCTAAATGGTGGAAACGTTATGTTGATGACACCAACGTCTGTTGGCCCCATGGCCTTGAAAAGCTTGAAGAGTTTCATGCGCATCTCAACAATGTGGCTTCTTGCATTTCTTTTACCAAAGAGGTTGAATCTGCCAAGTGCTTACCTTTTCTTGACATCTTGATTATCAGGAAACCTGATGGTTCCTTAGGTCGCAAGGTTTTCCGCAAAGCCACTCATACCGACCGCTATCTTCATGCTGCTTCGCATCACCACCCTAGCCAAAAAGTGGGCATTATCAAAACCCTTGCCTTGAGAGCCTTCCGTATTTGCGATGTGGACAACTTAGACCTTGAGCTTTCCCACCTCTATCAAGTCTTCCTATGGAATGGCTACTCGCACAAACAAATCTCTCGAGCTTTCAAGCTCGCTAGGTCTTTCTCACGCGCCTCCTCGCTCCCTTCCTCTTCTCCCCCAGACCCCTCTTCTTTCATCTCTCTTCCTTTCGTTGCCAGCATCTCTCACAAGATCGCCAAAATTCTTACCAAGCATGGTGTGCAGGTGGCTTTCAGACCCTTGACCACCTTAAAAAATTGCATCCCCTCACTTAAAGACCCCAGGGATGTCTTCTTGGAATTGGGTGTCTATAAGATCCAGTGCTCATGTGGCACTCCTTATATAGGCGAAACTGGTCGCTCTATCCACATGAGGATCAAAGAACATGCTGCTGACATTAGGCATGAACGAGTGGCCAAATCAGCCTTGGCAGAACACTCCGCTGCCACTAAGCATCATGTCTCCCTAGAAAACGCTCATGTTGTGTGCAGGGAAGACAACTTCTTCAAGAGGAAACTCAAAGAGGCTGTTGAAATCTTCAACAACCCTTCCAACCTCAATCGCGATGATGGCTGGAACCTGAACACCTCTTGGCATCCTCTGTTGTCTTCCCTCCCTCCTCTTTCACCTCGTGTTCTTCCCTCCTAGCTTGGGTTTCTCCCCTCCCCCTTTTTCTTCCACTTTTCTCTTTCCTGGCTCTCCGTTGCTCCCCTCTGTCTCTCCCCCTTCCCCCTCGCTTTCCAGCTCTGGGTGGATGCCTGTCCTCGTCTCCTCCACTCTCGCTCTCTCTCCCCCTCTTTCTCCCTCTCCCTCCCTCTTCGTCACCCTCGGTCTTGTTTCTCTCCTCGGGGTCCCCAACATTTTTTCTTCTCTTTGTTGGTTGCCTTAGTTTTTTGCGGTCTGCACTTATTTTTACAGTTATTTATGTGTGTATTCCTTTTCATTTATTTTTTAGTTTTTGGATTCTTTTTACTTTCCATTTTTCTTTTTTTAATCTCTCATTTTATTTTTATTTTTATTTTCTTTATTTTTATTTTTCTATTTTTATTATTTATTATTTTTATTTTATTGTATTTTTATAAAATTTCTCTTTTCTTATTTCTCTTTTCCAATTTTTATTTTTTCTTTTTGTTCACTTCGCTATTTTCTTTCCTTGTTATCTTTCTATTAGTTATTAATTTATTTTGGGTTGATTTCTATTTTTTTGATTTTATCTGATTAGTTTTTGTTTTTTTACATTTATTTATTTTTATTTTACTTTTGTTTTGCATATTTTTGGTTTTTATATTTATATTTTTATACATTTGGGGATATTATTTTTGTTTTTCTGAATTTTTACACTTATTTATTTATTTTTCTTGTTATTCGCATTCCATTTATTTATTTACTTTAATTTTTGTTTGTTTAATTTTAATTTTAATTTTTATTTAAACTCTTTTGTTTTTATTGCCTCGCACCATTTTCTTTTTCTTTTTCTCATTTTTATTTATTGTTTCTCTTGTTCGTTTTATTTTTTAGTTTTTTAGTTTCTTGCGTTCGTGTTCTATCACTTCTGGTTTTTTTGGCTTATATATATATATATATTCTTATTGATATTTACATTCATATAGATATATATTCTTATATATATCTATACAAATTTATTCACATTTATTTATTCATTCATTTAGATTTTCTTTCATATTTATATACATTTATACATATATTCTCATAGATATATATATTCGTATAGATGTTCATTTATCCCCTTAGATATAGATGTAATTTTTTGTTTCTTGGTTTTTTCTTGATTACTGGCTTAGGTATTTATTTTTTGTTATTTATTACTTTAATTTATTGATTGTTTGTCCTTGTTTTCTATTTTGGAGTTTTTGATTATATATATATATATATATATACACTTATTCTCGTTTTTATACTTTTTTATTTTATTCTTGTTTTCCTTATCATTTTCATTTCTTATCCTTTCTTCCTTGCATTCTCTTCTTTTGACTTCTCTCCCTCTCCGTCCTCCGTGCCTCCTCGATCTCCGTGCCCCTTCCCTCCTCTCCATCCTCTTTTTATCCCCTCTCTTAGATCTGCACTCCATTTTTTGCTCTCAGTGACTCAGTGGCATCCTGATGATGGATCATACAGTATGATTCGAAACGTTGATGAAAAAACTCTCACACAATCTTCCCCAAAAATTAATTCAAGTATTTACTTATTACACTTACTTAAGTTTACTTAGGTCAATGCATTATTTCATTATTTCTTAGGTGAGACACTTAGGAGTTTGCATACTCATATGAGTTTTCATGTTGACAACACTAGAGTAAGCAACTCTAATTCAACACATGGTATCTACAACACTAGATTTTGCATAATTAACTGAGTTGTCATGTTGACAACATAATTATTCACACTTTATTTTAGCACATGGTGTCTACAACATAATTTTACGTGCTACACCTTTTTAGGCTTATCCTCTCATCATTGCACTATCTCCTATGCTTAATGGAAGACAATACACTCCCAATGGACATGTGCCTTATTGTAAGACTTATTAGTGTTTTGACTCCTAGTCAGTCTAGAGGCCTTTATATTTAGACACCCCTAGTGTACTTGTACAACATCAATTGAATATCATATTGTTATTCTAATCATACTCTATTGGTCTATTCTGTGCTGGTGGTTGAGTTCCTTGATCTTGGGTGATTTTTCCCTAAGAAAAATTCTTACATGGTATTAGAGTTGAGGAAAATTTCTCTTCATATAGCTATTTGAGACCATTTTATTGTTTCACCTTTTAGAGGACATTGACCTAGATCTAGAGTATCATAGTCATTGGGAGCATCTAGAGCCAAAGCGAACCTTGCCATTGCATCCAAAATGTCGATTCAATGAAATTTGAGTATAAATTCACCTACCTTAGGCCATATTTGAATTTTAGGCAATTTTTTTTTGCAAACTGGCACTTGAAGGCCCTGATTTGCAAATCCGATATGATTAGTTTTTAGATTTGTATAATCTATTTTTAGATCTATATTAATTTCTCTACAATTTCTGTTTACATTTTTCTACAAATTTTTAGAATTTTTTTTAGGCTAGTAGGGCCTATAAAGGATTTTTTTTTGCAAAAATTGGGTGGTGAAACCCTAGCCCTCGTAGGGAATATTCACTGTGAAATTTGAAATTTCCATCAACAGGCAGACTACACAATGAAAAATTCCATTTATCACCGTCAAATATTCCAAACTTCCTAGCCACACAAGGGAATCCAGCTTTAGCTCACCTCAAACCCAATGATCTATTTCCACAAATTCCCACTACACTTTTTGGCAAGCGGACTGCCCTTTTCAACACAATGGCTCGACTTTACTTTATTTTATGCGCGAGGGTTTGTGTTTATAAACACATTGGCATCACCTCTTGTGCTAAATGTGGGATAATTACCACAAATTCCCAACTGTCGACAAAGCATTTTTGTTTTTTGTTGTCATTTTCCAATGGATCTATCTCCAATGTGCAATATTCTGAACTCTGGCATCATAGAACATATTGTCGATCGCCACTACTTCAATTCCTACATGACACATTCAAGTTTTTCCATCATGACACCACTCTTTGTCTTCTACTAGTCAACATTTCTCAGTTAGTGAACAACCCCCATCAACATCTTCTACAACAACACATGGCATCTATAGAAGCTTCCATGTGTCCAAGTCAGCACCCTTCATGGTGGCTATCTAACTAAGTACCACATCGTCAAAGTGCCATGTCATCTTAGCTGCTTAATGATGCCACACATCAAATTCCATGTTAGCTACCATGATAGTGACACATAGGTGCCATGTCAACCTAGTCATACAACACATCAACATTTTTGTATAGTGCCGTATAGCTGACATCATCCTGACATCGTCTGCCACATCAGTAGGGGCCATGTTTTTGTTGGCACCAACATTTTACTATGCTAAACTTGATGGCCATTTAACCATCATTTCTAGGAAAATTTGAACTACTACAATAGCCATTTGATTGTCAAATTTAACCTCATAGTTTGCTGCCCTGACCTCTTTTCAGATTCAATTTTGATTTGATAGTTTGACTTTGGGAGGCCATACCTTAGTCATTCAAACTCCAAATCAGGTGCCATTTTTTTGGATTTTGGGTAGAATTTCATGAACTTTTTAGTGGTACTATTCTTTTCTAGTTTTGGTACATGAATTTGTTAGAAATTACATTTTTGGAAACTTTACCTGTCTAATTTTGCATTTTTCTACTTCAAATGCTCTATACGGGCTCATTTGGACACATTTTTAGGTTCCATTTTTTTTGAAAGTGCTTAATTTTTTTCTTCTTTCCAGATTTGCAATTAGATTATAGCTTGTATGAACAAAAATATCATTTTCAAAATTAGGTCCTTTTCTGCATTGTATTGCTGTGATTACTCTTCAAAATTGTTGGACATTTGAGCTATAGTGCTTAGTACCATATTTGAACCTTAAAAGATAGTTGTAAACAACTAAATTAGAAGTCCACTTTGTACATTTTGACAAGTGGCCTATTGTACATGCACTACATATAAAGTACCAAAAGCATCATTTTTTTTTGGTGGGGGGGGGGGGGGTGTCTTTTGAATGAGTGAATAGGGGTGTGCCTCTTGTGTTTTTGTGTCTCTCTTTCTAGCTTGTTCTCTTTTAATTTTTTTGCATCATGGGTTCACCTAGAACTCCACATCTAACTTCACACAATTATACTACATGGAAAGATATTGTATGGAGTAGATTAATGGAGAAAAGTTTAAATTTGTATGTTGATGGTACAATTGTAAAACCCATAAATGCTACAACACTAGTTGATTGGTAGATTAAAGACAATAAGGCTTTGGGAATCATTAGGAGTTGTGTTCATAGAGATCTCTTCTTCCACATTTCTAGCTTTAAAGAAGTCAAGGCTACTTGGGAAAAACTTGAAGGGTTGTATGGTAAGGTGAATGAGGAAAATGGATACCAATTTGAGGATGACCTACTTCTCTTGGATCCTAAGAACTTTGACACAATTCAAGACTATATCAACAAAGCCAATTAATTGAAAGCACTACTTAAAGATTGTGGTAATCCCATGAAGGATGATAGATTGATTCATCACATCTTAAAGAGGCTACTTTTACAGTATGCATCTTTTGTGTCAAGTTACAACACTCATAGGTTGACCATGGGAAGTGCTTTTAGAAAGCCTACATTTGATGCATTTGCATAAATGTTGATGTTGGAACAATCCAAGTTGATAGATATGGATATTATCAAGTCATCAAAGACCAAAGCATTGGTGGCTAGTAATGAGAACCAATCAACTCAACAAGGAAAAATTTCTACCAATAGCAAGAAGAAACAGTGGAAGAAAAAATCATAATTAGAGACACAACAATATACCTCCTCACAACAAGGTAATTCTTCTTCTAACAAGAAGGGACACAATTACAAGAAGGATAAACTATTTTATGCATATTGTATGAAACTAAATCACGATGAGCATCATTACATGACTAATAGAATCGATGAGTTATAAAACTTACTAAGGAAGAACAAAATCAATGTACCAAATGCTTCCAAGGATTCAACTCCACCCACTTTAAAGGGAAAATGGTAAGAACTTATGGCTGGTTTAATTTCTTTAGGGGAATGGATTCTTGACTCAAGTGCCTCCTATCATATGGGTTCTTCAAAAGGAGACTTTTCTTCATTGAAGTAGTCTAAGGTACCACACATCTTTGTAGGAGATGATACAAAAGTGGAAGTTGAAGGGAAAGGACAAGTTGAGATGGAAAATGAAGAGTTCAAAGAAGTTCTCTACATTCCCAACCTTGGCTCTAATCTCCTTTCAGTCTACTAAATCACTCACTATGGAGATGGCAATAAATTTGAGTTCCTTCCTGATTCTGTAATGGTATGCAATCTTAAAGATGATTTAGTGGTTACAGTAGGTAAATTAACCATCACAAAAGGCTTTATTCTTTTCCCCACTTTGTGCCTAAGTATCCTTCACATGCCTTTTTGAATCTATCTCATTCATAAAGAAAATTATGGCATGAGTGGTATGGACATCTTGCCTTTTTCTATCTTCATCAACTTTGCTCAAACAATATCATCAAAGGTATACCTACAATCAACTTTTCTAAAGGTGAGTGTTCAAGTTGTTCAATGGATATGCATCAAGAAGAGAAGTATGATAAAGGGAAGTCTTAGAGAGCATCAGTCACTCTTGATTTGGTTCACATAGTTCTACTAGGTCCTTTTGTAGTGACATCAGTTAGCAAGAAAAGAACAAAGTGTTTGATAAGTTTCTAGCCTTCAGGAGTCATGTTGAAAAGCAATCAATGAAAGCCATCAAGGTTCTTCATATGAACAATGAAAGCATATATGTGAACTTAAGACTTAGAGACTTTTGTGAGCTTGAGGGTATTGATCTTCAGATTCTAGTAGCATTCAGTTTGCAAAAGACAAGTGTTGCAGAAATGAGGATTAGAACTCTTAAGTCTATGACAAGTTGTATGATTCAAGCCAAGTCTCTTGATCCATCACTTGAAGTTAAAGCTATAAGAAATTGCCAATCACATACTTAATAGGTCTCCTCATAATGTCTTATATGGAAAGACTCCTTTTGAGGCATGGTGTGGCAGAAAACTAGTTGTGAGACACTTCAAAGTTTTTGGTTGTCCAGCATGGGCAAACATATATTTTTGGAAATGCAAGACACCACCACCAAGGCCTTGTACTTTCATTGGATATGAAGATAGTTTTAAGGCATATAGACTTATGGATATTGAGACTCATGATATTTTTATAGAGAGGAATGTACACTTTGAGGAAAGTTCACCTATCTTATCCTCTAATCCTCTCCATACTTCATACATTGTGGAAACTGATAGTGACAGTAGTGATATTGATTCGACAGATTCAGATATGTGGGATCTTATTGATAGATATAACATGATGTCACAACATCAGCACATTCCACATGCATACATTGCTATAGTGGTAGGTCTATGCAAATTAGAATAGTAGGGTACACCTTGTCTTCTAGCTCCAACATCAAGGGATGACTACATAGCTGATATTTCAAGTTTTTTTGTGGAGTCATACATAGAAAATATGGGAGACATCATTGATGCTATACATCTTCTATTTGATGCAGAATATCCTTCTTTAGTTTTTGTGAGGGCCTACTCTGACCCTCTTGTCCATTCTCTACATGATCAATCTTTCCAAGTTGATATGATTGTGGATCCTTATGTACACCAGTTGCAAGAGGTCTCTTTATCATTCAAGGAGACACATGGTTCTTTGGAATATGTTCTACATTCATCCTTACTAGATTCGACCATATTCTTTTCAGCAGTGTTGGAAGGGGTGATAGTCAGTATTGACACAAGGACAATTAAGTAGGTTTTAGAGACTCCATTTGTCATTGTGATTCTTTCTACACATTAGGGAAGCATCTCAGTTGTACCTATGATATTGTTTCTTCCAAAAGGGAGGAACATTATTTAGTAGTCATGGATCAACTTCTAGATTGGAGCAGCTATCACAAATTCTGTGCTTGTGCTTGAGTTCCTTAATCTTGGGTGATTTTCCTCTAAGAAAAATTCTTACAGTAAGGAAGTAGAGTTCTTAGTCCTTCCAATCTTGCAATAGGGGAAAATGGTTCTCCATAGTCTATTCCTTCTTTTTATGCATACCCTTTGCAAACTAATCTTTCCTTATTCTTTATGACTTCACCATTTTTATTTAACTTGTTTCTATACACCTACTTGGTTCTACTCACATTCTCATCCTCTAGTCTGAGAAGTAGAGTCCATGTCTTGCTTTTCTCAATCTGCTCAATCTCTTCTTTCATGGGTTTACTCTAGTCCTCATTTTCTAAGGAATCTTTCACTATCTTAGGCTCATGCATTCAAAAAAAACATGCATCACTTCTCATCCTATTCCTTATCATTTGTCTATCATCTTTATCTCCAATAATTTTTTTAGTAGGGTGATGTGTCTTAACATATTTTGAAAATCTTGGTTCTGCTCTTCTTTCCTCATTAGGTCTATCAACTTGTAAATCACTATGCACTTGTCTATCTGGAAATTCAATATCTCTTTCATGTACAATTATCTTAGAATCAAAATGTGCCTTAGCTTCTATTTGCAACTCAGCTCCTGACTATATCTCAGTTTTTGAATGCAACTTGACATTCATTATATGTGATTTGATAGTCACTGAAACTTGCTATTGATTTACAACTTGGTTTACATGAAATGTCCCTTTTCTGATTTTTGTATGATATTTCCAACCTTTAATCAGATCTTTAAGATCAAACAACTAATATCACAAAGATCCTCCAAATTTCTCAAGAAACCCCAAATCGGGTATGCCAGAAATGGTGCCAAAAGCTTCACAGCTTCACCTATTATTAATAAATCTGAAAATGGATATTTTTAAAGAAATTTCAGCAGCATAAAAGCCTACAAAATGAAATTTCTAGATCTATATAGCCTTTACATAGCAGCTCACAAATGTAGGAAAAAAACTATGCTCATCGGGCTCCCGAAATTAACACAAAAATGCCCGGAAACACCACAAAAACACTAATAAACTATCCCAGAAGTTTAATCACATCCCAACACATATATTCAGCTCTATTTTAATAGCTTAAAGTCTGAAATACAATATAAACTAAAACTGATATGAAATGCTCAACTGAAAACACCAAACTCATGCAAAAAACACACCCAAAAACCCACAAATCTACACTGTTCAACACAAAGGCAAACTCTGTATGAGCATGCACATGGAATGGCTTCAAACTCCCATCCTTACCCTTCCTAGAAACCTGCAAACTCCCATTCTTGGGTCTCCCTGGAAACCTGCAAACTCCCGTTCTTGGGTCTCCTTCTCTACAGGTTTGGCAGCCTCTGAAGAATAACAAAGAAATCAGCAAAATCAAGTTCTGGAATGAGCCCAAAATGCCTCCAAACCCCTTAAAAGAGGGCATAACTGTAACTCACATCCAAGAGAGGTTAATGAAACTTATTTTAATAATAATTTTCATTTATTAGTCCAACGGTTTCCAAAGATTAACCCCCTTTTTCTGAAACTTCACTTTCTTGGGCCTGCCTGCCTTAGCAAAGATTTTCTTTTTTAATTATTTGAAAAGGGGACATGAAAAGTCCTCCCCTCCCAATCATTGCTTGTCCTCAAGCAATGGCTGAACAATAAACCAATCAATCCACCTGGATCCCAAATGTAGTCATGAACTATACTACTACCAATTAACACAGGCTCCTGCAATATCCTCTGCAATATGACCAAGAGGAATCCATAATCAAATTGACAATTATAGCTCAACCAAACTCTGAAATCACCACTACCACAATCAAAAACCCATGAGGCACAAACTCTTAGAACATCAGAACCCAAGTAAAGTGGACAAATCAAACTACCAACACAGTAAATACCATCAACGCATCCCACTGGCCTATATGGAATGTACAATCCAACTCTGCAACAATGGTGAACCCTCTCGAATGAAACTGTACCAAGTATGGAGAATCCACACACTGTACAACTCCTATAGTCAACACAACTCTGCAAATCATCAGCCACTATCTCATAACCATAACTCCCATACACTGCTGATGGTGAAAAGACATTACAAGATAAAGAGTAAGAAATGGAATCCAAACCAAATTTGTCTGCCATCAACTCCTCAGCACAAGGATCAAATTCTAACTGATGTACATACCCTGCAATATAATGTTGATAAAAAAAACTAACCTCAGTCAACAACTCACCATGAAGAAGTGATACAACCCACTGTGACTGATCACCAGCTAAGTCAAGAGATGTCATAGCCAAAGGAGTAGAATCAATAACAACACCTGCTAAAGCATCACTCCAAAAATCCTGCTCTAAGTCATGTATTATCAACCTGTCAATTGCAGGACCTATCACCATGTCATGCCCATCACAACTCTCATCCTGAGGCATCAAACTATCCCATAACTGATGATAAGCACTAGGAACCAAAGTACATCTCTGTATCATCATCTCATCAACATGGTCATCAAAGGTAGATAGATGAGCATACCTCACAGTGTAATGCCGATAGAATGCACCAATCTTAGTTAGTGGCTCAGACTGTAATCCAGATGTAACTAACTGCAATCAATCATTAACCAAGTTGGAACTGACTAATACCTCTGAAGACATTGCAAAAGGAGTAGTATTACTAGTAGGAACCATGCCAACTATCAGCTCACCAACGTCACACATGGTCTTTGATACACCATCTTTAGTCTTCGTGCCATTAGTACTAGAGGTCACCACCATGTTAGGCACACCACAAAAATCTGCTACAGCACCCAACTCAATTGAACCTGACTCTAGTGGGAATGAACCTGATATGCCAATGTTAGTATCAAGGATGGATGCATCCCCATCTCCACTGTCTCTAACAATCTCGGCCATGGACATCCTCGGATCACCAAACACCACAACTTGTGACTGTATAGAATTAGGTAAAGACTGTAGTCGCTCTAACTCCATGGTCACCTTAGCCAAATGAAACTATGACTCCTTGAGAGCCAACTGTGTACTCTCAAGAATCTCAGAAGTCACCTCAAGCTGCTTAGTAAGCTCACTCACCTCATCTTCCTTGGCCAACAATGCATCATATGCTGTACTGCCCCACTCCATAAGATAATCTCTGTCGGCTACCAACTGCATATAATTTTGTCTCAAAATCCGAATAGCCTCCCATAAAGAGTGGATCTCTGTCAAGGAAAGATAATTTCCTCCCTGCTCATCACTAGTAGGAGAACCCCATCCATAAACTGCTAACAAATGACGAGCAACATCGAAATGTTGGCAAGTGATAGCAATGTCTTGGTCACTAACTCTCAACTGATTAGACACATGATGGCACTGGCTTGACTGTCTCCTACAAACCTCCTCTGATGCACTGTCTGAAGGAGTGTCCTCAAAGTTACTAGTCTCTAGAGTATTACCATCCATATCCTGTGAATCAAATCTAAAGCTCATATCAACATATGGAGTATCAAAAACATTAGCATTGCTGTCCAACTCCTCTGTACTCAAGGAAACTAAGTCTTCAAAATTGCCCACTGCATCCTCCTGGATGTCATCAATGCCAATATGATCCTGGGACTCATCTATACACACTGCCAAATATGAAATATCATCAACACATTCCAGCAAGTATGGTTGACTGGATATATGAACAAAGCCCAAAATTGGTGTATAAAAACTAATACCAACATCAAACAAGATACTGGCACAAGAAAAGACAACACCGTGTAATTTGCTAATCAAATCCATGATAGCACCCAAACAAACACTGCTACCAAAAAGTGTTAAAGATCTCCAGTCAACTGAATCCCAAATGCCAATATAACAATCTCGAGTCCATATCTGTAAACTAGAATCAACTGGTAACTCAAGAAAACTCCTCACCTAAGTAATATGACCAATACCAACTAACTCCACATACCTGTCATGATGAGATAATGAAGTCACAATACTATCTTGGTTCACCTTCAGCTGGCTGGACAAATCATGTGAAGTACTACCAGCCTCAACCTCATGTGATGAAGCATCTAACTGTCCCTGGTACTCTTTCTCAGCAAAGTCATGAATGCTCAATGTCTACTCATCTCTACCAGGTATCTCACCATCCTGCATGACAACATCCTCATAATCATCATCTGAACCCACTACACTATAGTCACTGCCTGTTGTAACTATACCATCTTGAATACCTGTGGCATCACCCTTTGATGACCTGTAAACAATTGTCTCAATTTGAGTATCAAGTTAACTGTTACTATCAATCTGTGTGATATCCTTTCCCACCACCTCCTATGGCAGAGTAGAATCTGAGACCTCTACCTGGCTATCAGCTAGTTTCTCAAACTCCTCATGCAAGTTCTTGGGAATTGTGTCATCTGTCCTGTGAGAAAATCTGCCAAATAGAAATCCAGTCAACTTATCCACCTTAGCTGGGTCAGATAACATGTCATTTATATGGTGGTGCTCAACCAACTGTTTAGACATGTCATGGCTTATTTTCATAAGTTTATCTTGAATTTCTAAATAACCATCCTTTCTACTATTTTGACTCTGGCTATCAATTGTCCAAGATTGTTCCCTCTAAGACTCTGTACTATACCTGTCCATTCTGGATAAAGTAGAGTGTAACCCCAATAGGATATAACTTCTTCAAGCACCAAGAACTAACATGCAGATGATTAGAAGTAGCATGCAACCATAGATTTGGACATGCAATTGATTAGAAGCAACATGCAACCACCAAATTATGACATGCAAGATCTGGGTAGTTGTCAAAACTGACATGCAAGATCTGGGTAGTTGTCAAAACTGACATGCAAACTTCTACAACCACCAAATTCACCAATAACTAACATGCAAATTATTAGAAGTAGCATGAAACCATAGATTTGGATATGCAACTGATTAGAAGCAACATGCAACCACCAAATTATGACATGCAAGATCTGGGTAGTTGTCAAAACTGACATGCAAGATCTGGGTACTTGTCAAAACTGAAATGCAAACTTCTACAACCACCAAATTAACCAAGAAATAACATGAAAATGATTAGAATTAGAATTTAACCATAAATTTTAACATGCATCTGATTAGAAGAAACATGCAACCATAAATTACGACATGCAAAATCTAGGTAGTTGTCAAAACTGACCTGCAACTTCTACAAACCCTCAGGCTGGCAAGATCATGGCTCTGATACCACTAAAATGTCCATTTTCTGATTTTTTTATGATATTTCCAACCTTTAATCAGATCTTTAAGATCAAACAACTAATATCACAAAGATCCTCCAAATTTCTCAAGAAACCCCAAATCGGGTATGCCAAAAATGGTGCCAAAAGCTTCACAGCTTCACCTATTATTAATAAATCTGAAAATGGACATTTTTATAGAAATTTAAGTAGCATAAAAACCTACAAAATGAAATTTTCAGATCTATATAGCCTTTACACAACAGCTCACAAATGTAGGACAAAAACTATGCTCATCGGGCTCCCGAAATTAACACAAAAATGCTCGGAAACACCACAAAAACACTAATAAACTATCCCAGAAGTTTAATCACATCCCAAAACATATAGTCAGCTCTATTTTAACAGCTTAAAGTCTGAAATACAGCAGCAACCAAAACTGATATGAAATGCTCAACTGAAAACACCAAACTCATGCAAAAAACACACCCAAAAACCCACAAATCTACACTGTTCAGCACAAAGGCAAACTCTGTATGAGCATGCACATGGAATGGCTTCAAACTCCCATCCTTAGCCTTCCTAGAAACCTGAAAACTCCCATTCTTGGGTCTCCCTGGAAACCTGCAAACTCCCGTTCTTGGGTCTCCTTCTCCATAGGTTTGGCAGCCTCTGAAGAATAACAAAGAAATCAGCAAAATCAAGTTCTGGAATGAGTCCAAAATGCCTCCAAACCCCTTAAAAGAGGGCATAACTGTAACTCACGTCCAAGAGAGGTTAATGAAACTTATTTTAATAATAATTTTCATTTATTAGTCCAACGGTTTCCAAAGATTAACCCCCTTTTTCCGAAACTTCACTTTCTTGGGCCTGCCTGCCTTAGCAAAGATTTTCTTTTTTAATTATTTGAAAAGGGGACATGACATTACAACATCTTCATCAACATGTATATCTTTATTAAATTATACAAATGAATTTTACTCTTCATGTTCCTTCATATGTTCAGCTTCATGTACCTCTATATATTCATCAAAATTCATATTTGCACTTTCCACAACTTTGTTAGTGTTAGTATTTAAACATTTATAAGCTTTAATTCTTGTGGAATATTCAAGGAATATACCTTTTTCACTTTTAGCATCTAATTTTCCATTCCTAAAATCCTTAAGAATTTAGTACTTGCTTCCAAATACCTTAACATATTTTACATTGGGTAAGTATAAATACCATAGTTCAAAAGGTGTTGAATGAGTACCTTTCTTGACTTGCACATAGCTTAAGGTATAGATAGATGTACTTATAGCCTCTCTCTAGTATTTCAAAAAAAAACTATTCTCCATCATGAGTGTCCTAGCACAAAAAAATACCTTTTCTTTTCAATTGGATTTCATTACATGAAATGGCATTGAAACACATAAAAATGAACATATATCACTAAAATATCCATTATTATCTCTTATAATTATATGATGGCTAGATGCTCCTGCACGAGGAAAAAAATTTGATGTCTCTCAAGCGGTTACTAAGGATGAACATCTCCTCCTTCAAACTCTTCACAAACACGTTGGGGCAAGAAATTTAGTAGTTGAGGGTAACAACTTGGAAAATGAAGGCTTCCCAAAATACTGGCACAAAAATCCACACGAACTCGACATCCAAAGGGATGACTTAGCAGAAAATATGAACTTGACATCCTCCAACACTCAGCAACCAAAGAAAAATTCAC
The DNA here is from genome assembly GCA_028749045.1 of Cupressus sempervirens. Taxonomy (NCBI): domain Eukaryota; kingdom Viridiplantae; phylum Streptophyta; class Pinopsida; order Cupressales; family Cupressaceae; genus Cupressus; species Cupressus sempervirens. The sequence goes on from CM053783.1 coordinate 112,672,188, forward strand.
TTGGCAACCAAACGAACTTGGTAGCAATAGGAATGAGTCAACATCTAAAGAGTTCACTTGGCAACCAAAGGAACTCAACAACAACATGAATGACTTGGCATCCAAAGAGTTCACTCGGCAACCAAAGGAACTTGGCAGCAACTAAGGAATCAGTATCTTTTCCCCCTTTCAACAATTCCATTTTGTGGAGGGGTCCTAGATGTAGAAGTCTATCTTTTGATTCCTCTGTCATTATAGAACATCTCAAACTCATTTGATATAAATTTTCCACCTCTGTTAGATCTCAAATATTTCAAGCTTTTGCCTATCTCCTTTTCAACTCTAGCTAAGTACCACTTAAACATTGAGAAAGCATCAAATTTCTATTTCAGAAACATAATTGTGATGCAAGAGCATCCAGAGGTATAAGGGAAATCTTATGTCACCAAAAAAAAAAATGTACTTAGAATTAGTTTTTGTTTGATGTGTTTTCATTTTTGGATACCCATTTGGGTCAAATAAAGGTTCCAACTCTCACAGTTCCACTATCAGTGCATTTGAAAATCCCAAAAAAATAGGAGCATGTATTTGGGCCATCATTTTGGTAAACTAGAAGGTGTGAATTGGCTAGATGAATGTAATCATGTTTTAGAGCATTCTAAAAAAAGAATCAGGTCAATAGGCTCCATGGTTTGAAAGTTATTGCAGTTTTTTGAGTTTTGGGGACCTCCTAAGAATGCTTCAAAGTCAGGTTTGGGGCATTAAATGACCTCAAAAAGGTTAAAAAATGGGGGATGAGCAAAGCTTGTCCATAGGGCTATAGAGAACTTCGAGAGCTTTTCGAAAATGTAAACGGTTCGTCAATCGGAGCTATGGTTCAAAAGTTATGCCTCCCGAAAGTTCGGTTACCATTTCTGGATTCTTCTAGATTTGCACCGACTTCTAACGCAGCTTCTGGAACCTTCTATTTTGTCGGTGGATGCCTACTAGCACTTTCTAGAATGTACTCCTAGTCCTTAACCCTTCGGGGTCTATTTAAGGAGATTTCTAGCATTGTAAAAGGTAGTTCGGAGTGGAGTTTGAGAGGAGGTACTAAAAGGAGAAATTATCTCCATATTTATGCTATTGTAAGCCCTTAGGGCATGTTCTAAAGTTCATTTTCTCTGTACTATTTGTAATAGCTTATTTTCTCAGTTAATATAATTTTCCCTTTTTGTTGTTTCCATTTTGTTCTTGAGTTGTGTCCCCATCAAGTGGTATCAGAGCTGGTTTTCCTAAGTGTGTAGATAGAGTGCCGACTGTGAGGCAGTTTGCACCAAGGCTGTGTGGTTGTGGGTTCGAGTTAGAAGATGCCTCCACGAAGAGAGCATGGTTGAAGGGATAGAGCTATTAATCCTAAGGAGGTTAGAGCCCTCCAAAGGTAGGTACAAGCATTGCAAGAGGAGCTCCATGGAGGAGCAAAAGTTACTGCAGGTGACAATAGTGAGGATGACAATGAAGAAGAAGAAATGGGACCAGAAGGGGAACTAGATGGGGAAGTTTTGAATTTTGTTTTTAGGGCCATTACTAAGTTTGGGAAAAGACCTACAATTGAAGTGGGTGTATTTTCAGGAAATCTGAAACCAGATGAGTTGATCGATTGGATCAATGAACTGGAAGAATACGTTGAGTATGAGGATATCAGGGACCCATATAGGGTTAAGTTTGCAAAGGCCAAACTGAAAGGCCATGCCAAAATTTGGTGGCAAGAGGTTCAATTGGAAAGAAACAGAAGAGGAAAGGAGAAGATCACAAGATGGGATCGCATGGTGGACAAATTGAAGAAGCAGTTCATTCCTATGGACTACGAGCTTGATCTGTTTAAGAAGATGCATGGGTTAAAGCAAGAAGGAAGATCAGTCCCAGAATATACAGAGGAGTTTTACCGACTCTTGATTAGAGCGGGGCATGCAGAAGCAAATAAGGAGAAGGTTGCTCGTTATATCAATGGATTGCGACCTAGCATCCAGGAGGAATTATGTCTGGTAAGAATGACCAGCGTTGAAGAGGCATACCAATTTTTCCTAAGAGTTGAAGAGAAGTTGAATAAAAGGTTTGAAGGAGGATAAAGAGGGCATAGTCAAGGAGGAAGGGGAAGTGGTAGATCATCTAGAGGCCACAATGAAACCCAAAAGAAAAATGAAGATGTGGGTACTAGCAAGAACTAGAGGAATGAGGGTTTCAACTGCTCCCATGATCAAGACTTTGGAAATCAAAGAGGAAGAGGTAGAGGATGTGGACAAGGAAGAGGAGGCTTCTGTGGTACCTATTTCCATTGCAATGAAGAAGGTCATCGCGCCTTTGAATGCCCTCAATGACAAGGAAGGACAGATAGGAGAGCTGAGGGCCAAGCTAGGGTTGCTCATGTGGATGAGGATGCACAATCATCACATTCAGAGGATGTAAAAAGAGGAGAGACCTTGGTAAATGAAAGAGTCCTACTAAGTGGTGAGGTTGAATCAGGACAATGGAGGAGTTTTTTCCATACCAGATGCAAGTGTGAGGATAAATGTTGTGACGCGATCATTGATAGTGGTAGCACTGATAACTTGGTATCAGAAGAGATGGTCTCTAAGCTGAAGCTCAAGAGGGAGAAACATCCCCATCCCTACTAGATTGCTTGGGTAAAAGATGATAATAAGGTCCTAGTAAGTGAACAATGTTTAGTGAAATTCAAAATTGGGAGTTACCATGATGAAGTTCTCTATGATGTTATTTCGATGGATGTTTTCCATCTATTGTTGGGTAGACCATGACAGTTTGATAGACATGTAGTACATGATGGACATGCAAACACATACTCTCTGACAAAGGATGGAGTTTGCCACAAACTGAAGCCCATGAAAAAGGAAGATGAAAAGGTATGTAGCAGTGCTAGGATTTGTCTTGTTGATGGAAGGAAGTTTTTAGATGGCATGAAACATCAGCATATGTGCTATGCTTTGATTCCTACGAAAGATAAAGAAGGTAGTAGTGAAATACCATTTGAAGTTTCAGATTTACTAGGGGAGTTTGGAGATATTATCTCTGATAATGTTCCAGATGGATTGCTGCAAGTAAGGCAAATTAGTCATCAGATAGATCTGATTCCAGGAGCTAGTTTGCCTAACAAGGCTGCCCACAGGATGACTCCTATTGAAATAGAGGAGCTAAATAGACAGGTTCAAGAGTTGTTGAGGAAGGGCTTGATTCAAGAGAGCCTAAGTCCATGTGCAGTACCTGTAGTACTCACACCAAAGAAGGATGGAGAGTGGAGGATGTGTACAGATTCTTGAGCTATAAATAGGATCACCATCAAGTACCGATTTCCTTTGCCAAGGATGGATGATATTATGGACTGCTTGAGTGGAGCTCAGTACTTCACAAAGATAGATCTGAAGAGTTGTTATCACCAGATACGGATTCGAGAAGGAGATGAGTGGAAAACAACTTTAAAGACCAAGGAGGGTCTTTATGAGTGGTTAGTCATGCCCTTTGGATTGACGAATGCCCCAAGCACCTTCATGTGGCTCATGAATGAGGTACTTAAGAAGTTCTTGGGAAAATTTGTTATTGTCTATTTGGATGATATTTTAATTTTCAGCAAGACTTTGGAAGAACATTTATTGCATATTCGTAGTGTCCTTTCAAGGCTAAGGGAAGAGAAACTATTAATTAATCTGAAGAAGTGTAACTTTGCAAAAAGGGAGTTAGTCTATTTGGGGTTTGTTATATCACTTGAAGGTCTCAAAATGGATCCGGAGAAGGTAAAAGCCATCTTGGAATGGCCACTCCAAGGTCTGCTACTGAGGTAAGATCATTTCATGGTCTGGTTAGTTTTTACAGGAAGTTTATTAAGAATTTCAGTGGCATATTTGCACCCCTAACTGATACAATAAGAGGGGATAGAAAAGAGTTCAAATGGACTGCAGCAGTTGCGAGAAGTTTTGAATTGTTGAAGAAGAAGGTGACAGAATAGCCTGTGTTGGCACTTCCAAATTTTAGAAAAGTGTTCCAGGTGGATTTTTATGCTAGTGGCAGTGCTATTAGGGCTGTATTAAGCCAGGAAGGTAAGCCTATTGCATATTTTAGTGAAAAATTGAATGATGCAAAGAAGAAGTATTCTGTTTATGATCAAGAGTTCTATGCAATAGTTCAGGCCTTAAAGAAATGGAGGCATTATTTATTGCCGAAAGAATTTGTTTTGTATACTGATCATCAGGCATTATAGTACCTAAATAGCCAAGGAAAATTGAATCAGAGGCATATGAAGTGGGTAGAGTTCTTGCAGAGTTATACATTTGTGTTGAAGCATAGGAGTGGAAAATCTAATAGGGTTGCAGATGCACTAAGTAGGAGACAGTTGTTGCTTACAGTAATGTAGGTTGAAGTAGTTGGGTTTGATGAACTCAAGAATTTGTACCCTGAGGATCCTGATTTTGTTGAATTCTGAAAAGCTTGTAAAGAACTTGTTGCAGTAGATAGAACCAAGTGCTTAGACTATTTGATTCAGGATGGTATGTTGTTCAAAGGTAGTCAATTGTGCATTCCATGGAGTTCCATGAGGGAAAATATAATTAAGGAGAAACACAGTGGAGGGATGGCAATACATTTTGGTCGAGATAAGACCATTTCCATTCTTAGAGAACATTATTTATGGCCTCAAATTTCATAGGATGTGAAGAAGTTTGTACAGAGTTGTCAAGTTGCTAAGGGATTCAGCCATAATACTAGACTATATCAGCCATTGCCTATTCCATCAAGGCCATGGGAGGACATAAGTATGGATTTTTTTCTTGGATTTCCAAAGACACAAAGGGGTAATGACTCAGTATTCATGGTGGTTGATAGGTTCTCCAAAATGGCACATTTCATTCCATGCCACAAAACTCATGATGCTGTCCATATTGCAGACTTATTTTTCAAAGAGGTGGTAAGACTACATGGTCTTCCAAGGAGTATAGTTTTTGATAGAGATACTAAATTTGTGGGGTATTTCTTTAGGACATTGTGGAAAAAGTTGAGAACAGACTTGAAATTCAATTCCACGCATCACCCACAAACTGACGACCAAACCGAAGTGGTAAACAGGAGTCTGGGCAATTTGCTGAGATGTTTAGTTGGGGATAAGCCCAAGGGATGGGATTTGATTCTACCACAGGTAGAGTTTTCTTATAATAACTCTATAAATAGGAGTACTTGAAAATCACCATTCCAAATTGTATATGGGAGTAGCCTAAGGATTGCACCAAAGCTGAGGAAGATAGAACAAGGGGAGAGGACAAGTGCTGAAGCTGAGGAATTTGCAAAACATATCAAGCATCTACATGAGGAGGTTCAAGCACACATTACCAAGATGAATCAAGAGTATAAAGCTAGGGCTGATCAAAGGAGAAGACATAAAGAATTCCAAGTAGGAGATTTAGTCATGGTGCACTTACGAAAAGAAAGATTTCTAGCCAGTACTTACAACAAGCTGAAAATGAAGAAATTTGGCCCCTGCAAAATTCTGAAGAAACATGACTCAGGAAATGGATATGAGGTGGAGCTACCAGAAGGTATTCACATTTCTCCCATCTTCAACATTGCAGATTTAACAGAGTATCATGATGATGGTGCAGATGAGGAGCTGGTTTTAGAGCCATGTCCAATTCCTGCTTCTAAGAAGGAGGAGATAGAAGACATTCTAGATCATCGTGTGGGTAGGAGTACTAGAAACAGGCAGTATGAAGAGTATTTGGTGAAGTGAAAAGGACGGCCGATTGAGGACTCAACTTGGATTTCAACAGCTGAGGTTTCCCATTTGGGATTTCCTCTACCATTTATAAAGTGACAAGGTCACTTTTCAATCTACCCTGGGTGTCTAATGTAGGAGCATCCAGAGGTATAAGGGTAATCCTGTGTCATCAAAAAAAAAATGTACTTAGACTTAGTTTCTATTTGATGTGTTTTCATTTTTGGATACCCATTTGGGTCAAATAAAGGTTCCAACTCTCACAGTTCCTCTATTAGTGCATTTGAAAATCTCAAAAAAATAGGAGCATGTATTTGGGCCATCATTTTGGTAAACTAGAAGGTGTGAATTGGCCAGATGAATGTAATCATGATTTAGAGCATTCTAGAAAAAAGAATCAAGTCAATAGGCCCCACGGTTTGAAAGTTATTGCAGTTTTTTGGGTTTTGGGGACCTCCTAAGAATACTTCAGAGTCAGGTTTGGGGCATTAAATGACCTTGAAAAGGGTCAAAAAATGGGGGACGAGCAAAGCTTGTCCATAGGGCTATAGAGCGCTACGAGAGCTTTCCAAAAATGTAAATGGTTCGTCAATCGGAGCTACAGTTCAAAAGTTATGCCTCTCAAAAGTTTGGTTACCATTTCTAGATTCTTCTAGATTTGCACCGACTTCTAACGCAGTTTCTGGAACCTTCTATTTTGTCGGTGGATGCCTACTAGCACTTTCTAGAATGTACTCCTAGTCCTTAACCCTCCGGGGTCTATTTAAGGAGATTTCTGGCATTGTAAAAGGCAGTTCAGAGTGGAGTTTGAGAGGAGGTACTGAAAGGAGAAATTATCTCCAAATTTATGCTATTGTAAGCCCTTAGGGCATGTTCTAAAGTTCATTTTCTCTGTACTATTTGTAATAGCTTATTTTCTTAGTTAATATAATTTTCCCTTTCTGTTGTGTCCATTTTGTTCTTGGGTTGTGTCCCCATCAAATTGTCATCATCCTAGAATAATCATCAACAAATAGGATAATATACTTGTCACCTTTATAGCTTCGGACATCAATTGGTCCACACAAATTAGTATGAAAAACCTCTAGAACATCTTTAGAGGTGTGAGTCTTGCTTTTAAAACTAGATTTTGTCATCTTGCTTAATTGACATTGTTTGCATATCATATTGCCAGCTTTCTTCACTTTAGGAAAACCTTTGACTCTTTTTATTTTATTGATACTGACTAAGTTATCAAAATTAACATGACATAACCTGTTGTGCCATAACCAAACATCATTCATATCAAGATAGAATAGATTACTTCTAGTTTGATCACCTTTCCCAATTAGTTTCCCATTAGTGTCATAGAAATTTTCTATCTTATTCTAAAACTCAACTTTGCAACCTAAATTATTCAGTTGTGACACACTCATCAAATTATAATTAAGTCCTTCAACATAATAATAATTTTCACACAATATCTTTTCTTTGAGTTTGATAGATCCTTTTCCTTTTATTAGACAAGGTACATCATTACCAAACCTTACATTATTTCCATCATAATAATCAAGGGTAATAAACTTACTTTTATCTCTAGTCATGTGATGTGAACACCCACTATCATTGATCCATTTGTTACTCTTGTTCACATAAGACACTAGTGCAGTTGCCTCATCCTCATCAGAATCATCCTTTATTGCAACATACACCACCTCATCATCATGGTTGTTAGATTCATCTTTGGTTTCATCTTTAGAATTGTAGCAAGAATTCTTGCCTTTATCTTTGTAATATTTATTTTCCTCATCTCCACCTCTATTGTTATTCTTCTCTGGACATATAGTAACAATATGACCAACCTCATTGTAATTAAAACATATAATAGTTAATTCACCTTTGAATTTTGCTTTGCCTCTATGAAATCTCCTTGCTAGTAGTGCTTCAAGATGTTCTACATCTTCCTCATCTATATCACTATCACTAGAAAGATATTTGATCCTTTTCTTCTTCTCTTTATGTTCTTTTAATGAAAGTTTAGCTTTCAAAGTAGATTTAACATTCTCAGATTTGAAATTATCAAAATTAGAGAGTTCAAAGGAAGTGAGTCTACGTATCAATCCTTCAAAGGTTAGATCATTACTAGGTGTGGACCTCAGTTCTTGTATGGAAGAGACTCTAATAGAATAGATGGGAAACATGGTTCTTAGTACTTTGCTTCTCACAATCTCATCTTAAATCTTACCGATTGCTCCTCTAATAGCAATGACTACTTCTTTTACTCTAGCATAGTATTGAACTATATTCCCACCTTCTTACATTCTCATATCATCAAACTTACCTCTAAGACTTTTAGATTTGGCTCTTAGTACATTTTTGTCTCCTCCATAGATATTTTCTATAACATCCCACTTTTTCTTAGCAGTATCACATTCCTTGATGTCATCAAACTTGGTGTAGCTTAGGGCAGATGCAATCTCCAATATTTCTTGATTGTGTTGTTTCTTCTTTTTTAGATCCTCAACACTTAGGGCTCCAATAGGGTCAACATGCTCAATGGTGATAGTAGATTGTGCATGGTTAGCAAGATCTCCTAGGTGTGGCTTCATTAAACTTTTCCATGTAGGGAAGTTCTCCTTGTTAAGGTTGGGTACCTCTCTTTTGGACATCTTAATCTTTTACTTCTAGTCCCTTCAAACTAGTCCCCTTAAGCACTATGGTGCTCTGATACCAATTGTTGGAATTCTTTAGAATATCTGAGAAGGGGGTGAATTAGTTATCCAAGGTCCAAATGTACAAATAAAACTTTTTAATGCTTAGTAGATCCATATCCATAAAACCTTATCATGCATCCATCCATCAGATCATACAATACATAAACTTTGTCGATTATTTTCCTAGATTAAAACAACTTTATAGAAATGTAAACATGAAACATAACAGATTCAATATCAGATTTGACACAAGGATTTTATGTGAAAACCAAATTTGGGAAAAACCACTAGAAACATGCTACTAATTCTCACTCTTGTGAAGTGATGCCCTGTGAAAGGATAACCTTGTTAAAGGTTACAATACACACTATTAATTGAGACCTAGTTAAAGGATTTCAATCACTCTATTAGGAGTGAGCCTTGTTAGAGGACTTTGGACCATTGTATTAAAATGTCACCTGATTAAAGGATTTACAAATGACTGTTAGGTCAAAAGGTACCCTAAATTGATACAATGGTTAGAAAGTAATAAATAGTAAGGCTTGATCTACTAAAAAATTATAACTCACTTGTAGATTATAAATCTCTATTTCAGTCCTCCATTATACTTGACATTCACACACTTCAGCTCTAATAGCTTGTTCACCCTTTAAAAATTCATACTCATAAGCCTTCTTGATTTGCATGCCAATTGCAATTACTTCTGTTCGGCCATTGAATGAAGCAATACCCTAGTTTCCTTGTCTTTATTACGTTCTCACACTTGATGACCTTTTCTCTTGATCAACTATCTCTATATATAGAGAATTAAGATCTTTTTTTGCTTAACCACAATCATCTATTCTAGGTTAGGTAGGATACAATGAATCTACCCACTTTTCCATTTGGTTCCTCTAGAAAATTCTTCTCCAATCTTCATTAAATTTTCTTCAAATTAGTTACTTTGAATTTTGTGCCACTAGCTCATCATAGCTATCTTCCACACACTTCACAGAATTCAAGAAAACAAAATATTCAACTCAAATTCATCAAATATTTGATTTAACACTATTTGTTGTTAGTTGACAACTATATTGGTTTACTTGGTAGACACTAAAGTTTACTGATGCTTGACACCAACTAAACTTTACTTGATTGACATATGCTAATAATCACTCAACTTGCACTATTTTTCATCTTTGCTCAACATCTCTTGATTTTCACTTGGCTTCCACTAATTTCTTCTCAGCTTGCACTGACTGCTTGACAAGGCTTGGAAGACACTTTTCATACTTGATCTTCTTCTAGTCTTAAATTAAGTAATCTTTCATTTCTAACTTTAAGTAGATAAACAATACACCATAGGATCAATGTCTTACTTGGTCTTAGAGCTTCTTTTACACACCAAATAACTCAACCTTTCTCTAGGTGCTATTGTTATCTCCTCTTTTCAAATACTCTTCATCAATCAACTAAATGATAGCTTTTAGAACAAAAAGCAATTATCTCACTAGCAAGTAGAAGGTTTAACATCATTGATAAAATAATGATTTTTCCATTATAGGTTCTTCACTTCAAAACAATCTTATATCAACACACTCAACATAAGCACTAGGAAAACAAGCATAAGTGCCATAACACATACATGCAACTTGACATTTCTCATCATTTTGACTCATTAAACCCTAATTCTTTGATGGCTATTTCACACTACATATGCACTCAAAAAAACCTCGTATGCACTAGAATACTCAAATGCACTATATAACCCTATGGATAGGCCACTATTTTTGTGTATGCGCTATTTCACTATTTTACTAGGGTTTCAAATGTACTGTTCTACCTTGTAGATGCACTACTAAAAGTCTTAGATGTGTTAAACTATATTAAATGCACTAAAAGAAATATCAAGTGTACTAAAATGTTGACTTCACACATTTATAGGGCATTTTAAAGCAAAAATCTTAAAATCCATGGAAAAATCTCAAATTTTTTAAATAAAAGAGGATCTTGATGACTCACCGGGGTATCATAGTTGGTCAAATAATCATATCTATGATCCCTCTTGAATCTATGCTCTCACAATGGGACAACCATCCTTGTTGGCTCAGAGCTCCATGATGAAAAAAGTAAAAATGGAGTGTAAAAATGAAATCGGTAAAAGGTCTTTTGACCTATTTAACCCTCCTTTGGGGCAATTTATGACATTTTTAACCCTATCCACCCAAATTAATACCTTTGACCCATTTTCTCAAACTAGGTATCATTCCAAAACACCTTGGTCACATACATCTACCCCACTTTACTATCAATTATTCTCATCAAAATTTTCAAAAATAAAATTGGAATATTCCCAATTTTGCTCATCAATTTTTCCAATTTCATTTATGAGGGGGCAGTATACCCATATCAAACTAGGGCATAAAAAATTTCTAAATGTCAAAAGCATTCTACCCTAGCCAAAATTTCAACATCAAAACAAATTGGGGCATCCAAACAAGCTATTTTAAACAAAGAATTTTAAAACATTGCAATATCAAATTAGACATCAAATCATTAGCAATTAGACATCAAATTATCAGTAATTAGGCATCACATCAATCTTGAATCAAGAAAACATCTTTGATTAGACACTCAAACATCAAAATTGACTAAAAATAAAAAAATCAAGACAATCTTTGAATTAATATGCTTCACATATTAGCTGAAAGAGGGGCATTTGTAGACACCCTAAAATTGGCAAAGACTTAAAACAATGCAAATTTCAATCAAATAATGCAAATTAAGGACAAAATTAGATAACAAAGGAAAACAATAGACTTTCAAATCAATGGTAACATTAAGTCATTAATCAATCAATCACCTATCAAATAAAAAAGGACCTAAAACAATTTAAAAAGAGAAAAACTAATTCATAAAATTATAGAATGAAATAAAAAAAAGAAAAAGGAAAAGACAAAAGTTGAAAATAAATGGGACATTTAATAAATCAATAAAAGTTATTTATCCTCACAAAAGTGGAAATCCTCCTTCTTACAATGAAAAGAACTGAAAAATCTTCATTTATCCTCACAAACTAAGTCCACAGGACTCATCCTCTTGGTTCCTTATGAGATATTTATAGTTTCACCATTACCCTCTAGTGAAAAATAAAATCTCAATCCTTACCCCAACCCCCTCCTAAAATCCTATAAATAGGAGGGAAATTCAAGAGCAAAAAGACCCAAGTTTTAGGCATATGCACTATAGGCATATTTAGAGATATCATCCCTTTTAGCTTTGCTATTATAGAGAGTTCATGTCATTTTTATATCACTTTAACATTCATTTAGTATTTTCTAATATCATTTAGGCTTGTACATGCACATAATTCTAGCATTTTAGTGTTATTATTTTTACATAATATGTATTCTCATATAGATCAACCATAGACTTGGATAGGTCTAAATTCATACCATACTCCCATTCTAGAATTGTCACTAAGATGCTGGTCTAAGAGCAATTTTAGCTGTTGTAGTTAGGGAAGCATGAAATGTTCATGGAGTCTTTGTTTAATAGTGATTTCTTAGGTCTAGACTAGTTTATTGGTATTCTAATTGCACTCTACACTAAGGTCTCATGAATACACAATTCCACCATGTACAACTACAATTACATTATAAATAATAACAATTTTAAAACATTTTAAAGCTTTGGTAATTTTAATGGAAACATAGTTTTCTTGTTCAACAATAATGACCCTACAAATGAACCAACACTAGTAACACACGCTGATCTAGGAAATGGTTTAGCTTCATTAGTAGTGGCCTCTATTCTTCCATCAACTGTAGGTGTATCTATTAGTGCACAAAATAGGTCCATGAGTATAAAATCCACCAACCAAAAAAAAAAATGCCTAATTAGCAAATAAAAAAATATAGAAAAATAATTTTTTACTAGTTGTACTTGGTATAGAAGATGTATGCAAGCTCCTTGTTGTCGACAATGCAATCAACAATATTAGAGCTGTGACCAAAGGAGACATTTGCACTTCATCATGATGAGCTGAAGAATACATTGTTAGAAAAGTCATTTATAATGGATAAAGATCAAATGGGATACTAGCTAGAAGCATCACAAAGGTTAAAAGAATAGTTAAAGGTTTACAGATACTTACATGAAGGTTGCACAGTACAACCCTCACCATATTGACCATATGGTCTCATAGGTGTCACAAAATCCTCTAACAACAACATATTATATTTTAGATCATGATCCATAAGATAGTATAAAATATAAACTTCTATTGAACTTTTATTATTGCTTACCTTCAAAGAATTGACTCTACATATCAATTCATCTTTGAGTGACTATGTCTCCATTTTGTTTTGTTCAAGGACAAGGTTAAGAATTTCATCACTATATATTTTTATAAGCTTGCAAGTCATGAAGATAGGGGGACATGAAGATGAGGTCAACGCTACACATGATGTCATCTAAAAATGATGCTTGAATTTTAGATCACCTTTGATCTACTCTCATTGTGCTTTTCCCTATCAATTAGTATCAAGTTGTGACATCAATATCAATAAAATTCCATAATAAATTTAAAGCCTTAAATAAAAGAAGATAATAATGTGACATTTTTTCTATATAATTTGTACAATTACACTAATTAAGGTTTACCTTTTCTATGGTGTTAGGATAAAACTATGGATAGAAATAAAAACTACATGCAAATATAACCAATAATAGAAAAAATAATAGATCACATAGAAATGAACACAAGGCACCAAGATTTAACATGGTTCACCCAATCCCTGGGCTACATCCACCAAATAGCAAGTCCGATCTTATTACAATCCAGTGATTACAACCTAATTACAATCCGTAATCCCTTATAGCTCAATACCACCACAAGAAGTAATTTCACATCACAACATAATGAAAATACTTAACCCTAAACCCTTTTATACAAGTATTTTATCCATTTTAGGGTTACAACATGTCGGCCATATGTCAACAAAAATATGTCAGCTACAACATCGGCCATGGCACAAATTTTTTTTTGAACCCCACTAATTATGAAGTATGTACAATACTTTCCTGATCAGTCACCATAATCTAACATATAGAAGGTATGTTAGGTACATCCTTGCCTGTGCCTTGTGGTGTATCCATGTCACCTTGTGAAAAAGATTAGTAATTCTTAGCAATGAATAGTGAAATGAAAGTAATAAACTTACCAAAAAAATATTAATAAAATAGTAGATTATATATTGGAGTCAATATTAATTGGAGGCAATTGGTTCAAATGTTATACTTATTAGTCTCGTGATAGGGATTTTTTTTAAATATCTACCAATTCAAATTGTAATCTATTAGAAGCTCTTCCCTTGCACTTATTTATTTTATCGCACATACAAAAACACAATTTCTCTTACGTGCTTTGAATATACAATTCCACCATTTATAAGTTGACATAGGTCAAGAACTATTTATAAATCCTACAATCTTTCCTATTTCTTTTGGCCTTCCATCAATATATTTAGCAAGCCTTTTACTTTGATCATTTTCTTTGCATTGTATATAATTTGGTGACAATGCATACATACACATACTTTTTTTATATTGCACAATCCACATCCAATTTTTGTAATTGTAACAAGGTCCTACATACTCCATCAATTCAAAAAATTTATTATAACTAACCTTTATGCCATCTATGGAAAATAGGCCCAAACCATGTAATGAAGATGGAGCTATGTGATATATCCTTTTGTTAACAAAAAAATCAGTGTTAACTAGAGGTAGTTCCTTGGGTATCCATTCTTTTTGAAGATGTGTGTACCTTAAGGGAACCTTCCTATTTCCTTCACTCTTATTATCATAAGAACATGACCCCCCTTAACAAGAAAAAAATGCATTCATTTATTGAATTTTTTTCTAATCTTTTGACCTCTAGTTGATCTCCCTATTTTAGACCTACTAGATGTCTCACTTTTGTCTTCTATTCCTTTATTTTCCTCACTCGAGGAAGATAGATCAGACAAATACCTATTTGGTGATACCTGCAATCCATAAAATAAGAGACATACTAGGACTAAAGTTGATGTTGACAGTAAAGATAATATATGAAAATAAAAAATTGTATCTATAGGGTCTATTGACTTATACCTCTTGATCCATGTCACTATGCATGATCTTGGTTAAAGGTGTTAAATAGCTTGCATATGTAAATCATTTATCTTAAGTTAGCAAACAATTACATAGAATACAAAAATTACATGATGCATTCATCAAAATCATTGTATATTTTTTAAGTCCTTATCTCTACATTATGTGTGGTAGCTATGCAATATCATTATATATACTCCATGACAGTAGAGTTCATCACCATCATTGTACTTGTCACTTTGATCATCATCATCACCACCACCATCTTCATCACCATCATCATCATCTTCATCACTATTATCATGACCATCATCATCATGACCATCATTGCCTTGATCATCACCATCTTCATCACCATGATAATGATAACCATCGCCAAAATCATCATCATCTTCTTCATAATTATGTAATAGTCATTTGTGATCATCATTTACTTCATCTTTTGATTCTTCAATATCTTCTTCTTCCATCACATTATACTTTAATGACCTTCCTATTGAATCATGTCTAACAACAAATGACCAACCCAATTTATGTGGAATTCTAAAGTAAAACACTTTCTCATATTGGCTTGAAAGAACATAGGGCCCATCTCCAACTAGGTTAAATGACATTGTATTCATTATTGTAAATCCACAATCATGTTCAATAAAAATCCTATTAGGATCATTTTGATTCAGCTGTAGCCTATGCCATTTGACAACAAATAGAACTAATTTGAATGAATCAAAGTTGCACTCCAGTATATCATCCAAAATGCCATAGTATCAATTTTTAGATTATTGAGGATGTATGTCATTTCTAGATGAAATATTAGTGACCTTAAAGACTATACTTATCCCAGAATCACAAATTTTCTTTGTTTCATCTAACTTTTTTATGTGAAATTTATGGCCATGGTAGTACATAGCTCTATGATGTTTGATCTGCAATTATTCAAACATGTCAAAATTATTTTCATTGATCTGTGAGTTGATATTAAACTTATGGGTTATTATTAGTAATCTTATATGTACTTTTTTATCTCTTAAGTCACATGCTAGATCAAGTAGCATTGACATAACATTGAGATCTCCATTATGATGAACTTCTTTAACCAATGATGCAACACCATCCTATGTTAATGAGTGACTATTTTCTTGAGATTGTTGAATCCATACTATCATCCAATCAAGATTGTTTACAATATACAAATGTAGTGCATCCCACTCACAACCAACTATAAAGAAAATAATTAGACTAGTTAGAAACAACTTATATTGATGATGGATAAGAATTAATTAACTACAATAACTTTTTATAATTACCTCTCACTTTTCTCAATCTACCTTTTTCCATCAATTACTCTCCTTTGAATCTATTAATAGACTTGGGATCCAAAATGTGATCTACATGAATCTTTGATAAAAATTTGGGAAGATATTCACTAATGTACACCATGGTTTGGTATACAATATATCCTTTTACCATAGAACCCTCAAGATGTGCTCTTTGTCGAACCAAGCCCTTCATAAATTTCAAGCATCTCACAACCATTCACATTGACCTAGTTTGTATAGGTCCACACAATTCAATCTCCTCAACTTGATGTGTGAGGTAGTGTTCTTGAGCATTGAAATTTTTTGAAGGTAGACACTTTCACATTTCACACATAAATTGTGGAATTTTTCTCTTCCAATATTTTATGTCTTTTTTTAATCAATTTTTTAAGATGATAACCACCTAAAAGAGATCCAACATGAAAATACATATAAATGAGATTTTAGATAAAAATTTACAATAAATTACATAAAATATAAAGCAACTCATAAATATAATATATGTACAACAAATATAAGAAATAACACTTCTAACTTCATGTATAATCCAAGATTATATATAACTTGTTTAATACTATTGTCAAGCTAGTATGGAAGGGATAGAGGTAGGACATACTGCAATCATTAAAAAAATATATTTTTAATATATATCATGAAATAATATAGTAAAATATACATCAAATTTTACGAATATATTGTAAATAGAGAGCATGACTTACCTTGATGAAAGTATGCCAATCATGTGTTTTCAACCTTAGCCCAAAATCACCTTTCTTGATACAAGACTGCTTCTATTTGCAATAAATATTGTGGGAATTTTTTTTTATGACTTCTTTTAATGCATAACTTTTTTGCTCCATTAATAACCAAGGAATGACACTTGTATTTATGTAGTTTCCATTGCAATTTGATTCAATGAAAATTTTTAGTGCATGATTGGATTTATAAATGTCATTACAAATTTTGACCATTTTTTTGTATCACACCTTCCACCTAATATTTTCCATAGTGTCTATGTTACATTCTTTCCAACATGCATAGCATCAAACAAATTCATGATTGAGAGATCCTTGTAGTATGGTAACCTACTAAATTGAGTAGGATAACTTTTTATTCCTCTAGAAAGTTGGTCATTAATGCCTTGATGACCTTCATGAGCATCAATTACATCATTACTAAATAAAAGACAATATCAAAATATAAATTTCAAAACTCAGACCACAAATTGGACATTACCTTGGTGATTTGGTAGATCATATTCCAAATTTCATAGATGAGGTGTTATTCTTTATAGCCTTGATGTTGTCTCTTCTTTTCCATTAAAAATATATTTTTTAGTAATTCAATACTTATGGTTATTGTGGAGAAAGTGCCTAAACTCATTGAACACCTACTTTCCTAAACTTCTTGAATGATAAGATTTCATCTTCAAACTACAAATTGGATATGCAATTTTTTTCTTTGTCTAAAGACCTAAAAGATCATGTACAATTGGATCATGTACAATTATTATGCACAACTTAGAAATAAAAAAATAATGTGTAAGCACTATAACATACCAAAAATATGTGACCTTAACAATATAACATACTACAAAAATGAGTTAGCTTAGGGGCATCATGTATCGTCCATACAAGCATTGCATAGAATTGAAATTGTCTTTGTGCTATTGCTGTAGAGATGTCATACATAGTGACCCCATTTCATAACTTCAACAACTCATCCATAATAGGCTCAATATGCATGTTCATATCTTTAACTTGGTACTTATCTAGTAATTTAATGAACACAAATATTAAATAATTATTATGAGCATTTGATGTACTATTTATAAATCAATTTAGATAACTATTAAATAAAAAAATACCTCGTATAGTCATTGAAAACATTATGTACTCCCTCTTTACGGACATCCAAGGAGGAATGTTATTGTTAATAAAAAAAATAGGCCATACTGAATAAACATATCTCATATCTCCAAATGTATTGACACTATCTGTTGCTAATGAAAGCTTGATATTTTGAGGTTCTTCTTTAAGGTGCGGCCATGTTTTTTCTATCTTTAAATGAAGAACCATTTGTAGGCATTCACATAATGTCATCTTGACTTCTATTGTATGCGTGATAGTTCATAATTTGTGCCAAGCTAATGCACTTGAATAATTGTTCAAGACGTGAAATAATGGGAATATACCGAAAAACCTTGTGAGACACCTTTTATTATTATTTGATCTAATCGATATCTATTGATATGAAAATTAGGAAATTCTGTTATAAATTCATGTTGTTTATGATATAGAATGTGATCATTGGGACATGCAATAATTGTCTGATACTTTATTCTAATTTGATTCATAATGGTAGATAATTCTCGGTATGAACAAGTTAGAATGTTTGATGGTGGTAAAAAAAAATCACCTATCAACCTACAATAACAAATATGAATTGTTAATATAATGAATAGTTATGGAATGCTAACATTGAAGATGGCAAAAATGAAATACCTTAGCATACATGGTATTGCTACATTGTATAAACCATTCATAACCTTCAAGTTAACCAACAACACTATAGTAGAGAGAAGAGTTGTTTGAGAGCCTTGATATAGGGGCTTATATGTCTTCTCAAATATAGGTATATCAAGACCATATTCATCATCATTATCAAATGCACTAGTACCATCATTGTGATCATCTTGATTAGTTGTGCCAATACAATCTTCTTCAATTATGTCCTCTGGCACATTATCATCTTCTTCCATTGGAGCATTATCCTTAGCTTGGATATTCACACCTCCATGTTCCTCTAGTTGGAAATCCATACTCACCAATTGATGAAAATTGTGGCCCCCTTCAATGTGATCATGTTTCCTATAATGACTCTGGGCTGTTGTGTCTAGAATTCTTCAATTTTTAAATCTCTTATACTTTTTTGCAAGGACAATTACATTTATCAACTTTTATTTAGAACTAAGACAATAATCTAGCAATTGTCTCATTATTTTATTTTGAGTTCATATTGCCAGTTGTGGTCTTTCTTCACATGAAAATATATTTGCAAAAATATTGGACATATACTTAATGTTTATATCTACACATATGGCTTTGAAAGAAAAATTTAGTGTAATTAATGTGTATATCTGCAAAAATATTAGACATGTTGTACTTAATGTTTATGTCTGCACATATGGTTTTGAAAGAAAAATTGGTCTAATTAATGTGTATATCTACAAAAATATTGCACATATTGTATTTAATGTTTATATTTGCACATATGGTTTTGAAAGAAAAATTCGGTCACCTCACTCAAATTCACCCATTTATAATCATTGAAAATTTTTCTGCTTAAAATGGTCTTTGTTAATATTCTCCTTTGTGTTACTTCATTCTTAATTCTTTTTGAAGATGTAAATTCTCAAATATTTTTTATTTCACTAGTTTATGAACTTAATCACTAAAATACCTAATTCTTGGTTTTTCAGTGTTTTGGTGTTCAATAATGGAAAGCATGCTTGTTTCACCTTAGACATGCTTTTCCTACCATTACTAAAGGTTTGGGATCAGTTGGTGTCCATTAGGATAAAAAATGCAAAAAGTTGTCATATTTGACAAGAAATTGCAAATATGCAAAATTGAAATTTTGGAAAAGTTGTCAAAAATGTCTTTTTGGACTCCCAACATTCATAACCATCAAAATTTGGTTTGAACCAATTGGATGAAGGCATTTAAGATTCATTGTGTCCATTTCATAACTGATCATCAAGTTGTATGGAAGAATCAACATTTTATGAAGGGAAAACCCTAATTTTTGAAGAAATTTTATTTTGTATGACTCTGTATGGATTGGTACAGATAGATGATGCACTTTTTAAGTTGGATTCCCATGTTACCTTTCATTTGCAATTGATTTGGTTGGATTTTATTGTATTAATTTTCACTTGTGATTTCAGAATTAGAAATTGATGCCCTTCAGTGAAATGCAATTAGGTAGGATGCAATTTGAGACTTCAAAGGCTCAAGATAGGAAAAGCCCATTAGCCACTTCAAACTTGATGCCCTAGGCTAAATATGACTATGTATTTAGCATTAGAATGCACTGTCTGAGCAAGTAATCAACAAGGGAAGATTGTGGGTTAGATTTTTTGGATGGAATAATTCATTCTTGTTTTGTAGGAGGTCACCAAACCAATAGATCAGTTTTATACACCCAATGGAGGTAGTTCTAGAAAGCCCTAGCCTAATTTGATCACCTAGGTTAGAGTGCAATTTTTAGTTGCTTGTATTGCTGGAGTGAAACTGATTATTGTCTTTGATTTCTTGATTTACTTGATCATGTGATCTGGATATATCTCATCATTAAAGACTTTTTCTTCAATTCATATGAAATATTGTAATATATCCATTGTATTTGTTCCCTTTCCCTTTAATGGTCTCTCTTTGAAAAATAATGATACATGTTAATGGTCATTGTTTTCAATTAAGTTGTGATGCAAATAACCTTTACTTTCTACTTTCTTTGACTTGTGAAATGGATGCATTTCATCTTTTTCTTCTATTGACTTGACATTCCATGATGTCATATATCTATTGTATTTGTTCTCCTATTTCTTATAATCAACTCTTCTGAAAGAGTCAATTCATTAAAGAAAATCAGTGATGGAGGCAAAGGTAGTGGCTAGGGAAAACACATAATTTGTGTTGGTTCATGGAGGATGTAATGGAGCTTGGTGTTGGTACAAAATTCTCCCTTTCCTAAGAAAAGCATTCCATGATGCCACTGCAATAGATCTTGCCTCTTGTGGAATTCACCCAATGACAACAATGAAGTATTGCTTCTTGTAATTTTGATTTCTTTATCTTGAGAGCTTGTGTTTGGAATCCACTTTGGAAAATCAAAGAATTTAATGAGAACACATGAGGATTCCTATCATGCCTTCTCTTTAGCCAAACTCAATTATAACTTGCTGTTATCTCTTTTGGTCACTCAAGAGCTAATTAGGTTTAGGAAAAGGAGGGAGATAGTGGATTGAACTTTAACACTAAGGCAATGCCATCAGAACTTTGGTAAAACTCAAAATGATCTTAAGAATTCTTGATCCAATAGCATATATCAAACATAAGCACAACCCTAAAATATAAGCATAGTATGCCACAATCCTTTCATTGTTGAAATGAGAACCAAGCAATAAGATACTATACAAATTACAATATTTACATAATTTCTTGTGTGTATCCATAAATGACTAGAAGATAATGCAAATACTCTTTCATACTTCTCATTCATATCTCTACTTCTAGCATCACTACAAATATGAGATAATTCTAAGTATTCAACTATTCTTCAATTGAAAGAGTCTCAAACATAATTCAATTTAAGAAGCTTCACAATTAGAATTATAAGAGTTAGAGTCATGACAACAAGAATTACTTGCTTGACATAAATTCTTCATATAATCACAATGAGCTTAATATTAGAAAAGCTTGGAATCGAGCATGATCGAGTGTTAAAATGATACAAGCTTCACAAAAAATCAAAGTTTGGGCCAATCATAACCTTAACATAATATTGAAAATAGCATATCGATGCCCATCAAATTTAAACATGGTCTGACATTGTCTTGAATTCAGAGTCATTGTATTTGTGAAAACATTTATGCCTCTCAATAAATTGTTCAACAAAATTGATGTTTTACAAGAAAATGCACCTCAAGAATTGTTAGCTCAGAAGTAAGAACATTGGTGTTGAAATAGTATATAAAGTCATGAGAGGCCCGCAATTGAGGGTGTTGACCAATCTTTAAAACTTGAATGCTAAAATAAAAGCCATCGATGACCAAACACCTATGCCAGAGTTACAACACAAAGTGAATTTGGTTTTAGATATTTGCTGATGTAATAAGTTAGTATGATAAACATCTTGATTTCCTATTTTAAATAACTCTATCGTATCTTGGTTAGTATTGACTATTTTTTCACCATTAATAGTCTAGGTTAGTTTTCATTATAGGGATTCTAGTTGCGTAGGCTTATTGAGCTAGATCAATGCAATGCACCAAGAAATAAATTTTGGTGGAACATTCCTCACATTTTATAGAAATAGCTTTCCCAAAATTCCAACCAAATGTTCATCAAGATAGAGAAGCAGATTTCAATTCTAGTTATTGTGTATGACTGTGAATTAGATAGTGTCAAGGGAAGTGCCAAAAGCCCTTAGCCAGAGATATGAACAGGCCATTAATCTTGTCTCATCTTCATTTTAGAGACTCACAACTTGATTATCAGCTTCTTAATAGATAGAAAAAGAGATCACCTATGCACAAATACTTACTTTAAAAGCATATCTTCCTTAAACAATCATTAAAGGATGCATTTTTATGTTTATAGAGAAAATATTTCATTCTTCAATTATAAGTTGGGATTGTCTGTATATCTAAAATCTGAAATATATTCATCTACATAACACCACCCCCATCTCAACCCCTAATAACATAGTAACTAATCCAATCATTAAAATAATTCATCTTATTTTAAGTAACCCACTTAATGAGAATCAAACTAATTAAATTATATTTATTATTTAATTAGCATACAAAAATTATTTTCCCAAATTTTTAAATAAATCCAAATAAATATACTATCCACAAATAATTTAGAAAAGTTGTGACTTGCACCCCTTAAAGAAACCAATCAATCATAATATTTAACTATTCATTTAGTAAACTCATCAATTGAAGTTATTAAATAATTTAGTTGAAATAAATGCTCAAGTAGATCCCATAACTAGCTAATTATCTCCATGAAAATAGTTAACAACCACCTCTTCACATGCATTCAACAATCTAACGAGGAAAACTCGTGATCCAAGATCAAACCCTAGCCATTCATTCATCCCATCAAAAATCTCTAAATTGAGATAACATCAATCATTTATTCATCTCAATTTGGAGCAATATGATGTCATCAAAGTGAGCAAAAAACTTTCAATTGCTAACTAGAGCATATCAATTTGTCATTAAGAGGTGTTGCATTTTGGTTTGAATCATCTATTTACATTTTTGGGTTAAATAGTTATATTTTTTTCAAATTCATTAAATTGATGATCATATTATGCTTTAATTTTTTAAAATGCATTTAAATTTTCCATTTAAAAATAGTGTTCAAATTTCTAATTTAAAAAAAAGAGGATGAAGGTTACCATAGAATTGTAGGAAAACTAATCTACCTCCTCCTCGTGTAGGTGAATAGTAGGGGCCATGTATCTAGCATTTAGGGTGCATAATACAACACATAACTTATTGATGGTTCAAACAATAATGAAATTCATGTCATTCTTGGTTCTTGGGTGGGTTGATAATAGAAGAAACATATTGAGGCTAAACTCTAGCTACTATAAGAGTTTAGGGTGTTCCCACCATGCTCCCTAGCCATATTCTACCAAATACTCCAAAAAGGAGGTTTAGTTAGCCTGAATATAGACCCAAAGTCCCTATATTATTTAGATCTTAGGTGATGCTACATTTTCTCATCAATCATCCTTCCCAATCCAACAATAAGCACCCCCATAATCATGCCCCAACCCAAAGCTAGAGAGGCAAACTCGAAGGAACTAGAAACTTTCCCAAGCTAAACGTCATTCAAGATAGAATTTGTCATTGGAGTGGATAAGTTGTGTTCAACCCTTTGTACTAAAATGCCTCACATCCATCACCATGGATGCATGATGGGGTAGTCAAGTGCATGGATGCATAGCGGGGCAATCGAATTCCAATTAAAAAATATAAGGGCATTAATGGGAGATGGAATTTTGATCTTGTACTCAAATGGATATGGCCCATTATTTCTATAGGTACCTAGAACTGAATATGCATATGGCCCTACTATCCTTGAATATGACAATGGATTTTCTTGATCTTGATTTGAATAAGAATTGGTACCCTTGGTTTCCTACTCCCATAACTAGCTACTTAGCCACTTCGACATATAGGGATTATGCTATTGAGTGAGAATAATAGGGAGCTCTAGAACATCTATATCACATTTTAGATGTGGAGATGAACTACTCTAGTTGGGCCCTTGGGGGGCCAATTAAATAAAGAAATGAATGACTATAGAAAGAAAAGATGATAGGAGTAGAGCTAGGAGTTCAGAGTTTACCTCAAATCTCTCGTGCATGCAACAAGAACCAACCTCCTCTAGCCAAATACAGAAATGATGGATTTTTTTTTTTGATTATGAACCTAATTTGGTCAAAATGGGAAACCATAATTTGTTCAAAATTTCAACCAACTCGGGTAGAAAAACAAAAATAATTATTCAACAAGCCAATTAAGGGCTTGGTCAAAATAAAAGGCTGAATATTGACCTATAATGTATTAGTGTTTGAGACCATATAAAGACCTCTGAAGCTTGCATACCAATGAAGAGTCTTGTATAAAACAATGTGGCTGCTCCATATAGATCTCCTTATGAAGGTTTCCATCCAAAAATACACTCTTCACATCCATCTACAAAACTATCCATCGCTACGAAGCTATAAGAGAGAGTACAAGGTGAATAGAATTAATCTTGGCAATAGGGGAAAAGGTCTTAGAGTAATCAATACCCTCAACATGTGAATTTTTTTTTTCAATGAGACATGCCTTGTACCTATCAATAGAACCATCTACAGCATATTTGGTATGGTACATCTACCACTACCGAACCAACTTTGTTCCATTCAAAAAAGGACAAAGATCCCATGTGTGGTTCTTCATGAAAGAAGAGTACTCCTCATACATAACCCTATCCCACTCTAAGTGTCTTTTTTCCTATGAAAAAATTTGTGGATCATTTGAAATGGTATGATTCAAGAGGCCAATACCCATAATCTAAGCATGAATGCAAAGAGCATTGATACGATCACCTACCAAAGGTTTAACTACATCAATAGTATCATGAGCCCACTTGGGCACTTGCTGAATAACTAGTGGAGGTAGTGAAGGGGGATCGATATCAAGATCTTCCTAAGAGGATGCATAATCCTATAGAGGAGTAGAGGAAGTACTGGGTAGTGAGAAAGAAGCTAGTGATGGTGGCTCCATCTAAGGATAACACTCATCAAACTAAACATCTCACCGAAATAAGATATATTTGGAATAGGATCAAAAAACTTTAATGCCTTCACATCCTCATAATAGCCAAAAAATATGAGTGGTTGAATCTTCTTCTCCATGGATTTTTGATGACCATAATGCAGAAAGTAGAAACATTGAGCTTGACATGAGTCCAAGCCTCCTTAGGAGTCAAGTGTTGCAATGCCTTGTGAGGCATTCGATTTTGAATATAATTGGCACAATTGATAGCCTTAACCCAAAATGAAGAACTAATAGCTCAAGAATATATCATACAATAGGCCACCTCCCATAATGTCTTGTTATTTCTCTCTTCAACCCTATTGTGCTGAGGAGTATGGGGAATTGTGAACTGATGCTATAAACCATGCTCAGTGCAAAAATCTCTGAAAGACTGATTTACATATTCTCACCCGTTATGAGTGCATACATGCCTAATAGAAAGACTAGAATACTTCTCCAAAAATGTCTTGAAGATTCAAAATGAAGCAAAGGCACTTGTACTTCAAAAAGTACCCCCATGTGCATCTAAAGAAGTCATCTATAAAGGTGAGTATATATCAAGCACCTGAAAAGATGGAGTGGGAAATGAAATAACATCACTATATATCAACTCCAATGGTGCCTTAAAATGTGTGGATCTACCTACTATAAATGAATCTCTATGATGTTTTCCTAGTGCAAAACCTTGACACACACAGTCACTACAACAGATATGAGGTAGTCCAATCCCTAGCTCCAATATACTTATCTATTGTAGATATCTATAGTTGACATGGCCAAAATTCTCATGCCAAAGTTTTCTCACTGTATTTGCATGAGCAATGAGAGAAACACTTGTAGAATTGGAGCTCTCAAAGCCATCAAACTAATATAAGTGAGACTGAAGATCAACACTCCCAGTAGCAACAACCAAGTCAAGATCATGGAGATCTCAAGTAACCACCTCATATGGTGAGAACTCAACTATCTTTCTAGAGCCTGAATGAAAAATCTAAAAGATAGATAGGAGGTTTGTAGAAATGGCAGCAACCAAGAGAACATCCTATAATGAACCACCTTCTAAAGAGATAGTTCCTAAACCTATGACTGAAAACTATGTAGAATCACCAATTGTAATTTGTGTAGTAACACTCTAAGAAAGAGAGGTAACCAAACTAGGTGAGTATATCATATGGTGTGAAGCTCCAGAATCAAGAATCCAAGTAGCTATAGGAAATAATGATCATGAAGAAAGAGAATGTCCTTTCCCTAAAGAAGGAGGTGGTGGCTTTAGAGAAACAATACTGTACTATTAGGCCTCCTCTAAAGCCTTAAGACATTTCCAACATCTAGAAACTAGATATCCTTCCTTGCCACAAAACTATAAGGATCACCTGTGTACTTCTTAGTCTTGGAGGAAGACTCACCAAAATTAGAAGATTTACCCTTCTAAGAGGATTTTTGAGCATCTGATTTAGGAGTAGGCTTGGAGGGACTCTCACTTCGTGATGAATTTGACTTGTGCTTCAATTTCTACTTCAACTTCCTTATAGATGTCTAAGTAACCAATGCCTATGTCTTTGAACCAATAATACTATCCAACTATGTAAGCTTGGACTTCTCTCTAGTCAAGCAATCACAAAAGACCTCAAAAGTGGGCATAACAAGTTTGGGACCCAAGGAATCCATAGTGGAATGGAAGGTAGAAGAGAAAATTTAAAAGTTTCCTCAAAGCTTCAAGAGAAATGAGTAGATGCACTCCTTATTTGTCTTCTATTTTCCACATCCTTGAAAAAATTCCTCTATTTCTTAAACCTCATAAGAAAGTCCTCAATAGAGGGGAAAGCATTTGATAGAAGAGAAGTAAGCTCTACCTTAATTTGAAGTGCTCTAAACTTATTGATAGTGCCAAAAAAGTTATTGAACTTGTACCACATTTCTTGAGGAGTGGAACACTCATCAAGATGAAACTATAAGCTATCTAAAATTGTCAAAGAAATTAGACCCATGGCTTCATCCATCTTATTCCTATGCTACAAAGTCTAGTATTGACTCTAAAAAATTGGCTCTACTGTATATGGACAAGACCACGAACCCTTTGAACAGAGAAGCCACTATGTATGTGATTTCCATGTATGATGGTTGTGTGGCCTTAGAAACTTACTATACAAGAAGAGGTCTCATCCATTGTTTTAAGAAGGGATTTTTGAATTTTTCTAATATGCTGATATTATAATAGAAAGAAATATAAAAACACTGCCCACAATGCAAAAAATCAAACCTCATCTTGCAGAAGGAATGCATATACAAGAAAAGAGAAAAAAAGCTTTTGATGTGAAAAAAAAATACTTTATAAATACTGGTGAAATGAAAGAGAATCTAGAAAGTCCTTGAGAAGAGATATCCAATGCTTTTTCTGGATCAAAAAATTGAACTATAACAAACAAGTTACATCCCTCAGAAAATGGAATGTATCAACAGACTTCAAGCACAAAAATAGTTACCAAACTAAAAAAATCCCAAAAAATACATGTGTCATTGTCTCTATCTCTAAATCAGCTTTTGAAGGCTTCCTTTGGATAAAAAAAAGACCTTTGTTTGCTCAAGTTATTGCCAAAAAATGAAAGGGCTCCCATAAAGCAAAAGAAAATTTGCAAATCCCTTAAAAAAAAAGGGAGCTAAAACAAATGGCCCTCAACCCCAGACATGACTGTCAGCTACATAGGGTAGCACTAAGGGGACTGGTAATGAAGCCACCAATAGAAGGGTTGAACAATGACGACCGAGCAGGGGAGGAGAATTGACAATGCCATGAGCTAAGGTGGAGCACAGGTGGGTCATAGGTGCTAGGTCGATGGCACTCTACTCATGTAGTGGTACAATATTTTTTATATTGCACATATTTAAAAAAAATATTAATTATTTTTCATAAAAAATGCATTAAAATGCATGTCAAGGTCATACGACCTTGGTATACAAATTTGTTTTTGCCTCCCAGGTCAACATTGTCCAAAATCAACAAACTTTATATGAAAATAGGGGTTTTGATGCCTTTTGAATCCAATAATGATAATGCAAAAATAAGAGTGAAAATAACAAAGAAAGGAAAACTTGAGAGAAGGAAAATCACAGAGCATTTCAGTAGAAGATGTTATCCCATAAACATAACTAGTATTTTCATAGTAATAGACTATCAAATTTTTAAATTAATGCCTGAAGGCTTATACATAGTGATACCATGAGGAATACAAGCATTCTCACTTTGTCAACCAAAAATCCCATGAGGATGAGAATGAGATAGAAAACATGACACAAAACTATGAGGGAACAAGGCCACATGTGTTAAACATAAATATTCTAACAATGTTACTGCCTTTATGGGATCACATTCCCTCCTTTATAGGACAATGTTTCCCTAGTCCTAGGTTTGTGATTCCAAGTGCATTTTTTAGTACACTATGCAAAAATTGTGTTGGATACCAAGGATTCTCTAGCCTTATCTTGCACCTTAAACTTACAACAATTGAGAAAACTTTATAAAATACTTCGAAACACTAAATGACTAGATATATTATTATTCTTTTAAGAAAAGAAAAGAAAATTTGATAGTACAATAACCCTATTTTGGGGTCCCAACAAGCATGGGAAATTAAAATAAATAAAACTAGTATGCAAAGAGAACAAAGAGAACTAAGAATTCAACAAGTCCAATCAATTACTACACTTATTCAAATGAACAAAATAAAACATAAACATAGAGTGAAAACCAAGATGATAAAAATTCAAAGTAGCCTTATTATCTTTGGATTTGTCTAATAAGATTGTATGTTTTCTCAAGTTTTATGTGGATTTAACAATGGAGGATGGAGATAAAAATAAAGTGTGGAATGAGTGGAAATTTGGGCATAATAATAGTATGATGGAGATATTGTTAACATTAAGGTCAATTTTTCTATCAATGACTCAACACTTAGTCTAATTGGTTACATTGCTATCGAGCTCTACAATTGCTACCAAGCTTATCATGTAGTTTGCAATGTTAACCAAGTGATTTAGTTGTTCCTAAGCTAAGTAGTTAGTTTGCAGTGTCTACCAAGCTACACAGTTATTACTGAGCTTCAAAGACAAAGTTTAGTGCAAACTAAGCATAATAGAGGTTACCAAGCTAGTAAGTGGAAACAAAGAAGATCATAGTGTTAACTAAGCTCTGCAGTGTTAACCGAGTCCAATAGTATCTACTGAGCTCTCAGAGTTATCAAAGTGGATCTAGTGTTAACCAAGTCATGCAATGTCAACCTAGTGATCTAGTTGCTATTGAGTTTCTTAGAGTTCATCGAGTCACATAGTTTTGACTGAGTTCAAGCTACTTGGAAATGATTAGTATGGATCGAGCTTCAAGTTTGACCAAGTGCCAAAGATTTCTAAGCGTTGACAGTGTTATCTATGTATCAAAATATCATTGAGTTTGTCTTCAAAAGCTATGTTACAAAAGTTGGGCTGATTTTGCGGACAATGATGAGATTGGTATTGTAGCCAACTCTAGTAAGTTATGATTTGGATTGGTATATATGTAATGCATTATATCATATCCAAGAGTGTATATGTGAAGAGTATGTGATGAGGAGAACTGCAAATTGAAGAAGGCTACAAGTAGTATAAGGGACAACAAAGTATTATCTATCAAAATTAAGTGATCATTGTAATAAAAAGAATCTCAACTAGCAAATCAGTGTTGTAGATAAGAGATCAACCATTAATTTGTCCTTACAAGTGCATTAGTCAAATACTTTAACAAGGTAGACTTAACAGTCTTTGATAAATCTCTTAACTAAGTGCATACTTCATTGTATGTTTGTACATCCTTTTACAAGGTGGACCTCATAGTCCTTATTGCTCCTAACAGGGCATATCACCAAAAGTGGTCAATTGTAAGCCTTAACAGGTTAACTTTACACTACAATACTAAAGCTAGTGGGTATCATCCCCACCCAAGTTTTACTTTCTAATTGAAAGGTTTCTAGGTCACCATATCTTGTGTCAAATTGTTATGAATGTTTATTTTCTTTCATTCTTTCATGCATCCAATTAGATCAGAATAATAAATGAAGGATTAATTAGTGAAGTAAGATAAAATTTTATTGGTTCCTGATTCACCCCTCCCCTCTCAGTAACCTTGCCTACCTCATATTTCCAACAATTGTTATCAGAGCTAATTAGGTTCTTACATCTTAAGTCTAATAGCTTGAAAAAAAAATCAGAGACAATGGAGGTATATAGTCTAGATAAGGCTATTGATATTGCAAAGTTGGATCTTGAATTGGCCATTGGGAAACTAAAGAAAGCAAAGGAGCAACTCTCAATCATTGAAAAGAAGGAAAGATCTTGAAATAGAAATGAATTAAAATCTCTACATTGAAGAAAGAATTGAAGATATATATCATGAAAGAAATTCAAGTAAAGTTGATGAAGAAATCAAATATCTATTAGAAAAGAATTCCAATCTTCAAAAAGAAGTAAAAAAGATTGAAAGAGAACAAGAAATTCATTCAGTCAAATTATGTGAAATCATGGAAGAAAAAGACAAAGAAAAAGAAGATATAGAAGAAAAGAACAATGAAATCCAACAACTATCCCTTCAACAAGAAAACTTCATTGATTAGCTCACCAATACAAATGAAGAACTTATGAATATAAGATCAGAGAATGAAAGACTACAAAATGATCCCAACATTGAAAAGAAAACATATGAAAGAATGATGAAATCTTAGGAAAGCATGAATCAATTGAATGAAAAAATCAATACAAACACAAAGGCAAAGCCAAAATAGGATACAAAGAAGAAGGTGAATCATCTCAAAAAGGAGCTCAAAAGAATCAAAGACCTACTTGTAGTCATTATGGTAAGATAGGTCATACATCAAAAAAATGTTGGATTAATGGAAAAGAAAAATTCAATGGAAAGTGTTACAATTACAATAATGATGGTCATAGAGCAAGTGAATGTAAAGAGAAACCTGAGTTTGAAGGTAAATGTCACAATTGCAAGAAACAAGGACACAAATCTTCAAAGTGCAAAACCAAGCACTGGAACCCAACAAAACAAATCTTGAAAGAACTATTTGGATGGGATTACAATACATGGTGCAGATGTTACTATTCTAGTGAATTTGGGCACATTGGAGAAAACTGTGTGAAACATCATATGAGAAAAAGAGAGACTACAAAAGATACTTTATTTGTACATAACTTGGACATCTAGCCAAAAAATCTATGAAAATTGGTAGAATTGAAGATAAAAAGAAAACCAAAGATGACAATATCAGAAAACAAATGAGGCAAAAATGGGTACCAAAATCTCCAAAGAATGTAAACCAACACCATGAAGTGAATGAAAACCAAGTCAATAAGTTGGGTGGTTCAAACACTTCAACTTATTTCCGTATGGAGATCACTAGAGCTATGATTCCAAAGAAGAAATCTAACACTAGCTCCAGCTAGCAAGCAAAATGATCCAATCAACATTCAAGATGCATAGGGATCACCAATCATAATGAAATGAATGATACCTTACTGAGCAAGGTTAGGTCGCAAGACCTTACCAAATAAGGTTAGGTCACAAGACCTTATTGAGCAAGGTCAGTTTACATATTGTTGCAGACTCAAGTTGGTAATTCTTATCAAGTGATGGTGACTCTACCGAGCTATAGATGTCTTTTGATAATTAAAGACTAAATCAAGTGGAGGAAAAACTATCACCAAGAAAATATGAAGCATTAATGGCAATTGAAAGGTAGAAATTAGTTAAATGGAAAAAATTAAAGGCATTGTTTCACTGTGAATTTCTAGAGCTAGTTGAGAAGAGAAAATTCAAAGCCCTTGAGATATTTGAGTATTTATTATTGAAGATTTTCAAAGTTTTTAGTAAACCCTACTGAGCAATTGCATCCTCTAGCAAAAAAATAGGAAAGGGTCTGAAATGTTGGTTGAGGAGTCAACTACAAGGCACCAAACTTCAAGTTGAGTTTGGCAATTGTAGAAGCACTTGACCTAGCTGGTGTACAATCTCAAATTTTTCCTAAGGTATTATTCATGCACACCATCTATTCTTTTTATCACTACTCAATCCAAGAACTCAGAACCCAATAAATGAATGAAGCATTCAGGGAATTATGTGTGGATGGTGCATTAAAACTCGAACATTAGCATTTGGAAATCAAGGGCTTAATACATATCTCTCATATGCCAAGAGACTTCTAGGTCAAAAGGATGAGATATATTCTGAGCTATATACATAATGGATAGTTATGGGTGGAACAACAGATTAAGATAACAAAGAAAATGATCCATAGAATATCTGGGCTCTCAATGCTTAATAAAGAAAAAACAACCAAAACCCTAGGTAGGGTCAAACTAGAAAAGAGAACTCTTACCAAGTGGGACAGAAGAGGAATGAAGATTAGCAGTATAACTAACATGAAATTGAAGTTCAACATTCATATCATTACACATAAGATTTATAGTTCAAGAAGAATAAACAATGTATCATGTGAAGTTATCGATCTCACATACAAGGTTGTGAAGAATAACCTACCCTTCAAACTTGTCGAGTTACTATTAAACCAATTCAACAAGAATATGGAGAGCATCAAAGGGTTGAAGAATAATCTATGTAAGTTAATATCCCTTTTAACATGTTTATTTTTCTTTGTTAAAAAATTCTTCCCTTCCAAAGGTACAATAGTATGGAGGAAAGATATTCTTGTTTTGTATTAGATTAATGAGTATATAGAAAACATGGGTGAAAAATTTGGATAACTACTTTGAAAAATTCAAAGAGAAGATGAAAAATAGATTTAGGATTCCTAAGAAGCTTGTAGAAGATTACAAGGATGATATCTATTTCATGGTGGACTGTGAAAAAATACACATTCAAGCAGTCATACCTAGAGTAGCATGGGTTAAACCTCTCGAATATGAGGTTAACATTGATGACACCAAGGATGTCATAAATGCTCTATTGAATGAGCCTATGGACCCTAAGACTACATACTTTAGCACATATGATGTAGCTAAGGAAAGAATAGAGATTGAGATTAAGTTACCTCAAGCAATCAATAAAGGAAGGAAAAGAGTAGAAAAGCTATTGAAAGACACTAAGCAAGTTCCCCTTTAATTCTTACTGAGGGAAAAGGTGATGATATTGAGGATGATGATGTAGAGGATGAAGTAGAAGGAGCTAAGTTTGAGGAAGAAGAACCTCTAAAGAAGAAAGGAAAGGTTACCATAACTAGACCTGCCAAGACATCCCTTGGTGTGTTCACTAGAAGGGCAACCAAGTCAAGGAAGAAATTGAATCTAGGTGAAGATAAAACCAACTAGATAATCTTCAAGAGATCTCCACCTACACTCTAGGAAAGATTAAAGAAAATGGAAGAAAGACCTAGCATGAAAAAGTTCAACTTTTTAAAATATGAGACAAGGAATGAGGATGAGAAAATGTAGATTGAGGATGCTTTTATGACTAGATAGGTAAATGGAAGTACTCTCTATATGAGCTTATGCAAGAAATTAAGCCTAGATGGGAGCATGCAAAGAAGATAGTCAAGGACATCTTTGAGAAGACCTTGATACAAATTATACCTAATCTTAGTAAGAAGAAGGTCAAAGAATCCTTGAAGGAAAATGATAATTTCACTCTCAAAATGAACATATGTATGATATTGATAGAATACATTGAATATTTAGTGAAGGCAATGAAAGCTACATTGAATTTTTTTATAAACTATATCACCCTAGTGACTTTATTGCACATGTTGATGACAAAGATGATGATGAAGATGAGGAAGATAATATAGAAATAAATGATGATGATATTGATGATGTCAATTTGGATGATGAGGAGGAAGAACAAGAAGCTACTGGAGGAAATCTTCCAGAGATACAAGGTATTGAGGAGACTGATGTAGAGAAAATTGCAGCAACAATCATGCCCTCATTTCCTCACTCTTTGAGCACAACCTTAGTGCTATCTAGCCCAAAGATAGCTTCTACCAAGTTGGTTGTGGTTACAACTACTATACTAAGTACCCAACCAAGCTGTAAATCTATTCAGGTGAATGTAACAATGATAGAAGTACCTAGCACTTCATCTGCTAAGCAACAAGGTCCTCCATCATCAAGCATGACTGAGAAACAACAAGGTATTCAAGTTGTTAGTGTTGTTTTAACTTTTGTTGCTAGTCCATCATTTTCCATAGTTACTTCTATTCTAAGAATATCTATAGCTAGTAATGACAATTGAAAACCTATCTCAACCAAGTACTAAAGTCCTAGACAAGGAGAAATAAATTGTTTCTACTATTCTGAAAGAAAAGGGAAAAGATGTAGAGACAATTGATCTAGATGATGATATAGTTATTCTAAATTAGGATATCTCTACCCTCACTCCTAATCAAATGGACACCATAGGAGAATTACTAAAGAAGAGAGCTAAGCAAAAAAAGCTTAGAGAAGAAAAGAAGAAAGAGAATCAAATCTTTGAAGACATAAAGAGCATATTTTTTGATGCTTTGAGTATTGAGGTTGATGGTACACAACCTTATTTTGGATCAATTAGCAGATATTTTCCACAAATTCAATGAATAATTGAATGGATAGGAGAAGCTACTTTAGAGAGTAGAAAGGAAGTTTGAAATTAGAGTGTTAGAATAAGTTGCACAAAGAATTACAATAGACCAAGTAGAGTTAGCTACTATTCTTGGTACAATAGAAACATTTGTTAATAATGTTGTATTATTATTTTTCTAATGATAAATCTATCTTTACCAAGGATATCAAGGAGAAATTTTCCAAGATAGATGAAGACATGAAGGAAAGTACATAGCAGCTGCCACTTGACCCAAGCAATAGTTCTGCACATTATTCAAAGATTAGATATCTGACAAACTTGCAAGAAAAAATATTATTAAAGGAAGAATCCAAGATTAGGGCCACACTTGTAGAAATCATAGCACCATTCTTCCAAACATTTATGCATTGCCGAAACATATTGCCTGTGCAAAGACACCTGTCACATTTTGGTGTTAACATATAGATATTATACACCTTTGGCATTTATATCAAAAAGGGGGAGAAGTGTATATTATATATGAATAATAATGGGGGAGAAGTAACATGTAAAGGAGAAGTATACTATACTCTATTTGTATGTATATAAGGGAGATATATGTACGGGGGAGCAGTATAGTGTAGCAAATAGAAGCAAAAAATTCTTTTACAAAAGAAATTTTGAAAAATCAAAAAAATAGAGTATGTTACCGAGCTACAACTGATGAAAGTCAAAACTGAGTTGAAGACAAAGAATGATGGGAAAGGAAGTTTTGACTTACAATTTTGAATGATCAAATTCTTTGTTTTGATAAGTTTTTTTATCACTAGTGCCAAAAGGGGAGATTTTTGACATTAATGTCAATTTATCTATTAATGACTCAACACTTAGTCTATTCGATTACATTGCTACCAAGCTCTACAGTTGCTACTAAGCTTGCCATCTAGTTTGCAATGTTAACCGAGTGATTTACTTGTTCCCAAGCTAAGTAGTCAATATGTAGTGTCTACCAAGCTACATAGTGTTTATCGAGCTTCAAAGACAAAGTTTAGTGCAAATTGAGCATAGCAGCTTAGTTACCGAGCTAGTTAGTAGAAACAAAGATGATCATAGTGTTAACCAAGTCCAACAATATCTATTGAGCTCTTACAGTTAACAAAGTAAATCTCATGTTGATTGAGTCATGCAGTGTTAACCTAGTGATCTAGTTGCTACCGAGTTTCTCAGAGTTCATCGAGTCACATACTGTTGACTGAATTCAAGCTACTTGGAAATGATTAGTATGGACCGACCTTCAAGTTCAATCGAGTGCTAAATATTGCCGAGAATTGATAATGTTTTCTATGTATTAGAACATCACCGATTTTGTCTTCAGAACTTGAGTTACAACAATTGGGCCGATTTTGTGGATTATGATGAAATTGGTATTGTAGTTGACCCCAATATGTTATGATTTGGATTGGTATATATGTAATGCATTATATCATATCCAAGAGTGTATATGTGAAGAGTATATGATGAGAAGAAGTGTGAATTGAAGAAGGCTACAAGTAGTATAAGCGACAAGAAAGTATTATCTATCATAGTCAAGTGATCATTGTAATATAAGAATCTCAACTAGCAAATTAGATTTGCAGATCAGAGATTAGCCATTAATTCATCCTAACGGGTGCATTAGTAAAATCCTTTAATAGGGTAGACTTAAAAGTCTTTGCTAAATCTCTTAATCAAGTGCATACTAAATTGTATGTTTATAAATCCTTTTACAAGGTGGACCTCATAGTACTTATTGCTCCTAATAGGGAAGATCACCAGAAGTGGTCAATTTTAAGCCTTAACAAGTTAACTTTATACTGTAGTACTAAAGCTTGTGGGTATCATCCCCCCCCAATTTTACTTTCTAATTGGAATTTTTTTGGGTCACCATATCTTGTGTCAAATTGTTATGAATGTTTATTTTCTTTCATTCTTTCAAGCATGCAATTAGATCATAATATTATATGAAGGATTAATTGGTGAAGTAAGATAAAGTTTTATTGGTTCATGATTCACCCTTCCCCTCTCAGTAACCTTTCCTATCTCATATTTCCAACAATTTGACTCTCAAGTGAGCATTATAACATTAGCATTAAAAGTGGATGATTTGTGAAGGGTATAAGAGGGTTCAATTTATAGGCCAAGGGTGAGGAAAATGGATGTCCAAGATGCAAAATAGATATTTTGTGAGGGAGGGATATGATGCAAGGATAAGAAAGCACATGGATTGTGCTTTCTCACAAGAAATAGTCATGTGGCACTCATCACAAGGGGAGTAAGTATGAGGGAATAAGGGTTTTGGAGGGAATGTGATAATTATGGGGAATGTGAAGCCCCCACTAGACAAATTAGTTTTAGGGGTATGAGTGTGTAGGAGAATTTAAGGTTGACATTAAGGCAATTAGGTGGGAGTGTAAGGAATGTGACATGGGGGTTGACTTGGGTTGAGTTAGGATTTCTTAATTCACATTTAAAGTTGTGCATATGTTTAGTGGGTGATTAGGCTTTACATAAGAGGGTAATTAGGATAATTGCAAGTGGGCATGTTAGAGAAATACAAGTGGATGACTTAAGTAAGTAGGGCTAGTTAGCTAATTAAGATGTGTAAGCATGGACGAATGAGTTGGATTAAGCTAGACCACTAGGTTAAGGATGGGTTAAGGGTTAGGCTAGGGGTAAATGATTTTAGTTAATTGAAATATTTAATAAAAAGAGGAAAATGGAATTAAATTAAATAGTGTTTTGCAATTATTATTTATTTTATTATTATTTTTTGATAGGTAATGGGTTGAAGTCTAGAATATTTATTATTATTTATTGAAATTAGTTATTATGATGTGTTAAGATTGAGTAAACTTGAACCCAAGAACTCTTAGATGAGAGGCTCACAATTTATCGTTGTGTTGTAGGCTCTTGCCTAGGTTCATGTAATTATTCAATTTAATAGAAGGATGGGGATTTAATTAATAAATTAGAATACTGATTTTTATTTCATTATTAATTAGACTATAGTCAATTAACTAAATTAATTAACTAAGGGATACGATAAATTAATTAAATATAAAATACTAAATTGATAATGTCTTAAGAGATGACTAAATAAGATTACTTAATTGTACAATCATATTTATGTGTCTACAAGGGGTTGATCTAGCTTAAGGAGTCAAAAGATGGTGGAAATATTAAAGCCAAAAAATAAAATTTTAGTGGAGGGAGGTTCCACCCTTGACCTTGGATTTTTCAATCAAAAGTGATATAGAAGAATAAATCTAGAAAGAACAACAAGATTTAACTTTCCTTCTGAAGTAATTAAGCATAGGGAAAAGATATGAATGGAAGCATTTGTACATTCTTCAAGAGTAACGTACTTGATAACTATATCAACCACCACTTTCTAATCTCTCGACAACTACTCGCAATTGAAACTACTTTGGAGCTTTAGATTTTTTTCCCCAGGGTCCAAAAAAAGCCAAAAATCATCTTTGGAGGAAGCTTTAGTCTTTTGAGGAATTTTACAACCCTCCATTCTTAATTGTATTACCACAACAATGATTAACTCATCCAATAGTGAGTTTTCCATCGTCCTATGATTCAACAAAATTATGGGATAAATCTAGGTCATAACCCTGCATGACCCTCCACATATTTTGCCATGTCCCCATTCTCAAAAATCTACGAGACTCCTCTATTGCTCTTAAACTCATCACACTTATTAGGTTTGATTTGATATATCTCACCACCTATGATTACCCACAAACCTCCCATCTTAGAATGTGAAAAGACAAAGATCCGAAAAGTAAGAAATACAATGAAATGCTTAAGCAAGACAAAATGAAAGCAAAAAAGTATCCTAGACACCGATTAAGGAAAAATCTAGAAGGGAAATGGAAAAAGCATGCCAACTCAAATCTTAAGAATAAATATATTTATAATCCCCATTACTATCACTAACAACCTCATCATTATTGAAAGAAGTGGTAATATCTTGCAAAATCATCACACGAGCTTCCATGGGTATGGAATTAGTATCTTCACAGATATTTAAAAAAAAAGATGCATACTTACCAAGAGTCTCCAACCTATCTACACCATTATCACCTTCATGAAAAATGCATTGGAAAATGACCTCATTTGTTGTGTCAAATGATATCTCTATCTTACCAACCAACATCAACTTTATGATTTGAAATATTGATTAGATTGAGGGCATTAACTTTGAGCATGATTTTATTATAACCCTTTTCATGTGCAATCTTGACCCAATGAAAAAGTGCTAAATTTTTTGCTATGTAAGTAGTCTTAATTCCTATACTAACAACATATACCACCAACACACTACCTCTAGAATTTCATATGTGGCCACACCCTCTCATTTGACTAGGATTACCAAGAGACAAACCATCAAAATTCAATTTGATCCATCTCAAGTCGAGCGAGGGGGGATGTGGGGGAGTGGGAGGCTTTTATAATATGAAGTTAGCAAGTGGGAGAACTTTCCTTTTATTTTAGAAATTATTTATGATTATTATTATAATATAATTAAAATTTAAACTAAAAGAACAAGTATTGCCACTATGTGGAACTTACCGTTACTTAATGGCTCTTTGATTCTATGTTTTATGACATGAGAACCGAACTTGCATGAACTTTAGCCTAGGTTTCTTAATCACAAGGTTAAAGGAAAAATTAGGGTCCTTATCACCGTAATTAGCATTATGTATAACATGTGATTTAATGTAAATAGGAGCCCAATTCCTATTATTGAAAACTTTGTAAGGAGAGAAGGTGAGCACTATAACTACATAGTTAACAATAAATATTAAGGGAATATAAGTACAAAGGTAAACATATTTTAGCCAATATGATTTTATCAATCTTATTTGTAAAATACATGTTTAAACGTAAAACTAAGATTATATACAATTAAATTTAAAGATTTATGATTCTCTAGAGAGTTATAAAAAATTTATATAAAAGGGAAAAAAGATTATGACATCCACAAAAAACTTTTGATCTAAAGCTAAAATTAAATACACATATATTTCATTTATTTTTACTTATTTTTATAATGATAATTATCATAATAAAGTTATATATTAATTATTATTTAGTTCATAGATGCATAAAGGTGAGTAGCGAGAAGCTTCAATAAGTATGTATAAGGAAAAAAGTAAATTGTCTAAAGAGAGCGAGTTCTTACAATAAACTGACTTAAAAAATGAATTGAATTTCTTCACTTGTAACAATCACTTGAAGTGGGCTAATGGTGTGATCTGATTTAGAAGTTAGCAAGTTCCATTTGGTATGTTTGTATTGGCATCTACATGAAGGATTTTATTACTAGAAGTTGTTGATGCTAGCTTTTCAGTACCAGAGTCCATGTAGATCAAGTAGAGCACTAACTGTTTGAGCCCTAGGCTTGCTCCTATTCCATTTGGTACCTACAAATACATAGACCACCTTGAAAATTAGAAGCTCAAATGGATTAGGTCAAAAATTTTCACGAATAAAAAAATTCAAGCAAAAAACTTACAACAACAAATGGGTCTTTGGAAAGTACACCATACACACACCATAAAGTTCTAGATAAGAACACACAAAGGGAGAGAAAGAATGACATTTACTTCACACTTCTTGTTCTCTTCACCACTCTCTATGAACACAAGAGAATATACCAAGGAAAAAAAGTTTGAGATGAGCTATTCAAAGTCAATTAAAATAGTACATGTTTTTTATTGTATGTTTGAAATCATCCTAGTGGTCTACTATTGAGAAGAAGAATAAATAAAAATTTATAATACAGAATAAAAAGGTTTGATATCTTAAGGCCTGTTAGGAAGCTTGTTGTTGGACCCAATTACTTGAATATTAAGGACAACCCAGAAAAGGTACAAGCCAAATTCCATATAGGAAAAACTAATAGAGATTTTTAATATGGTAGTGGAAGGCAAGAAAAATAAGATGAAGAAGATATGAACCTTTTTCATATACCTAGAGGAGTTTAGCAAATGTTTCAGTGAAAATGAAGACCCCTCTTCATAGTTTCCTAGTGGAATCCTATGTAGAGACTTCATAAAAGAGTGCACAAGTAATGCATTTTTATATTATATTTATCAAAAATTTATTGCATTTGGTTGGTTGCCCCTTGGAGCCAAATTCCCACCTACCCACTTGACAACATTCAACTCAGTAGGTGAGTTTGAATTTGAAATGAGAGGGAAAAACATTTTTTCCAAAAGATAAAAGGAATGATTTTGTTTCATTTAATGAGTTGAATTAGTTATAAAGAAGAGATAGAATAGAAGTGTAGAGAAAATCAAAAAGTAAAAGAAGTAGATAAGTAGATCAGAGCAGAGGAAGAAAGTACAGTAAGCTCAAAAGATAGAAGGAAGTTTCAACACATGTTGAATCCTTTTGTTGTTTTGTAAGTTCATATTTTTGTATCTTGTGAAGTAGTGATTTCTCTAGGCATTATTGTAAGTAGCCATTAGTGCTGTAAGTTTGAAGTTTAAAGTTTTACTAGTTTGAAGGTTTTTAGAGTTTTTTGGTTAAAGCCAAATGCTCCCAGATTTTGTAATAGTTTTAACTTAGTTGAATAGAAAATAAGAAAGCAAGAAAGCAGACGTATTTGGCTCATTATTGTCTACCTTTT
Source organism: Cupressus sempervirens (assembly GCA_028749045.1). Lineage (NCBI taxonomy): Eukaryota > Viridiplantae > Streptophyta > Pinopsida > Cupressales > Cupressaceae > Cupressus > Cupressus sempervirens. The sequence continues at coordinate 112,713,452 of CM053783.1, forward strand.
ATTTGACATTACATGGTTTTCATTTAAGATATTCATACTTGCAATTTTTTGAAGTTATCCCCTTTATGTTTTAATGGAAAAAATGTTTAGACTATAAGTCTGTTGAATAACTCACTCAGCTTAGTCTTTAATTGAGTTCTCTATTCTATTGTTCCTATCGAGTTTACTCAGTATCCTTATTGACTGAGTTCACTTGGCAACCATTGAACTGAGCTCCACCTTCCCTTTGGTGACTAAGCTCACTTGACACCCTCTTGTGCTGAGTTTCCCTTATTGCTAAGCTACTCAACTCCTTCATGTGCTAAGTTCACTCGACACCTACTACTTGTCACTCAACATCCATTGCATGTGGAGAAAATTGTCACTTGGCACCTTCTTGTGCCAAGATTTGTTTTAGAGTTTGTGATTTATTTTTCACATGGTATTAGATATTTGAGGCCCCACATCCACAGTGAGTTAGGACATTTGTTTTTTGGGATATTTGACATGGAAAGAGATGTAGGAAAGATATGGTAGCAACCGCCATCCTTTAATGGACATAATTATGATACATGGTAAAAGAAGATGAAAACTATAATGGTAGTTAATGAATTGTGAGAGTTTTTGATCAATGGGTTTAATAATGTTATAGTCCTAGTAGTGTATGTTGCCCTCACAAACCCACAAAAGTCTCAGTTGAAAGAGTCAAGGAGAAAGGATGCAAATGCATTAAGTCTAATTAAGGTAGTAATGATAGAGATAATCTTTCCCAATATTGCAACATCAAATTATGCAAAGGAAGCATGGGATATCCTTGAGATAAACTTCAAGGGAACTAATAAGGTTAGAGTAGTAAAGCTACAAATGATCATAAGGGAGTTTGAGAACCTTCAAATGAGGGACAATGAACCTATTGCAGAGTTCATGAATCTCCACTTTGATCAACCAAATCAAATCAAATGGAGAAGATTATAAAGAGTAGAGGATTTTAGAAAATATATTAAGTAGTTTACCTCAAAAATATGACAACCATGTGATGACTATTGAGAAAGCAAAGGGCCTTACCACATTGACCATGGATGAGTTGATGGGAACTCTTCAAACCCATGAGCACTAGATCAAGAGATTAGCAACAACTTCCTAAGAGAATTCTTTCAAGGCTCAAGATAATTCAAGAAGTAGGAGAAGGGGAAGAAATGGTTCCAATAGAGGCTCATGAAGTAGAGGTCATGGAATGAATGGTCAAAGGAATGCTGGTGTAGAAAGGTCAGGATGAGCTAGCAACCAAGAGGAGTAAGAACCTCTCAAAATAGCTCTAGAGGAGGAAAGAAGAGTTACAACTCCAATAGGAGAAATGTTGAATGCTACTACTATCATAAGTATGTGCATTATGCTAGTGAATGTTGGAAGAAGTAGGGTGATTAGTCAAAGAAAAATGCAAATGTGGCTGATGTGAATATGGGAAATGAAAATGATCCCACAACTTTCATTATGTGTAACATATGTCTAAAATTGGTGAAGAAGGAAACCTTGAGGTATGGTACCTTTGTAGCAACCACATGAGTTGTAATGAAAGTTTATTCTCTTTCATTAATAAGACTTTTAAGTCTAAAATTAAGATGGGAAATAATGGAACCATTCCCATCATGGGCAAATGATCTATCATGGTCCACACCAAGCAATGCGAGAAGAGGGAGATATAGAATGTGTATTTTGCCCTTGATATGAAGCACAACTTGATAAGTGTTGGACAAATCATTCAAAATGGATACAAGGTGTTGATGGAAAATGACAAGTGTGTCATTCATGAGAAGGATGAGAGTAATAGATCACTTGCAGTAGTCCAAATGACAAAGAACATGATGTTCCCATTGAGGATAGAGACATGTTTCTCTTCTTAATTTAGTGCTACACCTCTCAAGCATGCATGTACAATAGTAGATCATCAATTGATTTTAGGAGCATGATTCCAAGCTTTGGCATCTTAGATATGGACATCTTGGCATTTCTGGTTTAAATTTGTTGTCCAAGAAAATAATGGTAGATGGTTTGCCAAGCATAGTAGATTCTTATGACAAGTGTGAGGCTTGCATTTTGGGTAAGCAACATAGGCTTCCCTTTAATTCTAGAAATTCTACAAGGGCTAGAGAAAAATTAGAATTGGTGCATTCTAATTTAGTAGGCCCTATGTAAACTACTTCTATTGGAGGGAGTACTTATTTCATGGCATTCATAGATGATTTCAGTCGTAGGACATGGGTGTATTTTTTGAAGAAAAATTTGAAGCATTTGATAAATTTGTTGAATTTAAAGCCCTAGCTAAAAAAGAATGTGGACATTATTTTAAGGTCCTTAGATCAGATAGAGGAGGGGAGTATACCTCCAATATGTTTGTAAATTTTTGTAGGTAGAATGGTTTAAAGAAAGAGCTTACAACCAGTTATACTCCACAACAAAATGGAGTGGCTGAAAGGAAGAATAGGACCATTGTTGAAATGGCAAGAAGCATGATGAAAGAAAAAGGACTCCCAACTAAATATTGGGGAGAGACTAGATCAACAATAGTGTACTTGATAAATAGGTGTCTTACAAAATCAGTTTGTGAAAAAATTTCTCTTGACGCATGGTCAAGGAACAAATGGACAATTGAACACTTGAGAGTGTTTATATGTGTATCATATGCATATATGCCTAAGGAACAAAGGAAAAAACTAGATGAGAAAGGTGTGAAGTGTATCTTCATAGGGTATATCTTAGAATGAAATGCTTATATGCGATTATATGATCCAACTGACAAGAAGATCATTATCTCAAGAGATGTGGAGTTTCTTGAAAATTAGTCATGGGATGTTTGGTATATGAATCCTCAAGAACTTCAAGTAAAGTGCCTACTATTGAAGAGGAAGAAGATGACATTGGTGATCAACAAGATGATGGAGCAACAAACATAGATTGCAAAAAAAGACAAAAAGGAAAGAAAACCTTAACATGCCAAGCAATACCTCCAAGCACATCAAGACAACCCTAAGATAGTATGCAAAATAGTAGCAGCAACAATACTGAGAATTCAGATCCTTCTCTCACCTTCCTATTGACAAAAAATACTAAAAGTCTAAGGGAGATATACCAAGATGAAAGGTATGAGGAAGATTATGATTAGAGTGTAAATTTTGCATTATTTTCTCATAATGATCCAATTTATTTTGAGAAAGCTGTGAATGAAGAAAAATGGTGTAATGCCATGGATGAGAAAATAGATGCTATTGAAAGAAATGAGACATGGGAGTTAACTACTTTGCCTCCAAAGAAATAAGTAATTGGAGTGAAATGGGTCTACACGACCAAGTGCAATGCTGAAGGAAAAATAGATAGGCATAAAGAATGTTTAGTGGTCAAGGGGTACAAGTAGCACTATGGAAAAGATTATGATGAGACATATTCCCTAGTTGCAAGAATGGAAATTGTGTGTGCTATCACAACAATTGCAACCCAACACAAATGGAAGGTATATCAAATGGATGTGAAGTCTACCTTCTTGAATGGTGTATTCAAAGAAGAGGTTTATGTGGAGTAGCCACTTAGTTATAAAGTTGCAAGTGAAGAACACAAGGTGTATAGATTGAAGAGAGCTCTATATGGGCTCAAGAAAGCTCCATGGGCATGGTACAACATAATTGACTCATATTTGATGAGCAATGACTTTAGCAAAGGGATGGTGATCCCACTCTCTACATCAAGGCAATGAGTGGTAAAGTGTTGATTGTTGTCTTGTTTTTTGATGACTTAATCTTTGCTGAAAATGATAATTTCCTAATTGGTTAGTTCAAAGAGGCCATGAAGAATGAAATTGAAATGATAGATCTAGGTCTCTTCAAGTACTTTCCAGGCATAGAAGTAAAACAAATTCATGATGGCATCTTCATCTCTAAAGAAAAATATGCAAGGTAGATCTTGGAGAGATTCAAAATGAAAAATAGTAAGGCAACTCCAACACCAACAATAGTAGGTCTAAAGTTGAGCAAGGAAGATTGCAACAAAATTGTAAATCCAACACTATACAAGAGTATGGTTGGAAGTTTGATGTATTTGATTGCAACTCAACAAGACATGATGCATGTAGTAAGTTTGATTTCCGGATTTATAGAAACACCAAAGGGTTCCCATTGGTAAGTGAGAAAGAGGATCCTAAGGTATGTGAATGGTACCAAGGGATTTGGGATTTTTTATATTGCAAATAATGATTTCAAGTTGGTTTGTTACACAAATAGTGATTGGGCTAGAAGTTTAGATGATAGGAAGAGCACTTTTGGATACATATTTCATACGAGATTGGGTGCAATTTCATGGGCATCCAAGAAGAAACCTATTGTTTCTTAATCTACAATAGAGGCCAAATACATAGCAGTGAATGTAGCACCATGTCAAGCTATTTGGTTAAGGAGAATATTGATAGATTTGAATGAAAGGCAAGAGGATGGAACCAGAATTTACTGTGACAACATCTCTTCAATTGTACTCAAAATCTAGTCTTCCATGGGAGAAGCAAGCATATAGAGATTAGATACCACTTCATTAGAGAGTTGGTGAAGAATGGAGACATCAAGATGGAATTTTGTAAGTCTGAGCAGTAGCTAGCAGACATATTTACTAAGCCCTTAAGCATTGGAATTTTCATGCACCTAAGAGAGAGTCTTGGTGTAGTTGATTTTGATTAGGAGTGATCCTTGTTTTGTTTGACTTTAGACAAAGGGGGAATGTCAAAAATTTATTGCATTTGGTCAGTTGCCCCGTAGAGCCAAATGCCTACCTACCCACCTGATAGGATTCAATTCGGTAGGTGAGTTTGAATTTGAAATGAGAGAGAAAAATGTTTTTGTAAAAAATAAAATGAATGATTACTTTTCATTCAATGAGTTGGATTAGTTGCAAAGTAGAGAGAGAAGAGAAGTGTAGAGAAAATCATAGAGCAAAATAAGAAGGTCAACAGATCAAAGCAGAGGAAGAAAGTACATAAAGCTCAAAAGACAAAAGGAGGTTTTAGAACATGTTAAATTCTTTTGTTATTCTATAAGTTCATATTGTTTTGTCCTATGGAGTAGTGATTTCTCCAGGCATTGTTGTATGTAGCTATTAGTGTTGTAAGTTTGAAGTTTAAAGTTTTATGAGTTTGAAGTTTTTTAGGGTTTTTTGATTGAAGCTGAATGATCCTAGATTTTGTAATAGTTTTAACTTAATTGAATAGAAAACAAGCAAGAAGGCATACTTGGCTCATTTTTTTTTTTCCTTCTATTTAGTCCATTACATGGTTTTCATTTAAGATATTCGCACTTTCAAGTTTTGGAAGTTATCCCCTCTATGTTTTAATGGAAGAAATGTTCAGATTGTAAGTCTATTGAACAACTCACTCAGCTTACTCTTTAACCAAGTTCTCTATTTTTTTTGTTTCTACCAAGTTCACTCGATATCCTTGTTGATCGAGTTCACTTGAAAACTACTAAACTAAACTCCACCTTCCCTTCGGTGACCAAGCTCACTTAGCACCCTCTTGTTTGAGTTGCCCTTAGTGCCAAGATACTCGGCTCCTTCATGTGTCGAGTTCACTTAACACCTACTACTTGTCACTTGGCATCCATTGCAATCTGAGAAAACTATCACTCAACACCTTCTTGTGCTGAGAAATTTTTTAGAGTTTGTGATTTATTTTCCACAATATTTGTACACTAAATTACCTCCTATGCCACCAATCTACCTTAAAAAACAATTTTTTTAGGGATAGGTTAATCTCCAGACAAAATGCACTAAAGAAAAAACAAAGTTCAACTTTTTTTTTTCGAGATTCACTAAAACATAATGATTTTTTTCCTTTTTTTTTGTTTTCGACTACAAACTATGCACATCATGAAGATCAAATGCTGAAATTTTTGCAAAAATTCATGATGTTTTCAATTTTTTGAGAATTGGTCAACTGTATAGTTTGTAGCGAGGATAGCGACATCCATTTTTTTGAATTTTGTACAGTTGATGAAATTAACCAAATATAAATCTATTAAATTAGAATAATAAATATCTTTTAGTAGATGAATGAAATCATATTAGTGATCCATCATTAAGAAGAAGTAGTTTTAAAAATTACTAAAAAAAAAGTGTAAAAAAAACAAATTAAGAAAAAAGAAGAGCATAATATGATTCATACTTTTGTTTTGGATCAATAATCTATCAACAATTTTTATATTGCACAATGAAAAATTAGAACAAGTGAACTTAGTGAAGGGAGGGAAGCCAATTCACTGCTGAACTACAAGTGGGCAATGTCATATGGTTTTTATACAATTCATAAAATTTTTAGAACGTAAACTTTAAAATGGTTCATATCTTTCATTGCACATTTTAAATATCATTAAGAATTTTAAAAATATGAAATACTGTGTGTGAATCACTACTTATAAAATATGGGTCAATGAGTTTGATTCAAAAACTACAAAGTTAAATCTTGATAACATATCGTAAAGATGAAATAAATTTGAAAGATAGAATGGTGCATATACTGTGCATAATTGACATTACCAATCCCTGTCAATCGAAAAAAGAAAAGAAAAAATAATACTTTGCTATAAGTTTTTCGCAGCCCATGATATTATTAGAATGACAATAATATGTTTTTATTTGGACGTTTTGAATTATCACATCAATAATTCCATTGTCAAAGATAAGGTTGGTTATAGACCATGATTGAGAAAGGAGAGGTGAATGTGCAAACATAAACAAAAGTTGCACTTGAACCCACAAATAGTTTCCTTGTATTGTGATGTTGTAGCCCAAATAATGATATAATTGCAACCATTGCAAACAACCCCAAAAGTCCAAAGAGGATTTTTAGAATTTTTATCTACAAAAACAAAAGACAAGGTGAATGAAATTAAGCTTTACAAAAATAGTTTTAAAAAGTTAAAAGATTTCTTGGGGGTAGTGATTATATATTTTTTAATAAGATTCCTCTCTATTACAAGTACATGCTTTTGGTGTGATGGCAAAATAAATAAGATGTATGTGCTTTTGGTGATGGAAAATGAATAAGATTGAGATATATGTTAGAAATGATTTAGAATAACTGAGTGGAGGGGTGAATCAGTTATTCAAGGTCCAAATGTCCTAATAAATTTTTTTCACTTAGTGAGCCCATTTAAACCAACCATGTATCCAAGCTAAACATTTTTCTTAGCAAGTTACTGATAAATCAACATGCAAGAATAAGACATGAAAAATCAACACATAACACAATGATTTACATGGAAACCCAATTTGGGAAAAACCACCAGTAACTCTTCTAAAGTGATGCCTTGTGAAAGGCTTACCCTGTTAAAGGCTACAAAACACACCGTTAAATGTGACCCAGTTAAAGGATTTCAACCACCCTGTTAGGAGTGAGCCTAGTTAAAGGAATTTAGAACATTTACTTGGAATGTCACCCTGTTAAAGAATTTCTCAATGGCTGTTAAACCAACCTAAGTCCATAGGACTTTTTCCTAACTAATACAATTGCTAGAGAGTAACAATAAGGGCTTTTGATATGATATAACTTACAAAATAACTTGCAAATTTTAGATCTCAATTTAATTCTCAAATTTGCCTAGCTTTTAGTCTCTGTAGCTCTAACAACTTGACCTCCTTTTAAGCTTTGTCTCCTTGAGTCTCCTTGCTCATTGTGCAAATGCAATCAACTCTGTGGTCACTTATCAAAGTGGAGTCTCTGTACTCTGTTCTTTCCTCTCAATTCCTTCTACTTGACACCACACACTCTCTTCAATATCTCTTTACTTCTTGACCTGTAACTCCTTAAGTAGGAGTTTGGAATACTTTTCCCATTCTTATCTTCCTACTCTTATTTTGGGTTTGAATGGATTAGTTAAGATTCAATGTATCTTCCCCTTATCTTGTTTCTTCTAGAAACATCATGTGGAATCCACTTGTATTTGCCTAAAAATGGTTAATCTAGAATTTTGCACCACCAGCTCAACATCCTTATCTTCCATCTAGTTCACAAAATTCAAGGTAACAAACTTATTGGCTTAGATCTGACGAATCTTTAACTTTTCAAATAATTCAGTAGCTCGACACTATTGACTTTTTGATGCTTGACACATACTATGTTACTTGGCACGTACTATGGATTCACTCGGCATCAACTAAGTTTTACTGATGCTTGACACCTATTACATTTTGTCTAGCTCGACACTTGAAATTTCTCAACACCTTTTATTTCACTCGGCACACACTAGATTTTGCATTTTCTTGGCACTTACTGATAATTTGGTTGCCATGAACTAACTTGCTCAGCATCCACTGATCAATTTAGTCAAGCTTTGCAAACAGCTTTGTTATAACTTATTCTTCTAGAGTTTCTAAGTGTAGCCAACCTCTGTATCTTCAAGTGTATTTTCAATACATCATTTTATCATTGTCTTAATTGATCCTTGTACTTCATTACAAAACCATAACTCAACCATTCCCTTAGGTGCTTTTGTTACATCTTATTGATTAAATCCTCTTCATCAATCAACTAAGTGATAGTACTTGGATCTTATAAGCAATTATCATTCCAACAAATAGTAGGTTTGACATTAGTGACAAAACAATGATTGAAAACATTCTTTATCAACAATGTAACCTAGGTTTTGGTGAAGCATATACTAAGAATGTGCAAAGGTAGAAGAATTTTAGAGCAACTCCTACCTTATTCACTGTTACAACTAGGATATTGTTTTCTGTGATGAAGGGAAGCCCATACCAAGTGTAGAGAAGACAATTTAGCATTGTGAGGGCATAGGGAATGCCCAAGAATTCCTCAGTAAAACCTCTCTTTCTTATTTTGTAGAATGTGATCTTGCCCATCACAAAAAGTAACCTACTATTTATTGTTCTTTAAATAAGCCTTACAAATAATTATAACATGCATGGATTTAGTATGAATTCAACTTTTATTGAATTAATAAGTGTTATTGCTTGAAATTAATACAAAAAAACACTTACATGGGAGCCAAAAACAAGGCCAAAGCTGTGATGTTGCCTATATAATTCCATTCAAATGTGAGAAAAACAATGGTAAACTTGAGAAATTTAAAGATTTTAAGAAATAGAATAAATGGTCTTACCAAAGAGACCAAATGCAAAAAGTAGTGCATCATTCATTTTTTTCCTAAATCCTAAGAATTCTTCCTTCCTTCACTAAATGTCACTTGTATAAAAGTTTGTCAATTAAATTGATCAATGTGGGGATTTAAAATATCTATAATCTGTATAGGTAGTTATAATATTTAAAGAAATTAAATTGCATTTCATTCATGAGGTCTATTGTGATTTTCAAATTTATTATTCATATATATTAAATCGAAATCAAATAATATATTCTTTGTTTGATTGGAGCTATGAATGAGTAGAGAGGACTTCTAATTCCAACATTGAAAATTCAAAAATAATTAAACATATTTTTTATTGGAATTATGAATTAGTAAAAAGAATTTCAACTCCAACACTAAGAACTAAAAATAATAATAACACTCCAACAATATTTCTATTTTGATAACATAAATCATAATCACACTAATGAACTAATAATAATAATAAAATCTTCAAAAATATAACATACATTATTAAAAATAATATTTTATAATTATATCTTAATTATTATCATTGTTCATTCTATACAACTTTTAAGATCACAAAATATTCACAATTTATTTATTTTTAATATAATTATCATTCATATATTACTATATAAAACAATCATAATAATCTTAAATATTTTTAAAATGCTACATTATATTATAAGATATTAGAAAAAAAGTTTTAATTAAAACATATATTTTAATAGAAAAATCAAACCATGATCCATTTTTGTTAAACTTCAATATTATGAAGATATGAATCATGATTCACTTTTGAAAGGGTCTTTTTCATCACTTGAGTCCAAATTATTGTTGAAAGTTTTTATCAATAATTTCCTTTTGATTTACTAACCTAACAATATTTTTCATTCTTTTTAGTGATCATTTCCTACCATTATAAACAAGTGTCACATATTTGTCTTTAGTTTTTATATGAATATAGTTTTAATTTAATAATATTTTATTTTTGATTGGTAATATTTGTTTGTATTGCTAATAATAAAGAGAGTACATTGTGGCAATATGGCTTCAAGCCTTACTTTTTAAGCTACCCTTGCCCTTACATATACCATTATATAAACAAAACAAAAATAGAGTATTAACATTCTGATAGTACTAACACCCACCCATACATTAACTGATCTTTATAAAAAAAAAAGCCCCACCACCTCCATTATCAGCTACTGCTTAAACCATTTTGCCACTTCCTCACGTGTAAAGGTTGGACTTGCACAATCATCCTCCACCGATAATCCCTAACTCATCCTGTGGTGCTTTCCACTACCTTTTCCCTCCTTCGAAAGTAGAAAAGCATTGACCCAAATTCCCTCTGTTGTCGACACCCCCTCATTCAGCTAATGTTTCTTCACAATTTGATGGCGAAGTTGTTGTCTAGGGGCCAAAGTGCTCTTCCTCAGCATGGCCTTCATAAAACCTTGCCAGTCCTCCTTCGTCACCCAAATATTTTCAGCTAGGTATTCCATGATCATTTTCCATCCCTATTTTGCTTTGGGGATGTGAATGTCCTATGGATGTGAATGTCCTATGGATGTGAATGTCCTATGGATTTGAATGTCCTAATAATATTTCTTAAACGATTATATAATATATGAAATATTATTTTTTAAAGTATTTTTGATTGAATGATAAATATTATATTATAAAAAATACAATATTAAAATATAAAAATCTAAACCAACACACTTACACTCAAAAAAATATTAAACATTAATTTTTTTTTTTTAATGTTCTGGATAGTGATTTTCGCTATCACTCTAATACATTTTGACTAAATTGTTTACAACCTATCTTAGAGACATTTTCAAATTTGGTGTCAATCGATTATTCTAATTCTCATCATCAAGTTTTTCATGAGTGATCTACTTATGTACAACCAAAAATTGGTAAAGGTGGAGAACTGGGGTATATCATTAATGTGATAATCAGTTCAGTAATATAATTATTTTGGAAAATTCTCATTTCATTTTAAATTAAAACAAGGCTTTTATGTGCATCTATAGTGTAGTGATAAGAAAATGTGAAATAGAAATAGGAGTTGCAAAGAAAAAGGTGCTAGAGGCTACAATATGCCTCAGAATTTTATTTCCATATCTATCTGAGAGTTTATGGAAGCATATTTTCCTAGATGTAATTTGAGAAAAATTTCTTTTGAGAAAAGATTTTGAAGAGGTGAAATGATTATTTGTTATGAGAAGGGAGTTTGAATATTGTAGAAATTAGAGGCCACTGCATTCAGTGAGAAGGATTTGCATTTGAGAGTGGATTTGAAGGAAATGCTTTGTCCTTTGTTTTTGTTTGGTGTGACAAATTGTGATACTCATATGCAAAGGAACAATAATGACTACCGTTATTATGATGGATGACCTACGACTTTTCAATCTGATGCCTGCTCTTTAAACTCTTTTTTAAATTTTCTATCGCAGTTCCATTCATTTGATGGTAAGTATGTTTTCTTTGTTTGTTTCTATTTGACTTGTCAGATATTTCATAGGTTGAGCTTTCAATTTTTTTTGTTTGAAGAGCATAGAAGCCATGATTTTATCACTCTAGGCACCTACTCATTTTGTTCGCTTGGGTTGAGAACAAGCCATCTTGGGAAAGAACCCAAAATAAGATTTTTGAAAAGATTATGAGGACTAGCTAGAGATGGGCTCGAAATGTGCTGGGGCTTAAGGTTTATACATCAATTGTGAGAGATGAACTTGATTCTACAAGTTTTAGGTCCAGATTGCTATTCGTTCTTCATATTTGGCAAGGTAGGCAGGTGGACACTTTGATAGTTGGTTGATCCCCAACTTGTATGTTACCTGTGATTTAGGTGTGGAAATAGAACATTGGAACATTCTAGATATTGAATTTTCTCAAATTTAATATCAAAAAATAAATTTTACCCCAAGCAAAATTATGATTGACCAATCATAAATTAGAAATTACCGTTTAAAAATTAATTTAAAAATAAACTGCTTTATAAACATTAGAAATAGACAAAGAACTGTCATAAAAATTAATTATGACCATCACTAAAAATATTAGTTCAAGATTATCTTCAACGTGTTCCCCTCTCTATTATAGTTGAAGATTTTGTTGTATAAAATTGATATTAATAATTTTAATTATAGCAATTTTTTTGTGTATTTGAATGTCAAATATTTCAAAATATATTTTAAAGATATAAAATAATAGATCTTTTAATTTGTTTTAACACATATTATCCAAATATTTAGAGTTCTAACTTTTTATTTGTATACTTGAACTTTCACTACTATATTAATATTTATGTTTACTTAGAAGTTTTGTATAGTTATCAGTTGTCTTTGATAATTTTTCACAAGCATTTTAGTTATCTTGTCTATGGACTTGACCAAAGAGTACATGACCCTCAACTATAAAGACCCTCAAAGGTGTTTATCAAGTGTTGCGTGATTCTATTTTTCAAGTCCAACCATCATGACCAACATTTATTTTACAAATACATGGACCCTATAGATTTCTTGATCTTGATCATATTTATACACTTTAAGTTAATTTCATGAAATATTAGCTATTTTTTAAATGATTTTTTAAAAATCTAATTCGACTTTATAGAATGGAATTGATCCTAATATAATGACGGGAACTATCTATTTTAGATTTTTTTATTCATCTCTATACACATCTTAGAAAATGTGATTTTGAGAACTTATAGTTTTAAATCAATGATCAAAGGCAACTAGCCATGACACATGATTAGGATATATATATATATATATATATATATATATATATATATATATATATATATATATATATATATATATATATATATATATATATATATATTCATCAATTGGCTAATTTAAGAATTTTTTGGCTGGTAATTTGGCCAATAATTTAAGATTTACAACAACCTAAATCGCCATTTTTTTAAAATTTTAGATCTAAAATATTTAAAATCACTCAATAATTTATTTTATTAAAAAAATAATATTCAAAGATTTGTCATAATATTCGATATATGATTAACTTTGATTCACCTAAATATTATATATTATTGAAGAAATTAAAATTAATTCACTAATAATTATCATAATTGTTAGTTACTTTGGATACATCACCAATATTTAGTTTTCACTATTGATTTAAAATATAATGTAATGATCCTCATAATATTCCATGAGTTGAAAAACTATTTAGTTTTCATTTGTAATATTCTATTGATTAATAAAATTTCTATTATTATTGAGATTCACTAATATTTTCTATACAAAATTATGATTCCAAAATAATCTCCAATATAAATAATATTAAAATTAAAACATTTGAAAGATTTGTGAATATAAATTAATTATTATTTTCAAAATAATGAAAGATTCACCAATATTTTATATCATTTTTTGGAGGGGGTTTCTTAAAGATTTCCATTATATATATATATATATATATATATATATATATATATATATATATATATGGTGATCAGTGATAGATTGCCACTTTACACATACATTGGAAGGGGTCCTAACATGTGACCCCTTTGAACTAAATATGATTATCACAAATCAATTAGATAATGGTGTACTAATGCATGATCTAGCACAAAATGATGTGAACCTAGGGTTTCTTTCCTTATAGAGACAAAAATGTAGAGTATATTGTGAAAGTAAAGGAAATACTTATGTAATATTAGACAACAAGGTGTCTGATCTAGTGTATCAATATAGATGCTATGGAGGAATGAGAATGAATATGTAGTCACCTTGAGGGCCAATAGAGGATAAAACTTTAGATATGTAAAAATAAGTTTTCAGAATATGTCAAATCTATAAACTATTCTAGATATTGGGGCTAGAAGATTGAATATGTAAACTATGAAAATCTCAAAGCTATAGGAATAGGTCAACTTTTTAGGTATAGGTTAATAACTTTATGGTATAGACTTTTGAGGTTAAAACTAGAAGGTTGTGTTATGTATCTTTGTCTGGTTTCACAATTTTGCTAATCCAAATCCATAGATATATCACCTACACCTACACACAAGAGAGAAGGGGAAATTGTTGAGGGGAGGGGCTTGCCTCGATCAAGACCCTATTTGAAAATTAACCTTGAATTTAAATTAAGGAAATGCTATCATGTAGTAGAGATTAAATCTAATAATGAAATAATAATATCATGTAGATGCAATTGTGCTTAGCATATGATCAAGTATGTTGATGCAATAGCTATGAATCAACACAAAAACCAAAAGTAAATCATGTAAGAGAAAATATCATATAATACAGATGTTGCAAATTGCCTCAACATTGAATTGAGGAGGAGGAAGAAGAAGAGACTTGAATGGATGAATGTAGATCTCCTCCATTGATGAAGAACTCCTTTGATTTTGATGGAGAAAGAAGTTAAATCTATGGAGGGAAATGCATGAATATTTGACAAATGATAGATAAATGTCTTTGATGAATTCTTGCTTTCTTTTTCAAACTCCTTGAATACACTCTAGGTTTCTCATATATATCTTGCAATTTATGGATTGAGATGTGATTGCCTAAATGACATGTGAAAATGAGGGGAAGAGGCCTCCAAGGGTAAATTTAAGAAACTCCCTCTTGAGAAAATGAGAAATTTTATAAAATTGTGGTGAATCCAACATTATTTTTAGGGAAAAAAATTATTTTCTATTGACAATTTTTTCAATGTAGGAAAAACTTTAATTTAATTGGTGATTTTATTTTGACTGTAGTAGAATTTCATATAATTGAGGAAAATAATGCATTTTTTTTGGAGGGGGTGGGGGGGTGGGTGGGGGGTATATAATGTATGAATAAATTTTTTAAGACATATGTTTTCCTTTTGACTAAAAATATATGTAATGCATTGGCAAATGTGTTGCCTATAAATGTAAAATAAATTAATCCTACCATTGAACAAATGCTTTTTAATACACGTTACATGTCATGTGAGCAAATGTCAAATGATAATTAATCAAAGATATCATAATGGATGATCTTGTTGATTAGCATGATGCACATAACATCTATCTACCCTTCAATAATTAGATATCAAAAGTTAACATTTTATTACAAGGGGAATGTCTCGAATGAAATCTCAATCTTCTTCATGTCTATGGAATGGTGACACATCTACCTCCACCCAATTCCACTTGTAGTGGACATTAAATAGATGTCTTGCTATTGTCAATGACATTCTATCTTCCATCTACCCTACATACATCACCTTTTTTTAGTATTAAAGAAATTAAATCCTACATTTATGGGAAAGATTTCCAAAGATTTTCATTTAATTAAATTGAATTGGAAGGACAAATGGTTAGGAAAGATCCAAGAAATTGCCATGGAAAGTAAGCTTATTTATTCACAATTGAGCTTTATTCTTCCTTATTGTTGAATTCATCTTTGATAGTCACTAGTCTCATAGAACTCACTAGTCTAGTAGGTAAATTCTACTCAAGCCATTACTATTAATTTACAAAAAAATAATGAGGTTTAGCTCATTTCTTTCTAGTTAAAAAATTTCTCCTATTTACAAAAATTTCTCCTTTTTAGGCTGCTTCCCTAATGAAAATTTTTAGTCAATTTGTAGTGAGGTAGGTCCATTCATATTTAAGGTTTTTGGAATGGTGTTGGTCCATGAATTTTTGGTGAATGATGAATGACATCAGGTAAACACAAATATTACATCCTATTTTCTAGCCTCTCCCCTTGACCTTGGAGGAGAAAAGGTTGAAATTCTAATGCTGTTGAGGAAGACCTTCAAAGTAAAGTTCATGGGAAATGATGTTGAAGTTGTTGTCTCTGTAGAAATAGGGGCGAGGAAACCTTAGGCATGTCAAATCGACAAGCTTCTACAACCTTGCCAGAATGTGGCTATGCAACCATTTTTATTGGACTTGAATGTTGGGCAGTTGAAGCACCATAAGAAATGGACACAAATTTTTAGGGATTTTCTCTATAACTGATTATTTCTAGACAAAGTGGAGGAGGGCCAATATGACTTTCTTCATGAACTCTTAGAGTTAATCCCATCTCAAGAATTCTATTTAGATTCAGAGGAATGTCACTAGGGGTTTCCAGCGGTCATCACCCCTAGTTGATATATATATTTTGTTTCTTTTTCATTATTGTAAATTACAATCATTGCACATACCTTAGGCTTTTAGATTACAATTATTTAAAATGTATTAATGCAAATTTTGTAATTTTGTTTCAAATTATATTTTATGGATTTGGAATTTTGTTGACTTCTTAAATATTTTGGCTTTAAAAGTTTAATGTTTTTAAAGGTTCTATATTTTCTTGTAAATTTGTAAGAAATACAAGAGTCTGAGACAAAAATTAAAATTTATCATTTAATTAAATGATAAGATTGTGATGAATCATAATAGGATTACAATCAAGCTTATTATAATATTAAAATAAATTACCCTACATAGTTTAGATATATAAAAACCAATATCCAAAAGATGTCTTCATTAGACATCTGTTCGATCAAAAAATTCAAAGGTTCAAATTGTATTTTAGGCCAAAGTTGAGAATAGGAATTAAGTTTTCATACTAACCACATGTCTAGTATCACTAACCATCATTTGACCAACATAGATAAATGGTCCAAGATGTGCTTAGGGACAATTTGGGGGAGCACTCAACCCTTTTACAAATGTCCCCCCAAAAGAAGACATATATCCACTATCATATATTGTACATTATAATTTAATATCATCATGTTAAATTAATAAAAAGGTTTTTTGTATGGATAATTTTATAGTAAAAAATTCATAATATTAAATTTATTACATATTATTATTATTATTATTTTCCATAGGCTACATGTTATTAATAATGTTTTACATTTGAGTATTTTCAATGACTACTTTACGGAGGTGAATTGGCATAGATGTTGCAATTTAGGGCTTTATGTGTATTGGTGCAGTTAGGTTACAAATCCTGCCTTCTTAGCAGAAGGGTTGGATGACATGCTTGATTCCCAAGTAAGTATCACTTTCCTATCTTCAAATGCAACATACTTAGAATGCAAAAAAAAGGTAATTAGGAATGTAATCTTTTAAATCAATCCTTTTTATTTTTTGAGGGTCATTCAATTAGTTTTAAAAATGGTTTTCGAATTTAATGAATAATATTATTAAAGATAGCTAGGTTTTAGATGGGTTTCTTTTCTCAATGTCCTAGTAGACCTAATGCACAACATGACACAATATGATTCTAAAAAGGATAAAAGATCTTTTTGGAGAATCATTAGGCTTTGAAGGTTGAGACACAATGAATAACAATGTAAAAATATTAATCAAAATTAAAAAAGAAGTTCTCGTTGGAAATATAAGAGGAGTAGCCGAGAGGGGAGGGGTGAATCAGTTACTACAAAAATAAATCCTATATCCCTTATATGTCAATACAAATCAAAATATAACTTCTACTGAAACTTAGTTAATATAGAGGTACTCAGTTAAAACTAACAATTTACTATCACTTGACAAGTATTGAAATATTAATTGTAACTCAGTAAATATTGAACATGAACATCTTAAGATATTAAGTGTGATTAACTTTAATTAACTAAGTTGCATACACATAAAAGAAATAGCATGAACACAAGTGACACCACGATTTAATGGGAAAACCCAATTTGGAAAAAAACACCAATTGCAACTGGTTACTATTTTTCACTCTTCTAAAGTGAGCCCTATTAGGAGCCAACCTTGTTAAAGGTTACAAAAGACACTATTAGGTGTGATCCTATTAAAGGATTTAATCACCTTGTTAGGAGTTGTTAGGATAAAACCATAGACAAAAACAATAGTTACATGAGAATATAACCAATAACAGAAAATAATAGATTGCATAGAAGAGAACACAAGACACCAAGATTTAACTTGGTTCACACTATTCCTGGGCTATGTCCACCAAAAAAAAAAGTCCAATATTATTATGATCCAGTGATTACAACCTGATTACAATCCGTAATCCCTTATATCTCAATATTGCCACAAGAAGTAATTTTTGCATCACACCTTATGAAACAATCCCTAACCCTAAGCCCTTTTGTAAAAGTATTTTTGCCTCTTTAGGGTTAAAATTAGTTACAATACGTTGGCCATAAAATGTCAATATAGTAGCCCAAAAATGAAATTTCCAAGGAATTATGGAGTATGTATAGTACTTCCCTAATCAGTCACCACAAACTAAAAATCTCCCACTTGGGGACTAATCAAGCTCTACACTAAACAATAATCTCCTATTTGGAGTCTGAGCTTGTATAAGTATTGCTACCACATGGGGCTCCCACTGGATGAAACCACCTTGGACTCTCTTGTTATTTCATTTTGTTTAGTCTAAAAGACCAACTAAAGATGAAGAAGGGTTTAGCTTCTCCCTTGTCACTACCTTTGCAAACATACCACCCAATTTTCATCTATATGTATCTTGTTTAGCTTTAACTATCCATCATCCAAAATTGACCAAATCAAATGGTACCACAACTTAATGTGTTTTTTCTTTGAATGTAGAGCATAATTCTTTGCAAGATGAATGATACTCTAGCTATCTACAAACAAATAATTATCTCTATGAGGGTGTCCCAATTCTTCCAAGAAAAAATGAAGCCATATCATCTCCTTGGCTACCTCTGTGGAAGTAACATACTCTACCTCTATAGTGGATAAAGAATTAAAATTCCACAATCAAGAGACCTAACTCATGGCTACCCCACCAATAGTAAATATATAACTTGTAGTACTCTACTTGGTATCAATATCCCTTGCCAAATCAGAGTCAACATATTCCTGTAAATTGGTAGTAGAGCCCTCAAAGTGTAAATACTTATTGGATGTTCCTCTTAGATATCTAAGAATCCATTTTACTACATTCCACTACTCAATTCCTAGATGAATCATATACCTGCTAATGACTCCCACTACGTGTGCAATATCTGGCCTAGTACATACCATAGCATACATCAAGCTTCCTATAGACAAAGAATAAGTTACCTTGGGAATATTATCTACCTCTTCTTATGTCTTGGGACACATCTCCTTAGTCAACTTCAAATAACTAGGTAAAGGTGTATTGACAGCTTTAGCATTCTTCACAGAGAAAAGTTGGAACACCTTCACAATATAATCAACCTAAGATAATGTCAATTTCTTGTTCTTTCTATCTCTACAAATATTCATACCAAGGATTTGTTTTTCTGCCCCCAAATCCTTCATATAAAATGCATGTACTAACTGGCCTTTGAGCCCCTTAATGTGATCCATGTTAGACCCAACTATAAGCATATCATCAACATATAAACATAAAATAATGTAGCTGTCATCATCCAACCTCTTAAAATAAAAAAAGATGATATGAATGACACCTACTATATCCATGCTCATACATAAAATTTTCAAATTTTAGATACCATTTCCAAGGTGCTTGCTTCAATCCATATAAACTTTACTTCAATTTGCATACTAGGTTCTCCTTACTTTTGACCTCAAATCCTTGTGGTTGAGCCATATATATCTCTTCATCCAAATCACCATGAATGAAAGTTGTTTTAACATCAAGCTTCTCCAAATGAAAATTTAGTAGCCACAAGACTTAAAATATTATGGATAAAATTCATTTTAATAACAAGAGAGAATATCTCATCAAAATCAATGCCCATTTTCTATGCAAATCCTTTTACAACTAACCTAGCATCCTTATCCATTTTCTCAAATTCCACTATAGAAGGTCTTATGTTTGAATCTTCCCATGCTCAACATGCAAGTACACTCCACTATACTATGAATTTCGCCAATTTTATCTTCACAAGCCACATCCCAAGTTCAAATCTCAACACTATATGCTATCAAATATGGTTAAAAGTATTAAACCCTCGCCAAAGTAGAATCCCCACAGTAACTTATACTAGGCTCAAAATTTCAATGGGGTGAGAATGAGGAAATGGGTTTTAGACTTGTAGATGTGTTTCACATATCTTATATAGATCCCCCTATCAACTATGATATATAATATGTTTATAAAATTTTTTTGGGAAAGTTTATGAAAAGGTCATAAATTAGGTTTTGTAGGACTACAAGGAGATTCACCCATTTGTGATCATTTTGGTAGTTTTCATTATCTATTTTTTCTATAAGACTTTGTGAGAGTTTTAAAAATGTTAAAAAGTTATAATATCAACCTTAGAAGATGTGGTGAGAGCCTTAGGTTGTGAAAAAACCAATTGATTCTATTTCAAAGGAAACCTTTAAGCGAAAGTTGGGAAAACCTTGTGGTTTATTATGCATTTCATAGAGTGATTTGGTCAAGTGGTTGGATTGGCCTATTTCTGCATCATATTGGTATCAAGGTATGCAAGATGAATCTATGGGGTATGTCTAAGCCTTGTGTGGGAGATATCTCAAAGCTAACATGCTTATACCTAAGGCTCAATTGTTTATATTATGGTTCTATTGTACTTATAAATTTTGTATGCTTCTTTAAACCTACAATTTTTTTCTCTAATAGCTTAATAATTTTAAGTTGGCTTCTATGAATTTCCATAAGTTTATCTTGAAAAAGGTTTGCCCTTCTTTTTGTCAAAATTCCCTCCATGATTCATAGGCTAGCATGATTTGAGCTTTGATACCATTTTAATAACATAGCTTGAATGTGGATGGACAACAACTTATGAATGTTCATGAACACTATATTTTGTATATTATGTTTTTTTTTGAAACATAACACAAGAAAATTTAAATTCATTAAACTATTACAACTTATTAAACATTTTTACTTTCAGGATTGGACACAATTGTTATTCCAAATGTTAATCTAAATGGTGATCTTCTCTTAAGGGTGTCCCTTTTAAAAAAGCTTGATCTCTATGCAAAGAGGGAAAATGTTCAGCCTATGAAAAAATAATTTTTTCTTTTTAGATTTCAAGTGAATTCCTTCTCTTCCCAGCATATTATATAACTCAAGCTCTCCTTTCCTAGAACATCTCAATTAGGGAAGACAACGCTCAAATTTTGATAATAATTGGGCAAGTTAATTGACAAGTACAAGCGTAACTTCTCAAATTGTGTTATGAACTAACAAATCAATAGTTTAAAATTAAGGAAAATCCAAAATTCTTCTTATTCCAATTTAATTAACTATAAGAAATAGAGAAAGAAAAGGCAAGCTTGATGGTCTCCTGCCATGCTCATAAAACATGTCAATATCCAAACTCAAACACCATACTTCCAAACATTTTGTATGAATTTTTAGGATTTTTAAACAATTTTTTTTTTTGTTAAGAAGAAATTTAAGGACATCCAATTTTTTCTCAATTTCTCAATTTTGGCTAAGTGTAGTGTCCCCCTATCCAATCTTCTACATACATAGACTCCCATGCTTCCATTGCTATGATAATGAATGTGGAGAATGTTTCTTCAAGATTCTTAATATTCTTAACACAATGCATATGCTTTCCTTCACCTATTTGTATGTTCCTTGACCTTTTGATATGGTGCTAGCATATATCTAATTATGTCTATTGTAATTTCTCGAATTATGATTTCCAATTTTATTATATAAGAATTTGATATATTGAGAAAACACAAAAGGGGCCTTGCAAAGTGTATTAATATCCTTTGAGCTCAATATATAATATAGAGGTTATTATAACTTAACTACCCCTTTGATTAATCTTTATGTCTATTTATGATATCACCAAAAATGATATGTGGCACTTTAGAATATGTCAGTTTGAAGTCGTGTGTTGTATCTATATATATGCAATTAAATAGTGGATTGACATCACATCAAAATCAAATTAGCCAGTGATGAATTCAATTTCATATTCAACATGTATTATTAATGAGAGTATTAGATTACATGTTGACATGGATTATTCAATGAACATATTAATGGCATTTCTTCTACACCATAGAAATCCTGTCATGTACTATGATAGCCATGTATGATGATTTCTCCATTGTATAACTACTTTGAGATTGTACTTGTATATGATAATTTTTACTTTTGATGTATGCTAGAAGTTATAGGATAAAAATGATCTCAGGAAAGGATATGCCATCTCTAATATTTTTATGTTATATATATGCAATTTGTTGGTCTCAGATTGGTTTTGACAATTGAGTGTCAACACACTTAACCAATTTTTATATAGAAGCTGAGTACACTATATATGCCAAGCTATAGTATGTGTCGATCCAAAATTCCAATAGGTGCCAATTGAACAACAAGTGTCGAGTGACTTTAGGTGTTGAGTGAACCATATGAGCCAAGTGATATATAGGTGCCAAGTTGCAGTTGATGCCGAGCAAGTAAGAGTGCTATAGGTGTTGAGCAAAGAAAAATCATACATGTGCCAAGCACCATTAATCTAGTATGTGCTGAGTAACACAAAATCAACATATGAGTTTGTACCTTCACAAACTCAGATGTAAACCATTTTTTGAGCCAACATAGAAGGATCTCAAAGGATAATAAGGATAAGAATGAATCTTTTATGTTTCCTATGCAATTAACATGCAACCAATAAGAAAAATTGAGAAGGCATGCAACCAATGAGAAAAGTGCAAGGAATGAGGGGGCATGAAAGATTCAATATGGATCATAGATCCATAACTAACCCCAAGTCTTTGTAATCCTTGAAAGGGGGATGAAAACCCCATTGTATGTGTGGATGAGAGTAGAGTATGGGTAAACTATAGCAAAATTCAGTGGGAAGTGTGCAAAAATTTAGAGGAACAAAGAAACAATTGCATATCCAGTTGATTAGAACAAAGTAAGGGATACGAATAGATATCAATCTCATAGGATCAAGATTAGAATGAGCAGAACCAGTGCCTGAAATCAACAATTTGAGATTGTAAGCAATTAGATTTATGAATCTAATACTCTCTAGCAATTGTATTAGAAGGAAAATCCTATGTTGATAGGTTAGCTTAACAGCTAGGTTGTAGATCCTTTGAAGAGGTGATAAAATCCTTTAACAGGGTGAGACTTCATGTAAAGTGTTTGTAACTCCTTTAACCAAGTCACTATTGACATAGTGTAAAGCATTTAACAGGGTAGGCCTTTCACAGGGCAGACCATCAAAAGTGGTCAAACATTATTGCTATAGTGATTTTGTGGGTATCATCCCCACCCCAAATTTACCTTCTCATTTTGGAGGGTTTTTGGGTTACCAAAATTTGGTGTTATATGTTGTTGATGCATGTGTTTACTTCATTTTTAATTAATATGTTTACATGCATTCAATTTACTTTTAGTTAAAAGTTTTAATGGATAAAATGCATTACTTCTTATTCACCCCCTCTCAGAAGTATTCTTCCCATTTGATTATTTCAACAATTGGTATCAGAGCATTGGTTCTCACAAGGAGAAGCCTAATAGCTTAGAGAAAAGATTTGAAGATGCAAGTCTTCAAACTTGTGAAGATCATAGAGAATCAGGTGATTGATGTATAACTTTCCCTACACAACTTGGAGGAAGCCATAGAAGAATTGAGAAAATCCTTAAAAAGAAGGAAGGATATAGCCATACTTGAAAATGACATACACGACGAGGACATTGATACCAAAAAAGTGTTTTCCAATGGAGATTCTAACGATTTTGATGCAAGAATAGAAAAATTGATAGAGAAGAATAGAGATCAAGCAGAAGAAATAAGAATACTCAAGCTTGAACAAGAATCAAAAGCTATAATGCTTTGTAAAGTAACAAAACAGAAGAAGAGAGCCATTAAAGACAAGGCCATGCTAGAAGATGACAAGAGAAATCTCACCAATAGACTAGAGGAGAAGATAATTGAGTTTGAAAGAATCTCAAACATGTAGGTAGACACCTTAAGCCAAATGATGAATGCACATTATGAACTAAATATGAAAGACATTGAGATTTCTACACTAAAGATACAGAATGAACAACTACAAAATGACCTAAAAAGAGAGAACGAAGTTGCAAAAAGTTTCAAAAAACCCAATGAGGCTATCAAGTACTTTGAGCAACTACTAAAATCACCAAGGGCTAGTAATGATACTTTAGGACTTGGTTACACCAGTATTGAACAAGGAGAATCATTCAAGACTGCAGAAGAAAGGAGTAATAAAGGTAAGAACACTAAACCTACTTATCATTTCTGTGGTAAAAAGGGACATACTTCTAATGTATGTAGGAGCAAGAATGCCCACTAGCATGATAAGCCTAAGAATGCAAGCTACTATCATAAGTGCAAGAAGTAAGGAAATCAAGCACATGAATGCAAGATAGATTATCAGGACACCAAAATTTGAAGGTCACTGCTACAATTGAAGAAATATGGACATAGATCATTTGAGTGTAGACCAAAGCTTATGTGGACATTAAACTAGTCAACAAGAGAAGGTAACCATGGTCATCACTATGATTGGGGCTATAACACTAGGTATAGCTATCACTACTGTCAGGAATATGAACACATTTCTGAAAACTACATAAGGACACATTTTAGAGGGAACTACAACAGATGGTTAAGTCAAACCACATGTTTTTGTTGCTTGAAGACTGGTCATATCAATAGGAATTGTACAACAAAGTCAAACACACCCAAGTTAGTAGTCAACAAAGGAAAAGAGAAGGTAGATTTTGAACATATTAGAGGACAAATTAATAAGACTTTGAAGAAGAAAGATGAATGCAACTCATCAAATGAAGGGATCACTTCATCTAATAGGTCAAGTGGTCACACCTCATCCAACTAAGCCAAGATAGGTATATGGGATTGATATACAAAGTTATATCATACATCAATCTCAATACAAATAAGCACTGCAAAGAAGAAAACAACATGAGAAAATATGAAAAGTTAAAACTCAAAATTTTTGCAAGTATTGCCGAGTTGTCCACAAATGTTGAGTAAATGTCAGTATATGTTGAGTTGCCAGTATCGACTGAGTTGATAGTTAGTGCCGAGTTGAGAAATGTCAATGGAAGCCAAGTGAAGTGGAAATCTAGTTGAAGTTGAGTAATGGAAAATCAATGGAAGATGAGTCATGTTGAAACCTTCAAGAGTCGAGTGTACAACTGTATGCACTAAGCATTTAATGCTAGGTTTTTAAAGATATAAGGTCAAATTTTGATCATTTCATGCCATTCAAACATAGAGAAAAGACAAGAAGAGCACAAAAGAGATCAAAGAACAACATTGAAGCCATTTGTATGGATTTCAAAAATGATCAAGCACAAAATTTATCAATCTAAGGTATTCTTCAAGTGCCGAGTTGCGCAGTGTTAAAGTTTAAATCTTTTAAAACCCTAGATAAATGAAATGGCTTAATGGCTTCTAGTTCTAAGAACCCAAAGGGTAAGGAAGGTCATGAGGTCAAATTGGTTAGTAATGAGGTCAAACAACCCAGGTTTAGGCCAATTCCAAAAGTTGCCTATAAAAATGACCATATTGGCGCACTCTCCATTATTCTGCCCAAAGTTGTTATGGTACAGGATGTAAGGAAATGTTATAATTGTAAGATAGGTGTATTTGGAGACCTTGAAATTTTTAAAGCATATGGAAAAATGTGTGATAATAGAATTTTGATGGATGAATTTCAAATAGTCAAGAAAAAGGTTTTAATCCATGCTGTAGTTTACCCCACAGGTTTTAAAACTGAGTGGATCATAATTGTTCTTAGTAGAATACACAATGGATGTTTGTGGTTGGAAGGAGGACCAATTAAAATAACAAAGAGGATAGTGCATAGAGTTACAGGCTTTCAAACCCTAGATCAGCCCAAGACCTTGCATAGTGACTCAAAAGAAGTTATTGAAAGAAACACAGGGGCTAAATGGAATAAAAGGGGCCTGACAATTGATACTATCACAGATCCCCTTTTGGAATTTTCTATGAGAGTCATTTCTTACAAGTTTTATCAATCTAGTAGACTGAATAGTGTACCATGTATTGCTATGGATGTAGCCTACAAACTTGTGAAGAAAGATCATTCATATGATCTGACAGAACTATTGTTGCAGTAGATAAATGAAAACTTGGGAGCAATAAGAAAATATAAAGGTGCTTAGTGTAAGTTTGGCTCAGTCCTTGTCTACATATTTTTTTAATGTTTTGGAAGAGGTTCCTTCGATTGGAAAGGTGAACTGGAATTCAAAAAAGTCATCCGTTACACAAATCAATGATTATATTGAATAAATGGGTGACAACTTTGAAGCACAAATGACAAGCTACTTTGAGGATTCTAAGAAATCCATGAAACAAAGATTGAGAGTACCAGTTTCCCTAGTGTAACAACATGTCAATGACATTTGCTTCTTAGTTGGCATTGATTACACCTACATCCAAGAAAAAGTTCCAAGGGTGAGATGGCTAAGGCCATTGGGATATGAGTTAGATGTTGATGAAGCATCGACAATAATCACTACATTGCTTATAGAAGAAATAAACAAGACTGCCAAACCTTTTTGCACATATGATGTTGTAAACTGTAAAGTTGAAACAGAGTTGAAAGCAACATCTGTAATTAAGAGGAAAGATAAACTAGTGAAGAAAATAAAGAAGAAATTTGGTGCAGAAATTGAAGGGGTAGTAGGTGTTGAAGAGGAAGAGAAAGAAGAAGAAGGTGAGAGTGAAGAAGAAGAGCAAGGGCAAGGCCCAATGGAACTCACTCAAGGCTTAGGGTAAGATAAGGAGGAAGATGTAGAGGAAGAACAAGCCAAGGAAGCACCAACACAAGCTGAGTCTAAGAAAAGGAAGGCTAAAATTCAGCCTCCAGCCCAGCCTAAAGCAAAGAAGGTTACAAAAACCACTCAAGCCAAGCCAACATAAGTAATAAGAGATACCACAAGGGCCTCTAGTAAAAAGGCCAAGGAGCAAGTGAAAGAGAAGAAAAAGGCTATTGAGGAGATTGGTCTAGTATAGAAGAAGCAAAGGAGAAAGTATGTAACACAACTAGATTCTGATGATGAAGAAACGATAGAATCAGAAGGAATTAGCCAATTCAGAGTGGTAAGAAATGTTCCTAGGTCTAACATTGACAAAATATGTAATAATTTTAGGAAGAATGCAGATTTTTATGGTTTGAAAAATGTTGATTTTAGGAAATTGAGTAGAGAGGATCAAAACAAAGTAGAGGAGTCAGTGTATGCCATGATGGTAGAATTTAAGATTACACCTCTTGAGTTAGACAATACTATACCTAAGGAGTTATATGAGATTATTAAAAACAAATGGCATTATTGTTTGAAAATGGAGAAGGAAATAAGAGAATCAAAACTGGCACAACTGATGCCTGATTTGACTAGAGGTTAAATAACTAAGGCTAACAAGAAACATGGTGGAAAATTTGCACCAAAGTATAGAGCCTTTAGCATCCTACAAAATAAAATTGAAGAAGTTGTCCAAAAATCAATAAGATTAAGGAAATCAATATATAAATTAATTGATGACAAGGATGAAAAAGGAGAAGAGAAGGGTGTAAAAGAAAATAAGGCTAAGGCCATTAAGAAGGAGAATGAAAAGAAACAAAAAGAGGAAAAGGAAATAGAAAAGAAAGAAAAAGAAAAGAGAGAAGAAGAAAAGAAAAAAAAAGAGAAAGAAGAAGAGAAGAAAGATGGAGACAAGAAAGAAAAAGGTGACGAGGAGGAGACACAAAAAGAAGATCAAATGGCAATAGTTGAGTAGGATCAACAACAAGACTAGAGTGTGCAAGACACACAATTGCCACCCCCTAGCCCTGCTTATGTAACCATCACACCTGAAGACAATATTACTATAAAGGATGTTATTGAAAAATCATGTTAGAACATCAATCCATTAACTACATAGGATCTCAGGAAGATCCTTCACTAATCAAATTTATAGGTACAATTATGCACAAATCCTATATCGGTGAGTGTAGATGAGTTATAGAAGGTAGTAGCACAACCAATAAGAGATAAGGTGAAATCACAAGAACCACCTTCCATCTCTATAGTTACTAGCACTAAACTCCTAATGCTTCCACCACCATCACAGATTGCAATAGTTGATACATCTATAATAGTTGACACCATTTAGAAGTCGAGTGTAGAAGCAGAGAAAGACATAGAGTAAATAGGATAGATTGCTACATCTGATACTATAGTACAAACAATAGGTACACCCCCACTAATTGTTGGCATTGATCAAGGGAAACCTGAAGAAGACAAGGAGGAAACATCAAAAGAAGAGGAGCAGGCCGGAATACAAACACTGGTCAAGTTACCAAAAATAGGCACTCCTAAAAAGACTCTTTAGAAGCCGAGCATTGATGCAATACCTTTGCAAATCTCTACACCAAGCTCAAGCTCAACCAAAGTGACCAAGGTAATTCACTATGGAGACCCTAAGTTAGATGAAGACATTATCATACCTACCTATGACTCTAAAACAATCAGCACTGAGCAGATCACAAAGATGTAGGATGCATTGAATAGGAGAAAGAGGCAAGAAATACTCAGGAAGGAGTATAAACATAAGCAATAATTGCATGAGATAAAGGACATCTTTATGGATGCCTTCAACTTGTAGTTACTAGATGAGTCAAAGCCTACAATGGAACAATTATCAAATATTGTTGACTAGGTGACAAGTGACAACCAAGAGACAAATGTGAAACTCATGGAATGGTCTGAAAGGAAGTTTCAAGTAAAAGTAAATGAGAAAATATCTAGTGGTATATCACTTCAACAAGTTGAATTGGCCAAGAACATTGAAAAGGTCAAAATTGTACTTGAGAATATCTTCTCATTGTACAACAAGCTGTGTGATTTTCCAATTTCACATAGGAGGCAAGCCAAAGGATCATGAGCTTGGAGAGGAATCTTAAGATTTCTAGCATGCAACTACCAAAAGACCTAGCTCAAAGTGAGAAGCATTTTACCCAATCACTTCACACTCAAAAGAAGTTAGCTGCACTTACAAGTGAAGAGGCCAATATAAAGGCCAAATTAATGCAAATTCAATCTTCCATAACCCCACATTTGGAAGTACTCCATAAAGAGTAAGTCTATGCTGAAAATATTTTAAAGAAAGATCCTAATCTTTCTACATTAGATGGACTTGTACGCATTTTTGTAGAGACTGCCATCTAGCATAAGTCACTAGAAATTTCTTTGGAGAATTGGGATGCAACTCTAAAAATGATTATGGAGGTAAACAATACATTTTTGTCAAAATATGGTATTACTTCTTAGCACCCTTTGACATAAGTGTCAAAAAGGGGAGAAATAAAAAAAAGGGGGAGAATACTAAGTATTTTAGTGATTACATTCTTTCATTCATTCTTTTGGAGAAAAAAGGGGGAAAGATTGTAGATAGCCAAAAAGTGAAGATAAGAGATAAGACAGTCTGTGGGGGAGATACAATGTTTTGAGAATTATATGGAAGGTAACATAGGTACAGAGTATAGAAAAAGGGCATAGGAAAAGAGTATTAGATACACCAGCACAAGAATTTTGGTTATAGGAATGAAATGGCATAGTTAGCTCAGGGGGAGTTATAAGAATTTTAAGGTATATTGTTCCTTACACAATTTTGAACAAGTTTTTGAAATTTTGTATATATGCCAAATAGATTGGATAATGTACTCACAAGGTCAGATAAATGAAGCTTAGTTAAGTGTTTTTGAAACTCATGTCAAAGGGGGAGATTGTTGGTCTCATATTGGTTTTGACAATTGAGTGTCAACACACTTAACCAATTTTTATATAGAATTTGAGTACACTATATATGCCGAGCTATAGTATGTGTTGAACTAGAATTCCAACAGGTGCTCAGTGATCCTCATGTGCTGAGCAATCTTCTGGTGCTGAGTGAACAACAAGTGACGAGTGACTTCAGGTGTTGAGTGAACCATATGAGCTAAGTGATATATAGGTGCCGAGTCAC
The DNA here is from genome assembly GCA_028749045.1 of Cupressus sempervirens. NCBI lineage: Eukaryota > Viridiplantae > Streptophyta > Pinopsida > Cupressales > Cupressaceae > Cupressus > Cupressus sempervirens. The sequence goes on from CM053783.1 coordinate 112,743,499, forward strand.
ACTTGATGCCAAAAAAGTAAGAGTGCTATAGGTTCCAAGCAAAGCAAAATCATACATGTGTCGAGCACTAGTAATCTAGTATGTGCCAAGTAAAATAGAATCAACATATGAGTTTGTGCCTTCACAAACTTAGATATAAACCATTTTTTGAGCTGACATAGAAGAATCTCAAAGGATAATAAGGATAATAATGAATTTTTTATATTTCCTATGCAATCAATATGTAGCCAATAAGAAAAATGGAGAAGGCATGCAAACAATGAGAAAAGTGCAAGGAATGAGTGGGATTTAAAGATTCAATATGGATCGTAGATCCATACCTAACCCTAAGTCTTCATAATATTTAAAAGGAGGAAAAAAATGCCATTGTATGTGTGGATGAGAGCAGAGTATGGGTAAACTATAACGAAATTTAGTGGGAAGTGTGAAAGACTTAGATGAACAGAGCAACAATTGCATATCTAGTTGATCAGAACAAAGCAAGGGATACAAACAAATATAAGATCTCATAGGATCAAGATCTGAATGAGCAAAACCAGTGCTTGAAATCAGCAATTTGAGATTGTAAGCAATCAGGTTTATGAATCTGATACTCTCTAGCAATTGTATTAGAAGGAAAATCCTATGTTGATAGGTTAGCTTAACAACTAGGTTGCAAATCCTTTGAAGAGGTGATAAAATTCTTTAATAGGGTGACACTTCATGTAAAGTGTTTGTAAATCCTTTAACCAGGTCACTATTGACATAGTGTAAAGCCTTTAACAAGGCCAACCTTTCACAGGGCAGACCATCAAAAGTGGTCAAAAATTATTGCTATAGTGATTTTGTGGGTATCATCCGCACCCCAATTTTACCTTCTCATTTTGGAGGGTTTTTGGGTTACCAAAATTTGGTGTTATATGTTGCTGATGCATGCGTTTACTTCATGTTTAATTAATATGTTTGCATGCATGCAGTTTACTTTTAGTTAAAAGTTTTAATGGATAAAATGCATTACTTCTGATTCAACCCCCCTCTCAGAAGTATTCTTTGCATTTGATTATTCCAACACAATATTCTCTATTATAGGAATCATCTTTGATGTGTATTTGATGTTATATTCTCTTCAATGGATGTTGTCTCTGATATACAATTGTATTGCTTGCACCAGCAGTTGCTATTGCAGCCTTCAATTCTCTATATTTAAGAGATTCCACAAAGGGAATATATAATTTATAAAATCAATTCTTCTTATATACCTTTGGAGAGTCGATCATCTTGTATAAATATGTGCTTTGGGACATGCTGGAAAGTCATCACCTTTCATAACCAATTTATTTGTTCTTCATGATTATTATGAATAAATCATGGATGATTACCTAAACATTATGAGTCATTAAGGACAATCAATAATGTAAGCCCCATAATGTTGGCTAGTATAACAATACAGTAACAATGTATAATCCATTACATGAATTGGAAGTGAGGCCCGATCATGTTGATGCATGGAAATACAAGTAGTGATGGTATACACACTCATCAACTTAATATCTAATAGAGGTGTTTATCAATGCAATATGCCATGGGTGCCTCTAGTCAATTTATATACTAATCACCAATATTCTTGCTTTATAGATGTGTGCATGTCCTGCTCTTTCAACACCCTCCATATAATCTTCCCCTTTTTTGGTAGAGATGATTTTTATGTGAATTGAGATGCCTATAAATTGGAGTATTTTCTGGCAAAAATGTTGATTTTTATCATCAATATTGCTATTTATTAATATTTTCCCTATTCTCATTATAAATCTATTTGTTTCATGTATTTATGATTGATACCAATCCCTACCACAATCAATGATTATATTATTATTGGTGATGTAAAGATATTCCTGACTGGTCTTGTAAAACCAAGGAGAAATAATGCAAGGTTAGATAATATATGATTAGTTTATAATGTGAATATTAATGAGTGTTAAATATTAATAGATTAATATATTATTTGTAATCCAATTATAACCCTACCAAAAGGCATCTTGTTTATTAATGTTGGATGTTATTTTAATACACTTGATATAGAATCTACAAGTTGCAAACAAATCATCCTTCTTCCACCAATGAGTCATTTCATTCAAGAAAGACCATGTCTGACGATATCAACACACAACAAAATAGGGAGATAATTGCTAGAATATAGTCCAACTTAAAAAGAAAAGGGGATGGAAAATTTTATTGTCCTTGAAAAATTTGTAAGGGCTTAAAGACTCAAAGATATCTAATCAAAATAGTTGAGGAACATTGTAGGCAACATGGTCACATTGAAGGGGGAAACAAATTTCATCCATTGGTATATATTTTAATAATTTATAAAATACATAAGACATGATTTTATGATGACATCATGGTCATGGTTAATATAATGTCATCATTTTGATATAGGCCCACCACCTTGGGTTTCATGTTATGGACCATGACAATTTAGAGAATGTGGATTTTGAAATGAGGGAGCATGGACATGTGAATATAGAAGTAGAAGGTAATGATCCAATTGAAGAAGATCACGATGATGAAGAAGATCATGAGGATAAAGATGATGATGATGATGATGATGATATTGACACAGAACTTAATGTACCTATACTTGAGAAGACACATGAGCCCTTATACAAAGATCCCAAACAACTCTTCTTACCATTGTATTGTTGTTGGTGAACTTGAAGGTTATGAATGATTTATCCAATGTAGCAATGACATGTATGTTAAGGTATGTCATCTTTTTACCCTTACAATTAACATTCTTTATATTTACAAGTTTTTTGTCACAGGTTGATAGGTGAGTGTTGTTTAGCACCATCAAACATTCTACCTCGCTCGTACAAAGAATTAATTGCCATTATGAAAGATATTGGAATGGAGTATCAAACAATACATGCATGTTTAAATGATCATATTATATATCATAAACAACATGAATTTGCAACACAATTCCCTATTTGTCATATTAGTAGATATCAATCAGATCAAATAATTAAAAAGGTGCCTCACAAGGTTCTTCGGGTTATTTCCATTATTCCACATGTAGAACAATTATTCAGGTGCAATAGCTTGGCACATTTTATGGCTTACCATGCACACAATTTAAGTCAACCTAAAATTATGTGAATGTCTGTGGATGGTTCAACATTTAAGGAAATAGAGGAAAAATGGCCACACTTTAAGGAAGAACCTCATAATCTCAAGCTTTCATTGACAACAAACAGTGTCAATCCATTTGGAGAGATTAGATCCACTTACTCAGTGTGGCTAGTTTTTTTTATCAACAATAACATTCCTCCTTGGATGATAATAAAGAGGGAGCACATAATATTGGCACTGATTATTCTAGGTTTTATTTTATTTAATATTCATCTAAATTACTTTATTATAAATAATCCATCAAAATGGTCATAATAATTATGTAATGTTTTTGTTCATCCAACTAGGTAAGTACCAAGTTAAAGATATCGATGTATTTATTAAGATCCTTGTCAATGAGTTGATGGTGTTATGGAATGGGATCACTATGTATGACATCTCTAGACCGATACGACATAGAAAATTTCAATCCTATACAATGCTTGTATGGACAATACATGATGCCCCTAGGCTAACACATTTTTGTGGTATGTTCTCTTCTTAACACCTCTTTTTTGGTATGTTATACTACTAACACAAAGTTAATGCATTTAATCCAATTATACATGATCTTGTAGGTCTTTAGACAAAGCAAAAATTTGCATGTTCAATTTGTGCTCCAAAGATGAAATCTCATAATTCAAACATTTAGGAAAGTAGGTGTTCAATGAGAATAGACACTTTCTCCATATAAATCATAAGTACCAAATTGCCAAAAAACATCTTCTCATTGGGAAAGAAGAGACTACATCAAAGCCATGAAGAATGACACCTTGGCTATGGAATTTGGAATACAATAAAATAAATCGTAGAGGTAATGTCATTCCATCTAATGGTTTTTTTTTTGAAATTCATATATTGATTTTGTTTATTGATGATGTAATTGATGCTCCTAAAGGTTGTCAAGGCATTAATGACCAACTTCCAAAAGGAGTAAAAAGTTATCCTACATAATTTAGTAGGTTGTTGTACTACGAGCAACTCCCAAATGTGCATTTTTTTGATCCTATGCATATTGGAAAGAATGTAATAGAGACATTATGAAAAATCTTGGATGGAAGGCATGACAAAGACAAAATTGTCAAAATTTGTAGTGACATTGAAGAATCCAACCATGCAATGAAAAAATTCATTTGATCAAATAAAAAATGAGACCAGATTGATACAAGTGCCCTTAGTTGGTTATTGTTAGAGAAATAGAGCAATTCTATAAAAGAAGTCATAAAAAAATATGTTTTCCCATAGGATTTGCTGTGAACATAAATGATCTCATATCAAAGAAAAGTGAATTTGGGTCAGGGATGAAAACATATGATTGGTATACATTTATCAAGGTAATTCTTGTTATTTTGTATTCACTATATATTTGTATACTACATGTAGTTTTTCTTACTTTCTTTTATAAAATATTGATAATCTCATTTTACAAATATTGTAGTACATTCTACCTCTATATCTCCCATACCACTTTGAGAATAGTGTCAAATAAGTTATATGTGATTTTGGAAAATACATGAGGTGGTTTTCGTCAAAAGAAATCAATAAAGAAGATATAAAATATTGAAAGAGAAAAATTCCTCATCTTATGTGTGAAATGAAAAAGTGTCTACCTCCAACTTTTTTTAATTCACAAGAACACTACCTCATACATCAAGTTGAGGAGATTGAGTTGTGTGGACCTGCACCAACTAGATCAATGTGGGTTGAGAGGCACTTGAAATTTTTGAAAGGCTTGGTTTGGCAAAGAGCACATCCTGAGAGTTCTATGGTGGAGGGATATATGGTGTACCAGACCATGGTGTACATTAGTAAATATCTTCTTAAGTTTGTAGCAAAGATCCATGTAGATCATATTTGGGATCCAAACTCCATTAAAAAATTTGAAGGGGAGTGCTTCATGGGAAAAGGTAGATAGAGGAAAGTGAAATATAAATATAAGATGCTATTGTAGTTAATTAATTCTTATAAATCTTGAATATAAGTTATTTATAACTTGTGTATTTTTTTAATATAGCTAGTTGAGAGTGGGATGCAATATATTTGTATATTATGAACAATCTTGATTGGATGATGATATGGATTGAAAGATGTCAAAAAAATGGTTGCTCATTAACATGGGAAGGTGTTGCTTCATTGGTTACAGAATTTCATCATAATGGAGATTCCAGTGTTATGCCAATGGTAGTTGATCTAGTAAAGGGTTTAAGAGGTGGATAGGTACATAAAAATTTATTAATGATCATCACTCATATTTTTCATATCAACTCACAATGCAAATAATTTTCACATGCTTCAAAAATTGCAGGTCAAGCACCAAAAGCTATGCACTATCATGGTGAAATGTCCCCTTTTCTGATTTTATATGGTATTTCACACCTCTAATCAGATTTTCAAAATCAAACAACTGCTATCACAAAGATCCACCAAATTTCTCAAGAAACCCCAAATCGGGTATGCCGAAAATAGTGCCAAAAAGCTTCATAGCTTCACCTGTTATTAATAAATCTGAAAGTGGAAATTTTTACAGAAAGTTCAGCAGCATAACAGCCTACAAAATGACATTTCTAGATCTATATAGCCTTTACACAACAGCTCACAAATGTAGGACAAAAACTATGCTCATCGGGCTCCCGAAATTAACACAAAATGCCCGGAAACACCACAAAAAAACTAATAAAATATCTCAAAAGTTTAATCATGTCCCAATACATATATTCAGCTCTATTTTAACAGCTTAAAGTCTGAAATACAGAAGCAACCAAAACTGATATGAAATGCTCAACTGAAAACACCAAACTCATGCAAAAAAACACACCCAAAAACCCACAAATCTACACTGTTCAGCACAAAGGCAAACTCTGTATGAGCATGCACATGGAATGGCATCAAACTCTCATCCTTAGCCTTCCTGGAAACTTGCAAACTCTCGTTCTTGGGTCTCCCTGGAAACCTGCAAACTCCCGTTCTTGGGTCTCCTTCTCCACAGGTTTGGCAGCCTCTGAAGAATAACAAAGAATGAGCGAAAATCAAGTCTGGAATCCCCCCCCAAAATGCCTCCAAACCTCTTTTAAAAAGGGCATAACTGTAACTCACATCCAAGAGAGGTTAATGAAACATATTTTAATAATAATTATCATTTATTAGTCCAACGGTTTCCAAAGATTAACTCCCTTTTTCTGAAACTTCACTTTCTTGGGCCTGCCTGTCTTAGCAAAGATTATTATTTTTTAATTATTTGAAAAGGGGACATGACAAGTCCTCCCCTCCCAAACATTGATTGTCCTCAAGCAATGGCTGAAAAATAAACCAATCAATCCTCCTGGATCCCAAATGTAGTCATGAACTATACTACTACCAATTAACACAGACTCCTGCAAGATCCTCTGCAATATGACCAAGAGGAATCCATAATCAAACTGGCAATTATAGCTCAACCAAACTCCAAAATCACCATTACCACAGTCAAAACCCCATGAGACACAAACTCTTAGAATATAAAAACCCAAGTAAAGTGGACTACCAACATAGTAAATACCATCAATGCATTCCACTGGCCTATATGGAATGTACAATCCAACTCTGCAACAATGGTGAATGCTCTCAAATGAAACTATACCAAGTATGGAGAATCCACACACTGTACAACTCTTGTAGTCAACACAACTCTGTAGATCATTGACACTATCTCATAACCATAACTCCCATGCACCCCTGATGGTGAAAAGCCATCATAAGATAAACAACAAGAAATGGAACCCAAACCAAATTTTCCTGCCATCAACTCCTCAGCATAAGGATCAATTGTTAACTGATGTACATACCCTGCAATATAATGTTGATTAAAAAACCCAACCTCAGTCAATAGCTCACCATGAACAAGTGATACAACCCACTGTGACTGATCACTAGCTAAGTCAGGAGATGTCATAGCCAAAGGAGTAGAATCAATAACAACACTTGCTAAAGCATCACTCCAAAACTCCTGCTCTAAGTCATGTATTATCAAGCTATCAACTACAGAACCTGTCGCCATGTCGTGCCCATCACAACTCTCATCTCGAGGCATCAAACTATTCCATAACTGATGATAAGCACTAGGAACCAAAGTACATCTCTGTATCATAATCTCATCAACATGGTCATCAAAGGTAAATTGATGAGCGTACCTCATAGCATAATGCCGATAGAATGCGCCAATCTCAGTCAGTGGCTCAGACTATAATCCAGATGAAACTAACTGCAATTGATCATCAACCATGTTGGAACTGACTACTACCTCCAAAGATATCACCAAGGGAGTAGTATTACTAGCAGGAACCATGCCAACACCAACATCACACATGACCTTTGATACATCTCTAGTCTCTGTGCCTTCAGTACTAGAGGCCACCACCCTGTCAGGCATACAATAATCTACTACAATACCCAACTCAACTAAACCTGACTCTAGTGGGAATGAACCTAATATGCCAACGTTAGTATCAAGGATGGATGCATCCCCATCTCCACTGTCTCTGACAATCTCAGCCTTGGACATCCTCGAATCACCAAACACCATAGCTTGTGACTGTATAGAATTAGATAAAGACTGTAGTCGCTCTAACTCCATGGTCACCTTAGCCAAATGAAACTGTGACTCCTTGAAAGCCAACTGTGTACTCTCAAGAATCTCAGAAGTCACCTCAAGCTGCTCAGTAAGCTCACTCACCTCATCTTCCTTGGCCAAAAATGCATCATATGTTGTACTACCCCACTCCATAAGATAATCTCTGTCAGCTACCAACTGCATATAATTCTGTCTCAAAATCCGAATAGCCTCCCATAAAGAGTGGATCTCTGTCAAGGAAAGATAACTTCCTTCCTGCTCATCACTAGTAGGAGAACCCCATCCATAAACTGCTAATAACTGACGAGTAGCATCAAAATGTTGGCAAGTGATAGCAATGTCTCGGTCACTAACTCTCAACTGATTAGACACATGATGGCATTGGCTTGACTATCTCCTACAAACCTCCTTTGATGCACTGTCTAAAGGAGTATCCTCAAAGTTACTAGTCTCTAGAGTATTACCATCCATGTCCTGTGAATCAACTCTAAAGCTCATATCAACATACAGAGTATCAAAAACTATAGCACTACTGTCCAACTCCTCTGTACCCAAAGAAACTAAGTCTTCAAAATTGCCCACTACATCCTCCTAGATGTCATCAATGCATATATGATCCTGGGACTCATCTGTACACACTGCCAAATATGAAAGATCATCAACACATTCCAGCAAGTATGGTCGACTGGATATATGAACAAAGCCCAACACCGGTGTATAAAAACTAATACCAACATCAGACAAGATACTGGCACAAGAAAAGACAACACCATGTAATCTGCTAATCAAATCCATGATAGCACCCAAACAAACACTGCTACCAAAAAGTGTTAAAGATCTCCAGTCAACTAAATCCCAAACACCAATATAACAATCTCGAGTCCATATCCGTAAACTAGAATCAACTGGTAACTCAAGAAAACTCCTCACCTAAGTAATATGACCAATACCAACTAACTTCACATCCTTGTCATGATGAGGTAATGAAGTCACAATACTATCTTCACTCACCTTCAGCTGACAGGATAAATCATGTGAAGTACTACCTGCCTCAACCTCATGTGATGAAGCATCTAACTGTGCCTGGTACTCTTTCTCAACAAAGTCATGAATGCTCAATGTCTGCTCATCTCTACCAGGTATCTCACCATCCTGCACAACAACATCCTCATAATCATCATCTGAACCCACTAAACTGTAGTCACTGCCTGTTGTAACTATACCATCCTGAATACCTGTGGCATCACCCTTTGACAACCTGTAAACAATTGTCTCAATTTGAGTATCAAGTTGACTGTTACTATCAATCTGTGTAATATCCTTTCCCACCACCTCCTATGGCAAAGTAGAATCTGAGACCTCTACCTGGCTATCAGCTAGTTTCTCAAACTTCTCATGCAAGTTCTTGGGAATTGTATCATCTGTCCTATGAGAAAATCTGCCAAATAGAAATCCAGTCAACTTATCCACCTTAGCTGGGTCAGATAACATGTCATTCATTATACGGTGGTGCTCAACCAACTATTTAGACATGTCATGGCTTATTTTCATAAGTTTATCTTGAATGTCTAAATAACCATCCTTTCTACTATTTTGACTCTGGCTATCAATTGTCCAAGATCATTCCCTCTGAGACTCTGTACTATACCTGTCCATTCTGGATAAAGTAGAGTGTAACCCCAATAAGATATAACTTCTTCAAACACCAAGAACTAACATGTAAATGATTAGAAGTAGCATGCAACCATAGATTTGGACATGCAACTGATTAGAAGCAACATGAAACCACCAAATTATGACATGCAAGATCTGGGTAGTTGTCAAAACTGACATGCAAAATCTGGGTAGTTGTCAAAACTGACATGCAAACTTCTACAACCACCAAATTCACCAAGAACTAACATGAAAATGATTAGAAGTAGCATGAAACCATAGATTTGGACATGCAACTGATTAGAAGCAACATGCAACCACCAAATTATGACATGCAAGATCTGGGTAGTTGTCAAAACTGACATGCAAGATCTGGGTACTTGTCAAAACTGAAATGCAAACTTCTACAACCACCAAATTCACCAAGAACTAACATGAAAATGATTAGAAGTAGCATGCAACCATAAATTTTGACATGCAGGTGATTAGAAGCAACATGCAATCATAAATTATGACATGCACGATTTGGGTAGTTCTCAAAACTGAAATGCAAGATCTGGGTAGTTGTCAAAACTGACCTGCAAACTTCTACAAACCCTCAGGCTGGCAAGATCATGGCTCTGATACCATTGAAATGTCCCCTTTTCTGATTTTATATGGTATTTCACACCTCTAATCAGATTTTCAAAATCAAACAACTGCTATCACAAAGATCCACCAAATTTCTCAAGAAACCCCAAATTGGGTATGCCGAAAATAGTGCCAAAAAGCTTCATAGCTTCACCTGTTATTAATAAATATGAAAGTAGAAATTTTTACAGAAATTTCAGCAGCATAACAGCCTAAAAAATGATTTTTCTAGATCTATATAGCCTTTACACATCAGCTCACAAATGTAGGACAAAAACTATGCTCATCGGGCTCCCGAAATTAACACAAAATGCCCGAAAACACCACAAAAACACTAATAAACTATCTCAGAAGTTTAATCACGTCCCAATACATATATTCAGCTCTATTTTAATAGCTTAAAGTCTGAAATACAGCAGCAACCAAAACTGATATGAAATGCTCAACTGAAAACACCAAACTCATGCAAAAAAACACACCCAAAAACCCACAAATCTACACTGTTCAGCACAAAGGCAAACTCTGTATGAGCATGCACATGGAATGGCATCAAACTCCCATCCTTAGCCTTCCTGGAAACTTGCAAAATCCCATTCTTGGGTCTCCCTGGAAACCTGCAAACTCCCGTTCTTGGGTCTCCTTCTCCACAGGTTTGGCAGCCTCTGAAGAATAACAAAAAATGAGTGAAAATCAAGTCTGGAATCCCCCCCCAAAATGCCTCCAAACCTCTTTTAAAAAGGGCATCACTGTAACTCACATCCAAGAGAGGTTAATGAAACATATTTTAATAATAATTATCATTTATTAGTCCAACAGTTTCCAAAGATTAACTCCCTTTTTCCGAAACTTCACTTTCTTGGGCCTGCCTGTCTTAGCAAAGATTATTATTTTTTAATTATTTGAAAAGGGGACATGACACATGGCCACAAATTTTGCATAAAAAGTTGGATGAAACTAAGAAAACTCATGGTTCTAGGATAACTGTTGTTTTTGAGGTCACTAATATATCATCTAGAAATGACATACATCCTCAACAATCTCAAAATCAATACTATGGCATCTTGGATGATATAATTGAGTGCAACTTTAACTCCTTCAAAGTAGTTCTATTCATTGTCAAATGATATAGGCTATGACTGAATCAAAATGATCTAAATAAAACTATTATTCAACATGATAATGGATTTACAATGATTAATACAAGTTCATTTGAGCTATTTGGAGATGAGCCCTATGTTCTTCCAAGCCAATGTGACCAAGTGTTTTACTTAGAGGTTCCACATAAACAAGGTTGGTCATTTGTTGTCAGACATGAACCAAGAGGAAGGTCGATAAAGTATAATGTTATGAAAGAAGAATATGTTTGAGATGATGAAGATCAAGATGATGGTGATGATGATAATGACAATTTTGGTGATGATGATGATGATGATGGTGATGGTGATTGTTGGTGTAAAAAAGTATTTACTTATTACACTTACTTAAGTTTATTAGGTTTATGAATTATTTAATTATTTTGCATTATTTTATTTGTGAGACACTTAGGAGTTTGTGCACTCTTGTCTGTTGTCATGATGACATCACAAGGGGTTTGCACCTCTTTTAAGCACATGGTGTCTACAATACAGGAATCTTCTACAGACTTATGACACTTTGTCATTCTTATCCATTCATCTAGAATGTTGGATAAGGTGCTTAGTTGTCTTATCTTCTGGTTGTTTCTAGAGACATTCTAAGTGCTTCCTAAGAGGCCTTTATATACAGGCGCTCCTAGTGTACGCTTAGTTATGACATATTGAATACATTGTCATTTTGATCATACTCTCTCTCTTTTTGGTCTACTGTGTGCTTGTGTCTGAGTTCTTAGTTCTTGGGTGAACTTTTCCCTTAAGAAAATTCTTACATGGTATCAGAGCAACTTGGAGACTTTCTCATCACAAAGCTATTCGAGACCATGCTTGTTTCATCACCTCAGCTCAAATTTGGAGTGCTACAGAAATTGGATGCATCTAGAGCTAGATCTGACCTCGCCATTATGTCCAAAATGTTGAACTAGTGAAAATTGACTATAAACATGCCTACCTTGGCCTAAAGTCAATCGTGAGGAAATTTTTTTTTGCAAATCAGAACCTGAAGGCCCTAATTTGCATTATGGGTATGGTCATCTTTTATAGATTTAATTAACTTATTTGATCTGCATTTTTTATTTTTGTTATTTTTTCTGCCCTCTGGGCAATATAGAAGGAGGGCCCTAGTAGGGCCCTGCACGCATGTTGAATATTCCTACAGTGGGCATCTCTTTATTTGGGAGATATTCTATTTAACACTTCCCAAATACCCTTCACACAAGCAACTTCAGGCACCATTCACTCTTCCACGTAATCTAGGGGAACCTTCTTTGAATTTCACATTGCAAAGGTTTTATTTTAAACATCACTAATACAAATACCCACTCAATGTGGGATTAACCCTTCAACCACCAGCAGCATCACCAGAATATTTCGTCAGCTATAGTTATTATTTTGAGTAGCACAACATTTTTTGGCCACGCTTTCAACCCTTCAACATCTCTGTACTCAAATTCTCATTTAGTGTTTGCTTCCCAGAGAGATTTAAAGTTTCCCGATGTGTCTTTGTAAATACGGCTCGTGTGTTCATTCCACCTATGAGTTCCAAATTTTCAAAAACTTGATTCATCTCTAGCAACAGTGTGATTGAATTTTTGACTGTGCATGACTGTCTTCAGTGGGAGCCAAAGTCTCTAGCAATCGCAAGTTAATTTCCTGGCTTCATGACTAAGTTTCTGGTAGTGGTTTCTCCATAGTATTCTCCAACAAACTGTGTAAGGTTTATTCCAGTCATTTTTGAAACCCTCCCACCCTACATGACATTCAAGCATGTGGCCTATAGTCATTTGTTCCCACCAACTATCTACCACATCACCCTAAGGTGCAAATGTTTTGCTAACATCATCAGAACACGTTGTTAAAATTGACGACCATTTGACCATCATTTCCAAGCATCTTACAATTGTTGTGATAGTTGTTTGACCATCAAATTTAGACTCACAATTTTCCTTTTAGACCCCTCTCCAGATTGCTTTTTAGTTTGGTAGCCTAACTTTGCGAGCCCATATCTCAGACATCTGGACTCCAATTTAGGTACATTTTTTTTGAAATTAGGTAGAATTTCTTGAATTTTATAGTGGTGTGATGTTTTCTAGTTTTGGTGCACAAATTTTGTAGAAATTGCATTTTTTGGTGACTGTACCTGCATAATCTTGCATTTTGCAACTTTAGAAGCTCTGTACGGGCACATCTGGTCACTTTTTTCAGGTTTTATTTTTTTTTGAAAGTGCATATTTTTTCATCTACTTCCTAGATCTAAAGTCAAATTCTAGGGTTGTGTGGAACAATTTATCACTTTCAGAATTAGGCCTTCTTTGGCATTGTAAAGCTTTGATTCATTTTTATAATTGTTGTAAATCTAAGCTACAGTGCTAAAGTGATAGATTTAAGCCTCATAAGGTAGTTGTAAAAGAAAAATTAGAAAGTCCACTTTATTCATTTTGACAAGTGGCCCATTGTAAACGCACTACTTATAATGTGCCAACATCTTTTTTGGGGGGGTCTTTTGATTGAGTGAAAAGGGCGGGGGGGGGGGGTGTCTCTATTGTGCTCTTTTTATTTTTTGTATTATGGGTTTTAAATGTCCTCCTTTAACTTCATGCAACTATTCTACATGGAAAGATATTGCATGGAGTAGATTAATGGAAAAAGGATATAGTCTATATGTTGATGGTACAATCACCAAACCTACTGATGCTAAAGAACTTATTGATTGGCAAAAACAAGACCAACATGCTTTAGGTGTTATCAAGAGTTGTGTACATGGCGATCTTCTCTTCCACATTAAAATTTGTTCAGAACCTAAAGAAGCTTGGGACAAACTTGAATAGTTGTATGGTAAAGTGGATGAAGAAAAGGGATTTTAGATTGAAGATGATCTACTTCTCTTGGATCCTAAGAATTTTGACACAATTTAGGATTATATCATTAAAGTGAATGAATATAGGCACTTTTGAAAGATTGTGGAGATCCCATGAAGGATGATAGGTTAATTCATCATATCCTAAAGAGGCTACCTTCTAAGTATGCCAACTTTGTTTCAAGTTTTAATACTCACAGGTTGACCATGGGATCTACTTACCAGAAGCCTTCCTTTGATGGATTTGTAGACATGTTGATTATTGAACAATCTCACTTGATGGATTTTGGACTTCTCAAGTCATCAAAAACCAAAGCCTTGGTGGCTAGTGATGATCACAAATCAAGTCAAGGGGGAAAAAGCAACAAGAAGAAGAAGCAGTGGAAGCAGAAAACACAATCTAAGACACAATAATCCTCCTCTCAACAAGGCAGTTCTTCTTCAAACAAGAAGGGAAGTAATGAAACAAAGGACAAAATTTTTTGTGCATACTGCAAAAAGCCAAATCATGACAAGCATCATTGTAAGACAAAAAGAATTGATGAGTTAGAAAATCTACTGAAGAAGAACAAGATTCAAGTGCCAGGTACTTCCAAGGATTCAACTCCAACCTCTTCGAAGGGTAAAGGTCAAGCACTTATGTAAAACACAAGTTCTTTGGAATGGATACTTAACTTAGGTGCCTCTTAGCACATGGGTTCTTCAAAAGAATACTTTTCTTCATTGAAGCAGTCAAAGGTACCACACATCTTCGTGGGAGATGATACTAAGATGGAAGTTGAAGGGAAAAGACATGTGGAAATGGAAAATGGGGAATTCAAAGATGTTCTGTACATTCCAAATCTAAGCTCCAATCTCCTATTAGTTTACCAAATCACTCACCTTGGAGATGGTCATAAGGTTGACTTCCTTCTAGATTCAGTGATGTTGTGAAGTCTAAGAGATGATTCATTGGTTGTAGTGGGGAAAGTCAATAATGACAAGAGGTTATACTGATTCTCCCACTTTGTGCCTAAGAGTCTTTCCCAAGCCTTGTTAACTCACTCTACTTCAAACATAGACTTATGGCATGAGTGGTTTGGTCACCTTGACTTTTTCTCTCTTCAGCAACTTTGCTCAAAACATATGGTCAAAGGTCTACCCAAAATTAGCTTTTCTAAGGGAGAGTGTTCCTCTTTTTCAGTGGATATGAATCTCAAGGAGAAGTTTGATAAAGGGAAGTCTTCTCGAGCTCCAGTTGTTCTTCAGCTAGTTCACATGGTATTATCAGGACCCTTTGCAGTGACTTCAGTTAGCCAAGGCCACAACATACTTACATTTGTTGATGACTTTTCGAGATTCACTTGGGTCTTCTTCCTTCATCATAAGAATGAAGTGGTTCATAAGCTTCAAGATTTCAAGACTCATGTTGAACACAAGTCAAGGAAAGCCATCAAAGTACTAAGGGTGGAAAATGAGAACAAATATGTAGACATAAGACTTAAGAACTTTTGCAAAATTGAGGGAATTGATCTTCAGAACTCACCAGCATTCAGTCCACACAAGACAGATGTTGTAGCTATGAGGATTAGGACTTTCAAGACCATGGAAAGTTACATGATTAACGCCAAGTCTCTCAATTCTACACTTGAAGTTGAAGCCATTAGTAGTGCTACTCACATACTTAAAAGGTCTCCTCATCTAGCCTTAGATGGTAAGACTCCTTTTGAGGCATGGTGTGACAAAAAATTAGTTGTGAGTCACCTTAGAGTCTTTGATTGTCTAGCATGGGCAAACCTTTCTTCTAAGAGTTGCAAGGCACCGACATCTAGGCCTTGTACCTTCATCGATTATAAAGAAAATGTGAAGACTTACAGATTGATGGATCTAAAGACTCATGATATTTTTGTGGAGAAGGATGTTCACTTTGAGGAAAGTTCTCCCAACTTATCCTCTAATCCTCTCCGCACTTCATATACAGTGGAAACTGATAGTGATACTAGTGATAGTGCTTCAACAGGTTCAAACATGTGGAGTTGTGTCAACAGTTGCAGTGAGAGGTCACATTAGTCTAGTCCACATGCTTATATTACCACAATAAAAGTTCCATCACATCATGGTACATCTCATCTTCTAGCTCTAGCTTCAATTGACTTGGGAGACAGGCTTGAGGACTTACATCTTCTCATTGATGAAGGTGATTCTTCTATAGTTGTTGTGAGGGCACACTCTGACCCTCATGTCCATTCTCTACATGATCAATATTCATAGGTTGGCATGATTGTGGATCCTTATGAACATCAATTAGTGGAGGTCTCTTTGTCAGTTGAGGAGATAGATGGTTCAGTGGAATAGGTTCAACAGACATCCTTGCCAAATTTGCATTCCTTCTTTTCAGCACAGTTGGAAGGGGTGAACTTCAACATCAATACAGGGATACTTGAGTAGGTTTTAGGGCCACCATACATCTTTAGTAGTGTACCTTTGCCTTTATTTCTTCGTAAGGGGAGGAACACCTTTTTGCATTCTTGGACTAGCTTCTTCATCGAAGCAACTTTCACTTGTCGGCATTCTTCTTTTGGGGGGGAAGCCTATTCTATCTCTCTTCCTTCTCTCATTCCCTTATGTATATACTGGATGTATGTAATAATGGGCGGGGGGGTCTTGATTACTCCATCCATCGATGCATCCTTCTTTATCTCTCTTTTTGGGGGAGGGTTTTTCCCATGAGGTTTTCCATCTTTCCCCGCTTTATGGGAGATTTGCATTTTTATTATGTACATGGGTACCTAACATGGCCTAGTAGCTGGGACCCATTATGTATCTTCATCCTAGTTCGTATGCTTAAGGGCATCCCCCTAAGTTGCACTTAAGGGGGGTGTTGGTGTAAATAAGTATTTACTTATTACACTTAAGTTTACTCAGGTTTATGCATTATTTAATTATTTTGCATTATTTTATTTGTGAGACACTTAGGAGTTTGTGCACTCTTGTGTGTTGTCATAATGACATCACAAGGGGTCCACACCTCTTTTAAGCACATGTTGTCTACAACACAAGAATCTTCTACACACTTATGACACTTTGTCATTCTTATCCATTCATCTAGAATGTTGGATAAGGTGCTTAGTTGTCTTATCTTCTGGTTGTTTCTAGAGACATTCTAGGTGCTTCTTGAGAGGCCTTTATATATATGCACTCCTAGTGTACTCTTAATTATGACATATTGAATACATTGTCATTCTGATCATACTCTCTCTCTTTTTGGTCTACTGTGTGCTTGTGTTTGAGTTCTTAGTTCCTGGGTGAATTTTTCCCTTAGGCAAATTCTTACAGTGATGATGATGATGATAATGTGATAATGATGATGGTGTCAATGATGACATTGATGATTGTGATGATGAAAATGATGATAGTGGTGATGATGATGATGATGATGATGGTGATGATGATGTGATAGATGAAGAAGATGATCAATGACATGATTGAAATATACAAGGTATGTGATCAATGACTCCTAATAAGCTCTGATTCTTAAGTACAACGTGCACCAAAATTTTCATTCAAAACCATATGTGCCGATATAAACATTAAGTATAACATGTCCAAATTTTTAAAGATATACATGACTCCTAGTAAGCTCTGATCATTTCACATGGAGGTCTCCTAAAATAAATTGAGTGAAATGTTCATGTTGTATTCTAAGTTATTTGTAGCTAACTTAATATAAATTATTAACATATGTAGGAAATTTAACCCCTTTGGTGATGATCATGCCCAATGACATAGATCAACAGGTATAAGTCAATAAATAGACATAATTTTCTTATATTCTTCTTTTCTAAATAGACAAAGAAGAACCATATAGACATGTAATTATATAATCAATTTCAACTTAGTACATTTTATATCTCTCACGTATAGACAAAGAAGAACTGTACGCATGGCTCACGACTTAATTATTTTATGTATGTTATTTAATTATTATCAAAATTCTCTAGTAGTTGAAGTGGGGATGTGACAATATCTCAATTGATGGATTGTAGGGACCACCAAATAGGTACTTGTTAGATCTATCTACATCAAATGAGGGAAATGAGGGAATGGTAGATAAATTTTCTACATGTACTATGGCTAAAATGGGGAGATCAACTAGAGGTCAAAAGATTAGAAAAAAATTCAATAAACACATGCAATTTTTCCTTACTAAAGGGGGGTCATTTTATTATGATGATGAGAGAAAATGTGACATCAAGTTACCCTTTTGGTACACACATATTGAGAAAGAATGGGTGCCTAATGAGCTACCTCCAATTAACACTGATTTTTATGTTAATGAGAGGATATATCACATAGCTCCATCCTCATTACATGGTTTGGGCATATTTTCCATGGATGGGATAAAGGTATGTTACATAAAACTTGTTGAATTGATGAAGTATGTCAGTCCCTATTAAAATTACAATGATTGGATGTATATTGTTCAATAAAAAAAAAGTATGCATAGGTATGCACTATCATAAAATTATATACAATGGAAAGAAAATGATCAAAGTAAAAGATTTGCTATGTACATTGATGGGAGACCAAAAGAAACTTGTAATATTACTAGTTTTATAAATAGTAGCTGACCTTCCTCAACTAATGAGCAACCCAATTGCAATTTTGAGGCATATGAGGGGAATCAAGTTTTTGCATGTGTGATAAAATCAATACGTGCAGGGGAAGAATTGCTAATAGATTACCATTTAAATCATATAGATACAAAAAAAGTTACTATCATGAGGATGGTAAGTACTGTATACCATTTTATTAATAAGGTTTTTTTTGCTAAGATCAGTTGGCTAAAGTTTTTATATTTAATCTTTGTCACAAGATGATATGGATCAAACATGGGATAGAGGCCACGAGGATGCTCCTCCTACCCATTCTTCAGCCATGATAAACCTTATTGAAATTGTGCAAATTAGATAGTTGAAGAATGTTATATTATTATCAAGGTTACACAAGGAAGGGGGTACTTTGGGTACGTAGGGTATTGATACTAGTACTGGTACAACTATTTTCCATAATAGGAGATGGGGGTACTTGGTTATCAAACTTAATTTTTAATTATACTTTTATATTCATAGAAAGTTTGAAATTATGAGTCATGATTTTTTTTTTTAAAACAAGAACAATGATAAAATTTGCTAATGTAATGTATTGTTTTAAGTTTCAAATTGTTGTATGATTGTAATAATAATATATGATAACTATTTAGATGCATAACAAAGAAGGAAGACTTTAAACATGAACAGGAAGATCATAAATCATATGACAATGACATATTGCAAATGATAAAATTTTGACTTGAGTAAAGATAAAGTTTATTGTTAATCAATATAGTATCAAAGTTTCAAACTGTTTAGGTATTGAATTAAGCTTGATAAACAACAAGCTAATATCTATAAAAAAAAAATAAAAATCAAAAATCTTAATCAACATCCTTATCTAGGATGCTCTCCACCAAGTACCTCATACTTGGGTACATGGGTATGAGTACCAGGGGTGTGGGTACAAGTACCCATGCAACCTTGATTATTATGTTATTTTATTTAGGGTTTTGGAGTTTTTATGAAAGTTTTACTGATATTTCTATCACAATTTGATGTTTATGATCGGGGAAGAGCACCTATAAGAATAGAGGCAGCTACTACCCTTTTTGATGAGGATATCACATATGTCCCTAATCTAATATACAAGATGAAAAAAAACCAAAAAAAATCAATATAGAAATAATAAGCATTTTTATCATCACTAAAGTTTTTATATTTAATCTTTGTTACAAGACAATATGAATCGCCCACAGGATAGAGGACACAAGGATACTCCAATTCCCATCCATTCCTTAGTGATGGTAAACCTTATTAAAATTGTACAAATTAGATAAATTAAAAATGTATTATTATGTTATTTTATTTAGGGTTTTGGAGTTTTTATGAAAGTTTTACTGATATTTCTATCATAATTTAATGTTCAAGATAGGGGAAAAGTGCTTGTAACAATAGAGGCACCTACCCCTTTTGATGAAAATATCCTAGAGGTGCCTAATTTAACATATATGATGAGGAAAAAATTGAAAAAAAATTAATTTAAAAATTATGAGCATTTTCAAAGATCCAAATCTAATGGCAGAGGTGCTAAAGAGGCAATAGGAATTGATGGCCATAGCACATCATTTTGAAGTAAGCAATAATGAATATTTAATTATAAAAAAATTTCAATAAAGGTTAATTTTATGTTGTGAACTAAACTATGTATGTGTTCTTGTTACAAGATTTTTTGCAAAATCAAGGGTCTGGTCCAAGACATCACGATGAGGCTAGTACTAGCAGAGCTCCAACTACCTTAGGTAAAATAATCCTTAAGTTGACAAGTTACAAGGAATTTTTTCTTTGATCGAACATTCAAAAAATTCTTAAGTTAAACTCTTACTTTTATTATATTTGAATGTCTTTGCTAAAAATATATTGTTCACTAGGTCATCAAGTGCAAGAGATTCCTAGGAGGTTGATAGGGTCCATCAAATATTGCTAACTACAATATCGACAACAAGGGCCATGCAAACATCGATGGCTTCACAGTCTATGCCTAGTAAATCCTTGTTTTGCTATATTTGGTTTTGTGTTAATTATGATTTGATCATTTGTACTTTAATCATGAGTGCATCTATTAGTAGATTCATTGCCAATGTTTGTGATGCCAGATATAGATCATAGTACATGTATTGGTGATAATTCACCATCATTTTCTAGATCTACTTGTGTTTCTAGCACAGGAGCTATGCAGATGTTATTGTTGATTGACAATAATGAATTGATGCCTTTGAAATGTCCTAAGCTTCCAAGTACTTTTAAATTATTAGTTTTTATATTGTAATATGCATTTACCTATTCATAATAAGTTTTGGATTGACGATCCTATGGCATTTTTTTAGGAAATAATTGCTTTTATAAGACACTTTATGACCATGCACTGAAGATATTTGAGCCCACCATACATATAAGTTACACAACTTTTCTTTTAGTATATTCAAGGTACACAAATTTAGTTAATTTTTCTATCTAACAATTTTGTGTTTTTTCTTAAAAGGTGGAACTTGCAAGAAAAAACAAAAAAAAGATTAGTTCATTAAAGATTTAAAGCACAAGTTTGGTAATATTTTTAAGAAGAAAATTTTGGAAAAAGCTGCAAAACATCTGAACACTATAAGGGACTCCTATAGAAGGAGTCTCATCCATAATTCAAAGTACGAGCATCCTCCCTTTATTTTAGTGAGGGATTGGAATGACTTCATTTTGGATGTAAAGGAAAAAATTGATTTTAAAAGAGGAGTTACACTTGAAAATGAGAGAAAAAGGTATGCAATAGTATTAACAACTAGTACAATGTAATAATGCATTGATTAGGAATATTTATATTTATATCATCTAACATATTTCAAAATTTTCATAGGTTGTAGGATATGTCAAAAGCAACAAAGGCCAGGTTGCAAAAGGTTGGGTAGCACAAACTTGGCTCTAATGGATATTCAAAACTTAAAACATGAATTGTAAGTAGGAGTATTAAAACATGAATTGTAAGTAGGAGTAAATAAATTCCTAAAAAAATTATTTATAAAATGGAAATAATTTTGATAAATCAAAAAATGCAGGGCTCTGAATTTAATTTAGAGGCCATGAGAGAATACCAAAAAATTGCCTTCAAGGAAGGCTATCAAGCCATGGCTGAATTCCTATGCCAAGCTACCCCAAACCAAGAGCCCCTTGCATCATGTTAATAGATAAATATGAAAAAAAATTAAAATTAGAAATTGAATACTTGAGCAACAATCTATTTGATAATAATGTGTGCGTGACATTGCAATGTAACCTCCTAATTGTAACACAGATCCTACACTGCATGATAAAGCTCTTGATGTGCATCATAGTGTCAATTGAGGTGTTCATTTGCTTTTTAAAAATAATTGTGTAATTATTAATACAACTTAACATCTTAAATTGAACTTGGTGTAACCTTTTTTGTGTATATTTTAGAGGATACAAAATGTCATGCTAAACGAGGATGTTCAGACTAATCACCATGTAGATCATGTGGCACATTCAGGTAAAGAAAATATATGTTTTTTTCATTTAAATAATTTTTTTGATTTATAGTTCTTTTATTTAACTAAATACATGTAATTAAATAATATAAATTATTTGAATTTAACACATGATGCAATTTTTTTTGTAGTAGAATCCTCTTTGGCGCAACAACCACCTCTTCCTAAATAGATGAGGAGGAGACATGTGTTGGTATTAGAATCCATAGAGGAGGGGAATTATGAGGGGAATGATGAGGAAATTGATATTTCTCTTACAAGATTCTTAAAAAAAAGAACATTAAGAAGCCCAAAAGGAAATGTTGTTAATAAATTTTATGTGTTAATGAATTATTCATGAATGTTGTTTGTTAATGAATTTTATGTATTAATGAACTGTTCATGAATTTTGCGTGTTACTGAATTTTATGTGTTAATGAATGTTATCGTGTGATTATAATGATTGAATTTTATATTTCAAAAATGGTTGAATGAATGAATGTTATTAGATGTTAATGGGGAATGTAGAGTGATGTTAGGAGGGAGGGGCCAGATGAGCTTCCAACTTCACATGGTTGGCCTTGTTAATTAGAGAATATTAAACTATTCTTGAAACTAAGTGAAGCTCAAAATAAAATAAACATAAATCAAGTTTCTAAGGCTAGCTATCCATGGCAAATATCTAGCACCAAAATATATAACACATGAGAAATGGCTAACTTGTGCAAAATGGGCTAGGTGATAGTTACTCTAGCAAAAAGAATAGCTAGTCACAACATTGTTTGGAATATGGTTGGTGTCTAGTTTGGGATATCTCAAGACTTGCTTTGT
The DNA here is from genome assembly GCA_028749045.1 of Cupressus sempervirens. NCBI lineage: Eukaryota > Viridiplantae > Streptophyta > Pinopsida > Cupressales > Cupressaceae > Cupressus > Cupressus sempervirens. The sequence goes on from CM053783.1 coordinate 112,766,463, forward strand.
CCTCCCCCAAGTGATGAACTTAGTGTTCTAATAATTGAAGGCCATGAGTTTGAAGAATATGTCATTGATGACATTGAGGACTCATTGCCATCTACTATCAAATTGGTCATTGGAGGTCTAGAAATTGCCTTCCATGCCAATTAAAAAGTCATAACATTTTCCAAGGACTAGAATATCTATCTCTCCCCTAGTTTCCAGTAGATTAGGGATGAGGAAGATGTAAAGTGTTGTAGTTACATTTAGTTTTACTATTTTGATTTTGTTAGACATCCTTTATATCAGGCTATCAGCCATCAGGATTCCACATGGTGATGAGGTTTTGTACTCATTTGCATACAAATCAACAAAACTTAGTGCAAAATGAAAACACTTGTGTAATCATTTAAGGAATTTTTGGATACTTCTTGTCATCAAATTTTTTAGAGAAAAAAAGGTGTTTGTAAAGACATTCAAGCAATTTTTTAAGTTACCCAATTATTTGTCAAGTCAATTTTTTTAGGTTTGTCAAAGTTTTGCCGAGACTGAATTTCCCAACTATGATTGGAAGATAAGTGTCATACATAAAGACCAATTGGTAAACCATCTAAAACAACCTTCATTGTCATGATCAAGTAGACTTTAAATACATATTTGTATCGTAACATATATAGATATTTACCATGAGAGCATGAAAATGAGAGAATTCCCTATATGAAACATATAGATTAGTTAAAATGGTTTCAATCTTGGTATTCTTCTTTTCCTAACACTTAATATCCATATTGTTTTTGCATTCTTACAACACATCTTCTTTCTAGGCCTTGGTTGCTTGTGTTTTCCATTGGACTACCTAGGATCCATGTTGCCTATCATCGATGCCTTATGTCCAAAGAATCCATGACTCTGGTCTTTTACAATTGGGAATTGTCTTCTTTTTAATGTTGCATGGTACTTGTTTCCATATCCCTACAATGTGCACTTGGATACTCAGTGGGTACTCAATGGAGAGCATCATAGCTAAGGAACTTGATTAAGATTTCTTATTTTTGTTTGCATATCAGCTTGTTGTTTAGCAAGCTTAATTCAATATATAATAAGTTTGAAAATTGATATAGTACTGATTAATAGTAAACTTTATCACTGTTTGAGTTAGAAGTTTATTAGTTGCAATATGTCATTGTTATATGATTTATGATCTTCTTGTTCATGTTTAATTTTTGAAGTTTTCCTTCTCTGTTACACATCTAAACATTTAACATATATTAGTAGTACAAACATATTGCAAATCTCAAACTAAAAATAGAACATTACATCTACAAATTTTATCATTGCTCTTATTTTGAAAATTCATTTTCATAACACATATTCTCAAATTTTCTATAAAATACTAAGTTATATAACCCTTGTCCCCTATAGTGAAAATAGCTTTAGGTGTGCCCATACTTGAAGTACGCAAGTACTCTCATCCCTGTGCAACCTTTCTCTTTTTACTTCCTTGCCATGTAGCAATGTCCTTATATGCTAGAACAAAGGTTTCATGCACATGATTTGGTTTTCCTTGTTGAATTCAGTTGGATCCATATGTTTGTTGTTCCCTAAATAGTTAGATGCAAACTTTGAGATTGGTTATGCTGAAAATGTATGCCAACTCACCCATTATAAGAACAAATCATTCAATAATTGACCAATTAATAAATTTATTTTGAATCTAGATAGTTTTTAAATAGGTTCTAAAGGTCAACCAAACAAGTTGGAGCAAACTTGGATTTCACAGGTGTAATAAGCTATGGCATTGGCAAGGCCTACCATAGGAATCAACAAGAGGATGTGATCACACCATTTACAATGAAGAGGTTGGGAAGAAAGAGATGTCATATTTGCCTTGTCTTTGGGCATATTTATTTCAGTTTGTACCTTTTAATTCCTTTTTGAGGTTTTCCAATACAATTGGACACAATTCTTCATGGGCAAAACTAGTTTTAGACAATAATTGGATTTTTTGTTTGTTTTTATTAATTGTTTTGAATTAAATACTATATCACATTTTGTTGTTGTCTCAAGTTTTGTCTATGTTAGCTTCTATGCCATTCCTTTAATTTGTGAGAATTTTGCCTGCACACATTCCTATCATTTATCATTTTTTTATTGCACATTACATGTGCCTTAGGTATATGATTTGTCATACTTGACACTAAGAAGCTATCTTGAACTTTTGTTTGAAATGAACAAGTATTGCAATAAGATGAAATCATGTTGAATTTGCATTTAGCATATGGAGACCCTTAGTGTGCACCTGAAGATCCTTTTGTCCTATAAATGTTTAAGGGGTACTTATTTGTAATCCATAGTCAAATTTTGTGGTACTGAAAGAATTTTTTAGTTCAATATTTAACTATCTTTTTTTACTTCAGAAAGAAGGATTTCTAGTTCAATTATTTGCATTCATGATAGTTTTTATACCTTCAATTTTTTTTCAAGAAGCTTTGAGATCATATGATCTTGTTTTTGATGTTGTTTACATGCTAAAAGTTACACGACTTCTGTGAGAAGCAGAGGAGACAAGGGTCACTATTGTAAGTGGATTGTAAATGTTCATAAGGCAAGCCATGGGACAATTTGAACTCTTTACTGGCTATCTAGGTAAGGTTTCTCAATTTCACAACACAAGCAATTGTATGGGGTACATTTTATACTAAATCTATTTCTCTATTGATTTTAATATAGTGTTTGAACTGATTGCAACACCTTAGAAACTAATCAGGGAAATAGCTATTAGAAATACTTGATCACATAATGGAGATTCTGATATTCTATTATATTCAAATTGTTTATCATGTTGTGTCATTTGGCTAAGTTATATTAGACAATCTTTTTGGAGTTTTCCATATTAATATGAACATGTCATATTATAAGAGAATGTTAATGCTATCAATTCTTTCATTAAGAATGTTGTGAGTATAAAAGGAGCACTTTATCAAGATTGGATCTTATATGTAACATGTTTAAATGGGGAGGATATAGAAATAGGCTATTGAAGTGGGTAGTTCTATTTGAAAGTATTCAAGCTTAGAGTGTTTGCTACTTTATAAAAATCAACGAATATTTCTAATTGAATGAAGATTTTTTCAAATAAGTTTATTCTTAGCATATTTGAGTGTTATAACTCATTTGATTGACTTTGTTTGAATAATTATAATTATATCATGTGGGGAGTTTCCAATATGAAGCTTATCTTGAGACTAAAATAGCTAGTGCCTAAGAACAATATTGTTATCCATGAGGGGAATTAGAAAGGTTTTTCTCATTCTCTTCAATGATGTGGTAGTATGGCATTAACTATTACACATAAAAGTAATAGATTAGAAGGACAATATAGAATCTTCAAAGAGAAATAATTTACAAATATTTTCTTATATATTATTTTATAGCACGAGAAGAGTTGTGTAAACACACAAGATGGAGATACATTTATCAATTTCTTGCTCTTCTTTGAATGACAAATAAAAATTCCAAATCCTAAATAACACACATCATTCATGCCAAAAAGGAAAGTATAAAATCAATCTAGTCAATGTTAAGGTGATCATTGCAAGGGAACAAATTTAGTGTTCAGATGAAATTGTTTATAATTTGAATCTTATTAATTCCTTTTTGTCATACTGGGCTAAACTTAAATTGGGATTCTTAAAAAAACATGGTATGCTAGTAGATTTAGAATATTGATGTTTTGTTGATTTACTTGAATTTGTAATCTCTCCTTTAGGTCTCATGATTCTATCACTTCATTGTCACAAACATATGCAGTAGTTTTTGGACCACATAGATATTGTGAGAACCAAATTTAGAGTTGACATTACAATGTAACATTTTCTCTTGCAAGATAATTATGTTTAATGAATGGATACATTATTTGAAGACACCATAATTACTACCATTATGAAGGTGAAAATATGTCTATGTATTTCACATCATGCAGCCATGTAGAGCTGACATTATTGTTTAGTGAATTGTATCCCAGAATGAATATGTACATGGTCACAAAGCCAAGTTGAGCAAAGCACAAGGTTTGAATGAGATTGATGTTTGTAGGATAATATGTATTAAGATTACTGCCCACATAAGGCAAACCATGATAATGTAAGAGATATCAATGGAGTGTTTCTAAAATTTGCAACAATATTGTATGTATAGTATACATTTTCTTTACAGGTTTATTTAATGAATAATTAGAAATTAAGAGGAGAAATAGTTGCTAGATATATTTGAGCATGTAATAGAGATTCTTGTGATGCTATCATGTTCAACCTGGGTGTTGTGTCATAGTTAAGGAAGTTCTTTGAAATTTATCTTTTGAAAATCCTCAAATCAATAACTTTCTATGGTACAAGGGGGCATACCACTTTGAACTCCTTGTCCTTGCCTAGTAGCATTCTTAGTATGTCAAAATAGAAGATGTCCCCTTGCTAAAAAAAATATTGTTAAAAACACATGGGATGCCATTCAAAAAGGGGAAATGCCATTGGGGGGAAGTAGTGTCATCAATGAGCTCTGAAGCAGGGCCAATGTTCATCAAGCTTCTCTAGACTCATATAATACCTTGCCTGATAAAATTGTTCAACACAACAATCCATGAATGACAACACTCAAGAAATATACATGATAGAGAGTCTATGGGTAATATCATTAATAAATTAACTTGCAATCACCCATGAAAGTCTAGATTCTAAACTCAATGTATCTAAGCTAAGAACTCATGAACATAATTATACATATTTTAATTGATTATATATATATATATATATATATATATATATATATATATATATATATATATATATAATACAATTGGACGTTGCAATTTCAATGCAAAGGAGCATAGCATTTCAATGAGGATCCTATACATGTGACATGAGTTTCAACCAGTATTCATTGCAATTTTGATGCAAAGGAGCATAGCATTTTGACAAGGATGCTATACGTGCAACATGAGGTTGATGGGGTTTTTGTTTCAAATTCAAAAACCATTGGTCACATAGGTAGAAAGTGTAGTACACAATGCTTTTAGGTTGAGGTGGATATCTTAAGAATAGTTCTGTCGATATATCTAGCATAGTAATGTTGCAATTTTGACAAACATTTAGGGTGTCATAAAATTGACAAAAAAAGATCAATGAAAGTGTTCATCATTTTGTTGACATAGTGGTGTCAAAATTGCGATGAATCCTTGTCAAAAATTAGGTCTAAATTTACTAGTGTTCTCTTACCTTCATCCTCTTCTGTCAAATAGTAAACCCATTTATTCTATAAAGCCCTTTTACCTGCAGGCAACTCACATAAATCCCAAGTCTTATTTTTTTAGCAAAGAGTCTATTTCATCTTTCATTGTAGACTCCAACTGAATCTTAGTATCCACCTACACAACTTCATCATAACAATTAGGTTCACCAGCATTTATTAGTAAAATAGAGCATAAAGAAAGAGAAAATCTTTCTGGAGGTCTATTTAGCCTTGTTGACCGTTTAACATTCACTGGTGTGTGTGGTATTTGTTGTTGATATTATTGCACATCATGAGGAATTTCTAGAACATCATCTTTTGGAGTATCATCCAAAACTACATAACCATCTTCTTTCTTCTTATGTTGTTGCAAGAGATATTTGTACAACATTTTCTCATTGAATATGACAACCCCGCTTCTTACAATTTTATGATTTTCAAAATCTCAAAGCCTATAACCAAATTCATCAATTCCATATCCAAAAAATACACATTTCTTTGACTTATCATCTAGCTTGGTTCTATTTTCAAAAATCTATATGAGCTAATGCTTCACAACCAAAGGTCATGAGAAAAGAATAACTCACCTTCTTACTAGTTCATGCTTCCTCTGGAATAACATAATCCAAAGGAGTAGAGGGACCTTTATTAATCAAATATACAATAGTATTGAAAGCCTCTGCCCTCATATTTAAGGGCAACCTAGAATGCAACCTTATGCTCCTGGCATGCTCTATTATAGTCATATTCTCCATTTTCCTGTGGAGTCCTTGGAATATTTTTCTATCTATGAATACCATTAGTGGAGCAATAATCTTCAAATTCATGATTGAAATAATCACCACCATTATTAGATTTGAGACATTTTAATTTCTTACCAGTCTCATTTTCAATCAAGCATTTCTATTTCTTATAAGTTTGAAATACATCAAATTTTTGTCTAAGGAAATAAATCCATACTTTTCTAGTTGCATCATCAATAAATGTAACATAATAATGAAAGCCACCAAGGGAAGATACCTAAGCTGGTCTCATACATTTGTATGCACAAGCTCTAATTTCTCACTTTTATTTTCCTTCTCAGTCTTCACAAAACTCACTCTCTTTTGTTTTCCATACACACAACTTTCATAGAAAATCATATTAACACATTTCACACTTAGTAAAAATTTCTTTGAATGAAGTAATTTCATACCTTTCTCCATGTGCCCAAGTTTGTTGTGCCACAATGTCATATCAGAATCTACAACAACTATTTGTTCTCCCTATTCAATTGTAGCAACTATTTTTGAACATTCATTTTTCTTCGAAACAATCAAAGTAGTAAGACAATATGACTTGTACAAAGATATAAGGTGCCTACTTTCACACCTTTTACTACTACAAGGGAACCTTTTGAAACCTTCCAATTTTTATCATTAATAGTAACTAGACAACCCTCATCACTGAGTTGCTCTACTGAAATTAAATTCCTGCTCATCCTTGGAACATGTCTTACCTCACGTAGTAGCCAATGATTCCCATTTTTCAACTTAATATTAAATTTTCCCTTTCTAACAATTTGATAGGGTTCATTATCCCCCAAATAAAAAAGCCCTAAATCCCCTTAGATATAATCAATGAAATAACCTCTATGAGGTGTAGCATGAAATGAAGCACAAGAATCTAAAACCCATGAATCATCAACACTTTCTAAAGATACAAGAAAAACATCCTCTTTAGATTTATTACTTACCACATTTTCCTCCTTGTTCCCTTTTGGTTTATCTCCTTCATTTTTCTTTAGAGTCTAGCAATCTTTCTTGTTATGCCCTAGTTTCCCACAATACTAGCAATTGTTTGGTCCTCTTGATTGAAACCTTTTCCCCTTTGACTTTCCTCTTGATTTCCCATGATTTCTAGAATTATTTCCTCTCTTAGTCATTCTACCTCTGCTTTGTGCATTCAAAGAACTTCTTGATGTAGATCCACTTGAGGTTTTCCTATGAGTTTCCCCACTCAAATTAACACTGATCACATCATCATATTTTTGGGTATTAGATCTAGAAACATAATTAATCACAACTATTACGAAGTCGTTCCATCTTTTAGGTAAAGAACACAAAATCAAGAGAGCCCTAATTTCTTCATCAAAATTAATACCCACAGAAGATAACTAACTAGTAATAGTATTAAACTCATTTAAATGATCTGCAACAGATCCACCTTCTGCCATCTTCATATTATGGAGTATGTATAGTACTTCTCGAACCCTACCAAGGAATTATGGAGTATGTAAAATAATTCCCTGATCAGTCACCACAAACTAATAGGAGTGGCCTTTTTAGAGGTCTTTAGACACTTCAATCTAGAAATGCCACCTTGTTAGAGAATTTGGAAAATAGTTGTTAAGCTAAATCTATTAAGAGATTTGATACACTGATACAATTATTAGAGAGTAACAATGATATGACCTAATTATTAATGCAATTGTATTGTTGATTTTAGATCTCTATTCTCACTTGAATACTTGATCCTCCTTGATTAGATAAAACTTTGTAGCTCAGTCAACTTAGGATACTCTGCCATCCTTTTAATTCACTTAGTTTATCTTTTTCAATCCCTTGCTTCTCATATTCAATCCCACAACTTGACCTTATACTTATATCTTTTCCCTTGTTAAGTTGGCTTGAATACACTTTAAAATATTCAATGTTTATCCCTTACGTTAGATAGACTTAACAACTAAATTCATTAAACTAAATATGTTGATTCAAGAAAATCCTTCCTTAGCCAACCCATCTCAATAGACACTAACTCTAAAATGATTTTCCTATGTTAACCAAGTGAACTTAGTTAACACTAAAACTTTGTAAACTTTGTTTAGTAACCAAGTGAGCTTGGTTAACACTAGTTTCATGTGAAATTTCCTTTGTTAATAGAGTGATCTCGATTAACACTAAACTTCTGCAAAATTCTCTTTGGTGCCTGAGTGAACTTAGTAGACACTGTCTTCTAAACTTGGTTAACTTTGGAATTCTCAACAAACATTGGAAACTATATTCAAAACCTGAGTGAGCTTGACAGACACTGATTGGTAAAGGTATGAATTTTTTTGTAATATCAAAGACAATATATAATTGATCAATTGTTTCAACAGTTTTATCACTAAAACCCTTGAAAATATATACAAACCATTCCAAATATGTACTAAATATAGTAATCTACAAAGGACACATTCAAGACATAATTATTTTTAAACTATATACTTAGTAGATCTTGAACATGGTGACATAGTTGAGCAAAAGAATTAGAATGAAAAGATGGATGCAATTGAGAAGGATGAATTGATAGAAGCAAAATCAGATGACAAGAAACATAAATGAATCCTCAAATGCCTATTTTAGAAGCATCACTTAAGGAAATAGAATCAAATCCCAAATGTTGAAACCTATACTAAAATGGTACACCCTAAATGCCTAATCCTAATAATGTTTTTTAGCCTTAACTTAAAACATTATCCTTAATGGTAAATGGTAATTACAACTATTAAAATCTAATCATAAATGTTGAATCCTAATTTTGAATGCTAAACCCTAATTATAAATGGTAGAGCGTAACCATAATTACTTACTATGATGGAAATGCATGCACTAACAATAATCTTACACATAACCCTAAATAAAAAATTCTAAACTTGAACCATAAATATTAAGCTCCATAATCCAAACCATAATGCCTAATAATAATTTAAAACTTAAACCCTAATGCTAAATGTTAACTACTAATTCTAAATGTGAAATAGGTATGTGTAGGATCATGGTGTGCCAAAAAGTGGCAATGTAAAAAAGGTGGAGTTTTAAAATGTCTAAAAGCATTTTAAAATCCAGTCTAGTGCTTTTTTCCACCCATCTTGATACCAAAGCAAAAAGGTGAGACCAACCCTTTTCAAGTATCTGTTCTATTATCAAGTATCTGATATTATATTAGGTATCCAATATGATATTGGGTACCTAATATTGGATTAGATACCCAAAACTTATGACTACAAATAAAATTAAAAAACTTGAGAGGAATCATTTTCAATTGTTTTTTCTCCCCTTTTCCGGTATCTGATAGTGAAATTGGTATACAATATTGGCAATTTCAAGCAAGTAATTTTTTTTTGTTGAGTTATTTTTTATCAATGAATTATATTTAAAATTAGTTTTATTTTAATAGAAACTACTAATTTGTATTATTTTAATAAAAACTATTAATAAAAATAGACAATAGGCATGGTTGACTTGAATGATATTGATAACACTGAGCCACAGAAAAATGTTATTCAAAACCCTCCACCAAATGATCTAGTACCCCCTCAAACTGTTCACTAAATGATTCACTACCCACTCAAAACCCTCCTCAAATTAAATATTTGATGCAAGAAAATCTTGCCAAACTGATGGGTTTGCAAATCACATATAACACTACACCTGCATTAGCTCCCATGTTATCCATATTAAACATCATAATGGATAATATTTAGACACTTACTGATGAAAAAAATATTGCACTTCACTAGCATGAGAAAATGCATGCCATGTTTGATTGTAAGTTGGACTATGATAAGATTGCAGCCCTAAACATAAGTAAAGATGATATAGTTAACCTTTTTGCAAACTCAAAAATTGGTAAAAAAAAGTAGAATGCACAAACTCCCAATTATCAATTAAATAGTGCAAAAATGAAGTCATGTGTGCAAACTTTTGGGATCATTGGTGGATGGTTTTTGAAAAACCTCCATATATAAATTTAGAGGTCTCATTCTATTTCGTTAGAAAACTATATGCTGAATTTTTGTTGGGCCTCAAGGTGAACTACTAGAGCATGAGGCCCAACATGGGTGTAGAAGGAGGAGTTCCTTAGGATAGACACCTTGCCCAGTGGAAGAAAGTTGGCACTTTTGTCCCCCCTACTGATGTCTCCCCCCCTCCTCTAGTGTAACATCCTGATATCATTGTAGAGGCCATCTCTCTAACTATGAGAGCTATCCATAGATTGAGTAGCCTATTGATATCTCAGACTAGGCCAACATTCCCTCCTCATGTTGATGATGTTGGTGCAAGTTCATCATCGCTGAGCTCATCACATGTTTGTGTGCCCCATACTTGTATAAAGTGCAAGAATATTTTTCTGGCTCCCAGTGGTGATCATTCTGAGTATCAATTTCTATTGAGGAGGATGTTATAGAAGACACACCTACAAAGACTACACACACTAATGTGAGAGGGGAGGGGCATGCAAAGCCATGGGGTCCTTCTGTGTTAGTATGTGTATACATTTTTTTTTTATGACATATGTGATTTAAAGTTAATCTTTATAATAGAGTAATTTTAACCCATACCTACTTATACATGTATGTGATCTTCATTCATGCTTAGTTCATGACTAAGGAGGAGCTTAGATAGGTTGATGATGTCATACTCTTGGCTATTTCATTTGGCCTTGAGACATCTATGATACATTATGTTGTCTTCTCATTTTTTTTTCTATTTGATATTGGAGGATATATGGTTTCTAATATTTCTTTTCTCTTACAAGTATCACTTGTTAGTGGTGGGCAAAGTGCAGGGGATGATGCACAACCCATTGACAAGGAAAAAGTAATTAGGTTATTTTAAAGTGATTAAATATTGATGCATTCTTTTAAAATGGTTATGCTAGTAATGAAATTTAATATATTCTTTATTGTACATGGTGTGGCTACTGGTGATGAGTCCAAGTAGATTAGACATCACAAACCCTCTAGCATTTCCATTCATAGTGAGAGCCCCATCATATATATAAGTATTATTTATTTGTTATTTTCCTATTTTCATTAACAAATTTAAAACTGATTTCCATGATATTAACAACTAGGATTTTGTATCTCATAGGAAACACCTAGTGCATAAGAGGCTATATGTTAGAGTTTTGTACCTTTTTTTCACGTAGCCATTATATCTAGAGGAGGAGTTGACAAAGGTAATTTTTGGTTTGAATTCTTGATTATATGTTATAAATTTAGTATTCTATGAATTATAATGTTATAGTTTAATTTGTAGATTCATATGATAATTATGCTTGAACATATATAAGCCACAATCAATGAGGTTCAAGAATTGTTGAGGACATGTGAAAGGACTCTTGACCATCATAGGAGGTCGAAGAGAGAGGTATTTATGATGAAAGTTTAAAACTATTAATCTTTATTAAAGAAAGGATCATTATGCATTTGAGTAATTTAATGTTAGATACATAGAATCATATAAATTCAATAGTCTAACTTTGGGTTTTCCTTTTTTGTCTATGTAGGAGGCATCTAATCCACCTAGTTTAGTGAAGAGGCTACATTTTGATGATCCACCAACATCATAGGATAGTATAGTTGTCATAGGATACATTATGAGATGTCTTGAGATGGAGTATGCCACATTGTATACATAAACATTGATATTATACAAATTTTGATGGCATAATTAGCGACATTTTGTATATGGATCTATGTATTTTGATATATATTTGCATAATTTATCTATGGCTACATGAACTTTGATATATATATTTGTGTAATTTTTCTATGGATACATGTATTTTGATATATATTTTTATCGTTTATGTGCACAAGGATATACATATTAATTTAGTATAGTATTGTTCAATTTATCATGGATCATGTGTATTGTTCATGTTTATGGAATATCATTTATTTTGATCATGTTTGTTATATTCAATTAAAATGTATTAATTTGTGAAGAACATTTTATCAACCTTTATTATCAAATTTTGATGTAATGTTTAATTTGAAACTATATCATATATGTTTAATTTGAAATGATGTCTACAATTAGCCAAATCCATGACCAATTTGGTCTTAAGAGCCCATCTTTAGTCTTATGAGATACTTCAGTATGTAGTTGTCTCAAATGTTAGAGGGGATTTGTGGTCAAAATAGGGGTGTTTATAGAGTTCACCCATCCATCCAAAGATAATGGCACTGGCAATTTGATGCCAAGATCACCAGTTTCAAAGTTACACAGTGATGCACCAATGAACTAAGGCACACTACACATTTTGGCATCAGGCGATATCACTATGCCAAATCCAAACATAATGTGATCTCTTAAAACTAAGAGAGGTTATTGTAGAACAAAGCATCACCTCCTTGTAGCATTTGATGTTTCATCAATAGCCCCCACGAGATCTGAGTTACAATCCTTAGAAGATCAATCTCCAAACACACTTAGAGCATCTTAGAGACACTTGGGTACAGGGTGGCCGCAAATCTTGTAGGCTCTCTATGATTGGAACAAGAGTCTTAATAGGGTTAACTCACCCATACAGAGCTAATAGATTTGACAATTTGATGCCAAGATCAATGGTTTCAAAGTTACGGAGTGATGCACCAATGAACTAAGGCACACTGCAAGTTTTGGCATTAGACAAGATTGATGTTCCAAATCCAAATGGATATTGATATCTCCAATCTGAGAGAGGTTATTGTAGATCTCAACATCACCACCCTGTATCATTTAGCATTTCAACAATATCCCCCATGATCTTTGATTTACAACCCTTGGAGGATCGATCTCAAACACACTTAGAGCATCTTAGAGATACTTTGGTATGGGGTGGTTGCAAATGTTGAAGGATGTCCATGGTCAAAAAAAGGGCATCACTAGGGTTCACCTTCCCATATGGAGCTAATAGAGCTAATGATTTGATGCCAGGATTAGTAGTTTCAAAGTTACGCAGTGAAGCACCAATGAATTGAGGTACACTACAAGCTTTGGCATTAAGTGAGATTGATCTGACAAATCCAAACAAAATGTGATCTCTCTAAAATTAGAGAGGTTATTGTAGACCTCAAAATAACCTCCCTAGAGCATTCAACATTTCATTGATATCCCCCATGATCTCTAAGTTATGACCCTTAAAAGATCAATCTCCAAACACAATTAGAGCATCTTAGAGACACTTTGGTACAGGGTGGCCGTGAATGTTGTAGGCTCACCATGGTTAGAAAAAGGGTGTTACTAGGGTTCAACCACCCATTCAAAGCTATAAGAGCTAATTATTTGATGCTAGGATCAGTGGTTTCAAAGTTACATAGTGATGTACCAATGAACTAAGGCACACTGTAAGTTTTGGAATTGGATGAGATCATTGTGCCAAATCCAAATAAAATATGATATCTCTAAACTGAGAGAGGTTATTGTAGACCTCGGCATCATCAATTTGCAAAATTTTATGTTTCACCAATAGCCCACACAAGCTTTGAGTTAAGGCCCTCTAAAGATCAATCTCCAAAAACACTTAGAGCATCTTAGGCTCTCCGTGGTTGGAATAGTTACAACTAAATTTACCATTAAACTATTTAACATAAAAACACAAATTAGTGAACCTTATGAAATTTTTTAATAACTCATCGAGTTCATATTTTTAGTATTTCAAGTGTTTTTATCATAATTACAACTGAATGATATAAGTGTGAATATATCTTTTCCATACAAAGTTATGTATATGGGACAATAGGTATGCAATGTATATCATTGATAGAACCATATTATATGTACACAACAACCAAAAAGCATCAAAACTAAACTATCATAGAATTGATTTCATTCTGCTCCTTAAAATTGTTTCTATCTTTATGCACTGCTAGTGTTGAAGACACCTACAATTCAATATCATAGAAAATGTTAGTATTGTGTGCATTTAATATTAAGTACAAGTATAAGCATATAATTAAAATATGAAACTAAATTTAAGGCATATAATGAACATATGAAACCTTGTTGTGAGTTAGTATTACTTAGTGAAGTGTTCCAAAAGGGTCATCTCTTTGTTTAAGTGTCTGTAATAGGGCTCTGTGATCAACATTACTAATAGTAAAAGTTCTTTTACTTTTGGTCAATAAAATTTTTGTCCCTATGGGTCCCAGGACCTCAAGGACATATGTTGTTAGTGAATGCATTGAAAGTGATCATAGGTGGACCTATGAACCCTTTCAACCCATACATGAACATACACTCAATATAACATATGTTCATAGGGGGTCTAGGACCCTAGGGACATATGTTGTCATTAAATACGTCGAAAGAGATCATAGATGAACCTATGAACCCTTTCGACCCATGCATGAACATATAATATCGATACAAAATATGACCCTAGGGGCCTTAGGACCTTGGGGACATATGTTGTAAGTGAATGTGTCAAACCAATGGCCCCTTTCAACCCATACATTCAATACGACATATGTTTGTAGGGTTACTAGGACCCTAGGGACATATGTTGTAAACGAATGCATTGAAAGTAGTCATTGGTGAACCTATGTCCCCTTTCCACCCATACAATCAATACAACATATGTACCTAGGGGTTCTAGGACCTTAGGGACATATGTTGTTAGTGAATTTGCTAAAAGGGGTCATAGGTGAACATATGGTCCCTTCCACCCATAAAATTAATACAACATATGTCCAGAGAGGTCAGGGACATACGTTGTCAGTGAATGAATCAAAAGGGGTCATAGGTTCACCTATGGCCCCTTTCAACCCATACAATCAATACAATATATGTCCCTAGGGTTCCTAGAACCTCGAGGAGATATGTTGTCATTGAAAGAGTTGAAAGGGGTCATAGGTGAACCTATGACCCCTTTCGACACATTTCTTGACAACATATTTCCCTAGGGATCTTGGGATCCCAAGGACATATGTTGTCAACAAATGCATTGAAGGGGATCATAGGTGAACCTATGGCCCCTTTCGACCCATACAAGCAATATAACATATGTCCTTAGGGGTCTTAGGACCTTGACAACAACTTTATTAGCAACTGCATTTAATTATTTTTTAATCTTGATATAGTTGTTGAATTTTTGAATTTTATTTGTATTAGGAGATAAATCACTTTTATCAACAGGAATAGGGGCCATTGGAGTGTTTCTCTCAAATTGATTCACTTGTAATTGATAATGATGAAGCATTGCAAAAAGTTGTTGAAAATAGGTAAATTTAGTAAGTAGAATCTTATCTCTAATATCCTTTTGAAAATTTGAAATAAACATACATTGAATATTAATATCAAGAACATGATAGGAAATTTGAGCATGCAAATTTTTTAAGTCTACCAGTAAATTCAATCAAATTTTCCTTAGTATTTTGTTTATAGTGCATCAAATCAATCAAAGATACTTGTGGGTCAATTTTATTTTAAAATTGTTGAATAAAACTATTGTCAAGTTGTGGAAATGAATAAATAGAATAAGGAGGCAAGGAACAAAACCATTGTAAGGCCTTGTCATGAAAACTTTGAGGAAACAACTTAGCTAAAATCCTATGGTCATGAGCATAATCACTACAAAGGATTTGAAATGTTTTAACATGATGAACAAGGTCTCCCTTGCCATTTTAATTATCAAGACAAGGCATATCAGCTTGCTAAGGAATGGTAGTATGAATGATATCTCAAGAAAAAGGACTTCCCATGTCACAAGTAGGAATACTAAACTTTTTTTGAGTTAAGGTAGCAATTTTTTGTTGTAAAGATGACATATTTTGAGCCAAACTGATAAGTGTTTAATCATTAGAGGAAATAGGAGAACTAGCAGCATTAGAAACACTAGGTAAAGTGTATGAAGCTATAGGAATGGAAGACACAACTAGAGAAACACTTGGAAGTACAGTCGGTAGAGGATTAGAATAAATAAAAGAAACATTATGATAAGAAGGTTATGATATAAGAAGGGACACAAGAGGAACAATCATAGGAATAGAGGGAACCATCATACTCACCAAAGGAGTATAGATATGAACACTAGGGAAAGGAATAGAAGAAGGTTCTACACTAGTGACAGGAGGAATCAACCCTAAATCTTGAGCTTCTTGAGCTAAAGGTTTAACATTTGAATGCACAAGATGAGTAATAGCATGCAAGAGGTTAACACCTTGATCACTATCATGGAGAAATTTTTAAAGAGCCTCTATAGCTTGAATAGAATCTTGATTATAGTTTTCTCGCATAAGCTAATTACCCATTTTATCAAGTTGAGTTGAAAGTTTTCAGACTTGTTAAGGAGGAACTCTTAAAACATCATCCTCATCATGAGATGAGTGATAAGAGTTTTCATTCATAATAGGATTGAAATCACGAAGAAACAAATTCTCATCCAAGATCCTAAGGAAAGGAGAAGAAGACTTGGGATCAAATACCCAAGAGTTTATGACTTCATCTAACCGGAAGATTAGAAGTAGGACTCAAAGTAATAAAGCTCATAAACCAATGTAATGCAAATGAACTACACTAATAAAACATAAAGAATAAATATTTTTATATTTTGAAAGAGATTTTACAATTTTTTTTTGTATTTTTGAAATATATATGGAAAAGAAATAAATCTAATTAACATGCAATATTTGACATAAAAGACCAATCTAACACTAAAAAAAGAAGATAAAAGGAAATCTAACACCATAAAATACAATAGGGCATCTAATTCCACAAAAGAAAAGAGGGTAAGTATGTCAGGTTCACCAAAATGAATATAATAAAATTTGATGAATGAATAGAAAGAAATGTGTGTAGGGAGAAATATGATATGAGGGGGAATATAGAATCTATCCTTAACGCAAATTCCCAAAAGAAATGATCCAAATTGATTAACCACAAGGAAGTGATCAATGCACTTATGAATAAAATGATGGAGAATATGAAGGAGGATATCCTATAATCTACTATAGAAAGTAATTACTTAAAATCTTGAATAAGTAAAAGAAAAATACTAACCTCAAAATATGGTGAATCTGAAAAATGTTGATTTCTTATGTTTGTGTATAGTTTCAAGGAATTCTGCAACCTACTCCAGACTGGAAATGTCAAGACAGAGAAAACCCAAAGAACTTTTTTCCTTCTGAGGGTAGGGAAACCTTGACGTAGATAGAAAGACACAATCTCACTCTAGGGCACAATTGTGCCCCAAAAGTTTGACTTTGACCTACACAGCTCTAACAAAAATTCTATTCATAAATCCTGCAAGTTTGATGAAAAGGGTATCCAAATATGCACTTTAATTCACTATCTTGTACTTGTACTTGTAAGAAAAATGATTTTAAAAAATGATTTTTTTTATCAAACCTTGGTTTGGAATCAACCTTGAAATATAATTAAAATTGTAATGTGAATAAACAAAGTAAATGGAACTATTCACCTTTCTTTTATTGAAATCCTTGTGGAGGATTCAAATCCTTGAATCCACAAGTACGGATGCTCCAAATGAATGTAAGATGTCTCAAATCAATAGCATTAGATCTTCAACACCAATCTTGAATAGATCTTTGCATATAAAAAACATTGGGTGAATATGGATGTGGATGGAGAAATCTTCAACAAGAGGGCTCCATAGAGATTAAATCCTTCAATGGCTAAAAATGGATCTCCTTGATGAATTGTATGCTTGAACACTTGAATGCTTTAACACTTGATGGATAGTATATCTTCACTTCATAGAATAATCATTTGTCCGATATCTCTCTTGTGTGCATAAACTTCATAGTAGGTCCATGTCAAAATGAGGAAATTAAAGCAAGCTTTTGTATATAGAGATCTAGGGCACAAACCTTTTAAAAAGGTTGAAATTGGAGAATTAAATCCCAATTAACCTTAACCCATAGAAATAGACCTAGATTAAATGAAATTTAAAAGTGTAGCACTTTGAAACCCAAAACAGTTGACTCAAAGCATAAAAATGAAACTTTCCAAAGCTTGATATCCTGAAACCTTTGAAAAATAAAAATTGGACCTAGGGCCAGGGACAAGGTCAAACTTGCCCTAGGTCAGGGTCGAGGTCATCCTTGACCCATGTCAGGGTTGAGGTTTACCTTGACCCAAAAAATCAAAGTCCTCAATTTCACAGAGAGAGTTGTCAAAAATAATTTGGAAAGAGAGAGAGAGAGAGAGAGAGAGAGAGAGAGAGAGAGAGAGAGAGAGAGAGAGAGAGAGAAGAAGAAGAAGAAGAACAACAACAACAAGGGGAAAAAAACTAGATCCATGCAAAGACCTATTCAAGGCACTTGATATGACCCTAGAAGTGCTAAACACTCTTAACACTTACTCAGAGGGCTAAACACTCTTAACATGGAAGTGCTTCCATTTTAAGATGATACACCCTCTTACCAAGAAGATCATCATTTCAAGAGATGTTGAGTTTTTAGAGAATGAGTTATGGAATGACTTGATGGATACATAATCTAGAACTTTGACTAAAGTGCCTATTATTGATGAAGATGATGACTAGGATGATCATCAAGATGAAGCAACAACAAAAATAGAAGGCTCTAGATTGCTCTTGACAAAAATAGGCTAGAAGGAAAACAACCAGAGACATCTAGACAATCAACTCTGGATAGGTCTAGATAGCTTCAAAATAATACAAAGAGATTTTTTGATAGTTCCAAAAAGCTCTAGATTTAACCTACACAACACAATAGTAGTAGTGAGAGTTTTGATCCTACTCTTGACTCCCTTCTACCAAGAAAGATTAAAAGTCTTAAGGAGATATACCAAGATGAAAGGTATAATGATTTTGATGAGAATATTAATTTTGCATTATTTTCTCATAGTGATCTAGTTTACTTTGAAGAAGTTGTGAAAGAAGAAAAATGGTGGAGGCCATGGATGATGAGATAGATGCAATAGAAAGAAATGAAACTTGAGAGCTAACTAATTATCCTCCCAACGATCAAGTTATTGGTGTGAAATGAGTATTAAAAAAAGTGTAATGCTGATGGAAAAATAGATAAGCATAAAACACATTTGGAGGTCAAGCAATACAAACAACAATTTGATAGAGACTATGATGAGACATATGCACCTATTGCAAGGATGGAAATTGTGTGTGTTGTCATAGCAATTGCAACCCAACACAAGTACTGGAAGGTATTTAAAATAGATGTGAAATCTGCCTTCCTTAATGGTGTGTTGAAAGAAGAAGTGTATGTGGATCAACCACCTGGTTATTAAGTTTTGGGTGAAGAAGTTAAAGTGTATAGGCTGAAGAGAGCTCTTTATGGGCTAAAGAAAGCACCAAGAGTGTGCTACAACCAAATTGGTTCATGTTTGTTGACCAATGGTTTCAGCAAAAGCGATGGCCAACCTAATCTTGACATTAAGGCAATAGATGGTAAGATTTTAATTGTTGTCTTATATGTTGATTATCTAGTTTTTACTGGTGATGATGATTTCCTTAGTGGTGATTTCAAACAAGCTATGAAGAGTGAGTTTGAAATGATAGATTTAGGAATTCTAAGATACTTTCTAGGCATAGAAGTTAAGAAAATGGATGGTGACATTTCAATTTCTCAAGAGGATTATGCACATAAGATTTTACAAAGGTTTAGCATGTTAAACAACAAGGCAACCCTAAAACCAACAATAGTAGGTCTTAAGTTGAGTAAAGAAGATTGTAGTAATAGTGTAGATCCAACTATGTTTAAAAGTTTGGTTGGAAGTTTGATGTACTTAACAACAACTAGGCCTGGCATTATGCATGTAGTAAGTTTGATTTCCAAGTTTATAGAAACACCAAAGGACACTCATTGGAAAAAAAATAAGATAATCCTCAGGTATGTGAAAGGACCCAAAGGATATAATATTTTATATACCACTGAAAGTCATTCTAGGCTAGTTGGCTATATGGATAATGACTGGGCTAGAAGTTTAGATGATAGAAAGAGTACTTCTGGTTATGTTTCTCATATGGATTCTGGTGTAATTTCTTGGTCTTCCAAGAAGCAACCCATAGTTTCCTAATCTACAGTCGAGGCTGAGTATATTGCAGCAAATGTAGCAATGTGTCAAGCAGTTTGACTAGGAAGAATCTTAACTAATTTGAAGGAAGAACAAGTGGAAGCAACCACCATATTTTTTGATAATATGTCTTCCATTGTTTTGACAAAAAAATGTGTTTTTCATGGTAGAAGTAAACATATAGAAATTAGATATCATTTTATTTGTGAACAAGTTGAGAATGGTGAAATACGTATGGAGTTTTGTAAGTTTAAGCAATAGCTAACAAACATCTTCACCAAGCCTTTAAACATTGGAAATTTTTAGTGATTAAGAAAGGATTTAGGCATTATTGTTTTGGATCAAGCATGATCTAGTTTTTTGTTTTTTTTGATAGCTCAGGACAAAGGGGAAGTATTGGAATTTATTGATTTATTCAATTAGATTTTTTCAAATCCATAAAACACCTTTCCAAGAAACTTATTAACTATTTAGAAGCTTATAGGAGCTTGAGCTACTTGAGAAATTGAAGGCATGTTAGTAGGTCAACTTTAATTCCTCCTCATAAATCTTATCTTGTCCTTCACCATAACTTAGTGGTTAAGTCTTTGAAGATTCTTTGTCATAAACTTAGCAATGAAGTTTCATATTTTATAAAAGGAAGAGAATGTTTTCAGTTTTGAAGACACAAGAAAAGATATAGTGATGCCTTGTGATATGAGAAAAAGTTCAAAAAAGAGCATATGAAACAAGACAACAACAAATTGTACATGTAGTTTAAATTTTTTCCTTTCTACTCTATTTAGTGCAAATAGGACTTCACAAAAGTTTGTTATTGTAATGCACTATAGAGAAATGTGTTGGAAATATTCAAGACTATGCTAGGTTACTAGGATGGGAGGGATGAATCAGTAACATTGAAAACTTTACCAAATTCAGATCTTAATTGCAATAGTCCAATTACCATTTAATTCATTAAATCATATCTAACTGCATGCATGAGAAACTGAAAGCATAAAACATTCATAACACTTGAACACAATAATTTGGTGACCCAAAAACCTCCCAAATAGAAAGTAAAACTAGGGTGGGGATGATACCTACAAAACTTCAATATTGTAGCATAAAGTTGGCCTATTAAGGCTTAAAATGATCACTTCTGATGATTTTCCATGTTAGGAGCAATTAGGACTACTAGGTCCACCTTGTTAGAGGTTTTACAAACACATAATGAAGTATGCACTCGATAAAGAGATTTGACAAAAGACTGTTAAGTCTACCTTGTTAAAGGATTTGGATTGGATCACTTGTTAGGATGAAATAGTAGATCTCTGACTTACAACTGGGTTGCTAATAGAGATTCTTTGAAGTGCTGATCACCTTTATGTGATAGATATGACTTTGTCGCTCCTTTGTTGATATGGCCTTACAATACACTTTGTCTGCTGCTGATTCACATTCGCATGCTTCTATTTCACATTATTTTCACACATTCATCATAGTACCTTGGATATGATACAATACATTACATATATATATCAATCCAATTTACATAATTACAAAGTCGGCCAATATACAAGTTAACACCAATATTACAAAGTTGGTCCATATGTAGACACTCGGGTTCTAAAGACTGATTTGGTGAAGTTTTGATACACGAAGTCTACTATCACTACTCAAAATTGTCATGAATTCGGTAGAAGTAGAAGCTTAGTCCATACTAATCATATCAAAGTTGTCTCAAACTCAGTCTACATTGGTGACTTGGTAAATACTACGTAACTCGATAGAAACTAAATTACATGTTTACCATGACTGCACTCGGTAAACACTAATCATCACATAGCTTGGTTAACACTAACTTCACTTCACATGAATTGCTGGCTTGATAGAAATTGCAAATCTTGGTAACCATTGAATTTCTTGGGTTGAACTATTAGACTTCACACTACCTGATTCTACTCAGTTTGAACTATTGCACTTCACACTAACTGAATTCCCTTGTTAACCACTGAAATGCTTGGTAGGAACTTTAGATCTCGGTGGCTACTGAATTACATGGAAAACACTATAGAATATTCAATGAGCTCAGTAGCCATATAAAATTGGAATAAGTGTTGTCACTAATAACAAACTTGATTGATTGTCAACACAGTGATTATTCCAAGCATACAAGCTTTTCATTACAACCTTGTAGTGTTGTATATGTTTTTGGTTTTTGTAAATAGTGGTAGAGTATGGCTGTAAATGTTTATCAATTGTAAATTATTTTGATTTAGTTATTTAATAAATTGCATCTAATACTCAAACACTTCCATTGTCTCCATTTTTATTTGGTTCATTTTTCTGCATGGTTAGAAACAGAGAAACCATCTCTATGTTCCACTACTCTACCTAGTTTGGGTGAAAATATATTTGATTTTGGAAGCATTTTTTAAAATTTTTTTTTTTGTTTTACTTCTAAAATCTAAACATGCTATCAAGCCAATGAATAAATTACTATTCACATTTTGAATGAATTTAAGTTAACATCAAATCTATAGATCACAAGTACCCATTACATTGATATTCTAACTATCCAATTTTATTTTATGTGAATGAATAACAAGTACAATTATGATCACAAGTACTCAATTCACCATGTTTACTAAATTCAAGCTTATGGATTTCACTGTAATCAAAGATAAATGGCTTGTCTAAGAAGATTTAGTATTTTCTTCTATCTAAATCAAAGTGGAGATGTTATGAATACCTTGGTCTTAGTTGTAGCGAAAAAAAGATAGATAAAGATATAAGAGGACTCTAGAATGACTCCTACACCATTGACAGTAGACTCAAGTATGTTCTCAGACCTAATTCTTATCAGTGGTGTTCCATACAAAGTGTATAACATATAGTTGAGAAAAATTAGGACATATGGCACACCTAAGAAGTCTTTTGTTGATTTTTCTTCAACACTCTTCTGAAAGTAATACTGCCACCTCAAACAACATTAGTTAGAAGAATTGTTGCAACCTTAAACAAAATTAGCCACAATATTAAGCCCAAAAAAAACAAAGAACATATGGCAAGCATAGGCATATGATTTTAATCATGGGATCAAACTATACGATCTATCAAACTATTTGTTCTATTGTTAACAAAAACATCTATCATTAGAAAGGAAAGAAAAGATAACGATCTAATTGAAGAGATGCAAATATATAACTTCATCCAGATGGAGTTTAGAGTATTTTTTTGTTAAGTTGTTTTATTCTTCTTCTCTATGTATTTCAACTCCTATTTACCCCTCTTTAAATTTTTTCTTATAATTCGATATAAAATGTTCAATAATAGTTTACTATTTTCAAATTCTAGTACTAAATATACTAATAACAATGGTACTTTAAAAAAATTGACTTACATTGGAACTATATAGAAAAACATGGATGTGGCATTTCTTGTGAAGAAAGAACCAAATTGTTAACAAATCAGAACCATATCTTATTTATAAGCACAAAAGTTTATATAGAAATACCTAAAATGCCAATTCTTAAACACATGCAATTCTCCATTTCTTCTTGTGCTTTAAAATAAAAACCATTGTATACAACTTATGCAACATTTTCAAAGATATATATAAATGGAGGATGAGAGAGAAAAATAAAAAAAAAGGCAGTCTATGCAGCAATATTTTCAATGTTAGTTCATTTCTATTTTTTTTTCAAAATTAGTTCGTTTCTAATTTTATGTTATTTCTATGAGCTTGTTTTAGAATGAAAAGTTTAAGAAATTATTGGATGGAAAAGGATTATCAATTCAGTCAATTGCTATGGTCCATCCATTTATTACATTAATATGAAATTTCAGACTTAATCATGATATATTTTTAATATAAGTAAATTCTTTGTATATGCAAATGCAGTTTCAAATTTTTTTTATTATTAGTGAATAAAGATCATTATTTTCAAAGTTAATGCACCAATGTCTTTATGCCATTTTGATGAAATTGTTTTAAAATGAAAAGTTTAAGAAAATATTGGATAGAAAAGGATTTCCATTTAGTGGATTGCTATTGTTAATCCATTCATCACATTAGTACAAAATCTGAGAATTAACTATGATAGATTTATTGAGGGGAGTTTAACTTTTAAATCTAATAAAAAAGTATTTTCAATATTCTTCAATTTTAACTCCCACTTCAAAAAATAATTATTATTATTAGTGAATAAGGATTTGTATCTTCAAAGTTTGTGCATTTCTAGCTTTATGTCACTTTGACGAGCTTGTTTTGAAAATGAAAAGTTTTAGAAAAATTGGATGCAAAAAGATTGTCCATTGAGTAGATTGATATTGTCAGTCCATTCATTACATTAATATAAAATTTTAGCACTAACCATGATTGATTTATTTGGAGGAGTTTAGTTTTTGTTTCTATTAGATTTTAAAAATATTTTAAATATAAGTTAATTCCTTTATATATGCTACATATTCACTACCATTTGAGCAAATGATTATTATAAGTCAATAAGGTTTTTGTGCAACTGTTTAAGAAAGTTTTTTTGAAAGGGAAAATGTTGGAAAAAGAGTGGCAAAAAATTATTAAGTCAAATTCTTGCACCATATCAAAGGGAAGTTTCCCCCATCAATAATATTCCAACCCAGAGCATGACTAGAAGCCCATTTGGCTAAACAATCTTCAACTCTATTCCTCTCATTAGGAATGTAAGTAAACCTAATGAACTCAAGAGAGGTACAAAAGAGAAGAATCTGATTAACAATGGTGGCCAGCTACCAACTAACATCCTCAAGCTCCTACAAGGAAAACAAGTTCACCACCACTTGGGAATCAGACTCATAGATAATCTTGTGCCATCCTTGCAAACAATACTGTTCCACAACATATAAAATATTCTAAGCCTCCATGAGATTGTTAGTGTAATCACCCTTATGCACTGAGAAAAAGAATTTAATGTCACCAAAACTACAACGATCCACTACCCCAATACTAGCAGGGCCTGGATTCCCTCGAGAAGAACCATCAGCGTTAATTTTTAGAACTCCATGGGGAGGAGGAGTCCAATGCCCATCTCAATTCACTCAACCTTTCCTCTGTTGTCGAGGCTGCCTGGTCATTCTTTGATACCTTTGAGCTATAACCCCATCCTGAAGATGAAAATTGAGGTGATTACATAGAGCAAGATCAACAAGATCCATATCCCCATCTAGTGCACACTTCACTTGAATAGTTTCCTAAAGAGAATGTGAGATCTTCCACCAAAGATGCCTAACACCAAGCCAAACATCTTGGAAGATTTGATGATTCCTCTCTAGCTAGATATGCCAGAGAATGAATGATGTGCTAGCAATCCAAGTAGCATGGAGAGGAGAAGACTTAGAGGGAGCACCACCCAAGTAGGCCCATAACTCAAGCAAAGAGGAAGTATGCCTACAAGAGCAACCCCAAGCACTCCACCAAAAGTGTTGTAGCTGAGTAGAAAAGGAGTAATGGAAGAATAGATGGGAGATAAACTCCTCCCCATTACCACACAAAACATAATAAGAGGGGCCTTGAAATCCACATTTACAAAGATTATCCCACGTAAGAAAACAATTGTGAGCCACTAGCCACATGAAAAAATTGCACCTGGACCAAGAAAATCAATTCCAAACTTTCTTCCACCAAGGGACCTCAACATCCCCAAATAATTGTCTAGGTATCTCCTGATACCCAGCAGAGACATGATATTTACCAAACAAGGTACCTCCCCAAGCCAAAACATCTAGACCTAGTAAAGAGGAACACTCCCTAGAGGCCAGAATCCGAGAAAGCTCTTGATGATTGACATATGTGCCTCCAGGAGGCCAATCAGAAGAGTGCTTCCATCTATAACCAACAACAGGTCCCAATCGACAAGGAGTCTTGTAATGAGCCACTTTATCCCTTCGAACAACATAAAAAGAATCACAAAGAGTCTAAAGATGAGGGTGCATGGATAATATGGATGGGAATCCATCCCAAGCATCAAACCACAAAAAATCCTCAGAGCCTCCCTTACATATCCATAATAGACCTCTCTTGACTAACACAACACTAGTCTTCAGAGTATGCCAGACCATTGAGCCACCACCTTCAAGAGGAAGTGTAGAAATAAAGCAAGGATCAACACCAAGAAAATATTTATGGGTGATAATATAAGCCCAAACTTGATGTTGTCTAGAGCACCATCAGCAATAAAGCTTAGCAACCAACACTTGACTACTTAAGAGAGCTGATCGAAGACTAAGACCAACCTCCTTTTTAGGCCTAAAAACAGTCTCCTAGCTAATCAAACTCCATTTAGTACTACACAAATTACCACTCCAAAGGAATTTCTGAGAAAGAGCATCAAACTCCTTGAGAAAGTAAATAGGAGCAACCTGAACCATGCTTCTATAAGTAGGAAGAGATTGGATATCAAATTGGAGAAGACTAACCTAAGTAGTAGTAGAAAGTCATCTATGCGTCTAATGATTTACCTTATCCTAAAGCTTGGTAATCAATTTTTTTCCAAAAGAGATGTGGCTACATAGAAAAAACAATAGGGATGCCAAGATAAGTCAAAGGAAGCAAACCAATCTAAAACCCCAGGATATCAACAATCCTTTGCTAAATAGAATTAGGAGAGTTGAAAAAGTAAATGGAAGATTTGTGCTCATTAACTTTTTGGCCTGAAGCTACTAAATAAATATCCAAAGTATGTCGAAAGGCTTCAGCTTTCTTGACTTTAGCAAGACCCGCAAGAGTAGAATCATCAACAAATTGAAGGTGAGAAAGAGTAGGTAAACCATTACCCCACTGTCGCCCTTGTATAGAATTATGGGACACCTGATACTTAATGAATCTGCCTAAGCCCTCAACCATGATGATGAATATATATGGGGAGAGAGGGTCACCATGGTGAAGGCCTATAGAGGCATCAAATAGGTGGGAAGGTTGACCATTAAGAAGAACAGAAAAAGAGGTAGAAGTAACACAACTCATAGTCCAACTCACCCAGTTAGAGCTGAAGCCAAAGGTAAGAAGAATATTCCTTCGAAAACTCCATTTAACTCTATCGTAGGCCTTAGCCATATCCATCTTAACAAACATTTCTCTCTCCCTTGAACTAGAAATAGAGTGAATAGCCTCAGTAGCAATAACTACCCCACCCAAAATTTGTCTTCCAACAACAAAACCACCTTGTTCCTCTGAGATAATAATGGGGAGCCATTTTTTAATTCTCTTAGCAATCAACTTAGTAATGACTTTGTAAACCACATTACATAAGGCAATTGGTCTAAAAAAATCCAATTGATTAACACCCTCTCTTTTTGGAATAAGAGTCAAGAAAGTTGAATTCAATGCCTAAGCATCTGCTTACTAGAATATGATTCCTCAACCACCTCCAACAAATCATGATTAATGATGTCCTAGAATTCCTAAAAAAACTCAACTGGAAAGCCATTAGGACCAAGAACCTTTCCCTTAAGCATGCCAAAGACCATCTCCTTCAGCTCTTCCAAAGATATTGGTCACATGAGATAATCATTCATTTCCTGACTGATAAAGGAAGGAATACAAGACAAAATAATATTTCTTCATTATCAGTAGGAGGAGAGTCCTCAGAGAAGAGGGTAGAAAAGTATTGAGGAGCCTCCTGGAACAAAGTTAGCAAGGAAGTTAGTTGGATGCCTTGAGAATTAACCAAAGAAAAGATATTGCTCTAGTTTCGATGAGATTGCACCATTTTATGGAAAAAAGCAGTGTTCCTATCACCTTCCTAGAGCCAATCAAATGTAGCCTTTTACTTCCAAAAAATTTCCTCTTGAAGTTCCCATTCTTCTAGAGCTCTAGAAGCAATGGATTTAGCTCTTCCAAGATCCTCAGAGAAACCTCGATTGCTAATTTGCCTTGTGATGACATCAAGATCTTCCTAAGAAAGCCTCTTCATAGAGTGAAGGTTCCCAAAACATTGTCTATTCCATATCCTAAGCTGCCTTTTAACCTATTGAAGCCTTTTAGAAAATGAAAACATAGCAGTACCATATGTAGGAGCATCATCTCTCCACCAACATAAAATAAAATCACGAAGAGAGGAGTCGCAAAGCCACATCAACTAGAACTTAAAAGGTAGATGCTTTGGACTACAAGCCCCAGTAGTAGAAAATTTGATTAGCCAATGATCAAAACCCCTCCAGTCTAGGATTTCAAAAGAGAGAGTAAGGGTGCCACTAACCTAGAAACAAGAAACAAGAAATCTATCCAGACGTTTTGAGATAGCATCAGCCCCAGTCCTTCAATTATTCCAAGTATAGAGACCATTAGAAGGCTTAACATTAGAGAGATGCAAAAGTGATATGTGTTGTTGAAGAAGAGCAGAAGAAGGCCCCAATCTAGCCAAACCACCTTGATTCTCCTCCAGACTTAAAACTGAATTGAAGTCCCCTGCTAACATCGAAGGATGAAAATAATGACAATTTCTAACATATCGAATATGCCTCCAAAGTTCCTCCTTTCCCACAAAATCAATAGGTGTATACACATTAGTAATCATGATTACCTCTCCTGAGTCCAAAGTAGAAGCCACCATAGAGAGAGTTGAGTGAGAAGACACCCAACCAAGGGGAGAAATTTTTTGTGGATCGCAAAAGATAGCCAAACCACCAGCATTGCCCATAGCCCCAACACACTGGCATTGCCCACGATTCCAAATACTAGAGGCATGTTGGACCATCAACTACATAGAGAACTTAGTTTCTTGGATACAAAAAACATCAGGAGAACAATCAACCACTAGATTCTGAATAACCTTTTGTCTAGTGATGCTATTCAACCCCCTAACATTCCATGAGAGAATAATCACCATTGAGTAGAATGGGGAAAATGAGCATCCAATGGTTTCATTGACCTTGACTCTATTAATATATCTCCTATGAGTTTAATCTTCTCTTGGTTTGTTTTGTGCCCACTCCTTAGAGGGAGTAAAGGAAACCTACTTAAAGGGTCCAGGCATCAACTCCAAGGGGAGAGGAGACCTCTTACCCTTACCAGATGCTAGCACATCCTTAACCAAGTCAAAAAGAACAACGTCATAATCCTCCAACAGTATAGGTGCCACCAGAGCATCTGACATAGGAGCTACAAGGACCTCACAGTTCTGATGTACCACAACCTAGAATGCCCCACAAGCATCATTAGGTGAAAGTCCCTCATCTAGGTAAATTGGGTCAGAAGAGACACTAGGAGGAATACCCTCCTCTAGAACCATACTATCTAGCACCTCAAAGTGATTAAAACCCGAATCAGATATTTTATCTTTCAAAGGCCTCTTCTGACCATGCCCCTTAGCTCGTGGGAAAGCAAGGGTAAATCCATCCTTGTCCTACATTTGAACCTTTCCCTTTCTTGTAGCATTTGGCTAATACTTCCCCTTGGTTATATTATCCATCTGAGCTTGTCCTTTCCCTACAGTATCTGCCAAACCACCACCATTGCCGACCGTAAAACCATCCACTCCTTTAGAAGTCAAGTTGTGAGGACATTAACGCTATAAATGACCATACTAATGACATATCCGACATCAAAAAGGGAGGGATTCATTATCTAACTATTGCACCCAAGAAGAAGCCCTAAGACAAATTTCTAAAGAATCTAGTAATGTTATTCAAATTAATTTCAACATAAATTCTAGCAATAGGGAAAATGTTAGTGTAGTGGAACGACTGGATAAACAAGAGCTCTTCTAACACAAAATACTACTACCACCTTAGCACCAATGTTCAACAAAGAAAATATGATAAACATTAAGTTTTTTTCTCCTGTTTAATTAACGCCATGAGGAGAAATCATCATAGAGGAAATATCAATTATTTCATCATTTTCATTTTCTATGAAAATGATGAGAAGAGAGAAGATATTTATACTTACCAATGTGGACATATTAGAATGAATTTGAGTGGGGAATCGATCAGATACATATTCATCAAGGTGCACGACATATTTGGTGGAATTTCTTTTGAGTCAACTTTAATAAGAGGAAAAATTAAATTTGGAAAGAAAAGTCAATATTGACTATTTTTCATTTTTTATTTTAAAACTTTCCACATAAACTGAATTATATTTCCTATCAAATTTTAAACTATAAATATATTTTAAAAAAAAAGATCTTGAATAATATTTTCTATCAAAGTTTAAACTATAAATATATTAAAAATAGATCTTGAATAAAATAATCAAACTTGTATTGTTATGAAATGAGTTAATTTATGACGATATATTCTTTATTTTGGAATTGGGGAAGATGAGACTTTAGTATCATCCATGTGCTTATTATATAACACTTATAATTAGAAAGTTTTGGAATTGGGGAAGATGAGACTTTAGTATCATCTATGTGCTTATTATATAACTTTTATAATTAGAAAGTTGAATGATATGATAATGGTGCATAAACGCTGATGACAGATATCACACATTAAGACTTGACTCTTAGGTTAAAAGTTTCTTACCTTCACTTAGTAAGGGTCTAACTAGATAAGAAAAACACATCTCAAATAGTAGAATATAGTAGAATAATTGTTTATATAGGAAGAACATTATCTATTGAAATAGATTTAATGATTTAAAATAGAATAATTGTTTATATAGAAAGAACATTATCTATTGAAATAGATTTAACGATTTAGAATTCTTCATTTAAATTCTTATTCAGTGTTGAGATTTTACAAAGTATCCAGCTTTGACCCATTCAGTATTTTGAATACCTATGATTATTTTGATCCAGATAAAATATCATAATGGGAAAGAAGAGGTTAATGAAATCAGCAATGCGATTTTAATTCTAATTTTTTTTAAAGTTGTTTCTTATTTGATCACTCTTCTAACTCCAAGAGACTTGTTCCTCTTAAAAAATAGATTTTTGGTGTTGTAAGATAATTTTGTTGTAGTAAAATTATTTTTGGCATTGTAAGATAATTTTGTTGTAGTAAAATTATTGTAACATATTAAATATGGTATTAGATTTTGACTCTATAAGTTCTTTACTATCTGAAAAGTATTATTTTATTCTTTATGACTTAGCCTAAATTTTAACTTAAACTGATTTTAAAAGTAATTAAATTAATAGGACCAAAAAGTTATCCGTAAGATGTTTTTTTAAAAAGATTTATTATTTTATAAATATACAACTCACACACTATTACAATTACAATCCATATTATTCATAGTATCATCATTGCACAAATAACAATTACCCTGTGATATATGATGTCTAAATTAACTTCACATATTTTTGTGTAACGAGTACACATTTTTTGCTATGATACTTGTAATAAACAATTTTTTTCTATGATACTCGTAATTTTAACATATTGATTTGGAACTTCCATAGTTATATGTTGCATAGTTGGTAGATGATGTTAGCTTACATAATTTTGTCACCTCCAATAGTTCTAGTCCAAACCCTTGATTAGTCCAAACCCTTGATTACCATGAAACTAATGGTTTTAAAATCTTTTACACCTAATAATTACTTATTAGCCCCTTATTAGCCCTTTTGTCAATATTCCTTGGTTCTACCACTCTACTTTTCCTAGTTAAGTTGCTTCATTGTTCATTTTACGTGTAAATATTCCTAAGTTGCTTCATTGTTCATTTTATGTGTAAATATTCCTTTGTTCTACCACTCTACTTTTACAATTAGTGCCTCACCACCTACTATCTATTTGTTCTACCACTCTACTTTTACAATTAGTGCCTCACCACCTACTATCTATTATCACATGCTATCTTTTATCACATGATTAAAAGCTTGTTCAAATTATATGAATTGTTCACTTTTTATGAGAAATACTTCTTAATCCAAAATATGAGAACCTTCCAAAATATGAGAACCTTCACAAATTCTTGTTATCAATTATAATTATCATCCAAAATATGAGAACCTTCACAAATTCTTGTTATCAATTATAATTATCATCCAAAATATGAGAACCTTCACAAATTCTTGTTATCAATTATAATTATCACTGTTACATCCAAATTATAGTTTCTATATATTTCTACTTAATTTATATTTATTTATTTAATAAAGATCTACTTAATTTATATTTATTTATTTAATAAAGATTTATTATTAAATTGTAAGGGAAATACAATTACTCCATATATATATAAGGTAGAGTCAATTTTTGTTATGAATTATGTTACATCCAAATTATAGTTTCTATATATTTCTACTTCATTTATATTTATTTATTTAATAAAGATTATTTATTTATTTAATAAAGATTTATCATTATTTTAAGGGAAGTTATGTTACATCCAAATTATAGTTTCTATATATTCCTACTTAATTTTTATTTAATAAAGATTTATCATTATTGTAAGGGAAATAAAATTAGCGGAGTCAATTTTAGAATATGCAAGAGGTTATTTTGGTTGAAGGAATGAGTTCTCATTGTGGACACCTTGAGGGACATCTTTTATAAAATTCTAAGTCGTCCATTTGACACCTTGGTTCAAATCCCAAAATAATGGCATGCCCCTCATTAATAATGGCGACTGTTATGGTTTGAATGTCTTCATTCCCTGTTTCACACTTGCTATTATCTCTGAGGTGCTTTTATCTTGGTATGCAAAGTATAACACCAGTTGCCCCGCACTCAATGGCACGCCCAAGAAGTTGGGAGACTGCAATTATTTCTCATAACCAATGTCAAAGTTAGTTTGTAGCAGGAAAATCAAGAGGAATGTAAGAAAAATACCATTATATACAGGTCGTGGCCTAAAGCAACATAGATTAACCAAAAACTGCTGGTTAGAAAAGAGAACAATGGTAAATAGAATGGCATGAATTCCACGCTCTTTGTTCGCATTACAAGTCTCTGCATAGCCATTTAATCTCAATCATTAATATTACAAGTCACCATAAGAATATCTCAAGGAATATAACTACTCATAGTTGAATTGTGACACGGCACTTAGCATAGAAAGAGGTGCTCCATACATAAGAATTGTGGATGCTATTGCTGCAATCCCCACCACCATTTTCTTCCTCTTGTGAGAATGGAACCCAGACACAGAAACCACTAGTATTGTTCCAAATAAAAGCAACGCCGCCACAAACATTAATCCTGTACTTCTCTGTTCACATTACCAGCATATTATCACAGTCATGCAATTTGAGCCTATTGTGAATAGAAGCCAATGAATAACTTACTATTCATATTTTGAATTTTATCTGTACCACCATGCTTGCTCAGAATTCAAGCCTATAGGGATTCCACCGTAATCAAAGATTGATGGCTTGTCTAAGAAGATTAAGCCTATTCTTTTATCTATATCAAAGTTGGGATGTTATGGATACCTTGGTCTTATGTGGAGCGAATAGCAGATAGATGAAGATATAAGAGCAATCCAGAATGACTCCTACACCATTAACTGTGGACTCAAGTATGTTCTAATGCTGCAACCTTAAACAGCATTAGCCACAACATGAAGCCGAAACAGAACAAAGCACATATGGCAATCGTAGGAATATGATTTTAATCATTGGATCAAATTATACGATCTATCGACAAACTATTTGATCTAGCATTAACCAAAAGAAAACATCTATCATTAAAAGGAAATAAAAATAATAATGATCTGAATGAAGAGATCAAAATATATAATTTGATCTAAAATGTTGGAACAACTCAACTATAACACAATAACACTTATACAACTCTCAAATTCTAACACTAAAAATAATAATAACAACAAATGGATGAAACAAGTGACTTACATTGGAACTACATAGAAAAACATGGATGTGGCGTTTCCTGTGAAAAAAGACCCACATTGTTAACAAATCACAACCGCAACTTATTCATAACCATGGAAGTTTATATAGAAATACCTAAGACACCGGCTGTTAACCGCATCTATTTCTCCATTTCTTCCCCTGCTTTTTAAACTAAACACAATTGTATAGAAATTATGCAATAGTTGCAGAGATATATATAAATGGAGAATGACAGAGAGAAAAAAACTAATAAAAGGCAGCCTATGCAGAAGTATCTTCAAAGTTAGCGCACTGCTAGCCTTATCCCAATTTGATGAGCTTGTTTTAAAAGGAAAAGTTAAAGAAAACATTGGATGGAAAAGGATTGTCTATTCAATCTATTGCTATGGAAAAATTTGATTTGACATTTCATTGTCTTCTCCTATTTAATCACCGCCATGAGGAGAAACCACCGTAGAGGAAAGATCAATGTACCTGTGAGCGAGTTTGTTGCAAGATTGTGAACAAAACTCTTGCCAACAAGCACCCAATTCCCAATATGGGAGAATTATGAATGCCTGTTTCTAGACTCAGTGCCACCTAATATCAGTTTCCACCTGAGGAGATTTAGGAGTAGCTAATTAAGTCGATGCTTAAACAATGGATATAGAATTCAAAGATGATTTTTTAGTATAGAAGGGAAATGGAAGAAGGAAGTACAAGAGAACAATCAGAATGCCACTAGTACCTTGAGAAGCCATGATCCAAAATATTAGCTAATAGGGGGGCACCTCTACAAGAAGAATTCGTGCAAATGGCTTGCATTTTTGAGTGCAACTGAAACAGTTGACATCTCTGGTAACAGTGAAGGAACCCCTGGCCCCTATGATTCCCAAATGTAGTGCTCATTGTCATTTGTATGAAATGTAGATAGGAAAGTTCTCTCTTGTCTAGGTGGAGATAGAGAGGTGGTAGCAGAGAAATAAATCCCGAGCAGGAGCAGGAATGGTTAACAGCAACAACCCAAGGAAGGAACCAGAAAATGTGATAAGTACAAGTAGAGAAGCAGGGGAATATCATTTGGTACGATACCTGGAGAAGTCGTACAGGAGGATGCTGAGGATGCCCAAAACAATAAACCTGTGACCTTCTTAATGATCTGTCGAGCAGCTGCCGAAATAAGGAAAGGTAAGGATTTAAGGGCAACTTAGCACATGGCTCCCCTGCATGGAGAGAGAAGACGTGAAGAAGCCATTTGTGCTGGCGAGAAACAGCTGGTGGTTTTGATCACCCCACAGGAACAAGGCAACGTCTATGCAGCCACGAAAATGCACTTTCATACGAAGGAGAGGACTTAGTTAATTTTTTCAAAAGTTGGAAAAAGCAATGTAAAGAAAGTGCATTTTCGTGGCTGTATAGCCACGGGCCAGGAACAAAGGGCCCAAGCTCGAGGCCTCTTCCTCGATTCCTGCGTCTTCTCTTGCCCCGAAAATTGTGAAAGTGTTCAGCTGATCATGCTGCGAGTATCAAGTGATCACATTCAACTTATTTGGGAAGATTAGGGCTCCATTGGCTGCCGGAATAGGAATAGTTATTTTGGAATAGAAAATGGGGTACATATTTCTATTCTTTGTTTAGTTCAGCCAGAATTTGATGGGGAATTCGTAAACTCAAAAATTCATGTTTTCTAAAATAAACAAAATTGAAATAGGAATACGTATTCCAATTCCACCTATTTGGGTGAAATTGCAAAATTTCATTTTTAGGCCAAAATTGGAATACGTATCGCTATTTTATTTCGTATTCCAATTCCGATTTGGTGCATCTAAATGAAGAATTCAAAATTTTAAGAATTTACATATGCCTATTCTGCTTGTGTTCCAGTTGCCAAATGGGCAATTATTACGAATAGACATATAAGAGGGAAGAAAGGACACTAGGGTCGATTCAGATTGGTGGTCTTAGGAAAGATTAATACCTTGTTAAAGTCCACCATTGGGCAATAGTTTCCTGCACAGCAAGAAGCAAATTAATCTCACTTTTCCATTGAATGAATGAATGAATGAAAGATTTTTAGTGACGTCCATGAGGCCATAAGCCTAAGGGACCCACGTAAAACATCTAGTCAGCCTGATGCAATTTCTCTAGCCTATCTCTTTTGTTGTGAATCTGCACAAGTAAAATGACCCCCTTGAAGAGTATTGGTCCTTCAAAAAGGTCTTTTATGTTGTTCACTTTTAACGTTTCTTTGTGTTGGTTGCAGATGTCTTCGTATGTTGTACAATCCTTTAGATAGTGCCACTCTGTTTTCACCACCCCTTTGTTGCAAAATCTATAAATTATGTACTCCCACTCTTCCTTAGGAACCTTCCATCTACCAGTTTCACATCTCAAATGGTGGGAACTAGATCTCAATTGAGCGATTAAGATTTTTGTCTTTCCTTTGATATCGACTCTTAAATATTCTTTGTCATCATGTTTGCATGTGGGATTAAATTGATTTTATATGTGCACTGGTTGTATGCAATCTATTTGAAAGAGTAACGTGTTGTGTGGTATCAATGGCAACAATGATAGGTGGCAGTGAAAAGCAGTGTCATTTATGAGGGCATTGGCTAATCTCGAGATCAAATGCATCAAAGATAAAAAGAAGTCAAACATGATTCTTTTTCAAATTCATGAAAATATAGTGAAATTTTCTCAAAAATGGACATGGTTATCCTCCCACAAAAATGTACAGACGACCAACTTTCAAATGATCAAATTTGTCATGGATTTTTTTGAAAATTTCAGCATTTAATCTTCATGATTTGCATAGTTTGTAGTTGAGAACAACAAAAAAAATGGAAAAAAATCACTATGTTTACATCAATTTGAAAAAAAAAAGTTTGACTTTGTTTTATCTTTGGTACTTTTTTTTGAGAGATTAGCCTGTACCCTCAAAAATTTTGTTGTTTTCAATACAGATCATGAAAATCAAATGCTGAAAATTTCAAAAGAATTCATTGTATTTTTCATTTTTTTGAAATTTAGTCAATGGTGCAATTTGTAGAGAGGATAGTCGCATCCATTTATGAGAAGCGTGTAAGGGAATGATGCAAATAGAATCCATGGATTTTTTTATCAACTTTCCATGGAAGACATTGCTTTGTTGAAATGGCAAATAGATGGCGGAGGGCATACTTGGTGGGATTTGTTTTGGATCAACTTTCCATGTAGATTGAAGACTATATTTCCTATCAAATTGTAAAGAATATATATATATATATATATATATATATATATATATATATATATATATATATATATATATATATATATATATATATATATATATATATATATATCTTAAATAAGATAATCAAACTAGTATTCTTATGAAATGTGTTGAATTTGTGACTATTTGTTCTTTCTTTTGGTATTGGGGAAGATTAGAGCTCTATATCATTTAAGTGCTTATTATATAAGCATTTAGATAAAGAGAGTTGATTGATAATGATAATAGTTTATAAAAGTGAATGACATAAACACCATACATTAAGGTTTGATTGCTAGGCTACAAGCGTTAAATAGTCAAAGGTGACATACTTTTTTAAGGCTTGATTTTTCTCCTCAATATTCAATGTTCAAAGGTAGTTACAAAAGTTCCACCAAGTCCAATAAATGAGAATGACTACAAAGGAATCAAGAAAATGCTTTATATTCATGTGTAAGCACTAGTGAATATGTTTATAGGGTCATTTTTCATCTTGGATTGAAAACTGACAAAAATCCTTTGAAATTAGGTGCATCATTTTTCCTATGATTCTATGGGGGACATTGCTTGTGTTCTTGTCATCATACTAGTAATTATGTGTTTGCTGTAGTCACACAGGGGTGGGGGTAAGAACAATAGTTCTCCTCCTAAAGGTCCATTTTTCTTAGCCCCTTCTTGTTGCATGTATGAAGTATGGGTCGAGCATACTAGCTAGATAAGGAAAACACCTCTCGAGTTTCAAAATAATTGTTTATATAACTTAAACATTCTTATAGTATAAATCTATAAGTTCTTTATTTTTTTGAGGAAAAAAAAAACATTTATTTTGTATTTTAACTTAGTCTAAAATTTACCTCATCTTGAATGTAAAAAACCTAAATTGTATGTATTAGCAATTAAATTGATAGGACCAAGAAATTATTCTTATGAAAATTAAAAGAGTTTATCATTTTGGATATTATGTTGTGTATACAACTCATACACATTATATAATCCATATTATTCATAGTATCATGTGCAATCATTGCATAAATAACAATAATTATATGATATATGTCATTTAAATTCTAGCTTCACATATTTTCTAGTATAATAAATATATAATTTTTTAATGATACTTAGGGTTTTATTGTCATACCTTTTTTAACACAACATGAAAAATATTGGTTTGGAACTTCAATAGTTATGCTCTATCAATCAGTAGGTTGCATAGCTTGGAGATGATATTAACCTATGTGACTTTTTCATGTACAATAGTTGCTAGTCCCATACCCTTGATTATGATCCATTATAGTTAAGAACCCAAAATATAATGGTGTGAAAATCTTTTGACACCCAATCACAACCTATTTGCCCTTTTGTCAGTGGTTCATGGTTCTATCACTCTACTTCTCCTAGTCTAAGTCACTTCATTGTTCAATTGATGCCTCTAATTGCACCCCACTACCTACTGTCTATTATCACATGATTAGATACTTGTTTAAGAATCTTCTTATCATAAGATACTTTCACATTATATAAACAATAGTTTTTGTAATATATTTGTACTTGATTTATATTTATTATTTATTATATTTATTACAATTATGAGGGAAATGAAGTTGAGTCCATAAATATGATGGACTCAATTTTTACAAGATATTGATATTAATGTAAACCTAGAGAGATAGATCATGCATTCTACTTGTACAGTTTTGATGTTTTCTAGTCTTCATTAGGATCATCATCAATTACAAATTTTCATTATTTATAAATTTATTTTTCATAAAATTTCTATGATAATATATATTATAACTATCTTAAAAACAAATACATACACATGACATGTTGATTGGCCTTTTTATAATTGTTTACAAGGAAAGAATCTTCTAAGGTTGTGGATTTGAAAAAAGAACCCTTCCATAAAGGTAATGCATTATGTGCTAGGGTACCCTTGAGTTGGTTCATAAAAAAATCATTTTATTTTTAACTCCCTTCCTAGGTGCAAGTATGTCCTTACTTTTATTAATGACTTTTCATTACAACATTGGTGAATGCCTTAAGAAAACAAACTCTCTAATAATGGAGGAAATTCTCAAGTGAATTGAAATTCAACATCAACCAAAAGTATTTTTATTCATTGTCTTTATCAGTTCCTACCAAGGTAGAGAACTATTTCCAAGGCTAAAAGATAAATGTTGATGAAACATTCCCTCCATATCCAATAACATTGCTTAATTTTATTATTATTATATTTACCTTAATACTTGCTAGCAAGAGGTGATCAATCTTTAACAATTGCTTGTCAAATATGAATGCTAGCAAATTTTTGTTGGCCAAATAGGAGGTCTTGCAAATTTCTATGCAAGAGAACAACTTAATTTAGAGGGAGGTGGAAAACATCAATTTCTTGGGTTTCACCATTTTTGAAGAAGATAGTAATAGGTGGCTCACATGTTTGTATCTTGTAATATGCTAAAGTGTGGTGTAGAAGAAACTATTTAATTGGCTATTGAAATGATTGAGGAGCACATAAGATTTGGGACCATTTTGAGTTTCACCACTTTCAAGTGCTTTACTAATTTCATATGGAATTTTTCAATAATATTAAAAAATGACTAGAATGGTTTATCTATCATGTAAAAGAAAAGTATATTTGGAAGGATTTCATTCTTGTCATTGAAACATGTCAATAAAGTTGTGTTCTACAGCCCCCTCGTCCGTGGGCATTGAATTTTCTTTTTTCCTTTGCTTGGTTGGAAATCAGTTGTATTTTTCAAACTTTGGCATGGAGAGATGCCCAACAACATACAATTTGTAGAAGGCTTGAAGTATGTCATCTTGTCCATTCTTTTATAGTTTGGAATGACTTTTCTTACAGATGGAGTTGTAATCAACTTGTGTCTTTTTCTTGGCAATGACTCTCTTTTTAAGCTAAAGAATAGTTTCTTTGATTGGACAATTTATTAGTAAACCCAATGAGCATTATATTTGTAATCTCAGAACATGGAGAACTTCATCTATTTGTTGCATTGTCCCTTTTCATTAAACAACAACAATTTTCCATTTCATAAAATTATCAACTTATTTATGCATTTATCAAGTTTTTTAAGTTTCTTTATAGATGTTTGATAAATGATTTCACAAATTCCTTTCTAGCAAGACCCTTTAAGGAAAATGATAACATTTTCAATCTATCTCCGTGGACAAACACATTGAACCAAAATCTATGAAAATTAAATTGCAGAATGGCTAGAAAGAAGTAGCCATGAGCCAAAATTTTCTTGTATATCTCATTTAAAACACAGCCTTACCTGATGGAATTTCTCAAAGCCCCAATTGTTTAAAAAAGAATTTTAGAAGTAGCCATGGAACAAAATTTTCTTTTATATATCTCATTTGGAAAAATCTTACCTAATGGCATTACTAAAAAGGCTCAATTCCTAAAAAAATATTTTAAGAAACAAACTCACATGCCTTGTTGCATGTTTATGATTTGTGTGGGGGAGACCATTATTTCCTTCTCCACAATCACCTAATATCGGATGCTTGCAATCACTCAAATGTGTATTGTCTACTTTATATGCCAATAATTAAGAGATGAGCAATGGATGGTTGTGGATTTTATGACTATGGTGTGGTCAATGGCCTCATAAGTGCCAATTACATTAAATAGAGGAATTCTGCATCCCTATTAATTAATCCATGCCTTGCCTTTTTTGCAAGCTTCTTATTCCCTGAGACCATGTTTCTATGAAGGATTTCCTCCAACTTTGACTTGCATTCTCCCTTTCCTCTTCTTCTCTCCCTTCTATATTATTCTTTTGTTTGAAACCCCCACTTTTCCTCATGCTTATGGCATTACCATCATTTTCTTCCCTAATACTTGCATTTTGGAGGATTTTCTTCCTTTTGTTTGCCTCAGACCTAGTCATCTCTATTGCTTGTCTATTGTATTTTTGGTTCTTAAATCATATTCAAAAACATGTTTTACATAGGTCACAACCCTCTTCTTTTTGTCTTGTGTGTTGTTTATTTTCCTCCTTATTACTAGTACAAATCTCTCCTTAAAACCCCTACCCCTCTCCTCATTTATCATATATTTATCTTGTATAATGTTCTCTTTGTGTCCATCATTAGCAAAATAATGCCTCCCTATGGTAGTTTAGGGGTAAAGTTGTGAGCATTAGCAACCAACAGTTGTGATTGCATCCATGTGAGAATTTTCTTTCCCTAACAATATATTCTTTCAATTAGAGGCATCAAACAAGGAAAAATTACCACTAGAGCTATTATTGCTCACGACTTTATCACTTAAGTACCATAGGAATTTAATACATGTGTATTGTATAGGTGTTCAAAATCCAATTGCATTATAGATATAAAATGAATTGAAAATTTATGAAGACCATGTAGAATTGGTGGGTAGAAGGATTAAAATTTCACCCACTAAAATTTAACTTAAACACCTTACAATTTAACTTCTAAAATATCATAAAGTTTAATACTGATAAATGTTCCATCTTTATCATATTTCCCTCCTTTACTTTTTCTGACACTTCATACTTCCATGTCTATTCTTAGGGTTCTGTCCTCTGAGCTAACCTAATCTCTAATCTTAGAATTCTACTATGTAATAATTTTCTTCATTTTATTTTCTGTCCATAATATTTTTTTGGAGATTTTTGTTGTTTGAAATTGAATGCTCTTAACAAAATTTAGACAATTCCGATCTATTTTTGTTACATATCATGTTTGAATTATGAAAGTTGTAGACAAAATTGTAGTAATGCAAGATGGTTGTGCTATTAGTTCAGGACAACACTTGTAGCTAATACAAAATCCAAATGGGAAGTACACAGTCCTTAACAAATATAACAAAAAATGATCAAAATACACCAATTGAATACTTTACACCTAAACCAATTTAATGTTCTAGGGCTTGGGACCAACATTAACTCTTTTCTGCATAAGAAAAGAAGCAACCAATCATTTTTTTGATCTAAGAATGCTACATGCCCCAAAAATAAGCATCCTATATCATTTCTTTAGGGTCAAGAAAATTCCTAAATAATGTAATCAAATGTGGTTTGTCTCTTCTAGCTTTTGCATCTGTACATAATGATTCATACCTCCAATGCACAAGACCAAGAAAAATGTGGTAGGAAGGCATCATAAAGCATTTTGGACTTATTTCTAATCTTTCATTAAAGATTCAATTAATTGAAGAAGGTGAACAATATAAAATAGTTACATAAATGCCTAACAAACATAAACTTGTTTATATAGAGAAGGTCACATAGAAGTTCAACAAAAAAGTTTTAAATGTAGTAACCTTTCCAAGAAAACATCAACTTCTTTCTATAGAAGATGTTGATTTTGAGACTTCAAAATGTGCACAACATGAGCATTAGGCACTCTACATCCACTTTCGTAGATTAAAATTCTCTGCATTCAATTTTTTAGATTTTAATGCTTAAAAATCTCCACTTGATTTGATGGATCTTGTTTTGTGTTCCACTTCTAAACCTTAAACAAAAGAATTGTTCAATGCTTCTCGTAGGTCATTTATTCTTTGGGTTTTGGGCACCCAAAGAGATCT
This sequence comes from Cupressus sempervirens, assembly GCA_028749045.1. Classification (NCBI taxonomy): domain Eukaryota; kingdom Viridiplantae; phylum Streptophyta; class Pinopsida; order Cupressales; family Cupressaceae; genus Cupressus; species Cupressus sempervirens. Next base: position 112,809,111 of record CM053783.1, read on the forward strand.
ATCCCTATAAGTTTTATTTTCAGGTTTTACTTCATCTTGTTCATGCTTACCTAATATTTTTAAATTTGAATCAATATTAGGTAACTTCAATGGTAAAACTCATTGTTGTCCCCACATTGAACTAGAAGGTGTGTGCCAATTATCAACATGCACTAGGAATGTAGGACCCAATACACACCACTTGTCTTGAACTGAATGTTGCCTAAAGCAATTATGCTAGAAGAAATGTTTCCCTAATGACAATTGTAATACACTAGCCAAGAATTCCCATTACCACTCATACAAGGATGGAAGTTATGATGCTAAAAAATCATTAGACTACTGAAACCATTACATTTAATGATGAATCATATGGCCCATCATCCAGAGTCTAATCCACCTCATATAGTTATTCTCCATTGGTGTAATTCAAGTTTTATCAAGGTGTGAACAATTGAATTTTTCCATATAACCACCCACAACTCTTTAGCCCACAAGTTGATGCATTACTATAACTAAATCAATCTGCCTTACTTACATTTAGTAGGAACTATGCTACCCTGAAGCTCTTGTTTTTTGTGATCTAACACATCTTTCAATATTGCAAAAGTTTTGTTCACACCAGGACCATAGCGCCTAAATTTCTATTATGGACTTGTGTTGTAATCCTATGGGTATATATGTTTACCATGTATGCAAGTATAATTAAAAGCATATGCTTGTAGGTGGAAGAAATAAGAATTTATAAAAATTTCAAGAAATTACAAATTAGCTTAGACTTTGTCTTATCCTTTTTTATCAACGAAAATGGAACTTTGGAGATAGAGCTTGGACACCCATCAAATTGAATTGGCTAAGGAAGTTGTTTCGATGTTGTAATATTTATAAAATGTAGAATTATAAACAACACTTCCTAGGTTGTTGAGGGCTGACAAAATGCATGAAAATAAATGAGTTTTTTTTTACTACGAACTAAATGAATTTTTTGGTGAAGTTTTAGAAAATGTTGATAAAATAAATAAATAAAATTAAAAGATATAAAAATCACAATCTATAATTTCTCCTAGTATATAAGTGTATGCATTTTCCAAAATCCTAATCTTTTATTAGCACCCTTAAGGCTTGCCAATTTAAAATGATTTTATTTTCAAAGAACAAACAAGAAATGGAATTAGAGGCACAAAGTGTGTCAAGGAAAGAGGTAGGGAAAAGTGGAGATGAAATGTTGTGTTGGAGAAACATAAAGATATCAAGGAAGACATAATGCTAATTGTATTGAGATGGAGAGAATCATAAGAGGAATATGTAAATACTCCATTCCAATATATTTTCAAAAGTATTTTTTTTGGAATGATTAGAATCACTTTTAATAAATTCAAAAAAATTATTCAAACTCATAAATCCACTTGACCAGTATAAAAATTCATCAGTAGTCCAACTTATTCATCCAACACTTAACTCTTTGTTTTGACGTAGTGCAAGGTAGGAGAATCCCCAAAGGAGATGTCGTAGCCCCCAGCTATAGAACCACATAGTGGAAACACAACAACAAGAAGCAATAATGAAAGATATGATACCAAATCACAATAATATATTCATAAAATATAACTGATTACATGCAATCTGTCAGTTACGGCCAAATACAAAGCAAGTAATAGTTCTACAAGATCCCTCAAGACCCTATTCAAACACTAGCTAGTCTAGATCCACACTCTGGTAGAAAACCCCAAGGAAGATCTCAACTTGTGCTCACAAGTCCACCAAGCAATCCCCTTGTTTCCACGCCGCAGCTACTAGCTCTTCTCCAAATTCACTCTTCCAAACTCCTCCACTTCTCCACAATGGATGAATAATGAATAAAGACTCCCCCACAACCCCTACTTATACCAATCTAAGACACAAGTTGGCCTAGAACACAAATTAAATACAAATACATAAATTAAATGCCACAAGTTGGCCAACAACGTCAATTAAATACCCAAAATCAATGTCAGAGAAAAATTGTGATATCTCCTAGCTCTGAGTGAATTAGAACTCATGCTTCAAACTGTAGTTAGTACTCTAGGCTCTCTTAAATTTTTGAACTTTTCATTCTCTAACTCATTGTAGAAAATTAGTTATATGACATGCAACAAGAACCAAATTCCTAAGCAAGGCCAAGCTCCTCCCAAACCATGTTGAGCAACCAAAGACCATGCCGAGTAACCAAAGACCATGCCATGTCCCAAGACCATGCCAAGAAAAAAATGACCATGCCAAGTAACCAAAGACCATGCCAAGTCCTTAGACCATGTCAAGCTCCTAAACCATGCTAAGCTCCAAAGACCATGCTGAGTCCCATAGACCATGCTGAGCTCCATAGAATATGCCAAGCTCCAAGACCATGCTAAGCTCCATAGAACATGCCAAGATCCTAGAGAATTTCAAGCTCCTAGAGCATGCTGAGAAATAGTCCTTCTTTGACCAAGTACTAGTCTAAGCACCCACTAAAGAAACTACCGAGCCTCCTCCCATGAACTCCAAACTAGTCACCAAGCAAACCCAAGATGCTCCTATATCATGTTTAGTATATGTTAAATTAAATAAATAATAGTAAATAGCACAAAATATGAAAACAAAATTCACACATGTATGACACCATGATTTAATGTTGAAACCAAATTTGGGGAACACCACCAAGGAACATGTGATCACTTTTCACTCTTCTCAAGTAAGCTCAGTTAAGATCAACCGCACAAAAGGTTATGAAACACACTGTAAGGTGTGACCTTGTTAAAAGATTTAATCACCCTATTAGGAGTGGTCTTGGTAGAGGAATTTAGAACATTCCATCAGAATGTCACCTTGATTAAAGGATTTATAATATGACTATTAGGTCAACCTTGATTATAGGATTTTATTGCGACAATGGTTAGAAAGTAACAACTTGGGTGATATGATAAAATACAAATCACTTTGCAAATTCAAATCTACATTCAACTCATTCCTGGTTCATTGATTGGTCTTCATCATATTCTCCACCTCTGATCTATTTGGAAACTCTTCAAGCAATCACTCTTCCACTAACTTCTCACTTTTCCTCAATAAGTCTATTGTTCAATTTTTCTCCAAAAATTTGCTAGTCCAACCTTCAACCAACTCTTGTACCTCCTTAAATAGATGTCTTTATTTTTTTCCACTTAAACATTATTGTAGATCTTAGGGTTTGATCATATGCATTAAATATGTCCATCATTTTATCCTGATTCTTCTTTCTTGAAACTTCTGGAAACTTCTCATTAAATCCTTGCCTTAGATCACTTAAAAAACTCAATTCATGCATTAAATATGCCAACTCATTAACGCTTATCATTTACATATTTTGATCAATTCATAAACTCAACTGTATCAGCCTCAAATCTTGATTCTTTCACAAACTTTTAATTTTCTAACACTTGGTCATCATTGTGTTCTTCATCTCAATCATCACTAGGTAGCTTGGTCTCTATTGATCTTGACCCACTCAACTTACATTGACTTGCTCATCCTTTTTTGTGCTTGGTTGCTACTACATTTTTCTCTTCACTTCTCTTGTCCATCACCATAACTCGGCTAACACTGTTTTCTTGGCTATTACTTAATTTCCTTAATCTTTTGATTCATCTTCTTCATTGACCACATGTTACTAGGTCAAATTTAGTGTTTTTCTCATCTATTCCATACTTGATACAATGATCAAACAACACACTATCTTTTCAAATACTAACTAATCATGTCCCCATTGTAGCTCCATCATACCTACTCCTCTTTACTCAACAACTTTACTAGTTTATTCTGTTATCTCTTTTTTAAATCATCTTCATCAATCAACTGATATGACACTCTATATTGTTAGCAAGTGTCTTACCAGTAAGGTTTGATATCAATGACAACATAACAATTGTTGCAATTGTACTTTCCAATAATGTCCCTCTTTGGCATTAATGGAAACACCTTTAGTTACCATATAATGACAAAAAGTATCCAATTGATCATCACTATCAAGTCCCTCTATAGTCTATATCTAATCTTCATTAATATCCTTAGTTTCATTCTAATTCTCATCCAAGCAATCTCAAATATGTTCTCTCTATGCTCTTCCATACTCTTCTCCCTCTATGATCAATATCTCATGCTTGGCATTCATCTTCTCCCTCACACATATTCACATATTGGATGGTAAATTACAACATATTCTCTCACTTTGACAATAATGCTAAAGACATTACCCTTCTTTATCACTTTCTGAATTGGCTTGTTTTTGGAATTATTTCTCCCTATGTCATCACCATCTTCCTTCTTACAACCTTATCAATTCATGCTTTTGTCCTTATTTTCACATATTTTTCACACCCTTAGGAAGCTCCTAAAGTGTGACCTGCATCAATATGTAAGATATTATGTTCATAACAATTGATGTAATGTTGCATCACTTTTTAGATTTATTTAGATAGGGGAATGACCCCTAACTTACCTCTAAGATACACATATGCATTCTTAGGTAATTCCTTCATAAATATATCAGCTATATGTTCGTTTGTATTTACATATTGGACAATCTTACTACTTTGCCTTGTACCAGTTTTCTCAAGTAATGATACTTAATTGCAATATGCTTGGTCTTTGTTTACATCATAGGGTTCTTGGATATGTTTATAGCATGTGTTATCACAATATATCACCACAAGTTCAATTATCTCTTCCTTCATAGCTTTCAACAATTACATCTCTTCTTAGTTTGCTTTAGATAGGGGGAATTACCCCTAACTTACCTCTTAGATACACATATGCATCCTTAGGTAATGCCTTTTTTAATATATCAACTATATGTTGCTTGCTATTTACATATTCCAGTCTTACTTCTTTGTCTTGTACTACTTCCCTTAAGTAACGATACTTTATTTAAATGTGATTGGTCTTTGTGTACATCATAGGGTTCTTGGATATGTGTATATCACATGTGTTATCACAATATATCAACATAGATTCAGTTATCTCTTCCTTCATACCTTTCAACAATTACTTGATCCACAATGTTTGAATAATTAACTATTATTATTGTTGAAAAAGAAGATTTTTGAACTATAGAAATGAGGGAGATTATTGAAACCTATCATGAGGACAATCACTATTTTGTCATTGGTGTCAAACCTCCTACTTGATGATAAGGAAATTGCTAACTTTGGTCTGAATGCTATCATTTGATTGATTGATGAAGAGGATTTGAAAAGAAAGGATAACAAGAGTACCTAGAGAAAGGTTGAGTTATATGGTGTGTAAAAGAAGCACTAAGACCAAGTAAGACTTTGATGATATAGTGTATTGTTTATCTACTTAAGGCTACAATGAAAGGATACTTGAACAAAGAAAAGAAGAAGACTAAGAAAAAAGAAATGTGTCTACCAAGCCTGACTGAGCAAATAGTGGAAGCCAATAAATTTAGTTTAGGCCAAGCAGAAATATGTTTATGACCAAGCCGAGAAGTTTTAGTATGTGTTGAGCACCAATAAAAATTAGTATGTGTTGAATGTCAAAGAATAGTAGTATTGACTGAGTGAAGACTTAGTTCATGTTGAACAACCTAGTGTTGACTGAGCATTAGAAGTTAGTTATTGCCAAGTGACAGTATAAAGAGTTTGATGAAGATTTGACAAATCTAAGCCAAAAAAGTTGATTTCTTGAATTGTCTGAAGTGTGTTGAAGATAAGCACGATGAGCTGGTGGCACTAAATTCAAGATAAACTATTTTAAGAAAAATTTAATGAGGATTTTAAGGGAAGTTTTTAGAGGGAACAAAATGGAAAAGATGAAGGATTCTATGAATTTTACTTGACCCTAAGATGGATGATCAAGATTAAGTAGCAAAAGATCAAAATTCTCTATATAAGGAGATACAAGGCCAAAAGAAAAGTGTGAGAAAAAAAGAAAAGGAATCTGGAGGTGTTGCTTCATATGATGGTCAAATGAATGAACCTGTAGTTGGTATACTAAGCATGAAGGCTTAAGGAGGTGAAGGCTTAAAGGGTGAAAAAGAAATTAGAGATGAAGATGAATGAATACCAAGAAGAATAGAGAGCTAAATCAGAGATCTATAATCTACAAGTGAGTTGTTTTGTTATCACATCAAGTCCTATTGTTACTTTATAGAAATTATACTCATTTGGATAAATCCTTTGGATTAAGGTTGACCTAACAATCATAAGTAGATCCTTTAACTGGGTGACATTCTAATGGAGTGTTCTAAATTCTCAATTTTAATAGGGTGATTGAAATCCTTTAATCAAGGTCACATTTAATAGTGTGTATTGTAACCTTTAACATGGTTTTCTCCTTACAAGACTCACTTTAGAAGAGTGAAAGTTGGTAGCATGTTACTGGTAGTTTTTCCCAAATTAGGTTTCCACATTAAATCCTTGTGTTATATTGTGTGATTGAATTTTTGGTGTTTCAAGTTTACTTATCTACAAAGTTCATTTGACCTAGGACAATAATATACTAAGGTTTTAGATATTGGATGATCTAATCAACACACACACATTTATTTGTTGAGTACTAAATTTTATTTTTTTGTACATTTGGACCTTAGATAGCTAATTCAACCCCCCCCTCCCCCCCTAAGTTATTCTAAATTATTCCAAAAATTGGTATCATAGCTCTTGGTGCTTGAAGAGGAAAAAATTTGAAGGTACTTGAAGCTAAAGATCAATATGTATAGAAAGGAGGTGCCCAAGTTAAACAAGGAATTTTTTATGCATGGAAATGTTTGATGAAGCTACATCTAGGAGGACTTGGAGATTATACATAGTCAACTATCACCACTGAATATGTTTAAATAGTTGGAGCCCCAACTACTAAACAATTGAAACATAAGAAAGAACACAATCAAGAAATGTTGGAGATTACGTTCGCACTAAGCTATTCTAAGTTTGAAGACATAAAGCATGTACTACTGCTAAAGGAATGTGGGAAGCCCTATAGAAGATCTATGGAGGAGACAAGAATGTGTTGAGAGCCAAAATAGAAAGTTTAAGAGGAAAATTTGATTAAATGAGAATGCAAGAAGGTGAAACTATAGTCTAGTATTGTGCAAGAATCAAAGATGTTGTAAATGCAATCAGAGGAGAAAATTGAATTATTGAGGATGAGATTTTCATCAAAAAAATATTAAGAACCCTATTGCGTATTGATGCTATTAGAGTCTCTTCTATACAAGAACTAAGGTGTACTTCTAGTAGTAATATAATCCTTGAAGGACTAGTTGGTAGACTTACTGCTTTTGAACTTTCAAATTTTGATAATTTCAAATATGATAATATTGACCCTACTTTCAAAGCTAATCTAACACTCAAAGAACCTAAAGGAAAGAAAAAGGTCAAGCATGTTGCTGGTGACATTGAAACAAATGATGAAGATCTAGAAGAACTAGAAGCACTACTGGCTAGGAGATTTCACAAAGGAAAAGGAAAATAAAAAGGTAAGTTACCCATCATATGTTTTAGTTGTAATGAAGTTAGTAATATTGTAGCAAGATGTCCTAAGAAGACAAACAATAGAAATGAAGACAAATATAGAAGTAAAAAAGATGAGAGTAACAAAGGCTATACAGATGAGGGAAAGATATCTCTTTATATTGTTGAAGAAGAATCCAATGATGAATTAGATGATCATGATGATGAAGTTGTCTATGTTGCTATGAAAGATGATTCATATGAAGATGAGACAACTGTGTTAGTCTCTTATGTAACCAAAAGTGATAGATGTATCACTGATAGTGGATGTTCTCATTACATGACTAGCAACAAAAGTAAGTTCATTACCCTTGAGAATTATAATGAAAATAGTGTTAGATTTGATGATGATGCACCATATCCAATAAAAGATAAAGGATCAATAAGATTGACAAACAATATCATGTGTGGCAATGCTTACTATGTGGAAGAAGTTAACTATAGTCTATTGAGTGTGTTACAATTGAATAGTTCAAGATGTAAAGTTGAATTTGATCACAAGAAGGATAAGGTCTATGATGGGGATGGAGAACTCAATGGAAGTGGTGATCAAACAAGAGGTAATGTGTTTTATCTTGACATGATTAAAACAACCTCTCTTGTTGTACAATTTGATGATGTGTGGCTATGGCACAAAAGATTATGTCATGTAAATTTTGACAACTTGGTTAGTATCAAAAAGATGCAAAGAGTTATAGGTTTGCCAAAACTAAAGAAACCTAATAATGTGATTTGCAAAAAAAGTCAATTAGGCAAGATGAAAAAGTCTAGTTTTAACAGTAAGATTCATACTTCAAACGAAATTTTGGAATTAGTTCATATTGATATATGTGGACCAATTGATGTGCAAAGCTACAAAGGTGACATGTATTTAATTCTATTTATTGATGATTACTCTAGAATGATGAAAGTGATGTTTTTGAAAAAAATATACAATTATTTTGAAATATGTAAGTGGTATCTAGAAAAAGTTGAAAAGGAAACTGGTAAAATCTTGAAAAGTCTAAGATCTGACAAAGGTGGAGAGTTTACATCAAATGAATTCAACAATTTTTACAATGACAATAGAATCAAAAGACAAAATTCTACACCAAGGACCCCTCCACAAAATGGTAGAGTGAAAAGTATAAATAGATCTGTGATGGATTGTGCTAGAATAATTATGATGGAGAAGAATGTTTCTTTGAAATACTGGAGAGAAGTTGTTAGTACAACTGTCTATACCTTGAACTGAGTACAAGTCAAGAAAGGTACACATTTCACACCTTTTGAATTATGGTATGGATACTCACCCAATGTCAAATACATTCAACTATTTGGAAGCAAGTGTTACATTCTCATGGACAAAACAAGTGAAAAAATTGATACAAAAAGTGAAGAAGGTATATTCTTAGGATATTCCACAAGAAGTAAAGCTTATAAATGTTTAAATACTAACACTAACAAAGTTGTAAAAATTGATGAATATATAGAAATACATGAAGATGAAAAAAAGAAAGAGCCTAAGAATTACAAAACCTTTATGTACTACTATAAAGGAATGTCTAATAATGTTGATGATACTGTGAACAAAGGTACTAATAAAAAAGAATAAGTGATTGTCGAGTCACATATAATGGATGTTGAGTTGCATTCAGGAACCATGTTACAATCAAAATTTGAGGTACATTATGATGCTGAGATCATTTTATAGGAAAGAAATGCTAAGTTACCTGACACAAAAGTACACAGTGAACTTGAGATGGAACTTCATGAATGACCTATTGTTGAAGAAAGAATAACATAGCCAAGATTACCAAAATATGTCAGAAGATGTCATCCTATTGAACAAATCATTGGAGTAAAAGAGGATGGACCAATGACAATGAATAGATTAAGGAATGAAACATGTTTTTTTAATCACACATGAACCTAAATTGGTGAAGGATGCATTAGAGAATGAAGATCAGATTTAATCCATGAAAGAAGAAATTGATTAGATTGAGAATAACAAAACCTGGACATGTTATTGGAACAAAGTGCGTATACAAAAACAAATTGGATGAGAATGGTGAAGTAACAAGGAATAAGGCAAGGTTAGTCTGCAAAGATTATGCACAAGAAGAGGGAATTGACCATGGAGAGACATTTTCCCTAGTTTCCAGATTGGAAGGAGTAAGAACTTTTCTTATTCTTCTCATAAAGGATTCAAAGTTTATCAAATGAAATGTTAAGTCAGGATTTCTAAACGGTATACTAGAAGAGGAGATTTACATTGAACAACCTAAAGGATTTGTTGATCCAAACAATAAAAAAATGGTTTGTAGATTGCACAATGTTTTATATGGTTTAAAGAAAGCTCCTAGAACATAGAATGAAAGATTGCACAATTATCTTGTGAAGATTGATGTTGAGAAGAATAATGACAACAACAATATGTACTTAAAGATAGAAGGAGGTAAAGGAATTTTACTAGCTGAAATATTTATTGATGATATCATATTTGGAGGACAAAATGCATTGTGTAATACATTTGCAAATGAAATGATGAAAGAATTTGAGATATCTATGTTTGGAGAAATAAAGTTCTTTGTTGGATTACAAGTATATCATAGGAAATATGGTGTTTACATTACTTAGTCCAAGTATGTAAAGGAAATCTTGAAGACTTTTGGTATGGAGGATTCAAGACTAGTTAGTACTCCCATGGTGACATGAAATACACTATCAAAAACTCATGATTCTATTGAAGTAAATCAAACATTGTACATTATATGATTGAAAAATTGCAATATGTAGGTCATACTAGACCTGATATTGCACTAGCTATTGGGATTGTTGCAAAATTTCCTGCAAATCCTAAGGAGAATCAGTTAATGTTTGTTAAAAAGATTATGAGATACTTAAAAGGTATAGAAGACTATGGTCTATACTACAAGAAGAATGAAAAGCTTGAATTGAGAGCCTATATAGATGTTGATTGGGATGAAAACATTGATGATAGAAAAAGAACAAGTGATGGAGCATTTTTCTAAGGAAGAAGATCGATTTCTTGGACTAGCAAGAAGCATAATTGTATTTCACAATCTACTATTGAAGCTAAATATTTGGTTGTTGTAGTGAATTGCACAAATGTGGTATGGATCAAATAGTTACTCAAAGGAATGAAGGAAGAAATCACTGAACCTAAGTTAATCTATTGTGAGATTACAAGTGCTATAAACATATCTAAGAATCTTGTGATGCACACAAAGACAAAGTGAATTGCAATCAAATATCATTATTTCAGAGAATTGGTTCAAGACAAAGAAGTGAGAATAGAATATGTGAATAAAACGAAATAGATATCTGATATATTCATAAAGGCTTTACCTAAAGATGGATATGAATATCTTATAGGTAAGATAGGGGTGACACCCCTATCTCAAGCTACTTAAAGAAGTAATAGTAGTGCCATGCATCAACCAAGTTGAATGGCATACTTTAAAACTTGATGCAGTGGATCTTACTTTAGGAATTGCCTAAAGTAGGGAAGGAATTGAAACATAAGATTTATAGTCACAAGAACGGTGATAGAGGGAGAACCTTATCAAGGAATTTTTAATTGTACATATCTACATGAATAGATGACAAGTCTGTTGGAAATATTACCAATCAATCAAATTAGGTGAGATATGTGGTTGTCATTTATGGCAACATTTATTTTGTAGTTTAGTCATGTTTATTTGTGAAGAAAAATTGTCTAAGTATTGTACAGTGTTACAATAGCATGAAAAGATTTGTTGATAGTGAAATATTCTCTTGCACAATTAACTCTAGATGCATGAAATCATCCTGATGATGCATACCAGTGCACATGTCCATACAAGAAACCTAGTTCAAGTTATGGAGGAAATACTGATGCAATTATCTCACAGTGCATAACAAAGCATGTCAGCAAATTGACTTGTATGACTTGTAGAATTGTTTTGATTACTAAATCTTGATGAACCAACTCTAAGGATGATATGTGAGCCAACTGAGAAATTTTTTATTAATATGTTTGATATAAGTAAAGAACTTCAATTGCAAAGTTAAAGAGTGAAATGTAATATTAGGATATGTGATGCAAAGCAATGTTATGCGAGATATGATGCAAGTTGATATGTGCGTAATCACTCTTTGTATGAAGAACTAACAATTAGAAGAATTGTGAAGTAAAAAAAGTGATCCAACATTGTATGTATACCTATTCTCTTGAAGAACTTACTGTATAGTTGCATGTTAGGGTAGTGGGCTCTTTTTGCACACATTTGTATATGATCCACCAATTCCTAATAGGGTTGAGGCTTCTAGCAAGGCCTAGTCTCCTAATAGGGACTCGAGACACTATACATTCTTCATAGACTCCTAACATTGTCAATATCATTAACCAGATTCTTTTATATAGTGAATCATCTAGTGGATTTAATCCCCAACGGGGTTTTCCCTTGGCCAAGGTTTCCCTACTTAACAAAATATGGTGTTATGAGCTCTCTCTTTGTATGGTTGTTTTTATTGTTCAACATTGTCGGTTTATTTTCTTATGCATGTGGAAAAGTAATTAATAATATTTAGTTGTGGGCAAAAGGATTGGAAATACTTATTAACCCCCCTCTCAATATTATCTATTTCTAGCAATTGGTATCAGAGCCTACTTATTCAAAAGAGGCTTAAAAACTTGAATAAGATCCCTATGAATATGGAATAGTTGAAGAAGAATATTGAAGAAGCTCTTGAACAAATTGATCTCCTTACTGATGAAAGAGATGGCCCAAAAGATAGTTATAAAGATGAAAAAGCTTACATTGGTGAACTAAAGGACAAGATAGATGACCTAAAGCAAAAAGGACCTAGTGAGCAAACTAGTGATGATGATATTGAAGATCTAAAGAAAGAAAATGAGATCTTGAAACATGAGTTAAAAATAGTTGAACTCAAGCTAAGTCTTAAGAAAAATGGAGGAAAGAATGACTTTGAAATAAAAGTTGAAAAGGCAGATCTAAGATCATTGTTAAGCAAGGTAACATCTGAATTGGAATCTATCAAGTTAGAGCATGTAGAATTAGATAAATAAAGCACTATTATGAAAGGTGAGTTGGTGCAAACTAAACAACAACTTGAGAAATTATATACCAATAGTGAAAATATTGAAGAACAAATAAGTGTGCAGAGACCTAGTTATGATAAGACTAGACTTGGATTCTTCCTTGGACAATCCACCAAGAAATCAATTGAGAGAAAAGAACCTGATACCCCTGAAGTCAAAAAGGATCTAAGAATAATAAAAATAGAAGATACATATAAAGACAAGGAGAATGTTGCTTACTCTGAGAAATCTAAAGAATCTAATCAAGATGAGGATAACAAAAGAAAGGAATTTCATACTTAGTATAATGAACTCTAACAGACTGGAGACAATTGTAAAGGTATGTCTTTTAAACCTATTTCAAATTTTTATTGTCATAATTGTCATGGATATGAAAATTATGCAGTAGATTGTAAGAAACCTAAATTTAATAGTGATAATGCAAATAGTAGAATGTTTAGGAACACTAACTATGTAGGCAATAGAAGAAGATCTCACAACAATAAAAGTGGAGAACGAAGAAAAATTGTTTGTTATAGATGCAACAATATTGGACACATAGCAAGGAATTGTAGTGCACCTGACAACTAGGATAATGAACAAAGAAGTAATGTACCTGTATGCCAATTATGTATCAAATTTGGACACACAAAAAAGTTTTGCAAAATGGATAGAAGAAACCTTAATAGGAATCAAAAGCATAGAAGGAACAACAGAAGAAATGATGACAATCTGAAGGAAGAAATGAAGGAGTTGATAGAAGAATTTAAGGAAATACTTGTAAAAGCAAGAGAAGCTAGAAGTTCTCATACAGTTCAAGAAGATGCCCATCCTAATGTACCTGACAAGACAATAAAGTCAATTATTGTTTGTGACCCATCTTACCTGCATTAAGTATTCTCAGTAAAAAAATGTGTTAGTTAATAATAAATAATTTTAGAAAGAATATCACAAGTTGCACAGTTAATAGTCTATACTAGACATTGAGAGGAGTCTACAGTTAAGCAAAAATACAATCATCCGTGTTGCGGTCCTACTATTATATTATTGTTTGGAAGAATTCACTACATTGATGTTCTCGATGCACTCATAGTAGCCTATAATTTTTAGGTTAGGTTAGGTTTGGTATGGGATTGGGGAGACCCCAGTGATGACCCTAATTATTGCCTCTATTTCATGATAGTTTTAAACACTTTGTTAATACTTTGTTTCATTTTCATCAAGACATTTGTGAACTTATGTTTACCTAAACCAATGATTAACCTATGGGTAGATAGTATCTCATCTTTTTCCAATATCATATATATGATATAACATTTCATATAATTATTAGAATGTGTATTCTTATATTTGAATTTAATTTGATAATGCTTATTTCCAATTATCTCTGCATTATAATTAACCTGTTAGCAATGAAGCTGAAGATGATTGGAAGAATTCAAAGATGAACATTGAAGACAACCAATAGCATTCAAGGAGAAAAGAATGATGAAGATTAGGCATGGTGGAGAAAAATCATAATGGTATCAAAGGACACAACTGTGAGTATGGAGGAGCTATGAAGACTTACTGCATTCTCTACATTTATTATTATGGCAAGCGATTGTTTAGACTTTATTATTTCCACCTTGAGCTATTATTTTCCTTCTTTCTCTCCTGCAAATTTATAGCTAGGTTTTTCACTTTTCTATTTTAGAATAAGCGTCGATCTTCTATATATGAGGATTGGACCAAGTGTGTTAGTTTAGTTAGAAGGAGAAATTTTATGAAAACAAACTATTAACTTTTGCAGTGAGTTGTTTTTACAGTTCTATGTATTATTTCATGTAATGAAATAGTTTTTGGCTTCTATCCTATGTTAGTAGATTAGTAGAAGCCAACCAAGGGGGCCCACTTGGGAGGTGGATTAGATTAGAATAGCATAGATTTATTTCCAAGCATTTCTAGTATTGCAAGTAGAAGTTGTAAGTTCCTTCTTGTAGCATCATACTTTGTGAATGTTCCTGTAGGATCTATGAGAATAGTTATAGTAGATGAACTGAGTTGGAATTTATGTTAGCCTTTCATTGTATTTCTAGTATTTGTAAAGAGTTAAGTGTGTTAGTTTCCTACAACAATAGTGTAAGTTCTTTTCATTGCATTCTACTTTCTTGCAGCGTAAGCATAATGACTCATTAAGAGACCTAGTACACATACTGTGCCGACCATTTCAAGTATATGTCTCTAGCTTGACAAGATTAAATGCACCTCATAGTGGGAAAAATAATCCTTAGAATGAATACACTATTCCCAAGCATGGCCTAGAGCATGATTATTATACAACTATTGTGAGGTGGTCTATTTTTGGTACTATTGCTAGGGATGGTGTTAAGCTAGGAACATTCTTGAGTCATAGTTCTTAGAGAAAGTTTTTTAGAAATTTTTAGTTTTAAAGCTTCCTTCACCAATGTGAAGAGTTCAATTGCATGCATCGAAGAGGAAGATGATGAGATAAATATGGGAGATTTCTTCCATGGGAGTCTATTAATTTGAATGAAGAAATTGAAGAAGAAGAAGTTGAGTTTCCTTTTGAAGATGCAAGCCCTATTTTTCCTACAACATCATCTTTAAGACCAAAACCTATAGATACAAGTGGTCTTCAACCTTTTACTAAAATTTTGGGTAGTTTCTTTGATAACACTTCTTTACATCCACCAATTGTTAATAATCTAGTACCCAATGTTCCTTTTCAGAAACAACCTCATAATCTAATACCTCCAATAATGGAACAACCTACATTTCCATTTCCTCTTGCAAGCCTCATAAATACTGATAATCTCAAGAATATACCTGTAGCTACTCTTCCAAAGTTATATGGCCTTACAACCAAAGACCCTAATACTTTGTTGTTTGAATTTGACATAATTTTTAGTAGTTTTGACTACAACACTGATGCCCATAAGCTCAAATTATTTCTAGCAATATTGAAAGAATCATCTCTACAATGGTTCATGGGCTTAAGAGCCAATGCAATAGGAACTTGGGATGAAATGCAAACTCTTTTTCTGGATAAGTATAAAGAGTATTGCAAATTATTTGGTTCAAGAGGAGATGATGTCTTCAAGATATCATAGGAGGAAGAAACATTTGAAGACTATGTTTCACATTTCTTATAGACACTACAAAAGAACCCTCAACATGTGTTGTCCAAGGATTCATAAAAGCTAGTCTTTCTAAGAGGTGTGAATGATAACTATCTCGAAGCACTAGATTTGATGGCTGGTGGTGATATATATCAAGCTCCCTGGGATGAGCTCAAGAAGATCTATCAAAACTATTCAAGTTCAACCATGAAGAAAGGTCAAGGACCTCGTTCTATAGTCACTAAAAGAATTAGCCAAGGTATTTCAAAGCTTGAGATATCTAATCTATTGTCAGATTTCAAACAGGACATCATCAATGATGTTGTTACACATCTTGACATAATGACTACAAAGAAGAAGTATGCAAAAGCTAAGTTACAACTAGCTGAATACTTCCCTCATTGTCGGAAGCAAAAGAAGGATTGCTAATGCAAACTAGTTGCAAGCATGGAGAACCAACATCTTCCAACTAAGTACCTCAAGATAGATGGAGATGATGAGCAAGTATTTTTTGTTTCTCAATGCTGACCATGGGCCAAACATTAAGGTATGCCTCAGGACCCTTTACAAAATTCAAATACATATGGTAATCAATGGAAAAACCATAATCCCCAAGGTCCTCCACAATATCAACCTAGTTGGAATAATGTTGGGAAAAATAATCTGCAAAAAACCTAATGGCCTCAAAATTCCCAACCATCCTAGCCTAACCAACAAAATAACCAATGGCAAAACCAACAAAACTACTGGCAAAACTAGCAGAACCAATGGCAACTACCACAAGGAAATTGACATTCTATGAACCAATGGAGGGGATCTCAATAGTAGCTAAATCAAAATACCAGTACTCCACAATTACCACCTCTAGTTCAACAACCTGCTCTAATGCCACCACCTACAAATTGTGGACCTCAAAAGTAGACATAGTTACCTGCACAACCTTAGCCAAATCCAAATAGCCAATAGCCATAGCAACCCATGTATAGTGTTGATGCCCAACAATATCCTGCTTATGCTCTGAGTGTTACAAATATACATCTAAGATCTAGTACAACTTTACCAACACCTAAACCACCTCTTATAACTAAAATACTAGATACTCCTATAGCATCAGAACCATCAGTTGCTAAAGTAGTTGATCCAACCAATGTCACCATTTCAACCCAAGCTCAACTAGTGGTGGAACCTCCTTTTCTAGAAAATTTTATACAAAGTAAACCTATACAAAC
The DNA here is from genome assembly GCA_028749045.1 of Cupressus sempervirens. Taxonomy (NCBI): domain Eukaryota; kingdom Viridiplantae; phylum Streptophyta; class Pinopsida; order Cupressales; family Cupressaceae; genus Cupressus; species Cupressus sempervirens. The sequence continues at coordinate 112,826,053 of CM053783.1, forward strand.
AGAGGAACAACCTTTTGATATTGTTGATCAGTTGAAGAACATACATGTCCAAATACCCATGTTTGAAGGTATTAAAGATGTTCCAATCTATGGAAAATCCATTAGAGATGCCTACCTAAAGAAGCTTGGAAGGAAGAAAAAGGAGCCCACCATAGTCCATGTTGTGGGAAAACTATCTTACATTATGTTAGGAAAATTGATCACACCAAAATACTTTGATCCAAGTAGTCCAGTAGTGAATGTCAATATAAAGGGTTAGTCTATTAAAAATGCTTTAATAAATCTTGATGCTATTATAAATATCATGACCAAAGACACTATGAAGAAGTTGAAAATAGAAGGATTAAGGGCTACTCCAAGAATTCTGCAACTTGTAGATAGTTCTACTGTCACCCTTGATGGGATGATAGAAAACATAGTTGTAACCTTAGATTCTCTAGAGTATTCTGTGGACTTCATGATCCTATCCCCCAAAGTTAATCTATCTGGTTACCCTGCCATCCTAGGTGGACCATGGTTAGGCACAGCTGATGCAAATATAAGTTGTAGATTAGGGAATATGATCATATCCAATGGCCTAGAGCATGATTATTATACACCTATTGTGAGGTGGACCATTTTTGGACCATTACCAAATTTGAACACATCTATTTGGCTAGATTTAGGGGATGAAGAGGAAGAGTTAAATTCTATAGTACAACTCATGATGTTACATAGACAATCCTTTCTAAAGCTGTAGGAGAAAGATTTAGTACTTCAAAGTATCTTTACTAATAGTTGTGTGGTAGAAAAAGATGTATCTAAAAGTTCTGTGTTGGAATTAATCACATATGAGGAATGTGATGAGAGTTGTACTCTGTTCAAAGAACCTGACATTCTTCATCCACTCTTACCATGTGAATTAGAAGTAAGTCCAATCTCTAAAGCTACAATGATAGAGTCTACCACTACTATTGAACTGTCTTGAGGTCATAATCTCAATGTTAATCTCAAATTAACACCCACACAAATGGAATAGTTAATAGAGTTTCTTTAAAGACATGAAAAGACCTTTGCATGGGACTATGGTGATATGAAAGGGTTGAGTCCTACATTGTGCACCCATAGGATATATATCAATGAATGGTGTCTACCACTCTATTAACCCTAGAGAAGGATAAATTTGAGCCTTAGAGAAATAGTTAAAACTGAATTACAAAAATTTCTTGATACTGGTTTTATTTATCCTATTTTTGATAGTAGATGGGTGTCACCCTAGTCATAGTGCCCAAAAAATGAGGAAAATGGAGAATTTTTGTAGATTACAGAGAATTGAACAAAGCCACCAAAAACTATCACTTTCATTTACCATTTATAGACCAAGTTCTAGACACTCTAGTTGGAAAGAAGTATTTCTCTTTTCTAGATGGGTATAGTGGTTATAATCAAATCAGTATTACTCTTGAAGATCAACATAAAACCACATTCAAATGCCTATGGGGTACTTTTTCATACTCTTTTTTTCCATTTGGTCTATTTAATGCTCCTACAATATTCCAACAAGCTGTTATTAGCATCTTTGCTGATATATCACATAATTGTATGGAAATATATATGGATGATTTCACAATATTTGAAGTCACTTTTGAGGAAGCAATGATGAATCTTGAAAAGGTTTTGGTAAGGTGTCAAGAACATAATTTGGCACTTAATAGTGAAAAATGTTTCATGCTCATGCAGGAAGGTGTGGTACTTAGCCATTTCATATCAGCTATAGGAATAAAAGTGGATCCAACTAAGACAGAGGTAATTCAAACATTGCCCTACAAAATTGAAAGATGTAAGATCTTTTCTAGGTCATGCTAGATATTATAGACATTTTATAAGATATTTCAGCAAAGCAGCTAGTCCCTTGTATAAATTACTTACAAAGGAAGCTGAATTTAGTTGGACATCTAAATGTGATCAAGCCTTCCTATAGCTTAAGAAACTTCTCACTATAGCCCTAGTTTTACAAGGCCCTGATTGGAATTTACATTTTCATATATATATATATATATATATATATATATATATATATATATATATATGTATGCATGTATGTATGTATGTATGTATGTATATGTATGTATATATATATGTATATATGTATGTATGCATATATATATGTATATATATATATGTATACATACATATATATATACATATATATATATACATACATATATATATACATATATACATATATATACATACATATATATATGTATATATATATGTATGTATATTTATGTATATATGTATATATATGTATATATGTATATATATATACATATATACATGTATATATACATATATATATATACATATATATATATATACATATATATATACATATATACATATATATACATACATACATATATATATATACATATATATATATATATATATATATATATATATATATATATATATATATATATGTATGTATGTATGTATGTCTGTACACACACACACACACACACACACACACACACACACACACATATACATACATACAGATGCTTCTGACTATGCCATAGGTGCATTCTAGGACAACAATCTCAAAATCTTGAAAATGTAATATATTATATTAGCAAGAGCCTTCATGGACCAAAATTAAAGTACATAGTGAGTAAAAAAGAACTACTGGTAGTAGTTAATGCCTTGAACAAATTTTTAGCATTACATAACTGGCTATCCCATATTTGTTCATACTGATCATGCAACAATTAAATATCTCATGAGAAAACCTACTATAATAGGCAGGTTACAAAGATGGTTACTGTTGTTGCAAGAATTTGATATAACTATCATTGACAAGCCTGGAAGATCCAATGTTGTAGCTAATTATTTATCAAGAATACATCATGATGATACTGAAACTACTCTGGTAGATGATGCATTTCTAGATGAGCATTTATTTCATATTGCTATTCAAACTCCATAGTATGAAAACATTTCTAATTATGTTGCAGCTAATAAAATACTAGAACATTTTTCTTACAAGGAAAAGAAGCTGCTTGTAGAGAAAAATTTCTATTTCTCTTGGATCGATAATCTCTTGTTCTACACTGGACCTAATCAAGTTATGAGAAGATGTATGAGAGAAGATGTAAGACATATGACATTCTACATGCATGTCATAATGAACCATGTGGAGGACACTTTGTAGAAAAAAGAATAGCCTTAAAAATCTTGACAACTAGTTATTATTGGCCTACACTTCACAAAGATTTAGCCAACTATAGATGAAAGTGTGATAATTGTCAAAGGATGGGCCGACCAATAAGAACAAATGAAATGCCTATTAACCCACATATGACATTAACACCATTTGACAAATGGGGCATGGACTTCATTGATCCAATTGATCCTCCATCTAATGGGAAATCCTATATCCTTGTGTGCACTGATTACCTAAAAAAATGGGTTGAAGTCAAAGCCATGAAGCATGCTCATGATGAAAAAGTTGCAAAATTTTTGTATGAAGAAATTTTTACTTGCTATGGTGTATCCAAAGAGCTAGTCACTAACCAAGGTAGATTAAAAAAAAAAATTTGGGCCTACAAAAGAACATGGAAGATTACTATAAGAATCACACCATTTGAGCTCCTATATGGGAAAGTAGCAATTCTCCCCATTGAATTTGAACATAAAACTTTAAGAACTGTACTAGAGTTAGACATTGCACTTCCTATAGCATAAAGAGAACATCTTTAGCATCTTAACTCATTGGATGAAATACACAAAGTTGCTTTGGAATGTACTAAAATTATACAGAAATAAATAAAATAATGGCATGACTCCCACATTATCAATAAGAAATTTCAAGTTGGTGACTGGACACTACTATATGATTCCAAATTTAAAGATATGTTAGGCAAGCTGCAGACAAGATGGCTGGGTCCATATGAAATTAATCATATCTTTGACAATGGAGCTGTCCAATTAACTACCATTGATCTAGTTCCTTTCAAATTATTAGTCAATGGTCATAGGCTCATGTTATATAAATGACTCCAAACAAAAGAGGACTTCTTGCAGCAGTTCCAATAGCCAAATTCAAATACAAAATAGGTAACTCTTCTTATAGCCGAAGGTGTTAACCTTCCACTTGCCACTCTTCAACACTAATTTCTTTGTGCATGCTCATAATAAAAACTTTATGCCCACATAAAGTTCCAAATTTCTCCATTCACTTTCTCATTTCATCTCATTTCTTTACCTTCCACCCATCCACCTCATCTCATTTCTCTACATTCTACCCACCCACTTTCCACGTCATCATTTTCTACTACTTTCAATAAACATTGCAAGTTTGCTAATGGATGTTGTCACTACTGATGTAACTTTTGCCACCTTTTGGTATGTGCGATGATCAATTAATAGGTATAAGATTTTCAAATTATTATTCAATTATAGTATGTAGATTTCATTGATTATATTTAATACTGCATTCTTTATATTATGGTGACGTTATGCCAACTCCATACCCCATACTAAGTCTGACAAGTGTGAACACTTGTCCATATTTTTTAGGGGGTAGGGAAGGTTACTAAAACCCAATGACATTCTTATTTATTTGTAAATAATTTTTCAAATCTTCATATTTCCTTAAGTACACAAGTGTCTAGGTGTTGTACCCCTTATTTTTGAATAATTTTATTGTCAATCTGTGATGTGACTTGTCTAGTTTTCTTGCATACATTTTGGCATGTCTGGTGGGACCCATGTCCCTGTTCTCTTCTAAAAAATCTATCAAAAATCTATAACTAGTTGCAAAAAACCTCACATTATCATCTTCACTAAACGTAGTGTCGTCAGCATGCTATCATTTCCATAGATCAACATCTGTACAAAATAGCATCTGCACATACTTGCATCTTCACTTTTGCATTTTGAACTATTTTGCACTAGAAATAGAGTTTTAGCGTCTATGTCAATTATTTTTTCATCTCCGCTGTGGGTGAATTTTAAACCTACTAAACAAACCATATTGTTGTCTGTGATTTATACTGAATATTATCATCTCCATTTCACACACTATCATCTGTGTTCAAAATACTGTCATCTGCGAGTTGAAGTTTTGTCGTGTGTGTTGTGCCAGGTCTCTTTGTTGTCTACATATTTTAGCACCTCTGAGCCTAAACTGTCATCTAAACCTAACAAAAGTACCACTAGACTAAAAATTGTACCTTATTGTGTTTTGTTGTCTACATAGTTCAATGTCTATGTTTTCTGTCATCTACGCCTATAAATTGTTTTCTATGATTTTTGATAGATTAACTAAATTTTAAACACATTATTCACTGACAAGTTGATTTGCAAGATTTTTAACAAATTGATATTGTAGGAAATAGACCTTGGAAGACTTAAAAATAAACCCATAATGATTTTTATCACTTAGAAAATTTGTAGTGATTTTTATCACTTTAGGATTAAAAAGGTAATGAGCAAACATGAATAACCACTTGTCTTTTGAATGCATGTTGCAAATTAACAAGTAAAATCCAAACACACTCTTGAATGTTTATAAAAAAAAAATTACATCCAATCTTGAATACCTTGAAGGAAATTGACATGTTTTTCATTGGAATGTATGTTTAGGGTAGCAAACACAATCTGGAATGCCTTAAGGAAAATTGACATGCTTTTCATTGGAATGTATGTTTAGGGTAGCAAATGCACTCTTGAATGCCTTAAGAGAAATTGACATGCTTTTCATTGGAATGTATGTTTAGGATAGCAAACACACTCTTGAATTCCTAAGGTTAGTGAAGCTTGCAATGAAACATTTGGATTTGGTGCTTAAAATGAATTCACACACTCTTGAATGACTTAAAGGAAAATGGTTTTATTTTCAGCAATTTTTTTATGCACACGCTCAATATACTTTTTGTTGATGAATTTGCACTTTTATTTATGTTGGTGATGTTTTCAAGTTGGAAAGAACAATGCATGCTTAAACACGTGTGTCTTCAAGAGTAGATTAAAAAACCTAAAGTTTCATTGGGAAAGAACAAGTGTCTTTTAAACCCTGAGGCTACTTACGTATTCTCTCCCCTCATGCCTTCAGGTGATCTTGGGTGCACAAGAAATAAGTGGTCTTGTTTTTTATTTTTTATTTTTTATGAGGCCTTCTTGGGGATTTCATCACCCCTTGGGATGACCTAAACTTTAGTGTTCTGACAGAGTATAAGAATTAGGAGGTGAATCAAAAGACACCTCTCTTGGAAGTAAAATCTTGTCACTCTTGGCTAAGCCCCAAAGAACTTTATATCTTTGGGAAGTGAAGATGAAGATTTGGGTTACCATCTCCCATCGATTGTGTGGCATTATTTTCTTTCATCTACATATTTGGGCCTCATGTACCTTGCGTTTATGAAAGACACCCTCTAGATAATCCTTATACATCCTAGTGGCAACTTTACTAGGATTTTTAATGTGTTTTGCGCTCTTGATTGTTTAAACATTCAAAACCAACATCAAACATCAAACAAGTTCAAAAATGAGTGAAATTGTGAGCTAAATTTTCATTGAGTGAAACAATGGTAAGTGGGTCCTCTTGACTCATGGTTATTTTCAGCAGTTCTACACTGGGTCTAGCATTTGAAATTGGCTGAGTCTAGTTACAACTTGTTGCAAAATTTTTGTGCTTGAAACTTGGGTCTTGTTTTGTTCCTGCCATGACCAAAAAATTTAAACATAAGAAGGTGAAATTGTCCAAACCATTTGTCTACAAGGAAAGAAGGAACCTAGCACATGGTCATAAATAATTTTGATATGATATCAAAGACATCCAGAAAGAAGAAGCCAAAGAAGACCATTATGATATAATTGAATACAATGCTAAACTTTGAAATTGGTCTACCTTCCTTGGAGTGAACCCAAGATTTTTGCTCCCAGTAAGCAAAGGTTGAGTTAACCATATAAGTGACAACCACACCTTCATTTCCCACATCAACCCCATTTTTCCAAATTTCTAGTCTCCCATTTGCAAAATTTCCTCTAGAGAGCTTGATCATTTGAACTTGAAAACTTTTGCATAAGAAGATCTTCTGAGATCACAACACTAGACTTTTTATCCATAAGCAAACATCTATCACTTATTTGGGATCACAAGTCCATCTCCAAATAGTGAGTAATCAATTTGGTGTCCTATCTTGCCTAAAGATCACTTGACCATCTTTGGTAGGAGAAAGATCCTTTTATCCTATAATCACACTTTGTTTGCTAAAAAAAGGTCTTTTGTTTATATTTAGGTTGTTGGCCTCCTTTATCACCTAAGGCTCAACAACTCTCCTTTACACCCTTCTCTTTCTTTCATAATGTTTCATTCATTGATTTGGTCACTATTGTATAGTACATACACGATCCAATAGGTTCACATTTAATCCCATGTCACGTTTGTTAGAATCATTAAGGACACAAGGGATGAAGAATCCTTTTCCTCCACACACAACTTCATTAGGGAGCACATTTCCCTCTAGTTTGAACTTTGGCATGCCTTGTTGAACATCTACATAAGAACCAAAAGATTTGTTTTGCAATACAACTTTGGGAAACAATTCACATGATGATGAAGAAGTGTACCAAGATGAAGACCATATTGACAACAACAATATCCCTAGTGATGTTCGAACATTCCTTGTAGACCCCTACAATTTGGAAATGATGGAAAAATCCATTAGGGCAAACAAAACTGAGATCTTCCTAAACTTGGTTAAAGATGGTGTTAATGTTCCTATGAGCTTTGATGAGACCACCTTGTTTAGATAGATTACAAAGGGTGGTGCTCCTATATTTCCAAACACAACCTGAGCATCTAGCCAAGGACCCACATTAACAACTAGTGCTACATCCACATCAAGTGGCACCACACAACTGACATTTCAATTAAGTGCATAAAATATCCAACAAATCATTAGTGTCATACCCAACACTACTATGCATGCTAGTATTCCGTAGTCCACCTTACTGGGTCTAGCTGTAGGATGCTTAAACATTGGGCAAGTGTCTACTCAATAGATGGCAATTCCAACATAACCAATGTATTCTACTTATTCACAAATTCCAACAAGTATGGTGAAAACATCTGTGCCAATTCCAATGACTGCATATCAATACATTGGCCAAAGTGGAGTACTCTCACCACCTCACAATATGTTCAAAACTCCTTATGGTTTAGGAGGTGGATTTAAAAATTCTCAATAGTCACAAGCGCAACCAAACCAAGATTTAGCTCAACAGTTGCATGAACTTTGAAACTTGGTACATTCCATGACCAACAAAGGGGTGAAAGATTTCTCTTTTGACAAAGTTTGTCCCTTTCCATTTGATAGATCTATTAGCATGATACCATTCCCACCAAACTTTTAGATTCCTAAATTTGAAAAATACATAAGAGAAACATTAACTATCACACATCTCAAGGAATTCTCAGTTTTGTGCCAAGAAGTATAATGAAGATTCTCTTAAGAGGCTCTTCACACAAAGTCTTGGAGGCCCCACACTAGAATGGCTAATGAACTTACCCAAGGGTTCCATTACCTCTTTCAATGATTTAATAGAAACTTTTTTAGCACAATACTCTTCCAACATTGAACACCATGCCTCATTAAGTGATTTGTGCAACACAAGATAATGAAATGGTGAAACATTTCCAATTTTCTACAACAGTGGAGACATCTTTCTAATCGCATGCCCTAAAAAATTAAGGATTCCCACCTTGTCGATATATTTATCAAAAACTTGATACCAGAGATCTCTTTTCACATGAAGATGGATAGCCTTGAAGACTTCGCTACATTAGTCAAGAGAGGCAAAAGCATTGAAAATGGGCTTTTAGACAAAGGTGTTATCAAACATTATAGCTCATCATCCTCAAAAAATGACACAAACAACAATAGAAAACCAAAATTTTGGTCCAAAAACAAAGGTTTCACACATGATGGTGTCATTGATGTTAAAAATGTATAAAAACTTCAAGGAGGAAACAACAACAACAATCGTAACCGAAACAACAACAATTCAAACCAGGACAATTAGAATCAAAACAATAAGCAATCTCACCATCAAACACAATTTTTCCCTCACAAAAATAATAATTCCAATCATTACTATGACCACAATAGAAAGTTCACTAACTTTTGTGAACCTTTGGAAGCTATATTCCAAAAACTAGTGGATCACAATTTGATGGTATTTCCCAACACACGGCCCTTTGATGAAAATCAACCCAAATTGAAATGGTATAGGGAAAATGATTATTGAAAATACCACTACATCAAAGGACATGACACAAAAAAATGCATCAAGCTCAAGGTCTTCATTCAAAATCTCATCGATGACGGAGAAATTGAGGTATAAGGAGGACCATCCTCTAAAAATGCTACATTGAAAATATTTCAAAAACCATTTCTTGATCACAACAATGATGACAACAACAATGAAAATAACAATATGAACAATGTAAACTGAGCTTCCACATCAAATGCATTACACTATGACTATTCTACTAACCACATATCAAGATTTGACTCCTTGTGTGGTAAAATAGAAACTAACAATATATGTGGTTTTGACTCCATGTGTGGTCGCATTGAAGGGGTAGACACTCATGTGAATACCCTTGTCCTACAAGTAGCTGATTGTGATGCAACCACTCGATGGGGAGGAATTACTTTGCAAGCTGCCACTCCCAACAACACTAATCCATCAATTCCACATGCGCACACTATGCCATCCACCTCACAAAGGCCTGCCTCTCACTATGATGTATTGTCCTAGTTAAGGAAGACTCCTGGACAAATATCCATTCTTGAAATCCTCGCCACATCACCCATACACAAAGAGATTTTGGAGACTGATCTTTTAGAGTCTCATGTTCCTAAAAATATTAATGCCTCCCAATTCATTGCTATGATTAGAAACCTTGCCACAAAAAAACACCTTGTCTTCATAGACAAAGATCTCCAAGGTCTTAACCAACACCATAATTTGTCACTCCACATTGAAGTCCTTATACAATGACATAAAATAAAAAGAGTCCTTATAGATAATGGATCTAGTTTGAACCTTTATACATTGAAGATGATTTGTTTCTTGGGACTTCGAGAAGACCTCCTCGATATCAATAAAAGGATAACAATCAAAGCATTTGATGAAAGAGAAAGAGAATCAAAAGGAGTTATCATGTTACCACTAAAGGTTGGGCTAGCTGTCATAAATATTTAATGTCATGTCCTAGACTTGGACTTTCCATATAACATTTTTCTTGGTAGACCATGGATACACACACTCAAAGTGGTACCATCTACATATCATCAATGTTTGAAATTTCCTCACCAAGGAAGAGAGATCACAATCCCAAGTGATCCCACCCCTTTTTCCTTTTGTATAAGATTGGAAGGTGCACCAACAAATCTTTGTCCAATCAGTGAGTTTGCTAAGGTTATACCTAAGCTTCTCACCATAACAGAATCACCTTACACAATAGTACTAGAGTTATCCAATAATGACTCCAATTCCCACAAAGGAAAAGAAAAGGTGGAAGATACTAAGGTCAATGTTATAGGGAAAAAGGTTACTTTTGCTGATTTAGGAATGGAAGAGTATAAGTTTGAAAATGCCTTGTGTTTTAGAAAACTACCACTCTCCCCTCATTCCTTTGGAAAACCTTCACAACTACCACCACCTACCAACAATGATACTACGCATGTTAACAAGATGACATTGGAACATTGGGGCTCACTTAGTGATGAACATATGGAATCTAATATCCTATATTGGCTATATTTTGATGGAAAAGATGGACCTATGGAATTCCCCAAAGATAAATATGTTAAGGCCCCTCCCATCATCAAAAACATGGGATATCATGGTACTAGCCTTGGACCTAAAGAAGATGAAATCAAACAACCCCTTGAGGCTAATAGCTATTCTAAAGGACATGGTTTGGGCTCCATTAATCCCAAGGTGTCCTTTGTTGAAAACTATTGTACAGTTCACCCTAATTTTGAGACTAAAGAGGAGGAATTCTTCAAAGTACCCTTCCAATACATTGAGGATGACCTAGATAACCATGTCCATGCCATTACCATAGCTGACCTTTCATCCACTAACCTACCTCTCACCAACCTTGACATGATAGACTGGGACCTTCAGGACACACCACTAGCTCTCGATATTTGTAACTTTGATGAAGTAGTGATGACACTCTTTGGCCTTAAGAATATCAAAGATTACAAACATGAGATGCAATACAATGAAGAAGCCTACTTTGTTAGCAAAGCCAACTTTCTTAGTCACAAAAGTGAAAATAAAAATAAAAATGGAAAAATAGAAGAAACATCCTCTAGTGAAAACTCTTTTAGGGCACTTTTGGATGAAGAAAAAGATAAAATAAAGGACACATCTTTTGGTGAAGACCTCCTAGAGGCACCAAAAGAGGGAGAGGTTGACTTTCCATTCAGATCTTTTCCACCAAAAAAGTCATCTATTTTGAATGAGGACACAATTCCAGTCAATTTGGGTACAGAGGATAATCCACAAATCACCTACATTGTAGCTACCTTAAGTCGTGAAGAAAAAAAGGAAATGATTGAATTCTTGAAAAAGGTTAAAATTAATTTTGCATGGACATACAAAGACATGCCTAGTTTAGACATAGATTTGGTTGTGCATCACTTGATAGTAGATCCCAATATTAAACCTGTGAAGCAAAAGTTGTGCAAAATGCATCCTAAGGTAGTACTTTTGGTCAAGCAGAATTACAGAAAATGTTAGAGGCAAATTTTATCCACCCTATTGATTATCATGAGTGGGTCTCCAACATTGTTCCTATAGGAAAATCATCTAGGGGCATCCACGTTTGTTTAGATTTTCAAGATTTAAATCTCGCATGTCCTAAGGATGATTTTCCACTTTCTAACATAGACATCATAGTGGATTTGACTACTGGACATGAGATGTTGTCTTTAATGGATGGTTTCTTCAATTACAACCAAATCAAAATTATAGAAGAAGATCGACATAAAATGAAATTTACCATCCCATGGGGAACCTTTTGTAATCAAGTAATGCCTTTTGGCTTGAAGAATGCCAGTGCCACTTATCAATGCACAATGACTACAATATTCCATGATCTTCTACGTGTCATAATGGAGGAATATTTTGATGAAATCCTAAGAAAATCAAAGACACATGATTCCCACATTGATGTACTCACCACCATTTTTGAAAGATTGGAGAAATATAAAGTGCACCTAAATCCAAAGAAATGTGTTTCTGGGGTCAAATTAGGCAAGTTGTTAGGCTACATTGTGTCAAGAAGAGGTATTGAGGTAGATCCTACTAAAGTGAAAGCCACCATGGAAATGCCTCCACCTACCACATTGAAACAACTTTATAGTTTGCAAGGAAATTTACAATCCATCAGATGATTTATGTCCTAGATAGTAGATAAGGTACATCCACTTCAACATTTGATTTGCAAAGACACAAAGTTTCAGTGGGATTTCCTATGTCAGAAAGCATTTAAAAAAATTAAGGCATACTTGGCTAATCCTCTAGTTCTAGTCCCTCCAATTGCAGGATGACCATTGGTTCTATAGATTTTAGCCACTTCAGTTGCCTTAGGTGCCCTTTTGGCACAACTAGATGACAATGGTAATGAGAAAGCTGTATACTATCTTAGTCAAACATTAGTTGGCTATGAGTTGAATTAAACTACTATTGAGAGAGCTTGCTTGGCTTTAGTCTTTTGCACGTAGAAACTATGCCATTATATGCTTAATCATACTACACATCTCATTGCCAAAATAGATCCACTCAAATATTTCCTATCAAAAGCCTCCCTCACTAGTCAAGCTACAAAATGGGTCTTGATTTTAAGTGAATTCAACATTGTCTATAAGGACCACAAGGCCATTAAGGGACATGTAATTGTAGATTAGCTTGCTGAAGCTCCCCTTCAGGGAGACCATCCCATTTTAGTAGACTTTCCAGATGATACAATTATGACTATTACCCCAAGTACACAATGGAAGTTATTTTTTGATGGTTCCTTCACACAAAAGGGATCATGGGTAGGAGTTTTTTTTGTTACACTACAAGGAGACCTCATTCCTAAGTCTTATAAAATTTCATTCCATTGCACAAAAAATATAGCAGAGTATGAAGGATTAGTCACAGGGCTATGTCAAACTATTAGATGGAATATCAAAAGCCTTCTTGTCTTTCAAGAAAGCCTTCTTGTCTTTGGAGACTCACAATTGGTCATTAAACAAGTTATAGATGAATACCACACAAAGGATGAGAAGTTGTTGCCATATCGTAGAATAGTTGAGGATCATAAATAACACTTCATAGAGATAGTTTTTTATAGATCCCAAGGGCTAATAACAAAGCAGTAGATGCTATGGATGCCATTGCCTCCATAATTTCCATGCTTGAATATATTCCTAAGTGTGAGTTTCTTGTTGAGAATCTTTTTTCTCTTGCTTATGAGCAAACCAATTCAGAGTTGGTGTGTGAGATTATCAGTCCTGAGTCTCCATCATATGTCGAAATTTTTTCCTATTTACATCAAAAAACCATTCCCATAGCCCTCACCCTAAATCAATGCAAAACCTTCATCCATTGCACAGCTCGATATACCATCCTAGGTGACACACTTTTCCAAAAACACTTTGATGGAACCCTCCTCTGGTGTCTTAGTTCAGATGAAGCTAGAACAACATTAGAAGAGGTCCTCTAAGGAATTTGTGGTGCCCATTCTAGTGGCCTTACGTTAGTGAAAAAGCTTGTTAGAACGGGTTACTATTGGCCTACTATGGAAGCAGATGCATATCATTTTGTGAAGAGATGTGTTCCTTGTTAGCAACATGATGATTTGATACATACTCCCACCCAAGACCTTCAACCCACCATCACCCCATGGACCTTTTCTCACTGGGGATTCAATCTTGTTGGTCAAGTATACCCAAATTTTTCAAATGGCCACAAGTATATTATTGCTGCCATTGAGTACTTCATAGAGTGGGTTGAGGCTATTCCATTAACCTACACCACCAAAAAACAAATTTCAAAGATCATCTTGAACTACATTATTTTTCATTTAGGTATACCTCAAAGATATCATGACTAATAATGGAATGCCTTTCAAAAATTAGGAAGTTTCCACATTATATAGGAAATTCAAAATCACCCAACATTTTCCCACCAAATACTACCCCCAAGGCAATGGCCAAGTGGAAGCTACCAATAAAACCATTTTGAAAATCCTAAAGAAAACTATTGACATAGCTAGCCATGATTGACACCTCCAAATTGCTCCTACCCTTTGGGTCTACCATACCTCCATCTATACCCCCATAGGAGCCACTCTATTTTCCTTTGTTTATGGTTCTGAAGCTATCTTACCCATCAAAATTGAGCTCCCTTCCCTCAAAATCTCTCTCAAGAATCTAATGTTCAAAAAAGAATACTAGGTTACTCGCTTGCAAGAGTTGCAACTCCTTGATGAGAGATGCCTCAATGCCCTAAACCACCTTCATGTATATCAAAATTGTCTTCAACTTTAGTATCACAAAAAGTAAAGCCATAGGAATTTGAGGTGGGTGGCTTAGTTTTGCAGCATAACATGAAGAATCTCCAGAACTATGAAAAGAAAGGAAAATTTAAAGCTATTTGGCTTGGTCCATTTCTCATTACAGCCAAATATAGTTTTGGGGCATATCAGATTGCCACCCCATAGGGAGATCTGCTCCCTGGGCCTATAAATATCCAACATCTCAAGTGGTTCTATGCTTGAGTCTTGCAGTTCCTATACAATGTTGTTATAGTCTGACAAAAATATAAAATATTCAGAAAAATCTAAAAAGTTCATAAAATGTTCCTAAAGAAAAGACTAAAAAGCAAAAAAATAGTTCTTGAAAAAATAATTTGGTTCCATTATCTATAAGGCTCACTTCACACCATTCCACCATTTCATTTTCCTATTTTTACAAAGTCCTATCTAGCTTACACTTTTCATGCATTCAATAAAAAAGACCTCTTGTCTACGAGGCTTCGTTTCACTCCCATTTTTACAAAGACCTCTAGTCCATGAGGCATTTTCCCATAAAGTGCTTGTTCAAATCCCATTACACTAAGTTTTCCCACAATAGTGGCTACAATAGGACTTAAACAAAATCAGCTTTGAGACTTAATGATTCAGGAAACTTGTTCTCTTCACAGCCCTTGCCAAAAAAAAATGAATGATTTGCAATCACTAATGTCAAACAAAAAAAAATTTCATAGGATGAATCCTTCATATATTTGGCATTAAAAAATTCACTTCTAGACCTAAGGTTCTTGGTAGGAACTGTGCACTGAATAATTTCTTGGTCATGAGGTCTCTTTCTGGTTGATTTTATTTTGTGTGTTAGTGAAAGCCTTTTATGGTACACCTTGATCTTCCATATTTTGGTCATACCTAGATAGCTCTCATTGACTACATGTGTTGTTTGTGGTATGATCTATTTTTGAGGCTTTAATACATATGTGTAAGTTTTAGGTTATGTTAATGCATTGCGCAATGGGGGTAACGGGTTAACGCACTTTCCACCAAAGATCCCTAAAAAGAATTTGGGTGTGCCTAGACCTCTCCATAGTGTATATGACTTTTTTTAGATCATGAATATGCAAACTACACCTATTATCCTAAAGTCTCTATGGTCTTGTGCATCTAGTCCATGCAAAGGAGCCTTGACATTTATGCTTCTATAGCATATAATGCATAAACTCTTTTGCAAAATCAAACTAAGGTGTGCTCTTCTATATAAACACAACTGAACTTCTTGGTATCATGTAGTTAGGATTCATGTAGTATAGGGTTTTTGTTGTGCCATGCTTGAGACAAGGGTCCTATTTATTCCTCCCCTCCTATGCTATGCTACTTGGTTTCTATGAGTGAAGAGTTTTGACAAATGATCATTCATTAGGTTCATTCATATTACATTTTCATTTTAGGTTGCATCATTTTACTTTGCATTCATTAGTGTCTTATTAGGATACATTCATTGTCATCTTTCATTAGGCATTTTATTTTTTTATTAGATGGCATCATTAGTTCATTGCATTAATTCATTACATGCATCCATTCTAAACATCACATCTAGTGGCATATACATCATAAAAATATCTCATAAATACATATAGTGAATCCATACATGTAAAAATAACACAATGCATACATCTAATAGTTTCCAACAAACCTACATCATACACACATTAGGCATCATATATAAATCATATGCAATATCACATCACACACATCCTGCATCACAAATGTAAGTATCCACATCATAGATATCATATGCATAAATCATAATCATACATGTACACATAGGCCCATTGAATCATGTCTTATATATATCAAAGAATAAATGTCGGTATAGTTTGTATACAAAAAAATAATATAGCATCATCGTGTACATATACATCATCAAAAACTCGCTACATCTACACATATCTGTCAAAATTGCTCATTGTACAAAATTTGGAAACTAACAATGAGGGACCTACCCCACCTGTGTCACCCCCTCAAGGAGGTCAATGTTGTCCCACTGACTACTCTAACCTGTTGCTACCTCCTATGGTCCATGAGCTAGAGGCTCCCTGAAAATTTGGCTGTCGTTGATCGGCAGGCAAAACATCATGATATAGTGACTTGTAATAAGCTACCTCCCACACTACCCATGTCTTTTCTTGATGGGTTGACATGGCCTCCTGCATAACTACCATGGCCACCCTAGGCTATACCATTTTTCTCACCAAATCTCGCTACCTGTGATACTCATCTAGTTGGGCCTGATGGGTGTCCCATTTTGCTCGTAAGGTGGCCACCTCTTGCTAGAGGGTCTTTATCTCTGCAAGCTCATCAACCTCTTCCTACATCTAGAAATTAGCAAACTTCCCAACATCAACTTATGCTTATAAGGCTGCAAAAGCCTCTTGTGCATTGTCGGCTCTAGCCCTCTATTTTGCACCTATACATGTAAGGCCGCCAAGGCCTATTGCATGCTATCTACTTGGGCCTGCTCTACGTGTACCACACCTTGGAGTCATGCAACCTCTGAATAGAGATTATCCCACTCTGCCCTAACCATATTTGGATCCTCTACTAGCCCATGTGCACTTGGTGGCACCTGTATCTATGGCCCTTATGCTAGTGCCTGTGCTAGTGCCACTGCTGGTGCTAGTGTTGGAGCTAGTATTGGTCCTGGTACCCTCCTTGCATGGGCTTTGTGTCCTCATGGTCCCTACTAATCCCCCTATACCAAAAGTGGCATCACTATTGCCTAACCTCCATCTCTTGCTCCATCACCCTCTCCTCATGCCTGCTTTGCTAGAGGCAATGCTCTAGGTGTAGTGCCTACCCTCGTTCACATCTTTTTTGGACATATTATTGCTATTATTATCAGACTATGATGGACTAGTTTTATGTTGATGGATTAGTGGTATTGTTTGACACTATCAGACATTATGTTATGGATTCAGAGGTTATGAGATGAGATCATTTAGACTTTACATTTCATGCATACATGATGATCATTATATTGTTTTCGGCTATTGTTGATGATTAGTTGATGGTTATTATCGTATGTGTCTTATTATGGGTACTTACCCCATACTTGCATGTGTATGGTGTGCATGTTTTCTTATTGTATGGCATTTTTGATGTGGTTAAGGAAGGGAGTCGTAATCACCTGCTTAGTCAGGATCTACATGATGCACCACTTCCTGCCATTGTCTGTTTAGCTTAGCATTATATATATTGTATGTACATGTATGTTTTTTTTTTCTACAGGTTGCAGGTATTGGGTATCGACTTCCCTGAATTGCCAGGATGAGCGTACCCTATTATACTATCTCAATGATAAGAGAAGGGAGATAAATTCTCAAGTCCAAATCCCAAAACCTTTAAGCCAATTGTCCTAGTGAGGTAGGACAAGTATTTGGATATTTTACCCACTGAATGTGTCAGATGACATGATTCATGATTTTTAACCCTTTAGACTGATTTTGAGTGATTTTCTCTATGATGGGTTTTCATATTTTATTCTTGGAGGTCTATGGTGAATTTTCTATTAATTAAGTCTTAATAAATAGATTTAATTAATAAATTAATTATTTGAGAAAATTAATATAAAATATCATGTTATTTGATATTTTGATTTTAATTAATTAAATAAGGATTAATTAAGGAAAAAGAATTAAATAAAAGAGAATTAGAAATTAAAATTAATAATAATAATAATATAATAATAAGTAATAAATAAATAATAATAATAAAAGTTATAAAAATTAACATGAAAGTTATAAAGATTAAAATGGAAGTTATAAATATTTAAATAGAAATTATATAAAAAGTGAATTGGAGTTATAAGCTTGCATGGGAGTTAACACACTTTTCTATTTCTCAAGTGTCAACAACACGGGGATTAGTGCATCAATTAAGCACATGGTGTCTACAACCCTATGGCTCATCTTGAAGGTTGGAAAAGACCCATGCTTAGTTGGTGACACCTTCCAGCTATTTCTAGAAGCATTCTAGGTGTTTCCTGAAAGCTCTTTATATTCAGGCATTCATAGAAGCTTAGACATAGTGGTTGGAGTGCAAATTGGAGCATTAGAGGACTCAAGAACTCTGAAGAAGGGAGGAGCTTACTCTGCGAGTTTCTGAGGAAGAGCGAATTAGCATCAGAATCCGGGTAGATTCTTGTGATTTTACTTATGCTATTTCCGCATCATGCATTCCCTGTCTTCTTCGTGTCTTCCATATGTCTTCTGAATAATTTCATAATTTATTGTGCATTCTCAATATGGGTAGATTAATTTATTTGAGAATTTTTATATGCATGGATATAAAAAGAACACGGGGCTAGGGTTGAGATTCATAGTCAAACCCATTAGATTAATTATTGAAAATTCTAGGAGATCAAAGGTTTATGGGGGAATTCTAAAAAATTGAAGTTGTATTGATATATTGTCAATTTGCTTATACTTACATGCACACACACACACACACACACACACACACACACATATATGTATATATGCTCATATATTGTGATATTATTAATTTTTCATATATTTGTATATATATATACATACATATATATATATATATATACACATATATATATACATATGTACCTTTATATATATATGTGTATATATAATATATATTTGTTAAAAAACCGGATAACATACCCATGGGCAAAAACATTTTAAACCAAATCGCAAATGGAAATCGCGTTAGCGATTTAAAAAAATAATAATAATAAACATTATAAACATTGAGTTGGGGGGGGGGGGGACGAGACCCGCACCCCCCACTGCGATCGCAGTGTACCTGCGACGGCAGGGTCCTGCGTACCGGCAGTCATATTATATAAATGTGTGTTTTTTCTTAAAAAATGTTTGTCATATTCGATTTTAATTTTGGCATTAATCAAATTTGATTAATTCAATTTTGTTAAATGATAAAATAATTTATATATTCATATATGTATTTATATGTATATATTTTGATTATATATATATATATATGTATGTATAAGTATGTATATAATATGTAAATACGATTATTTGTTTTATAATTGTAAATTGATAATTGATTTATATCAAAAGCTCATGAAATTAATTATTTTATTAAGTACATTAAATATTGATTTGGTATAAACGTTCCTTCAAAATTCTTTCTCTAAACTTGGGAATGTAAACCGAGACTTTTGCATTTAAATTCAAATTGTAAATTTAGCAAAATCAAAACATGTGTTTACATTGTGTATTCCTTATGCTATTGTTTTGGGTTTTGGGTTGACTAGTGTTGACCAGTTATAGGATGTCTACTAGAGGCTTGGGAGTTATGCGATTGTGATGTCATGATGATGTTTTAATCTCGATCTTTATAAACCCAACCATGGTTATGTGTTGGAATGCTCTATGTATTGGATGTGATTACTGATTGTTATAGTTGAGATTCTTATGTATGAGACACTTGACTTAACCATTATTTTTGGTCATCGATCAGTTATCCTTGGTTATTTTCTAGTCGCCATGATGGGACTATGATGTGGATTTATTCTTGATGATGTCATGATGTGACATGTTTGACTCAACCATTTTTGGAGTCTTCGATTAGTTTGATTGAGATATATTTTGGTTATTGAGAATCATTGGATACTTTGATTATCAGTGATACTTCAGTTGCCAATAGAGAGCTGTTGTGTTCATGATTTTCTATGGATGTTAGCTCATGGAAATTTGATGCTTTTATGCATATTTGATGATTTGATTTTGGATTATCTTTTTTGATTTTGAGATTTATGATTCCATGAGCATTAGGGTAGGATATCTGCATGTAGTGACGGGAAGTGGCTTGCAATGGGGGCCGGGGCCCTAAGAGGCTGCTAGGGTAACTCATTTTAAGTTGGATTAATAAGTGATAACATTCACACCTAATACTAACTAAATGAACCTAAAAAGATAAGTGTTTTGTTCTCACCCATGCCTTGAGTGCTTGTATAGGCTAGGATGGGAGTAGTGAGATGCATGGTTGCGACCTTGCATTTCGTAGTATGCCTCGTCAGTATGAGAGGATACTAGTGGCCTTATGAAATCAGTATGGACCCATGGAGTTTAGCTAACTACCAGGGTAACTTGTACGTGATAATTGCGATGACACTTTCTCGCTTGCATAGTAGGTTCCTACATGTCATTGTGTGCCTCTGGGATTAGATGTCAGATTTTGTGTTTGGAACCTTTGAGTTAGTATACTTTTAGGATTCCTGGACTTATGGAGATTTGTGTATGTGTTATGGATAGCCTATTTGGGACTTGAGATTATCTCCTTAGCACAGTGGGAGTGGACCACTTAGGTACCACGCTGTCGAGTGGTAGTGTATTTTCCACTCTTATCATTTTGAGTTTCATTGAGACATCGTGGCTGTTGCGTCCTTCATGATGGTGGATATGTATCCTTTTTCATTGATGATTAGCATATATTAGATGATGTTATCTTATTCTTTATTTTCATGTTAGATTACTTTCTACATATGATGTTGTATATGTTAGGAGTGACATTCCTACTATGTTAATATCGATGATCTCTTTGGTGATTTGGAATGTTATGCACGGAGGGATGGCTAGGATCCACGATGGTCTAATGATGCTATTAATGGTTGGGAGGAACTGTGAACTTAGTTTATTATGTTTGATCTTTATGATGGATGTATATGTCTTCTATGATGATGTATCATGTGATTATCTTTACTTTGATGTATCATGGATTAGAATAGGAAGATGTACCTTATTCTATGTATGTATATTCTTTTGAGCTTGTCATACCCTGTGACATGTACAGTGGATGATTGAGTATTTGAAATGTAATGTATAAACATTGGACTTATCATTATTATTTCATGTATGATAGATGTTTCTAGATGTAATCCAATGTTAAGGGATATTTAAGAATGTAACATGTTATGTATGTTATGTTTAATTTCAGATGGACATTGCTATTGCTTCTATTATTGTGCATAAGTTATACATGGTGTTTACTTCATTAAAAAAAAAAATGCTACTAAACTTAGTGAAATTCTAGTTTAATTATTTGGATCCCTTGGCGAGGCATTACACTAGGCACTACCAATTTGATAGTCTGGTGTGTTGTCCATCACTGAGCATAATTTGTTATTATCCTAGCATCTCCCTAATCTTGCCCATGTACCCAGGGCACTGGTTGCATAGACACCCATGAAATTTGTACTAACTGCAAGTTGGTTCCATGACCCCATAACCTACCATACTCTAGGGATACAACAGGGTATAGAAACTTATCAAAGACCGCATCCTGAACTCAATCAAACTACCTCTACAACCTAGAGGGCATATATCTCATGATGACATGCATGGATCTCTAAATTATCTAGTAGTCTATGTGTGTATAGGGGGGATACACCTAATCCTTGGAACCATCCTCTCTGCTAGCTATCAACATGGTACCCCATCACTCTACTCCATCATATGGGGTCCATTCGAACATAATGATCTCATCTATACATCAGGACCAAAATCCCACAAACTCTATAGATGTGTATTTTATTGGTGGCCTATATCTGTAGGCAAATGGCTCACCCAGATTTCTAGTCTGCTACCTCATGATCGACCATGTCACACTGATGTGCTCCCAAGAACATACTATCAGCAATGTTAGTCCTAGACCCATAATCTTCTTGTGTCTTGTATGCACACATATGTAGGTCATGATAGAGCTTTTCCAAAATGGTTTGGCCCTAGCAGAACACTGCACCATCCTCCTATAGTAGGGTGCTGAGCACCTATTTCCACCTAATAGAAAAACCATGCCTAGCATGGTCTAGATCAGTGATGCAAGGTACATAGCTAATTTTGACAATCTCTACTCCAACACCTCCCACCATGTTAGCCAAGATATTTGTATCGGTAGATTTTGTCAAATCACCCAAAACACTCCTATAGAAATGGATCTACACCCTCGAGTATGTACTTTAGGTACATCCCTTAGATGGGCACTCACAGTATCTGCCACACATCCAATAGGGTGATAGTCACCTCTCGAGTAGGTAGATGGAAGCTCGAGGTAGGAGTGTGTCATCTCTCGATCAAAGTTGATAGCTGCACTAAATGTGCTTGTAAGTCTGGCCATTTATGTATGTTCTCTAATCTACATAGTCGAACATGTCCTTACTCTGCTTCTACAAGTCTCTCCTCTACCACCATTGTTAGAGGATAGTGGTCCCTTGATTGAAATACCATAGTCTCCTCCGATAGCATAGACATGCAGATGGTCAGTTCCTTTATCTTATGCCATTCCTAGAATGGGGCCTCCTACCTTATGCCCTGCCAATTTGTCTCAATCAAAAAAGATGCTAATTGGCACAGATGCTAATTTGCATAGATGCTGATTGGTGTAGACATTGATCTGCAGAGACATTGATCAGAACATACACCAATCAACATAGATGATAGTCTATAGAGATGCCATTATGGCATCTTTGGTGACTATGCAAACATCAATTTCCTTCTAGTGGCTACTACTTTTTTCATCTATAGAGATGACAACCTAGAGATCATCGTCTCTGCTTCCCTTTTCCCCTAGTTTATCATCTATAAGGACCACATGACGTATCTTTTCATCTTTGCAAACCCCCTTCCCCTAGTTTGTCATTTGCGAAGATGACAAGATAGATATTGTCATCTCTATGGACCTCTTAGCCCCTCATTTTATCGTCTATAAAGATTACAAGGTGGAGACTATCATCTCTACCCTAATCGAGTTTTTGGCCCATTTATGGCACCATAAATGCCCCCTAGCTTACCAAATCCACAAATTAATGAAGAGGGTTAGTTGACTCATCAGTGGGCACCATGTTTGCTGACTTTTGGTGCTCCCAAACACACCCACCAAGCTATAATCAGTCGATGGGGTCCATCCTCACTCTAGATTCTATGCTTTCTAGGTGTACAAATGACCCTTCCTTGAGCCCCATGGAGGCTTATATAGGCCCTCCAAGATCTCTTTTTGAGCCCGTGTCCTTTTCGAGCGGCATTAGTCACCTATTTTCACTTGCAAGTCATGCAATGTTTTAATTTATTCCCTTTTTCTCCTATTTCCTTTCTTCCAAAGACCTTTTTCGTGAAAATTGCCCAAAATTTATTTTTTGTGCCATTTTTGTGAGGGTGCTCCCTCCTCCTCTATCATTGCTCTTAGGACTCCTTCCTTCTTTGGGACAACCTATATTTTCTTTTCTTTGATATGATGTCATCTCAACATCACATTAAAGAGGGGCAAAATGTAGACGATTAAAATCGTCTCAAAATACTATATTAATTTATTAAATATTGCCCTTGACATTATAATTAATTATTAATTAATTAATTATATTTTTCATATTCTTCTACTTATTTAATTAAATTTATTTAATTAAATAAGTTCATTTCCCTAAGGTATTTAAATTTAATTTAAATACTTTCATTTCTAATGTGTTAAATTTTATTTAATGCATGACCCTCCATAAATCCCTTTTTAAATTAATCTTATTTATTTAATTCCCTCCATCTCATTAATTTCTCTAAATCTATGATTAAATTAAATCCTATTTAAATTAATCTTAAACCTAGCCTAAAACCTAGTCTACACCCATCACTCTCATCCTTCTAAGCCTACCCAAATCCATCCTAAACACCTTGCTAAACATTTTTTAGCTCCTAAGTTTTTGCTCACACCTGTGAGAAACTCTTGATCCAATAAAACTTCCATTTTATTATTTTATTCTTACACCTCTTACACCTCTTGCATCTCTTACACATTTTTCCCCATTTCCTTTTTCCTAGGTTCCTTGAGCCATCACTTTCATCCAAAAGGCTTTTGTTGACCTTTGCATGGCTTGTCTCCTTAGCCCATGCATCTCCCTTGTGGCACCTATGTGGATGCCACATGGATGCCACCTCCCCAAGGCCTTTTTCAAGCCTAAAAATAGAGCCCTTGTCTCAAGCATTATCCATCTCCCTCATTTGCATTGTTATCATGCTACTTTGAGTTTAGAACTTGGTAGTGATTTTCATGTTTTCATACTAACCTTTGGTAGTTGATAGCTTTCATTTCATTTGCATTATTAGATTAGTTTATTTCTTGCATTTCCACCTCCATATCCTTGAATGCTCTCAAGCATGGTTGCTTCCATAGCTATTGTTTGAGGTGTTATTCATTAATTTAGTATAGTTTCATTATCATACTTGCTTTTTCATATCAAGAGGTTCAATATAGTTGTGTTTTGTGGAGAGAACATCAACATCCGTCTAACATAAACACACCAACAAGGCCTCTCATAGGTTCCTTTGTTGAGCTATTTGAGGTTACTTGAGGACTTGGTCTTTTGGTTGCTTTGAGTTGTAAAACTCAAGCAAGTGTTAGTTAGTTTACATTTATATTGTTGAACATTTGATATATGCATATTGGATAATGTTTGTTTGTTTTCTTTTGCTCCCAACAGGTCTAGTTTTCTTACATACACTTGTATTTAAATTTTAAGTGATCTAAATCCTATTTTTGGATGATTTTCACACACATCCATGATTTACTCTCATTAAAGCCATATTATTGCTCATAACCAATCGATATGACATTAATTACCTGTCAAATGAAATGTAAAAATGGGTTTGTAAAAAAAAAAAAGAAGCCTGAACTTGTAAGGGGGAAATAGTGCAAGTAGTGTAGATAGTGAAAGTGTTAACCAAAAAAGGGTGGACAATTGTAGTGGTGAGAACTAGTAAAGCATATTATTTTTCTCTTAGATGTAGAGGCAGTGAGGAGATTTAATGCATGTGGCTAGTTAGGGTGTTTTCTAAGTTTGACTACATTTAATGAAGAACCAGCCACATAATTCATAAGATATTTGATGAAGGAGAAGCTTCTATATGGGGTTTAATGGTGGTTGCTACAAAAGAACATATAGCAAAAGTAACTGGGTTACCGATGATAGAAGAACATTATCCCAATACTCATGATGCAAGATCAGCCAGGGCTCAATTTGTCATACCAACCAATCCTCAGATGGATATTACCAAGCAAGGTTGCAAAAGAACATCTCTTCTACCACCATAAAATGAGCTGACCATACACATTATCAAGTACCTCACATGCGAAGGAAGATTTTTATATTTACATGCACATCATTTTAAATTGCTCAGTTGTATAAGGCATAATCATCCAGTAAATGTTGCCAATTTCTTGTACAATATGTTATGTATTAGTGTGGAAGAAACTCAAAAGGGAAAGGAAAATTATATCACCCATCATGCCTTAATTAAATTACTCATAGAAAGATCACATAGGAATGTTTCTCCCCTATCAGGGGTAGAATTTGTCCAAGTTAGAACCTTACAACACCAGGCTATGCTTCATGAACAACCTAGTGAGGAGAATGTAGTTCCCACTAATGAACCTACTGAGCAAAGCACTCAAGAAGCTAAAGCCAAAAATGTGCAAGGAAATGTACAAGAAACTATGCAAGAAAATGTGTAAGAGATGGTGCCTTTATCTGTTCAAGAATCCCAGAAACATACCTCTAGTCGAGCAAAGAGAAAATGAAAAATTGCAAGAAAAAATCTCTGTTCCAATTAAAGAAGAGCCAAATCCTACAGTCGTGAGGCAAAAAAGAACTAAGAAGGGTCCTGCAATAGTTACTTCTATAGCAGAGACACCAAAAGAAAGAGGTAGGTAGAAGGCTATGATATTAGAAGAAACCCTTGTAAGAAGAAGTCCTAGAATGAGAGGACACATTTCTAAAGAATTCCCTTCATCCAAGCTATCTACTAAAGAATCCCCTGTACAAATTATTCCTAATTACTCTCCTCCTCGCCTTGAAATTGTAAACATTCCTAAAAACCCTAATGAGAAATTTAGGCTTGAAGAAAATGAAAATCTAAATGATACCCTAGTAGGCCAACCAGGTACTTCAAGCTGTAGAGATGAAACAATTCCTAAGCAAGTTTATCCAAACACTACCATAGTTCCCTATAAATCAACATGGCTTATTGATTTTGTAGGACATTTATGGAGGGAATAGAGAGAGAGGAAAAGAAACCTTGAAGAAGACAGCAGTTCCATTACCCTGTAAAAACTCCTTTTCCAGTTGTTTGGAGAACATATGTTTGCTAAGGCCTTATGGGAAGAGGAGAGGAAAAGAATGAAGAAAGACATAGTGTCTCTAAGTGTAGAAATTATAGATTTGAAAGAGTAATTGGCAAATCAAAAATAAAGATGGATCATGCCCTCAAATTGGCTAATCAAGCACTTACTTGTAGACTACTGCCATGAATTTATGCTCTTTGTTTAAAAGAATAATTTGTTTTATTCCAACTTATGCTAACCCTTAAGAATATAAATGCAAAATTTAAATTAGTCTAGGAATTCTATGGTTTATATCAAACTCTACCATCCTGGCAGTAGAATTTTCTCTATGAATGATATGTGCATAATTTTGTTACCCCTTCAAAAACCCAATGGAACACTTTACTCTATATAGGGGATATACATTTAAGAGCCTTGATGTCCGAGATGTCTAATGAAGAAAACTATGATAGAAAAATGAATAATTATAGAGATGAGGAAAGGATAGAGCCCCTGCCATTAAGAGTCAAGAGTAGTAAACCAGAAGAAGTTCTTAGGGACTAGTTCAGATTAACTTATGGGGATAAGAACAAGGGAGTAATGGATAAAATATTCACTACTAGAACCAAGGCCTATTCTGATTATGAGAACTTACCCTAATTTTCTTTCTAGAGAGCCACAGTTGGTGCTAGAAGTAGATGGGCTAGATTATCTGAGTCACTTAAAAGGCCAAAGCCACATAGTCCTGTCAACTTGGAGATTGCCCTTCACCAAGCTCTAAAGTATCTAGAGTTAGGGAAATAGGTTAGACCAAAATTATGGTGCCCACTCACTATACAACCTCCAATGCTCATGTGGCCTTTATATGACATTAATGCTGATAGACTTGACAAGCTATAGGAGGACAATAGAAGGGAGGTTTGGGAAAGAACATGAGGATTCTATTATAACTTCAAGAGCAGTAGGAAAGGAAGGATAGAAGTGGGGGAATTCAGGTCACTGACTAGGAAATGCCATGCTTGAGGAAAAACATTAGTTTATCAGGGGGTAGATGATGAGGCTAATTATTGTCTCTATTTCATGATAGTTTTAAACAATTTGTTAATACTCTATTTTATTTTAATCAAGACATTTGTGAACTTATGTTTACCTAAACCAATGATTAACCTATGGGTAGATAGTATGTCATCTTTTGCCAATATCATATATATGATGCAATATTTCATATAATTATTAGAATGTGTGTTCTTATATTTGACTTTAATTTGATAATGCTTATTTACAATTATTTATGCATTATAATTAACTTGTTAGCAATGAAGCCGAAGATGATTGGAAGAATTCAAAGATGAACATTGAAGAAAACCAATAGCATTCAAGGAGAAAAGAACGATGAAGATTAGCCACAATGGAAAAAAATAATAATGGTACTAAAGGGCATGGATGTGAGTATGGAAGAGCTATGAAGACTTACTGCATTCTCTACATTTATTATTATGGCAAGTAGTTGTTTAGACTTTATTATTCCCACCTTGAGTTGCTATCTCTTCTTCCTATCTTGATTTGTTATTTTCCTTCTTTCTCTCTTGAAGATTTATAGCTAGGTTGTTTACTTTTCTATTTTAGAATAAGCATTGATCTTCTATATATAAGGATTAGACCAAGTGTTTTAGTTTAGTTAGAAGGAGAAAGTTTATGAAAATAAACTGTTAACTTTTGCAGTGAGTTGTTTTTATAGTTCTATGTATTGTTTCCATCTAATAAATTTCTAAAATGTAATGAAATAGTTTTTGGCTTCTATCCTATGTTAGTAGATTAGTAGAAGCCAACCAAGGGGGCCCACTTGGGAGGTGGATTAGATTAGAATATCATAGATTATTTCCAAGCATTTATAGTATTGCAAGTAGAAGTTGTAAGTTCCTTCATGTAGCATCATACTTTGTGAATTTTCTTACAACATCTGTGAGAATAGTTATAGTAGATGAACTGAGTTGGAATTTATGTTGACTTTTCATTATATTTCCAGTATTTATAAAGAGTTAAGTGTGTTAGTTTCCTACAGCAATAGTGTAAGTTCTTTTCCTTACATTTTACTTTCCTACAACATAAGCATAATGACTCATTAAGAGACCTAGTGCACATACTATGCCAACCATTTCAAGTATACATCCCTAGGTTGACAAGATTAAATGTACCTCATATTGGGAAAAATAATCCTTAGAATGAATACACTATTCCTAAGCATGGCCTAGAGCATGATTATTATACACCTATTGTGAGGCAGACCACCCGACATATGGGTATGGGGTTTCCTATCCCTAGCCTAGCCTAGCCTATAATATGATCAAGATAAGGATATATAAGAAGAATAACCTCTCTATTATACAGAGACAATATTTTAGACTAGTGGTAGATATGCATTTAATGTCAAGTACAGATTGTAAAAGACTTAAAGGATGCAAATTGATTTATGAACATCATTTTCTTGTGTGAAATCTTAAGTGCGATATTGAAGAGAGATTTGAAGTGTTGAAGAAGTTTGGAGATACACGAAATCACTATAAATCCTAAAACACAAAATTAATGTATTTTTTGAATTTTTTAAATATATTTTTAGAAATGGAAAGACAAGATGTGTTTAATGTAAGCAATAGACCTAGATATAACTTCAAGAAACACCCATTTGTTTCTCTTCTTGATGACCCCATTGGAGCATTTTTGTAAGTACTAGAAAATGTTCTTCATGTTGAGGACATAAGAGGTTATATTCATTATAAAATTGAAAGTATAGGAGATATAGAGATTCATAAGGAATTAGAGAAAATGTGCAACAATGATTTGTCACTAAAACTAGAACATGCATACCTAGAACAACCTAACCTAGTTAATCACATGTTGTATACAAACTTTGATAATCATGAATGGAAAAGAATAATTCTGAGTAGAGTTCATGACAACCTTCTATAATTGGGAGATTCTATTATATGCATTGACAATGACGTAATTCACAAGGTCACAGGTTTAAGCAATGAAGCATGCAATCCAGTAAACATAAAGAATGTGTGCAAGTTAGTTGAAACAAATCTCAACACATGTTTCGATGACATAAATATGAAGATCAACTCTATTCAAGATGATGGAGTGATATCTATTAGTAAAATTTTGGGATATAAGTTCAACCATCGATCTAGGATAGATTGAGTCCCTGTTGGATTTCTTCATGCAACTTATATGGTAGTAAAGGGTGAAAAGGTTAATCTATGTGACATTATTAGAACACAATTGTTGGATAACATATCAAAAATCAAGAAGTCTAGGAGTGTAGTCTTTAGGTTTGAATCCCTACTAACACATAATTTCTTCTATGCAACAAAGAAGTTTGTCAGTATCTCATATTAGGATGGAAGTGAGTGCGCAATGTAGACTATGACTTGTGCATATAGAACTGAATTAGAAAAAGTCAGAGATAATGATATTTATAGAATGATGAAATGTTTCCATGCTGAAATGAAGAAAAGGTATAGGATACCTCTTGCATTGGTAGAGAAATATAAGGATGAACTATGCTTCATGGTAGAAATAGATTTCACATGTATGGAGGTAGTAGTTCCTCGAGTAAAGTTCATTGAACCTATGGGTTAAAAAATGAGTGAGGAAATAATTGAAGGATATGCATAGATAATCCTACACTCAAAAGTTGATTTTGAATGTCCTAGATGGGGGACATATATTGAGAAGATGGGAGAACTCAAAACAAGTCAGATAATTAAGGACTCCTAAAAGAAGGTAGAAAAAGTGATTGATTCCATCTTGAAGGAATTTGAAGAGGTGAAAGGGATAACCATGGAAATGAAGGCTAGTGGTCAATCTAAACTATTGACCGCTACACCTATTTTAATGGCCAGACCTACTGAAAAGGTCATAGTTGCATAGACAAGTACACAAGTACCTACAATGCCATATCTAGTAGTTGCACAACAACAACCTTTAAGGAATCCAAAGAAAACCAAGGAAATCCCAACACCTAGGAAGTCCACAAGACTTGACAAAACCCCTCCTAAGAAGAGAGTCAAGAAAACTACAAGTGGACCAAGAAAGAGGAGAAGAACTTTGCATATTAGTTCCTCTAAATCTTAAAAAAAACTAGTGACACACTAGTAGAACCTGTAGATCAGGAAGCAAAGACTTCAGAAAGAATAAAAACATGGAAACCAAAGGTAGAAAATATTAACATGTAAATTACTAATGACAATAATTTTTTAAATTGAATAAGTACTATGATTTGTATAATAATATGGATATAAGACAACTAGTTAATGATGTAGTTAGAAATATGATCCTAAAAGATAAAAGGTTTAATAGCATAAGAGGTCAAATACCTGAAGACTTATACAATAGACATTTAGATAGAAAAAGAAGAGTAATTGAGGAAGATAAGAAAATAAGGACAAATATAGTGAAAAAGATATGTATTGTAAATAACAAGGAAGAAATAACAGAAATCCTAATAGGGATAGAGAAATAAGAAGAGATCCATTCTCCTCATGGGAGGAAATTATGAAGAAGTGAATGTGGAAACTCAAAAGGAAATAGTCACATACCTATCTACTATGCCAAAGGAGAGTGCACAACTAGAGAAGGAAATCCCTATGCCTAAGGAGTTTGAGAAGAGTGCACAAATAGAGGAAACAAGTCCTACTATAGTAAATCCACCTCACAATTTTGAGCAACCAACTGAAACACCAATTCCAAGTGATTCACCACATATTACCATTGATAGTGAATCCATGCAAGTAGATGACACCAATGTGACAATGAATAGAACTAAGGACCCATTCAAAGATTTTAGTTCCAAAATTGTTGGAAATATTGTTGATTACAACAACTCATCTGATGAAGAAAAAGAACAAGAGCTTAAAGAAGAAGATGCACCTTCTTTGAAGAAATTTGAATGTAGCATTGAAGAAAATACTGCAAGTGTGCCTATAGCTATATAAGTAGTATTAACATCTTCACCACCTACAAAAGAAGCATTTTTCATAGCAGCAACAGTATAGGACTTCAGATGAAGAAGATGAGGCACAAAATCTTATATCTTCTTTAAGTAAATTTCTTGAAAAGAAGAATTTTTTCATGTCTATTGAGAAGACTTTAACTTCAGTTTTGGATATATTGGAGAAGATAGTGAGTCCTATTGATACACCTATAGAAATCCAACAACGAGCAGCAATTTTGTACAAAACCTTTGATAATGAGTTTACAATGCTTACCAATGTGGCTACAATTCAAGCACAAATTGAGCATGATGGTAAACTTCTTAATACCATGTGTACAAATATAAGGAATGATATAGAAACTCTAAATGAATGCATTAAGGCATTAAGGTAGAGTATGGAGGAAGGGAAGCATATATATGGTAAGTGCAACATGGCATACCTTCATCTTTATAGTTTTGATGAGAAAATCAAAAGAAGGTAACTGAGCTTCAAATGCTCACTAATTGCTTTCTAAAATAGAATCAGATGTTAGAAATCATTGAGCATACAATGCAAGTACTTCATGATAACATCCGTGATATATACAAAAAAAAAAAAGGAGAAAGTTATAAAAAGATTTACTCTTTAAGGGACCATTTATCCCCACAAATTACATTATTACAAAATTAGTAGGAGGAATGCTTGGCAACCAAGTCCTCATATGAAAAGTTTGTGGCTAAAAATTTGAATGCAATAGAGTTAGCTGCATATTCTCTATGTGCACTAATCAATGTGTTTGATGCACTAAAAAGTAGTTAGAAGAAACATCTTACATAGTTGAAGACTAACTTAAGTGATTGTTTTTCCAAGTTTTGATGTAGCTTCTAGATTTTGATAGGATTTTCTTTTTATAAGCACCTTTTTCAATGATTTTAAAGGGGAAGAAATAAGGAAAATTATAATTGTAAGTTATATAGTTGTATTTTGAAGT
This sequence comes from Cupressus sempervirens, assembly GCA_028749045.1. Taxonomy (NCBI): domain Eukaryota; kingdom Viridiplantae; phylum Streptophyta; class Pinopsida; order Cupressales; family Cupressaceae; genus Cupressus; species Cupressus sempervirens. Next base: position 112,858,748 of record CM053783.1, read on the forward strand.
ATAATAGTAAGTTTTTCTTTAAGTAAGCTTTGTAATCAGAGTTATAAGGGATGTAATCTTTTCAAAACATGAATACAATGTTTTAATTGTGTTATGGTTATTTTCTTTGATTGGTATGACAACATGTTTGGGACTTAGCCAATTTTCCCAAAATGTTGCCATCAATGCCAAAGGGGGAGATTATTGGCAATATGACCAATTAATCAAATTAGGTGAGATATGTAGTTGTCATTTATGGCAACATTTTTTTTGCAGTTTAGTCATGATTATTTGTGAAGGAAAATTGTCTAAGTATTGGACAGTGTTACAGTAGTATGACAAGATTTGTTGATAGTGCAATATTCCCTCAAAATATTCTCTTGCATAGTTAACCCTAGATGCATGATGTCATCCTAATGATGAATACTAGTGCACATGTCCATACAAGCAATCTAGTTCAAGTTATGGAGGAAATACTAATGTAGTTATCTCATAGTATAGAATAGAGCATGACAACAAATTCACTTGTACGACTTGCAAATTTTTTTTTATTACTAAATCTTGATGAGCTAACTCTAAGGATGATACCTGACCTGACTTAGGAAGAATTTATTAATATGTTTGATATAAGTAAAGAAATTCAATTGAGAAGGTAAAGAGTGAAATGCAATATTAGGATATGTGATGTGAAGCAATGTTATGTGAGATATGATGCAAGTTGATATGTGCATAGTCACTCTTTGTATGAAGAACTAACAATTAGAAGAATTGTGAAGTATAGCAAGTGATCCAACATTGTATGTATACCTATTTTCTTGGAGAACTTATTGTATAGTTGCATGTTAGGGAAGTGGGCTCTTCTTGTAGACATTTATATATGATCCACCAAATCCTAACAAGGTTGAGGCTTTTAAAAGGGCCTAGTCTCTTAATAGGGACTCAAGACACTATACATTCTTCATAGACTCCTAACATTGTCAATATCCTTAACCAGATTCTTTTATATAGTGAATCATCTAGTGGGTTTCATCCCTACTGAGGTTTTCCCTTGGCTAGGGTTTTCCTAGTTAACAAAATATGGTGTTATGAGCTCTCTCTATGTATGGTTGTTTTTACCATTCAAAATTGTTGGTTTATTTTCTCATGCATGTGGCAAAGTAATTAATAATATTTAGTTGTGGGAAAAATGATTTAAAATATTGATTCATCTCCCCTCTTAGTGTTATCTATTTGTAACAAAGTCATTGACATTTTTGTCAAAGAGGGAGAGTTTTATCACAAAAGAGGAAGAGTTTACATTGAATATCTTGAAGAGAGTTTATTTGAAGAAATTATATTACAAAGAAAACAATAACCTATATAAAGGAAGGTCACATACTGATAGAGGATGAGATTTCAAGAAAAGGTATTAAGTTTCTTTGTGGTATTATTGTTCGTATTGGTTTTCCATCGATGCCAAAGAGGGAGATTGTTAAAAAAGAAGATTGTTGAAGTACAAAAATGAGGGAAATTGTTGAAACAAATCATGAGAATAATCATTATTTTGTCACTAATGTTAAAACTTCTACTTGTTGGTAAGATAATTGCTAACTTTGGGCTGAATATTATCATTTGATTGATTGATGAAAAGGATTTGAAAAGAAAGGATAACAAGAGTACCTAGAGAAAGGTTGAGTTATATGGTGTATAAAAGGAGCACTAAGACCAAGTAAGACTTTGATGATATAGCGTATTGTTTAAGTGCTTAAGGCCACAATAATAGGATACTTGAGAAAAGACAAGAAGAAGGCTAAAAAAAATGAAATGTGTCTACCAAGCTTGACCAAGCAAATAGTGAAAGCCGAACAATTTAGTTCAAGTTGAGCAGAAAGATGGTTATGACCAAGCCAAGCAAGTTTAGCAAGTGTTTAGCACTAGTAAAACTTAGCATGTGCCAAGCACTAGAGAATGGTAGTATTGACCGAGTGAAGACTTAGTTCATGCCAAGAAACCTAGTGTTAACCAAGCATCAGAAGTCAGTTATTGTCAAGTAAATATTGTGTTATTACTGAGTGATAATATAAAGAGTTTGATGAAGATTTGATGAATATTATCTAACAAAGTTGATTTCTTGAATTGTGTGAAGCATGTTGAAGATAAGTATGATGAGTTGGTGGCATAGAATTAAAGATAAACCATTTTAAGATGAATTTAATGAGGATTGTAAGGGAAATTTCTAAAGAGAACAAAATGGAAAGTACAAAGGATTCAATGAATCTGACCTAACCCTAAGATGGACAATCAAGATTAAGGGAAAAAAGATCAAAATTCACTATATAAGGAGATATAAGGCTAGAAGCAAAGTATGAGTGAAAAAGAAAAGGAATCAAGAGATGTTGTGTCATATGGTGGCTGAAGGCATGAACTTACAGTTGGCATACTAAGCATGAAGGCTTAAGGAGGTGAAGGCTTAAAGGGTGAACAAGCAATCAGAGACAAAGATGAATGAATGCCAAGTAGAATGGAGAGATCTAAAATCTACAAGTGAGTTGTTTTGTTATCAGATCAAGTCCTACTATTACTTTTTATAAATTGTATCAGTCTAGATAAATGCTTCGGATTAAGGTTGACCTAATAGTCATAAGTAAATCCTTTAACTGGGTGACATTCTAATGGAATGTTCTAAAATTCTCTAACAGGGCTCATTTTTAATAGGTTGATTTAAATCCTTTAATCAAGGTCACATTTAACAGTGTGTATTGTAATCTTTAACATGGTTTTCTCCTCATAGGGTTCACTTTAGAAGAGTGAAAATTGATAGCATGTTACTAGCCATATTTTCTCAAATTGGGTTTCCACGTTAAATTCTTGTGTCAAATTGTGTGATTGAATTTGTGGTAATTAATTTTTACATTTCTACAAAGTTTATTTGACCTAGGATAGTAATATACTAAGGTTTGAGCTATTGGATTATCTAAACAATACATGCACATGTATTTTTTGAGTATTGAAAATTTTTATCTGTACATTTGGACCTTGGATAATTGATTCACCCCCACTCTTAGTTATTCTAAATTATTCCAATAGTTTCCACATATTTAGGTTTTATTGTAGATTGAGAAATATATTTTTTCTTTTTACTTGTCTATGAAATCAATCTCTTTCCTAGAAAGAAAGTTGCTCCACTTGTACTCTTTCCATCATTAATATTTCCATCCCAATTAGCATCTTCATACACTTTCAACTCAAACTTGTCATTCTTATTATACCATAAACCATAGTCTTCTGCACCTTTCATATAACTCAATATCCTTTTCATATCCATCATGTGATTCTTCTTAGGATTAGCAAAAAATATTGCAATAATACCAACAACTAATGCAATGTCAGGTCTACTATGTGCAACATATTACAATTTGTCATTCATTGACTTATACAATGTTTGATTTTCATTAGCAGAATCATCATTCTTTGAAAGTTTAAGTCCAGCCACCATAGGTGTTCTAAATGATCTTAAATCTTCCATTCCAAAGGTCTTCAATATCCCCTTGATATACTTTGATTTTTTAATGAATACACTTCCTTTCATTTGATAAATTTGTAAATCAACAAAGAATTTTATCTCTCCAAACATTGACATCTCAAATTATTTCTTCATCTTATTAGAATATCATTTACACAAAAAATTATGTCCTACAAATATGTTATCAATAACAAATATTTTAGATAGAAATATCTTATTCTCATACTCACTTTTCAAGTATAGATTACCATTGTAACTAGTTCTTGCAAAACCAATTTTTACCAAATATTTATGTAAGCTTTCATACCATTATCTAGGAGCTTGTTTCAATCCATATAATTCTTTTTGCAAATTATATATCAAATTCTTCTTGCTAGGGTCAAGAAATCCTTCAGGTTTTTCAATATAGACTTCTTCTTCCAAGATACCATTAAAAAATGTAGATTTGACATCCATTTGTTATACCTTGAAATATTTCTAAGTAGTATATTCAAGTAATGTTCTTACTCCTTCCAACCTTGTAACTGGGGAAAGTATCTCTCCATAGTCAATTCCTTCCTCTTGTGCATATCCCTTACAAACCAATTTTGTTTTGTTTCTTGTGATTTCACCTTTCTCATTCAAATTTCTTCTGAATACGTACTTGGTTCCAATCACATTGTTATCATTTGGTCTTGGTACCAATGCCCATGTTTTGTTCTTTTCTATGTGATCAATCCCCTCATTCATTGATCTAATCCTTAGTTATCCAGTGAATCTTTGCCTATTCTTGGTTCAAACTCACATAGTAAATAAATTTCATTCTTCAACTTTTCTCTTGTCACAACTCCTGAATCTTTATCTCTAGTGAATGATTTGATCTAGTTTTTGGTGTCTTCTTATATATTTTGCTAAGACATATTTAGATCTTCTCTCTTTATGTTGTAATTCCCTTGATCCATCTTTCTCATTTACTCTAATTGTTTCCTTCTTTAACTTGGAATCCTCTGTCAAGTGTTTGGTCTCCTCTCTTTGTGAGTCAACTCCGATATCTTGATGCTTGGTAGCCTCCTAATGCTCAAAAAAGCTTGTTTGTTGTTGGTTGATAGAGCCAGTTTACTAATTCTTGATAATATTTTTCTTTGATCTAGGTAAGGTAGTAGGTTATCCTTCATAGATATATACAAATTTTCTATAATCTTCAGGTTCCTTCTTGCATTTTTTTTCATTATTTTTGTAAATTCATCAACTCTTAACATTTTCACTTTTCATAGTTTTGTTAGTGTTAGAACTCAAAAAGTTGTATGCCTTTCTTGTAGTGGAATATCCTAAGAATATACCTTCAATGATTTTTGCATCAATTTTTTCTTTCCTTTCATCCTTCAATATATGACACTTGCTCCCAAAAACTTTGAAATATTTGGCATTAGGTGCATAGTCATACCACAACTTAAAAGGGGTTTATTTTGTACCTTTCTTGAATTGAATTCAATTTAGTGTATAGATATCACTACATACAACTTCTCTCCAATAATTTTGTGAAACATTCCTTCCCACCATCAGTGTTCTTGCATAGTCCAGGATCGATCTACTTCTTTTAGCTATCACATTTTTGTGGTGGAGTCCTTGGTGTTGACATTTGTCTTTTGATTCCTTTTTTATTGTAGAATGTATTGAATTCCTCAAATATGAATTCTCCTCCTCTATTTGATCTCAAGAATTTCAAAATTTTACCTATTTTCTTTTCAACCCTAGCCAAATACTACTTAAACATTTGAAAAAGAATCATATTTTTCTTTAAAAAACATCATAGTCATCATTCTAGAGAAGTCATCAAAAAATAAGATAAGTTACTTATCACCATGTAGGTTTGCACTCTAATAGGACCACATGAATTAGTATGGACTAACTCCAAAATATCATCAAAAGAATTAGTATTGCTCTTGAAACTAGGCTTTGTCATTTTTACCATTTGACATTGTTTGCACATCACAATATTAGGCTTTCTCAATCTTGGTAATCCTCTTACTCTTTCCATCTTAAAAAATCTTATTAAATTATCAAAATTCACATGACATAGCCTCTTATGTGACAACCAAACATCTTCAAATTGTGCAAATAGACATGTATCTTCAGATAGGTCTAGATAGAACAAGTTACCTCTTGTTTTCTCTTCACTTCCAATTGCTTCAGTAATAACATCATAGGTTTGGCCTTCTTGTTTTGTAATTCAACTCAATAGCCTAAGTTGTTTAGTTTTTCCACACTTAAAAAATTATAATTTAATCCATCAACCCAATATGCATTGTCATATCTAATCTTATCATTCATGATAATTGATCCTTTACCTTTCACATAACATGGTGCATCATTTCCAAACTTAACACAAATTATGTTATAATGTTCTATCTTTTCAAACTTACTTGTATCACTAGTCATATAATGTGATCAACCACTATCAATAATCTATTTATCATTCTTACTCACATGTGAAATTAGAGTATTTTTCTCAAAAAATTTATCTTCATCATATTCATCTTGCATTACATTATAAATAACTCCTTCATCATGTTCATCAAAAATCCTATCAAAACCATCTTCTTCAGTAATGTAACAAGATTTCCTACTTTCTCCTTTGTAGAATTTATTACTATAGTTGTCTTTGGTGTCTCTCCTTCCTCATTATTTTTTGTCTTTCATTTCTTCCTTTTCATCTCTCTCAGAACACCTTGTATCAATATTACCAACTTTGTTGCATGTAAAAAAAATTATAGGAAGTTTATCTTTATATTTGCCTTTTCCTCTTGGTAACCTTCTTCCTAGTAATACTTCTAGATCATCAAGGTCATCATCTGAGTCATTTTCACCTTCCAAAGCTTTTCTTCTTGAACTTTTCTTTCTTTTGTATCCATCAAGGGTTAGTTTAGACTTGAAAGAGCATTCAACACTAGAAGCTTTGTAGTTCTCAAAATCTGACAATTGAAATGTAGTGAGTCTACCAATTAGACCACCCAAGGTCATATCAATAACATGTGTGCATCTTTGTTCTTATATTGTAGATACTCTAATTTCATAGATATGAAGTAAAGTTATGAATACATTTCTTATCAAAATATCTTCAAATATGTCTTCTCCAACATCTCTAATGGTATTTAGAGCCTCTTTGATTTTACCATAATACTATACAATAATTTCTCCTTTTATTATTTTGATATCATCAAAATTTCCTCTTAGACTCTCATCTTTAGCCCTTAACACATTTTTAATCTCCTCCATGAATTTGTGCCAACTTATCCCACATATTTTTTTAGGAGTGCAATCATTCTCATCATCAAATTCGACATAGCTTAGGGAAGATGCCAAATCTACCATCATTTGAATATTCTCCTACTTCTCTTTGATTTGGTCAATTGTCATGGGTCTAGGAACTTAAATGTATTCATTGTCCAAGTAGTATAGTGTATAATATCCAACTCTAGATAGATGCAATCTCATCAAGCATTGTCATGCAGGAAAGTCCTCTTTATTCAACTTGGGTACCTCTCTCTTGTACATCTTGATCTTTTCCTTAAGCCCCTTCAAAATTTCCATACAAGCATCAAAGCTCTAATACCAATTGTTAAAATGATTATAGTAACTAGGTTGGAGGGTGAATCAGTTATTCTTAGGTCCCTATGAAATAATTAAACTTTTAACAACTTATTCAAACTCATTAATCCACTTGACCAATATAACAATTCATCAGTAATACAACTTATTAATCCAACACTTAGTTATATGTTTAGCATATGCCAAATAACATAAATAAATAATAGTAAATAGCATGAAACATGAAAAAAACATTCACATATGTATGACACCATGATTTAACATGGAAACCCAATTTGAAAAAAACTAACAAATAACATGCTATCACTTTCCACTCTTTGGAAGTGAATTTGGTTAAGATTCAACCATGTTAAAGGTTACAAAACACACTATTAGATGTGACCTTGCTAAAGGATTTGATTGCCTTTTTAGGAGTGGCCTTGTTAGAGGACTTTAGAATATTCTATTAGATTATCACCTTGATTAAAGGATTTATGCTATGAATGTTAGGTCAACCTTGATTAAAGGATTTTACTAAAAAAATGGTTAGAAAGTAATAGCTAGGTTGATCTGATAAAATACAACTCACTTCTCAAATTAAGATCTCCATTCAACTCATTCCTAGTTTATTGAATGGTCTTGATCACATTCTACATCTCTGATGTGCTTGGAAACTCCTCAAGAAATCTCTCTTTCACTAACTTCTCACCTTTCCTTGACAACTATGCCCTTCATATTTTTGCTACAAATTCTCTAGTCCAACCTCAAACCAACTCTTGTAGCTCCTTAAATAGGTATCTTTAATCTTTTTTTGCTTAAACATAATCATGGATCTTAGGGCTTGATTAGAGACATTGAATTTTTCCATCATTTTTTCCTTATTCTTCTTTCTTGAAACTTATGGAAACTTCTCATTAAATCCTTTCCTAGATCACTTCAAAAATTCAATTCATGCATTAAATATGTAAGCTCATCAATCCTTATCATTTATGCATTTTGACCTATTCATAAATTCAACTATGCCAACCTCAAATATTGAATCTTTCACAAGTTGTTTATTTGTTGACACTTGGTCATCACAGTGTTCTTTATCTTGATCATCACTATATAGCTTAGTCTCTATTGATCTTGAATTTCTTGGCTTACACTGACTCTCTTGGCCTTCTCTGTACTCATTCCCTACTACAATTTTCTCTTCACTTCACTCAACCATTACCATCCCTCAGCTAACATTATTTTCTCAGCTATTACTAAAGTTCCTTAATCTTATGCTTCAAATTCTTCATTTACCATAGGTTGCTAGGTCAAACTTAGTATTTTTCTCATCTCTTACATACTTCATACAATGATCAAAAAACACATTATCTTATGTAAATCAATTTTTGGATTAGATTGTGTGGAGATTTTTACCATCGATGTTTTGAATCACACTACATGATCCATCATCAGGATCAGAGAGCAAGAGATGTCAAACAAAGTAAGTGCCCACTTTAATTCCAACGTACTTACTCCTCTTTACTCAACAACTTAACTAGTTCATATTGTTATCTCTCTTTTCAAATCCTCTTCATCAATCAACTAATATGACACTCTACATTATTATAAAGTGTATTACCAATAAGGTATGACATCAATGAGAACATAAAAATCATTCCAATTATAGTTTCCAACTGATTTAAGAAGGCATACATGAGAGATATATTATCTAGTAACAATGTGAGGTTGTGTAGTAATGGATATGTCCAAATTGAAGATGATGATTGTGTTGATCTAAAAACTTAGTGATCTATGAAAATACCAGAGCCTACTACAAAAAAAGTAACCACTGAAAAGTATAGACCTATATATAACTTACCTTTTTTCCTTGTTGAGACCGTTTAGCCCTCCTTAGTACAGCCCTTCTCAATATGATATTGCATTGCATTTAATTATGTATGTCATTTAATCAAAATCCCTTCTTTTCCTTTAATGTTTCTCAAAACTCAATGATTTATCTAATTCATATTCATAATATTTCATGTATTCATCTATTTTCCATATTCAATTCATCTCTCTTATTGTTATGAAAATTAAGATAGGATAAAAATTAATAGATCCTCCCTTACTTTTCCCTCTACAACCTTTGGAAAAATTGAGGTAAAACTTATTCTCTCTACATCCTCCTCTATTTTTCCTTCTAGTCACCAAATCCACTAATCACCTAGGCCCTATCTTGGTTAATTCAAGATTTAGATGTATTTTGAATCATTTTCATTGTTTATTATTTTGAATCTCCTTGAACCCCTTTAGATTTTATTTCTCCCCACACTAGCACCTATAAATTTGTACATGTTTACTAGAGGATACCTACAATCTAGAAGAGCCCCTTTCAAGGGTTGCAGACTCAATGCACTATTTCCTTAATATCCTTTCCTTCCTTGTGGAGTCATCTCCCCAAAAATTTAACCTAAAATCACTATAAAAGGGAATCTATTTCTATCATTTTGACACCCACCATCCATAACATGAAAGCACATCAAAAATTTACAAGAAAATCCATCAAGGTGTCATGTATTAAAGGAGTTCAAGCAAGAAAGCATTTTCATCAATTAGGAATTGAAGTATTTCCTTATATAGATCTAGTTCCTTTAGCTATAAGGAAAAAATGAGTTGGCCATCAAAGGAGGAGATTTTTACATCATTAATTTATTCTTCCTTCTTCTACGACTCATTATTCACGACAAGAGTTGATCTATTTCATAGGTGGAGACATCCTATATCCTTCTTCCACATTTCAACATATATGCAAGCCAATGTCTACGTAATTTTGGATAGTGGATTCAAATCCATCTATTAATATTTGACATACAATGTGAATATTAATATTTACTTGTTTTACATAGTTTACTTTTTTCATTTCAAGGTTAGTTCCTAAATGGGGGGTTCACCAAGAGATATCACTTTTTGCCAATAATTTTTACTTTTTCTTGTGTGTAGGTTCAAGTTGGAGAAGATACAGATCTAAAAGTACAATTTATATGATATATCTAAGGCCTCTATTTTTTCCCTCACATGTGTAGATCTCTTAAAAGAGACTTATACTAGGTATAGGTCAGCCAAAAGTGACCTAATCTTGGAACTCTGAGATTTTTGCATATGGGAGTCACGTGTGCCTAGCTTTGAGGTTTTAGTTTCTTGCAAGTTTATATATAGTCTGATAGAGATATTTAGATAGGAAAGTATGACCTCTGCTATCCATCAAGGTGAGTTCTATTATTTATCTCTCCTCCATATCACTTGTTTTAATATCTCATATCAGATATCTTTTTGTTTATCATTACATAGGTGTTTATTGAAATTTACTTACATTCATATCACATATCATTACATTAAAAGGAACAAATAAATCTTAGAATTAACACTTATTCTTAGGTGTGCATCTTACATTAGTACCCTTACATCTATTCGTGGGGTGCTACTTGTTGGTCACAACCACATGTCAATATACAGGGGATGAATCATTATACTAACTATGCTCCTCTTTTTACTTTAGATCAAACTCCTTACTTATGTGCTAGTAAGTGCTAGCTACAACTCAATCAGTCAATGTTAAGTGAAAAATATATCACATAATAATATAAATCACATAACACAATATTTATCTTGTGGAAACTTGGCTAGGATAAAAACCATGGTGTGTGTGAGTCAATCCTCACAATTTTTCAATCTTTTAAAGTATTCCCACTCAAGAGTGTATCCTTGTTAGAAGATTACAATGACATTGTGAGATGGCACCCTAATAGGGGATTTTGATGAGGCCTATTAAAGTCTTGCCCAGTTAGGAGTATCCTAGTTAAGGACTCTAGAACACAAGTTAATGTGTCATCTTTTTAAAGGATTTGTAAAGAGAACCTATTAGAGTCCACCTTTGACAGGTTTTTTTTTGGTAAGTAAAAAATACAAAAATGATCGAAAAATTAGCTATTAAACTTAGCTTGGCTTAGATCCTTGTTCATCTCTCTTGAGTAGTCTAGAGCTATGATTTACCTTCTCTCAGATCTACAATTTTTGTCATTGTTTACTTGTGTGCTTCCCTCTCTTCTCTTGTGTACATGATACTCTCTATTCTATTTAGGAACACTCCCCTCCTCTAAGAATAGTTAGTCCTTGAAGATGATCTCTCTTTGAGCATTCTACTTCACTTTATGAGATTCCACTTTATCTTAGCTCTTTTGGCTCTTTCCTTTACCCTTTTATCCATTTTTTCTTTTATAAGTTTCCCTTGATTTTATTGGAAGATTCAATCTAAGAATAATTTGAATTCCCATCCTAATAACGAGCTAAGCCTCCCATAATAGTAGTGTGTTTCCCATATTAGGATGTGACATGTTTGTAGAGGATTCATGAGTGCCATGTGTCCTTAGTGACTCACTCTAATTGGAAAGAATTTGAATTTGAATTCTTTTGACTATTCATCGATCCTTTCTCCCATTACCATTAAATATGACATTGAGTAGAATCTTACCCTCTGGATAATTAGGAAGTCACAAGTTTCTTGCTTTATGCTCATCATATAGACCTAGTGGAATCAACTCACTATTTTGCCTAGTGTTCCTTCTATTTTTTTTTCTTCTTCTTATATGAACTTCACTTTGCATTCTTTGTTTAAGTGAATCACCCTTGTCATTGCCTCTACTGGGTTTTCAAATATTTTCTACTATGATTACCCTTATGAGTTAGAGTTGCACATTAGTGTGTAAATCTTGTTATGCCTCTCTATTAATCACAGTTCCTCTATATGTGTTTCTACCAATGAGAACACCTTTGATGACTAAGTCTATCATTTTATCCATTAGTGAGTGTTTAAGATACTTAGGCCAACAATATCCTCCTTTGGAATTGATGACAACATGTAGTCATTATGATCACTTTTTTCTTCATGCATGCACTTTCCTTTCCTTCTTTTATTATCTCCCCTCAAGATAGTGCAATTTCATTCTTTTACCAAAACTCCTTTTCTTCTTCTCTTAATGTCTCCTCCTTTAACAAAAATGCTAAAGGTGAGTATATTTTATTCCTTTTTTCCTTCATGAATACTCCCTCAGTGGAGTAGTCCCTTGTTCTTATCAATCCAACTTTAGTATGATTGGTTTCTTGATCAAAGATTGGTGTTTTCTTGATTGGGCTTAGGTCAAGATGGATGGGGTTGAGATGCCTAACTTTTCTTACATATACTAAAATTTATATTTCCAAAGAGGTCTTGTGAAGATATCAACCAATTTCTTCTTGTTTTTTACATATTCCAACTTGACCTCTTTTTCTTGCACCTATTCCCTTCAAAAATTGTACTTGATGGATATGTTCTTGGTATTTGAGTGCATAACTAAATTTTTTGATATATTGATAGCACTAGTGTTATAAGAGTTGGTAAAAATTGGTTCCTCCATTTTCTCCTAAATTCCTTCAAGAATTTGTTTGATCCAAACAACTTGATAACATTCATTACCACTACAACATATTCTTCTTCGCCAGTTAACTATGATATACAATTATGTTTCTTGCTATTTTTAGGCAACCAAACTTTCTCCAAGAAAGAATGTACCTCCAATTATGCTCTTCTTGTCATCTATGTTCTTTCCTAATCAACATATATAAAGACACTAAGTTCAAAGTTACCTTTGTGAGGATACCATAGACCATACTCTTTAGTACCCTTTAGATACTCAAAGATTCTCTTTACAACTACCATGTGTGATTCTTTTGTGTTTGTCATGAATCTAGCCACTAACCCAACTAATTTTTCTATGTTTGGTATGTTGTGCATCGTATATTTCATTCACCAATCATGGATTGGTATAGTGTCTCATTCACTTTTGGATTGTCATCTTCCTTTGATAGCTTGCAGTCAGTTACCACTAGAGTGCCAACTAGTCTTGCTTCCTCTAGACTAAATGTTTTGAGTATTTCTCTTACATAGTTATTCTTCCCTATGAAGATTCGTCCCTTTATCTAGGACACTTGAAGTCCAATGAAGAACTTGGTTTCACCAATCATGGATATTTCAAATTCCTTCTTCATGGATTCAAAAAAATCAATATTCATCTTATCATCTCCTCCAAAGATGATATCGTCTATGAAAATATCTACAATCAACAAGCTTATTTTTATTTTTTCTTCATGTATAGATTATAGTTATTGTTGGTTCTTGAAAAATTAATTTTTATCTAGTATGAGTGTAGCATCTTATACCATTCTCTTGATGCCTATTTCATTCCATACAAGGCTTTTCTTAGTCTACACACTTGGTTCTTTCCTTTCTCATTTAAAAATCCCTAAAGTTTCTCAATGTAGACTTCCTCCTCCAGAACTCCATTCAAGAATGCATACTTTATTAGTGAACATGTAGTATTTGTTAGATATCTAATATCTAATTATTTCTTAGAAGGAAATTCATATACATATACATGTGGGTGTGTGTGTGTATATATATATATATACATACATACATACATACATACATATTTGTGTATATCAAAAATCTCATAGTTGATTATACAAATGGTTTGATCTAGTTAAATCTCCATTATAATGTAGTGATCCTACCATGATAACATCACAATCTATATGAATAATGGAGATGATTCTAGTACTCACAAATTCTCCATTATCATGAGTTATTATATTATCATTGTTTCACATCACAAATTGAGATTGAGCATAAATGAAATATCAGCTGCTGATTATGATCAAGCTCCTCAAATGAATTATCACTGAGTATGATTAGTAATAGTGAAACATAACTAATTTTGGTTATGGGTTGTATCATGTAGAGACATGACCCTATAGACCCAAAGGGCACATAGGGTCACATCCCTACACAAGACACAACCATTCATATTCATATATATTTGAAATATCACGATCACTTGGAAACACATTCAACAACTCATGTTATTACCAATGATCTAAATTCAAATATATCTACCTACAATCAAAGAAGAAAGAATCAAAATTATTCAGTAGAGAATTCAAATACATAAAAGATATCAATATTCAGTCTTGAGTGATCTAGTTATATATTTTCTATGAAAAGTGTCAACATAAGAGTAAACAAGTTTGAATATAAGTTAAAGAATCAAATTCTATCTCTAATATTTTTCTTTATCATGGTAGTAGATCTTGGATGGTAGAACAAACATTAAAAATAATTGTAACTTACTCAAGATCATTGAATTTTTTTTCTTACCATATCAAACATGATAAACAATATCAAAGTTAAGGATAGACTGGAAGGTGCATCTAACTTTGTTTCATGGAAATTTTGAATCACAACAATTCTTCAACAACTTTAATTGGAGTCATTCATAGAGGAAAATAAGAAAATGCCTAAAGATGAATAAAAAATAATAATATGGAAAAGATGGAATAAAAAAGCTAAGAAATTAAGCATTGATGGAGTTAAAGATAATATTCTTCCATAAATAGAAAAACTAACAACTGCTTATGAAGTGTTCAAAACCATTCAAGATACATTTGAGATAAATAATGCAAGACATTTTTTTACATTAAAATAACAAATGCTAAACATCAAGATGGACAAAGGAGATACAATCACATTCTACTTCTCCAAGATCTCTAAATTAAGAGATAAAGTTTCTACCATTGGAAACAATGTTGAATATGTCAAATTATCCCTAATAGCTCTTAGAGGATTACCAATATTATGGGAGTCATTTATTCAAGGCATCAATCGTGCCTCTATACCTAAGTTTGATCAACTCAAAAATGAATGTACTCAAGAAGAGGCTTGATTAATACAAGAGGTATCATCTCTAAAAAAGAGGAAGAGATTCAACCATTGCATATAAAATCAAGCAATAAAAGAGGAAAAATCAAAAGGAAGAGAGGAAAAACCCCTATAAGAAAAGAGATCTATCAAAAATTCAATTTTATAAATGTGACAAATTTGGACATACTCACATGTATTGTCTAGAAAGGAAGAAAAATCTTGTCAACATTGCTAAATTCAAGGAAGTAGAAGACAAGAATGAATAGTACTCATCACTATACCTTGCCTTATCTAGTGAGATAAAAACCAATAAAAACACCTAGATAGTCTATAGTGGAGCCTCTAGACATATAATCAGATTTAGAGATAAATTTGAGACTCGTGTAGAATATTCGACTGAAGAAGTGACAATAGGTGACAACTCCACTTACCCTATGAAAGGAATTAGGACCTTTTTAGTACAACTAAGTACCAGAGTTAAATTTCACCTAAAAAATGTTCTATTTGTTCTTAGAATCAAAATAAACCTTATTTCTATATCCTATCTAGTAGATCAAGGATATTAAATTTCTTTTCAAGAAAATAAAATGTTGTTCTAGTCAAAAGATTCAAACATTAAAAATGTTATTTCTATTGGAGCTACAGAAGGAAGTCTATACAAACTTTTTAATTCCACAAATCTAGCACTAAATCATGAAACTAGGAAGATAAATGAGATTTGGCATAGAAGACTAGGACATCTAAACTTTAGAGCATTACCCTCTATAGAAAAAAATTGCAAAAGGTTTACCTAACCTTAAACTTGAACATGAAGGAATATGTAAAGGATGTGCATTAGGAAAGAACCCTAAAACTCCTTTCCATCCTAGTGAACATAAATCTACGAGAATTCTTGAACTCATTCATACTTATCTATGTGGGCCCATGTTAGTATGTTCATTGGGAGTATTTTCATACTACATCATCTTTGTAGATGGCTATTCTATAAAATCCTAGATACATTTCCTTAAATTAAAAGAATCAAATGAAGTCCTATTCAAATTTAAAGAATTCAAAGCTTTAGTTGAAAACCAAACTGGGAAGAAGATCAAAATTCTAAGATTTGATAATGGAGGAGATTATATCTCTAAGAACTTCAAAGATTTTTGTATATTTGTTGGGATTAAGAGGGAGTGTATTGTACCATATAATCCTTAACAAAATGGAGTAGCAGAAAGAAAAAATAAAACTATCATTGAAGAAACTAAAAAAATGATGCATGATCAAAATATACATACATCATTTTGGGATGAAGCATCCAATACTAAAATATATATTAAAATTAAATGTCCTCATGCAATTCTAGAAAACATAACTCCTAAATAAGTTTTCTATTTGCCAAAGGTGCCCTCTCACTAAGTATTGAATTCAAAATATTTAAATGCACCCAACAATCAAAAGATTCAATTTCATGTTATATTTCAATTCTTGAAGCTGTGATAGAATGCTATGGTCCTAATCTTGCAATAACTCTTGTATCAAAGGATCTTTAGGAAAATCAAGTAGTGATGAGATGCTATGAGGCTCTTATTGGTCAAGTGGTTGGGTTTTTGTGACATCACAAATAGTTGAAGGATTGAAAGTCAAAGAAAAGTCTTTCTTGATGTTACAATAGTAAATGATTGTGAGATAGGTGCTACAAGGATGTCTTTCGAGAACATGATGAAGAGCACTAGCATAGTTTCAGGTTGTCATGATATCGAAGATCTTGTAGGATTGTATGCTAAAGGGATATGTGTTTTGATGCCATGAAAATTCAATTATCATAGGATCATGGGGTTGACTTCCTAGGTTGTCGATGCTATGAAGGAGAAGATGTTGGAAATATTCAAGATATAAAAGTTACTGATTCACCCCTCCCCTCTCAGTAACTTGTCATATCTTGAATATTTCCAGCAATTGGTATCAGAGCAATAAGGTTCTCAAGATAAAAGTTTCACAGCTTGAGCAAAGATCAAGGACAATGGAGATATTCAGACTTGACAAAACTATTGAGAATGAAAAGCTAGATCTGAAAATGGCCATGGCTCAACTCAATGAAGCAAAAGAGCATCTTTCACAATCCTTGAAAAGAAGAAAAGAACTTGCAAGGCAAATGAATGACCATCAGTATGTTGAAGAAAAGATTGAAGATCTCTCACCATCAAGTAGTTCAGATGAAGCTGACAAAGCAATCAAAGAACTTTTAGAAAAGAATGGATCTCTGCAGGAAGAAGTAAGAAAGCTCAAAAGGGAACAAGAAATCCAGTCCATCAGGCTATGTGAAATCTTGGAGCAAAGGAGCAAGGCAACTGAAGACTTAGAGGTAAGGAATAATCAATCCTCTCAGCTTGAAAATCTTGTAACTCAATTATCTAATGCAAATGAAGAAATTATGAATCTAAGATCTGAGAATGAGAATTTGAGAAATGACTTAATTACTGAAAGGCAAGCTTACAAAGTGATCTAATCTCTGAAAAACAAGTCAATGAGAGAATGGTAAAATCTCAAAAGGACATGGATCAATTGAATTTGCAAAATGAAGAAAACTTTCATAAACAAAATGGTAAAGCAGGCCTTGGATACAAGGAAGAAGGTGAATCCTCCAAACAGGGTACTCAAAAGAATCAAAGACCTACTTGCAGCCACTGTGGTAAGTTAGGTCATACATCTAACAGATGTTGGAGCAATGGAAAAGGCAAATTTAATGGAAAGTGCTAAAATTGCAATCAACATGGACACAAAGCCAATGAATGCAAAGAGAAACCGAAATTTGAAGGTAAATGTCACAAATGCCAAAAGAAAGGTCATAAGGCATCACAATGCAAATCCAAATCATTTAATCCAGCTGAACAACATGTCAAAGCAATATTTGGTTGGGACTACAACACTTGGTGCAGATGTCATTATTGTGGAGAATATGGTCATACTGGCATAAACTGTGCAAGGCATCACCTAAGAAAAAGGGATACCACTGTAAGATGTTATACATGTACAGAACTTGGTCATATATCTAAAAACTGCATGAACATAAAGAAAGTTGAGGATGAGAAGAAAATCAAAGTAGACAATATTCGGAAGCAAATGAAGCAGCAATAGATTCCTAAGTCTACCGAGCCAGATAATTCAAGTGATGGAATGGTCACTCAAGAAGTGAGTGACTCTACCATTTCCAATTAAGACTCATCAGGATAAGACCAGGACTGTATCTACAAAGCAATATCCTAAGCAGTCCTAGAATGAAAATATGATCAAATCAGTATTTTAGATACATTAGGATCATGGTCGGTACATGACCTTACCGAGCTCAGTCGGGTGCAATAAGGCTTCTTTCACCAAGTTGCACTTACCGAGCATGGTTGGTTCTTCTCTTAACAAGTTAAGGTCGGTTTAACCTATTTTCTTTTGGTCATCGAGTTGCGAAGTTTAAGCCGAGCTAGTGGATGATAGTCTGTCGATCGCAGCTACCTCCGTACTGAACATTAATGGCAAATTTTTCATCAAAAGGGCAGATTTTGACCTCATTTTTCACCGCAAATTCAAGATTTACACAAAAAAAAAGGCTTTCAAGCGAGTTCAAGCGATTTGAAGAGATTTTCCAGTGAATTATTCTTACGAAACCTTTTCACTCACCGAGTAGCAATGGCATCCGCAAGGTGAAGAAGGGTTCCAAAATGCTTGTGAAGGGAACGAAATGGAAGGCACCTACGTTCAAGTTCGTTCCTGCCATCGCTGAATCGCTCGATCCCAATGGAGCTCAATCACAGATTCCACCCAAGGTACTCCTCGTGAACGACATTCGCACTCATTTTAAGTGTGCTATTCAAGAAATAGGGACATTGGACATGGATAATGCCCTAGCGGAGTTATGTGTAAATGGTTCTCTCAAAATCGAGCACAAGCATTTGGAAACTAAAGGTTTGACTCACATCGCGCATATGCCTAGAAACTTCCAAACCAAATGGATTAGGTATATCTTGAGTCGAGTGCATAATGGTCAGTTGTGGTTGGAACAACCCGTTTTGATAACCAAGAAGATGATTCACAAAATCATAGGTCTCCCGATGCTCAGCAAAGCCAAAACCACCAAAACCCTAGGATGGGATGAGTTATAGAGGCAAACCCTAGCCAAGTGGGACAGTAGAGGTTTGAAGGTTAACACTGTAACAGATCCAGAACTAAGATTTGGCATACATATTATTGCATATAAGTTATATAGTTCCAGCAGGTTAAATAGTGTACTGTGTGAAGCTGTGGATTTGGCCCTGAAAATTGTAAAGAAGAATCTTGAGTTTGATCTGTCAGAAGTAATGTTGAATCAGTTAAACAAGAACATGGAAAGTATAAGGACATCAAAGAATAACCCCTGTAAATTTGGATCTCTGTTAATATGTTTACTATTTTATGTACAAAAATTCTTTCCATCAAAGGGAATCGTAGAATGGAGAAAAGATGTCCCAATTTTGTATCAGATTAATGAGTTTATAGAAGAGATGGGAGAAAATTTTGATAGTATCATGGATAACTATTTTGAAGACATTAAGGAGAGGATGAATAACCGATTCAGAATTCCTCCTAGGCTTGTTGAAGAATATAAAGATGACATATGTTTTATGGTTGACTGTGACAAGGTGTACATACAGGCAGTTAGACCCTGAGTTGCATGGGTGAAACCTCTTCCATATGAGGTAAATATTGATGAAACAAGGGATATCATTGAAGCACTGGTAAATGAGCCAGTAGACCCAAGGCAATGGATTTTTGGTACTTATGATGAAGCAAAGGCCAGAATTGAACTGGAAATCAAAATTCCACAGGCCATCAGCAAAGGTAAGAGGAAAGTGGCCAAACTGAAAATTGCAATGGGTCCCCTTATGCTCACCGAGGGAAAAGGTGAAGATAAAGAAAGTGAAGAAGAAGAAGAAGGAGAAGAAGAATCAGAAGAAGAGCAACCGGCAAAGAAGAAAGGCAAGGTAATCATTACCAAGCCCAAGAAGCAGCCTACTGCAGTATTTACTCGGAGGACAAGAAAAGGTATTCAGGAACCTGTATTGGTCAAGCCTACACCTACATTCGAGAAAAGGCTCAAATCATTGGAAGAAGGAGCTGGCATCACAAATTTCAAGGCATTGAAATTTGAGACAAGGACTGATGTAGAGAAAATGCAGATTGAGGAACTGGTACTTAACAAAATGGGAAAATGGAAATACTCCCCGGACCAGATTGCTCCTCATATCTCTAAAGAACTACTGGAGAGAGTACAGTCAAGATGGGAGTTAGCCACCAAGACGGTAAAAGATATATATGAGCAATCCCTGAAGAATCTTTGGCCTAGTCTCACTGGAGCAGAGGCAAAATCTGAATTAAAAACCTATGAAGGTAAAATGATGATCAGATTCCACACTTGTTTGATTTTGATCAAAGATATAGAGAATGTTGTAAATGATGCTACAAACATGTGGAAAAACATCTATCATCTACATAAACCCAATGTAGACCCAGTAGAAATAAAGGATGATGACAACAGCAGCAGCAGTGATGAATCAGATAGCACTCCATCCATCACAGTTACACCAGGAGAATTGCATGCAATGATGGAAGAGAAAGAGGAAGAAGACAAAGAGGAAGAAGCTGAAGAGGAAGATAAGGAGGATGATCCGATAAAAATTGCAGCAACAGTTATTGCATCCCTTCCTCACTCCCTAGCTAAACCTGTGACATCATCAAGGTTGGAGTCAGCTTCAGCAGGTTCATCTACACCAGATTTACCATCTACACCTGCCATATCTCAGCTCTAGGTATCATCAGTGGAAGTGACTACCACTTCATCTACCGAGCTGCATCCCTCTTCGTCTACCGAGCTGCACCCCTCTTCATCTACCGAGTTGGCCTCCTTGACTCCATCATCATCAGTTGGTATTGCTATGAGTTCTCCAATTTTGACTACTCCAATTTTTTCTACAATTTTGTCGCCATCTACTTCAGGCACAGTAAGCTTAGATACTAAATTACCGAGTGTATCACCATTTTTGGCCAGTACTCAAATTTTTGACCCTGTACATACTCCTATTGGCACTCAACCCTCAAGCATCCTAGTTTTTACTGCTAGTCCTTCTGTCTCTACTGTTGTGTCTATTCCAAAGGTCAAACTAGTCATCTCAGAAGTCAAACAAAAGCAACCATTAAGACTTATGATCACTGGAAAGGAAATTCCTGAAGACATTGACTTGGACACAGAGATAGTAATTCCAAAGATTGACTTTGATAATGCTACCATTGAAGAAATGAGGTATGCTAGTCAACTTATTGAGAAAAAGGCTACTCAGATGTAGTTAAGATCGGAAAGGGATAAGGAATACAGGATAATTGAGGATGCTCGAAACATAATTACTGAGGCTATAGGTGTTGATGTTGATACTTCTCAACACATTTTGATTCAATTGGAAGAGGCAGTTAATAAATTCAATGAAGATGCCTCCGGACAAGAAAAGCTGATTGAGCGTGCAACAAAGAAATTTGATAATAAGGTGTTGGGGCACATTGCCCAGAACATTGCAATAAATCAGGTTGCATTAACCTCAATTTTGGCAGATATGGAAAATTCTTTTAATAATGTAACATCTCTTTTTGCTAAGCTTTGTGATGTTATCGAGTACACTAAGGGAATAAGAGAGAAACTAAATAAAATTGATGAGGATCTAAAGGTGAGCGCACAGAACTTGAAGCTTGACCCCAGTTCAAGCTCATCTCATCACCTCAGGATCAAATTTTTGTCAGAGAAGCAGGCAGAGCTGTTGAGAGAAGAGGCAAGGATTCGATCTACATTGATAGATATCCAAAACATGATCCTTCCCATCATGGATTCAATGCAGAAGCACATTGCATATTCAAAGACATTAATCCATGATAATAACTTCTCCATTGCAGACCATGTGATTGAACTTTCGACTGAAGTTAAAGTAGCTCTTTCCACCTGCAAAATTTTGCAAGAGAATTGGGATAAGACTCTCCAGCTTATTCTTCAGGTACATTCAGAGTTCATCTCTCATTTTGGTGTTTCTATATAAGTATATATATTCTTTTATTCTTTGGCATTATTGTCAAAAAGGGGGAGATTATTGTTGGATATGTATACTATGGGTGAATAAGTGTTTTCGGAAAAATTGTACAAAGGAAGAGATATACAGCTCATGTAAATACTGTATGTACATTCTATGGGGGAGTTGTATATAACGAAGCTATGTATATTCAGAATCAGTCATCAGCATGTCAGATAAATTTTGTCTCGTAAGTGTTTTTGTCACTAATGCCGAAGGGGGAGATTGTTGGCATTATGATACATTTTTTTCATTAGTTACAACACTTATTGGATTCTGAATGCTTACCGAGCTCTCATCGGACATTCCTTTGTAAGCCAAGCTTTACCTAGTTCTCAGTGTTTATCGAGTGATCGAGGTGAACAAAGAAATCAGTGTTTACCGAGTGATCGAGGTGAACAAAGCAGCCAGTGTTTACCGAGTGTTCGAGGTAAAGAAAGGAATTAGTTTTGACTGAGTGAAGATGTACTTAGTATTGACCGAGAACTTCGTGATAAATGAGCTCCTGAGGTTATCAAGGAAATTAATTTTACCGAGCTCAGACGGTTATCAAGGAAACTAACTATCACCGAGTCACAAGGTTCTATCGAGTGTTTCCTTTGATCACCGAGCTACAATTCAGATAGAAGTGTTCACCGAGTGACATCTCTTCTACTGAGTCTCCAGTGGTTACCGAGTTCAAAACTACTCGAAGTGTTTAGTATGGACCGTGCCTTCACTTCTACCGAGTGCATGACAATGCCGAGTAACGCAGTGGACGTCGAGTATCAAAAGGACACCGAGTCAGTTCAGTGAACCCAAGTTTTTACCTTGGGCCGACTTTGTATAGAGATTTGCACTTGTTTTTTTGGCCGACCTTTCATGTATTGTTTATTTGGATGGTATATATATGCAATGTATTGTATCATTCAAATGTAATGGTAATGAATGAAAATGTGAAAGTGTGAAAGAAATACATGCGTGCGAAAGTATGTGTGCTGAGTTGTGAAGGTATTCAGCAAGGTCAAGTTTTGGAGCAGAAAAGTTTTATCTATCACATCAAGGTGAATCAGAGCATAGCAGATCTTATCAGCAATCAATTGTAATCAGATCCATTGTTTCATTCTAACAGGTGAATCAGTTTTTGTAAATCCTTTAACAAGGTAGACTTAACAGTCTTTTGTAAATCTCCTAACAGAGTGCATAATTTATTGTATGTTTGTAAATCCTCTAACAAGGTGGATCTAGCAATCCTTTGTGCTCCTAACAGTGCATATCACCAGAAGTGGTCATTGTAAGCCTTAACCGGCCAACTTCATACTGCAGTAACGAAGCTTTGTGGGTTTCATCCCCACCCCAGTTTTACTTTCTATTTGGAAGGTTTCTGGGTCACCAAATCTGTGTGTTCAAGTGTTGCAAATGATTTTGTTTCATGCTTACAGTAGGTTACTTGGATGAATGGTGAATATATCAGTATGCAGTTTTATTGTTTGAAATTTTAAAAGTTACTGATTCACCCCTCCCCTCTCAGTAACTTGTCATATCTTGAATATTTCCAACATCTTCTCCTTCATAGCATCGACAACCTAGGAAGTCAACCCCATGATCCTATGATAATTGAATTTTCATGGAATCAAAACACATATCCCTTTAGCATACAATCCTACAAGATCTTCGATATCATGACAACCCGAAACTATGCTAGTGCTCTTCATCATGTTCTCGAAAGACATCCTTGTAGCACCTATCTCACAATCATTTACTATTGTAACATCAAGAAAGACTTTTCTTTGACTTTCAATCCTTCAACTATTTGTGATGTTCACTGAGCGACATCTCTTCTATCTGAACTGTAGCTCGATGATCAAAGGAAACACTCGATAGAACCTTGTGACTCGGTGATAGTTAGTTTCCTTGATAACCGTCTGAGCTTGGTAAAATTAATTTCCTTGATAACCTCAGGAGCTCGGTTATCATGAAGTTCTCGATCAATACTAAGTACATCTTCACTCGGTCAAAATTGATTCCTTTCTTTACCTCAAACACTCGGTAAACACTGGCTGCTTTGTTCACCTCGATCACTCGGTAAACACTGACTTCTTTGTTCACCTGGATCACTCGGTAAACACTGAGAACTAGGTAAAGCTTGGCTTACAAAGGAATGTCCGGTGAGAGCTCGATAAGCATTCAGAATCCAATAAGTGTTGTAACTAATGACAAAAATGTATCATAATGCCAATAGAAGATTGGTCATATGATGTTAAAGTCATAGGATCACAAGGTAAGAAAGGGGTGGAGGCCAATTTCAAATGGACATCAGGTGTTCTAATCTTACGATATTCCTATATCATAAGGTCACAAGTACAAGCAAGAATGCCTCTCGAGGTCATAAAAAACATAGTTAAATTGTGATCATAGGATCGCAAGGGTTCTTGCCATGGTTGTCAATGTTATGATGGACTATGATCATAAGATCATGGAGGTCAAAGCAATTGTGCCTGTGAAATCACAAGGGGATAATAATGGTACCGTGACCTTATGCCAGGGGTGTTATCATGCCATCATTCTATCATGAGATTGTAGCTCTTACTGTTGTTGAAGGATCATAAAGAGAATGAAGGATGGGCTTGATGCTATGAGGTATAGGTGATCATAAGATCGAAGAAGTTAGGGTTATGAAAAAAGGTGACATGAAGGGTTTTGACCATACTTGACAATTGTAGAATTGTGAGTTTTAGTGTCAACCAAAAAATATATAAGGAACTTCACCCACCAAGCTGGAGAAAGAGGAGTCCCTAACCAATTAGGTAGTAGGAAAGGTATAGAGTGATAGTTGAATATGGTTGAGCCATTTTTTTAATCTAAATTGGTAAGTTGATGATGATGGAAGTGGCTCTTTGGTGATAGATTTGATCTTTTCAATCTCTTGCAACCATTTTCATCATTCCCTCGGTTTGATAAATGTAAAAGAACACTCCACTGCCACCTATTGATCCATCTACCCTGTTAGAATATAAATGGTTTTTGTTCCTATGCTCTTAGAGATTATTTGGTGGATAAGTGATCTTCTTGTGTTTGGATTTGCACTATGATCAAATTTTTTCCAGTTTTGCAGTAATTATTCTCTGCAAATTGGAATGTAGTTGTTGAGTTTTATCTTAGAGTGGAAGCTATCTAAGTTATTCTTACACTATAAAAGAAAATTTTATAATCTTTCTTAGGGTCAGATCTTCTCTATTTCTCTAGTATTGATCTAGCATACTACTATAAATTCCCTTTTTTTCCTTTGAAAATGACACGCTATCTTATCTCTTTCAACCATTGATGTATTGTGCAAGCTTTATTTTCCTCTCTTTGATGTACTATGGATATCTATAACCTACATGTCTATATTTCTTTTGGCTTATGAATGATAAGAAGTGAATCTCTTCTTCCTTGTGTCACTCATTTGGTTGTATGATCTACATGTGGCTATTGGATTAAAACAAGTCTAAATATGTATATCTTTGGATTGTTGTGATAATTATACTATGCATGTATGGCTAGAGATTGGTCTAAACACTTTATTTTTGGTGCATCACCTACTTAGAATAGATTGGATAGTTTTCTTTTATGCATTCCCCTTCCCTTTTCCTCTCTAAGTGTAGTCTAGGTACATCCTTATAGCAAAGGAAATCAGCCTTCTCTGAAGACTCAACCTCATTTTTCAAGTCCCACAACATGGAGGTTGTTTCCATATTTTACGAGGTTCTCCTTAGGTAAAAAATTTGGTCTAGGGTATAAAATTTTGTGACAACATTTTCTTAGGAAATAAAATTGATCTAAGTCATCTATGAATATTTGGTTGTGTTGTATATACCCACATTTCTAAGGAGAAAATAACTAGACTAAATTCAATAAGGAAGAAAGGAATATACTTTGGTTATAGTAATTCTTCTAGAGCCTATAGAGTATATGTGTCAGGTTCAAGAATAATTGAAATCAATAGAGATGTCAAGTTTGATGAAGATGTTGCATTCAAAACTTTGAAAGATGTAAAAGAACTTAATGATAATTCCATTCCTAAAAATGATGAAAATTCCATGATTGAGAGGGAGAGTGACATAGAAGATAATGGACCCACTACATCTAATCCTAAAGTAAATTCAAATCCACTCAATAAGAAAAGACCATTATTGGCAAGAAAAATCTTTGAAGAAAACAATGTGGTACCTGATGAAATGCTTAGAGAAACCAAGAGGACAAAAAATTATTTATGTTATGTTACTCATATAAAAGAATCTACTAAGTTTGAACCTTTTAATATTGAAGCTCTAAAATGTCAATCCTAGAAAGATGCCATGATTGAGGAATACCAATCTATAGGAAAAAAATATTTGGAATAATGTGCCAAGTCCCAAAGAAAGATATATTATATCCTCAAGATGGCTATTTAAAATCAAATAGGCACTTGATGGCATCATGGCAGCATTGAAAAACACAAAGCCAAATTTGTGGCTAGAGGATTCTCACAAAAGGAAGGGATTATGATGAAATTTTTTCTCTAGTTTCCTGGTACATATCTATTAGAACTATACTTAAAATAGATGCATCCAAAGGTTGGAAGGTACATTAGATGGATGTAAAAATGACATTCTTGAATGGATTAATCAATCAAGAAGTATACTTGGAACAACTATAATGATTTGTTAAACACAAGAAAGAGTCATATGTATGCAAATTAAAGAAATCTCTTTGTGGTCTTAAACAAGCCCTTAGGGCATGGTATGAGAGAATAGGTAGCTACCTTATGAAATTAGGGTTATCAAGAAATAAAATAGATCCTAACATATACTTCAAGAAAACAAAGGAAGATATGTTAATACTAATTCTCTATGTTGATGATCTTTTACTTATAGATGAAGACTATCTTATTATTAAATGTAAGAAAGACCTCATAGCTGAATTTGAAATGAAAGATTTAGGGCTTCTACACTACTTCTTGGGATTAAAAATAAGACAAAAGGGAGAATACATTTTCCTAAATCTACTAACATATTGAGTAGATCTAGCATGATGGACTAAAAACTACTATCTGTACCTATGGAGACAAATCTCCATAAACTCAAATCTAAGGCACATGAGTCTGAGGCCACTGATCCTACATATTATAGACAGATAATTGGATCATTAATATACTTAGTGGTTTGATGTAGGAGCATCCTAGGTGTAAGAGCAATCTTACATCACCCAAAAATATTTTCTTTTTATTCTTTTCTATTTTAATAAGGACTGGTAGATAGGGTGGTTACTATTTATGTGAGCTTGCTATTTTTAGTAAGTTTTTCATACGAGTTCAAAATGTTCTCATTTTCTACATGAAGGTTCATTTTAGAGTTATAAGCCTACCATAAAAATTTCATTACTCTAGCCTAAGTATCAGAGAATTTATTATGGATTTTCAGTAAATAAATTTGTAGAAAAATCTTAAGGCTCATCATTGGAGGCATTAGAGTGCTTGGATGAGGTCTGAAAACTTAACAAAAGGGTGCTTGTGTCATTTTGAGACCTATAGATCAAGAGCTGGCATTTTTAAAAAGTGGTTTTAATAGCCAATTAGAGCAATAGTTTGAGAGTTGTGGCCTTCCAAAGTTGGGCTACCTTAAATATCTAAAATAATTGTCAACAATGTATTTGGCCGACTCTATATGCATTGTTAGGGTCTGCCAGCCCTAGTTATTGAGTTTCATTGACTAGAACCTTCCTAGGCAACATAAAATTTCCTATTTAAGAAAGATCCAAACATTGTCTAGAATTGCTATGGGTGATAGTTCACAGCTTGTCTTGCAAATTATTGTAATGAAGGCACCTATGTGGGTTAGTATTTTGTACTTGTGAATCCTATAATTCTACATTTGCGGTGCAAATAAGAAGTCCATATTTTGTTCTCACATTTTTTGTTGTTTCTTTTTTCTTTTTTATTATGGTTTATGGTATGAAGGGGAGCATACTTCATCATGGATACTCATCTTGATATTTGTTATGTCACAAATGCACTAAGCTAGTTTGTGTGTGAACCTAAGAAGGCTTACCTCATGGAGGAAAAATACATTTTGAGGTACTTAAGGCACTATTGGACTTGGGCTGAAATATGATTAAGTTGAGTTATAGCTTCATGAATATTCAAATTATGATTGAGCTTGATGTTATACTGATCGAAAAAGGACTACAGGATGTTGTTTTGGTCTTAGATCTTCAATAATATCTTGGTTTAGTAAGGAGAATTTTTATTTTTCCCTAAGTTCCACTGAATTAGAATACATAGGTGCATTCATGGGAGCATAAGAAGTAGTACGGTTAAGGAATTTGTTGGTTGGGCTATTTTGGAAGCCTCTAAAACCTATAGTTATTCATTGTGTTAATCAAAGTTGTATCAAACTCTCTATGAATCCAGTCTTCAATAATAGGTCAAAGCACTTAGAGATACATGTTCACTACATCAGAGATATCATAGATAGATGTGTCATCAAGTTAGAATACATAAACACTAAAGAGAAGTATACTAACATATTCACCAAACCTTTTACAAAGCTAAAAGTTGAATACTTTAGAGGAAAACTTGGTATGGAAAAACTACAACTCCTAAGATAAACTCTATGTTCTGTGTAACACACACACATACATATATATGTATATACATGTGTGTGTGTGTGTGTGTATTTTATATATATATATATACATATACATATATGTATATACATATACATATATGTATATGTATATACATGTATATTTTATATATACATATACATATATGTATATACATATACATATATGTATATACATATACATATATGTATATACATATATGTATATGTATATATATATATATATATATATATATATATATATA
Source organism: Cupressus sempervirens (assembly GCA_028749045.1). Lineage (NCBI taxonomy): Eukaryota > Viridiplantae > Streptophyta > Pinopsida > Cupressales > Cupressaceae > Cupressus > Cupressus sempervirens. The sequence continues at coordinate 112,887,550 of CM053783.1, forward strand.
TATATATATATATATATATATATATATATATATATATATATATATATATGTCTTTGTATGTGTATTGTTGTTTTGAAGAGTTATTTTTGTGTACATGTGTTCATTTATGTAAGGTGACAATATTTCACTTTATGAGATGTTAGGTCTCTATTATGAGGTGGTGATCTCAACAATAGATCAACATGTTATCATAGAATTTATTAAATTGTTGTCCCAGGATTTGCTAGATAGTATGATAACAAAATATCATGATTGACTTTTATTGTTGTCTTGGAATGAGCAAGAAGTCGTGATACTTCTTGCATTGATTATTTTGAGCTCTTGATCCATTTTCATGATCAAGACTGTGAGAACTTATTGTCTTGGCCTATGCTAAATTCCATGAAAATGAAATGAATTATGATGGACTACCTTAGTCCCAAAATGAGCCAGAGATCATGATTCTATGTTATCTTAAGATCAAGATGGACATCTGATAGACTATACCTAGTTATTGTCCCAGAATATGTCAAAGATCATACATTTAACATCCTTCTAGAATATGTGTGTGGATGGGCATTTTAATCTAAGATTGATAAAACCTAGATCATCATTTTATGAGATAGTCATATCCTCTGTTTCTAAGATGGAGTGTTGAATATGTAGCATCTGTCAAATATCTAATATCTTATTGTTGCTTAGAAGAAAATTCACATACATATACATGTGTGTATATGCATACATACATAAATACATACATATATACATATATATACATATGCAAACATATATACACATACATACATACATACATATACATACATACATATATATATATATATATATATATATATATATATATATATATATATATATATATATATATATATATATATATATATATATACTATACTATACATATAAATATACATATACACACATATTTATGTATATCAAAAATCTCATAGCTGATACTACAAATGATTTGATCTTGTTAAATCTCCATTATAATGTAGCAGTCCTACTATGATAACATCACAGTCTATATGAATCATGGAGGTGGTTTTGTTACTCACAAATTCTCCATTATTGTAATTATATTATCACTATTTCACATCCTAGATTGAGGTTGAGTGTAAATGAAATATTAGGTGTTGATTATGATTAGGCTCCTCAAATGTATGATCACTAAGTGTGATTACTAATAGTGGAACATAAATAATTGTACATACGGGTTGTCTCATGTAGAGACATGACCCTACAGACCCAAAGGACATGTAGGGTCACATCCCTACACAAGACACAACCATTCATATTCATATATAATTCAAATGTCATGATCACTTAGAAAGACATTCAACAACTCATGTTATTACTAGTGATATGCATTTAGATATATCTGCCTATAATCAAATAAGAAAGCATTAGCATTTTTGGCCTGATTTTTCACCATTTGAAATTTTTACATATTACAATAATAATTTAGCTACTTATTCAAAATTAGGGTTGTGTTTTAGGATTTATTTTCCATAAATAGAAAAACCCTTAATTTTGTGTTACTCTAATATTGTTTGTGCTCCATGTTTCCAAGGGTAGGGTTTTTATTTTGAATTCAAATATGTGTGGGAAGTTTTAGTCTTTTTAGAATATTTTATTTCAAATTTTCCATGTCTATCTTTTAAAAATCCTTTCCTGACCATTTTACCCCAGTCACCTTTATCCTAACCATGGTTATTTTATTTAGTGTTTCGCAAAGCATCTTAACTATGATGGTTTGTTTTGTGCTAGCCGTTGATCTCTCAAAGATCAATGGTGGGTGCATACCTGCAAGATGAATATGCTCATCTTTTATGTAATGTGGGCAAGTGCCTTTGTGCCATGTAGCACTTGTTGACATTGGGTTATAACTGTGCTACCAAAAATATCATTGGTCGAATCATATAGTGGGTTCACTTTTGGGCATCACATCTGTATGTCATTGATCTTTAGAAGATCAATAGTGGGTGCTTTACCACTTGATGAAGTTGATCAAAGTTTAAATAATGTAGGCAAGCGCTGTGTCGATACTTTTCCAAGATGACAATAGGTGAAGTATTACAAGTAGACCTTAATGTGTTTTTTATCCACCGTTGATCTTTTGGATATTTACAGTTGGTGCTTTCTTGCTCAATCAAGATGCAAAGGTTTTAAACAATGTAGGGAAATGCCTTGTGGACATGTGTCCATGTTGATGTTAGCACCACACTTTGTGAGATAAACCATTACCACTGATAGCTATTTTCCTTCTATACCATAGGTGTCATAATTTTGTTAGTCATTTGTTCTAACATGATCTTTGATAACATCAGATTGCTCTACTGTTGATCTTCAATCAATCAATGGACAACACTTGCCCACATTATGGAGATACAAGATAGTTAAATAAGGTGGCTAAGCACCTTACTGATGAGTATCCATAATGATGTCATGATTTCTATCTCATTCTGTCAAAACAATTTAGACTATGTAACCATTGATCTTTCAAAGATCAATGGCTGGCACTTGCCTGCGTTGTGAAGATAATTGATAGATAAGTAAATCGGGGAAGAGCCTACTTGACACATGGAAAATGTGATGTCAGGGACCCATCCCTTCAAGAGATAATAAGGTACCTATAGAAAAAATGACTTTTTCAATGTGGTTTGACTTTAGAATTTACTGAATGTACTAATTCACATGCATATTTTCTATTGGTCAATGTAGCTGACTGGGTGTTAAAGTAGTACAATAATCTATAATTGTCAATTTAACCATGATCAAGGGTGGGCTCTTGCCCACATTCTCAAGGTGCAAGAAATTTAAGAAATGTAGGGAAGTGCTAACATGACATGTGGCAAAGTGGGACCAACTGCAACCAAGGTGGGTTGATGTGTGCTAGGTAGGAAGATTTATCACACCCAAGTTAGAAGTTAGATGATAGATTCTGATTGTTGGATCAAGTTAAGATCAAGGATCATCGCCAAGTCACTATGAGAAGTTGTGCACTATTTACCCAAATGTGACATGTTGACTAGGGGACCCACCATAGTTATGTGAATGTAATGCAACTTTCTTGCCTTCAGATTAAATGTAGATCTATGACTATTGCTGCATCTCTATGATGAATTGCTTGAGCTTTAAGGATAGCGACATAGTGAACGAGGTAAATAAAGGAGGGACCCACCACTCTAATATTAAAAATTGCATTGAAATGTCTTCCATTAGATTGAGATGAAATCAATGGCTATTGCTTTGTCGCTATGCCAACATACCCACTCTTTATGTATAGCAAGGTAGCGACTCAACAAAACGTGTCCTCAAGGATTAGTGGGTCTAGTTTGAAATACCAATAGTAAAGAAAAGGTATAGATGGAGAGTTTTCATTGGTTTAACTACCAACATGTCATGTGGAAGATGAGTCATCCCTATTTTCACTCTTGAATCATAGGATCAGAGGATCAAGAAGCTAATGAGGAGAATTGGAGAGCTACGACCATACGATGGGTCGTAAGATTGTAAATATAATGCAAGGGTCATTATGATGCTATGGTAAATGCTTTCTAGTGTGGGATCATAGAAGGATTCTCAAATGTTTATGATGTCATGAAAATAGTGTATTTTATGATCGAATGGAGAAAATAAGAAAGGAAAGATGTTACAAAGTAAATAAGAGGTTGGAGATGTGGGGCCCACTCAAGAAAAATAGAAAATAAGAAGTGGACAAGTAGCAAGGAGATTTGAAAATAATATAAAATAAAAATTCAAATATTGATGGGGACACAACCCAAGAACAAAATGGACACAACAGAAAAGGGAAATTGTATTAACTAAGAAAATAAGCTAGTACAAATAGTACAGAGAAAATAAAGTTCAAAACAGGCCCTAAGGGCTTACAATAGCATAAATCTGGAGATAATTTCTCCTTTTAGTACCTCCTCTCAAACTTCACTCCGAATTGCCTTTTATAATGCCAGAAATCTCCTTAAATAGACCCCAGAGGGTTAAGGACTAGGAGTAGATTCTAGAAAGTGCTAGTAGGCATCCACCGACCAAATAGAAGGTTCCAAAAGCTGTGTTAGAAGTTGGTGCAAATCTAGAAGAATCCAAAAACGGTAATCAAACTTACGGGAGGCATAACTTTTGAACTGTAGCTCCGATTGACGAACCGTTTACATTTTTGGAAAGCTCACGAAGTGCTCTATAGCCCTATGGACCAGCTTTGCTCGTCCCCCATTTTTGACACTTTTTAAAGTCATTTAATGCCCCTAACCTGATTTTGAAGCATTCTTAGGAGGTCTCCAAAACTCGAAAAACTGCAATAACTTTCAAACCGTGGGGCCTTTTGACCTGATTCTTTTTCTGAAATTCTCTAAATCACAATTGCATTCATCTGGCCAATTCACGCCTTCTAGTTCACCAAAATGATGGCCAAATTGCATGCTCCTATTTTTTTGGGATTTTTTAGCACACTAATAGTTGAACTATGAGAGTTGGAACCTTTATTTGACCCAAATGGGTATCCAAAAATGAAAAGACATGAAATAGAAACTAAGTCTAAGTACATTTATTTTTGGGTGACACAGGATTGCCCTTACACCTCTGGATGCTCCTGCATCAGACACCCAGGGTAGATTGAAAAGTGAAAATTTCACTTTATGAATGGTAGAGAAAATCCCAAATGGGAAACCTCAGCTACTGAAATCCAAGTTGAGTCCTCAATCGGTCGTCCTTTCCATTTGACCAAATACTCTTCATACTGCCTGTTTTTGGTACTCCTACCCACACGATGATCTAGAATGTCTTCAATCTCCTCCTTCTTAGAAGAAAGAATTGGACATGGCTCTAACACCAGCTCCTCATCTGCACCATCGTCATGATACTCTGTTAAATCTGTAATGTTGAAAATGGGAGAAATCTGAATACCATCTGGCAACTCCACTTCATATGCATTTCCTGAGTCATGTTTCTTCAAAATTTTGCAGGGGCAAAATTTCTTCATTTTCAGCTTGTTGTAAGTACCGGTTGGAAATCTTTCTTTTCGTAAGTGCACCATGACTAAATCTCCTACTTGGAATTCCTTATGTCTTCTCCTTTGATCAGCCCTAGCTTTATACTCTTGATTCATCTTGGTAATGTGTGCTTGAACCTCCTCATGTAGACATTTGATATGTTCAGCAAATTCCTTAGCTTTAGCACTTGTCCTCTCCCCTTGTTCTATCTTCCTCAACTCTGGTGCAGTCCTTGGGCTACTCCCATATACAATTTGGAATGGTGATTTTCCAATACTCCTATTTATAGAGTTATTATAAGCAAACTCTGCCTGTGGTAGAATCAAATCCCATCCCTTGGGCTTATCCCCAACTAAACATTTCAGCAAATTGCCTAGACTTTTGTTTACCACTTCTGTTTGGCCATCAGTTTGTGGGTGGTGTGTGGAACTAAATTTCAAGTCAGTTCTTAACTTTTTCCACAATGTCCTCCAAAAATACCCCACAAATTTAGTATCTCTGTCAGAAAGTATACTCCTTGGAAGACCATGTAGTCTTACCACCTCTTTGAAAAACAAGTCTGCAATATGGACAGCATCATGAGTTTTGTGGCATGGAATGAAATGTGCCATTTTGGAGAACCTATCAACCACCACGAATATTGAGTCATTACCCCTTTGTGTCCTTGGCAATCCAAGAACAAAATCCATACTTATGTCCTCCCATGGCCTTGATGGAATAGGAAGTGGCTGATATAGGCCAGTATTGTGACTAAACTCGTTGGCAACTTGACAAACCTGGCAACGCTGTAAAAACTTCACATCCTGTGAAATTTGAGGCCAAAAATAACGTTCCCTAAGAATGGAAATGGTCTTATCTTGACCAAAATGTCTTGCCATCCCTCCACTCTGTTTCTCCTTAATCAGATTTTCCCTCATGGAACTTCTTGGAATGCACAATTGACTACCCTTGAACAATATGCCATCCTGAATCAAATAGTCTAACCACTTGGTTCTATCTACAGCAATAGGTTCTTTACAAGCTTCCCATGCTTTAGCAAAATCAGGATCCTTGGGGTACAAATTCTTGAGTTCATCAAACCCAACTACTCCAACCTGCATTACTGTAAGCAACAATTGTCTCCTACTTAGTGCATCTACAACTCTGTTAGCTTTTCCACTTCTATGCTTCAACACAAATGTATAGCTCTGCAAGAACTCTACCCACTTCATATGCCTCTGATTCAATTTACCTTGGCTATTTAGGTACTGTAATGCCTGATGATCAGTATACAAAAAAAATTCCTTGGGCAATAAATAATGCCTCCATTTCTTTAAGGCCTAAACTATTGCATAAAACTCTTGATCATAAACAGAATACTTCTTCTTTGCATCATTCAACTTTTCACTAAAATATGCAATAGGCTTACCTTCTTGGCTTAATACAACCCCAATAGTGCTGCCACTGGCATCACAATCTACTTGGAAAACCTTTCTAAAATCTAGAAGTGCCAACACAGGCTGTTCTGTTACCTTCTTCTTTAGCAATTCAAAACTTCTCGCAGTTGCTACAGTCCATTTGAACTCTTTTCTATCCCCTCTTATTGTATCAGTTAGGGGTGCACATATGCCACTGAAATTCTTAATAAACTTCCTGTAAAAACTAACCAGACCATGAAATGATCTTACCTTAGTAGAAAACCTTGGAGTAGGCCATTCCAAGATGGCTTTTACCTTCTTTAGATCCATTATGAGACCTTCAGGTGATATAACAAACCCCAAATAGACTAACTCCCTTTTTGCAAAGATACACTTCTTCAAATTAATTAACAGTTTCTCTTCCCTTAGCCTTTCAAGGACACTACGAATATGTAGTAAATGTTCTTCCAAAATCTTGCTGAAAATTAAAATATCATCCAAATAGACAATAACAAATTTTCCCAAGAACTTCTTAAGTACCTCATTCATGATTTGTATGAAGGTGCTTGGGGCGTTCGTCAATCCAAAGGGCATGACTAACCACTCATAAAGACCCTCCTTGGTCTTGAAGGCTATTTTCCACTCATCTCCTTCTCCAATCCGTATCTGATGATAGCCACTCTTGAGATCTATCTTTGTGAAGTACTGGGCTCCACTCAAACAGTCCATAAGATCATCCATCCTTGGCAAAGGAAATTGGTACTTGATGGTTATCCTATTTATAGCTCGAGAATCTGTAC